>OU015502.1:81420033-81790033 GCA_907164885.2 Dolomedes plantarius | reverse complement strand
GCAATGAATATTCAGTCAGAAAAACTTAAAATATGAATACCAGTTGCTCAATGAATTTGCTTTCAAGAGAGAATCAATATTGAATTTCTAATATGTTCAATGGGTTTGCTCTTAAAAGATAAATGTTACTGAATTCCCAATGGTTTCAGTCGCAAAAGATAAATTTTATAAATTTGCCCCTGAGCTGCTTGCAATTCAGGTATACTCTACACAAAGTTTAAATTTTTATATATAAAATGGTATAATGTACATCGAGTTTCATATCAACTGATAAAAATGTACAGTATTGTAAATAAAGAAATCCGTTTCATAAAAAGAAACTAATATTTATAGCCCTTTATTTGGGGTATGAATAACGCATAAAATTGTTTCACATAAAAGGCTTTTTATAAAGTGAAATGATATAAAAAGATACAAAACCTGTCCTGTTTTTCTCAAGTATATTTTATATTTTCAACCAAACAAAATATTTATCTTTTAAATCAATATGTAGGACAGGATATATTATAAGGTATATTTCTTGGAAAATGTTGTTTTCATGTTCAAAATTCTAAAGATAATTTAATTCGGTATTTCAATTTTTGAAATCGATTTTTTCATACATACTTCTATTACATATCTTTTATCTACAAAATGATTAAACGTTTATGCATTTCACAACCATCCTTTTTATTGTAGTATATTTTATTACATCTTCATTATAACTTACCTTAAATGTATTTTTTTTTGGCTAATGTCCCTGGGGGATGACGACATAAATATATTTTAAGCAAAATGAAAAATTGGCGATATTTTATTCCTAAATATTTTTCAGACATTCGCTAGATTGCTCGTTAACTGATTCATTTCGTGTAGAAAATTCTCTTAGAAAACCCTCTCTCTTACGTGAAAACGATATTTCCGTGTAAAAATCAATTATGTTATATCTTACTATTAACAGCTGAAGGAAAATAAACGTATGTTTGTTAGTGAGCAGACACGGGGACGGGCTAATCTCGCGAACCGAGCATAGCAGAATATCGCGACTGATACCGATGGACGCGGACGGACGAGAAGCGTGCACTGATATCATCCTCAACTTTCAAAACTTTAAACTTTTTTAATTATTAAAATAAAACCGCCGAACTCAAAAGAAGCGGACATCAGAAACAGCTGTCATTCCGGGTGGGCCAGCTCCTTTCAGTTTAACGAATTTCTTCCATTTTCATGCATGCAAAATTAAACTTTTCCGTCCTCCAATCGACAATTTTTTTTCCATGTGTTTTACTTCTCTTCATCTTTAAGGATTTACACATTTTTAAAAATTTAAAAATGTTTTTCACTGCAAACAAAGCTTTTTCCCCAAAGCAGTTTTCCGAATTTCACGAAATCGACAATTTTGATGGACAAATATTTCGGTTTTCTGCACCTATTAATGTCAATTTTACGATTTATAGGCATTTGCTAGATGTTCGGCTTCCAAAATATACCAGACACATTTAATAAAAAATCTGTTATCATTCTAAAAAAGCGTACTTACAAAACTCACTTTTTTAATTTCCCTCGCTGATCGCCATTGTATCTTAATGTAACTTAAATACCGAGTTCGTAATTTTTCGACTTATTATTTTACTCACTAATAATTTTAGCAAAGTTCGTGAAATTTGTTTCTAATTAATGATGTAGTAATGAGGATTTTTCCGCCACCAATTTTCAATTCATCAAAACTGTCTATTTTTTAAGCACTATTTCCCCCACGAGATTTAATATTTACATTTGGCCGTGTTGCCAAAAGGAAAAACAATTAGTTGAGAACGAGTCATTTAATAATTGAAATCCAGAAATATTTTTAAATTACCAGAAATAATTTTTGTTTTAAGAAATGAGAAGTTAAAACCTTTAGAATTTTTTCTAATTGAATGAACTCCTTTTTGTTTAAAAAGCAAAATTTGAAAACAGAAATATGAAAGAATTATTTCAAAATCCAAAAACCAAAATTTGAAAATAGAATTTTAAATAATTATTTCGTTTTTTGAACATTCTAATATATTTTTAAAAGTGATTAAACAGTTTTTAATCTTTAAGAAATGAAACCGTTTCATTTTAAATCGAAAAAGCATCACATCGGGTTGCCACTCAGCTAGTACACACACACACACACACACACACACACATATATATATATATATATATATATATATATATATATATATATAGAGAGAGAGAGAGAGAGAGAGAGAGAGAGAGAGAGAATCTATGCTCACTTCTACCCAGACTTGGGTGTATATAATTTGAAGTGGCACTCTATTTGAATTATATACAAACACAATTTATACATGAAACAATGTTTATTGGATTCATTGCACATATAATTGGCTTTTACATCAATAAGCATACGTACTACTTGTACGGAATGTAAATACAGCTTTTAAGGACAATATATTTTTATACTCACGAACAGTAAGTCAAACCAGCAGTACTGCCATGTAAAACTCCTGGCCCGCTAAGGACTAGAGCAGGATAACACCTTTTCAACCTTAACAACCTCCCCTTTTCATTAATGACGCTGCGTGGTATTTATACTAAGCGCGTATGCCGAAATTAGCATATCTAAAGCAGCTTCTTTAATTCACTCAAAAGTTCGATTCTTGTGAATCGAATCTTGTGTATACCTTACACTGGCCTCCCTCGAAAAAAAAAATTAGGTAACTGAGGTCTGAACGGCTTCAGTTAACTAATTGAAAACGCGTGCTGGTCTGACTTTTTACATAATGGGTGGCAAAGCCAAAAAACCTTCCACACGTTGTGTGGGGGAAAAACGCCACTACCATTTTACAAAACTAACCCCGAAAGGTCCAGGTGACACCATTACACAGTGGATTTGCAGAGTTGCGGATACTGGGCTGGCCAACTGCGCCCTAAAATATCTATTTTAATTAAAAGTGACAACACAATTGCACAGCATGACATTTCTTGACTGTATCTGCTCTCCCCCAATTTATAATGTACATGTGTTATGATTTGCGAAGTTAGTATGTTAGTTGTTTGTTATCTGTAGTTAGTATGTATTTTTTTTCACTACATGTCCCCTTCAAAAATTTATAAAACAACAGTATACCGTTTTTTTTTCAGTGCCTCACCACTTCCCCTCAAAATGTTTACACAGTATATACACTGGGGAACTTCAAACCAATTTGGTTCGATTTTATTAAAGGGTGGGAGTTAGAATAAGAAAGTTGATACAAGACTTGTTCCTCATGAATGCAGCAACTTCACTGCACCAGTTTGTCCAATCCGTGGAACCTCTCTTGATGGTCCTAGTAAAGGGGTCCTAGTAAAGGGGTTCGTTGACCGTGTGGGCATCTTTCGTGCAGCAGGTCGTAGGTCCTGAGGCGCTGGTCCGGCTTGACGATGGACAGGAGGTCTCTTGGGAGGAGGCCAACCTTGCTGGGCGGCTGATATCTTGCGTTCCCTGTACTTATGCAAAGGAGCTTTAAAATTGTCATTCTTCCTTTTCATAACCTTGTGTACCTTATGTGTGCCACGTTCATCCTTAGATGGAGGTTTTGTAGTGCACACTTTACTTTTCTCCGTACCTTTTAGAGTATAGGCATTAGATTTTAATGCAGATTCTATTGTTTCAAATTTATACGCCGCAACAACGTGTTTAGTAACTGGCTTTATCTCGCTGCTTGTGTCATGTTTTTCAACAACCTGACTCTGTTTTTCGTATTTGTGCTTATACGACTTCTTGTTTACCGCCTTAATTACTTCAGTATTTGCAGTTTTAATGCTGGAACCTGAAGGCTCTTTTTCACGTTTTTTATCCCCCTTAGCTTTAGTTTTATCCTCTTTTGACGAAAAAGTCTCTTTGAAACTTGCGATATCAGAATCGTTATCATTCAAATTCTTTAACACTGCTTCAGTTTTAGGAAGATTAAGCTTTTCGTACTGGTGCGTTTTATTGCAAACTTTCTCTATAACTTCCGAAGCATCAGCTAAACTACCTACAGTATAACTCTCTGTCAACTTTTCATCCTGATTCTCAGTATGGTTTTCATGTACTTTATTTAAAACCATATTATCAACCTGGCCTACAGCATCCTCATTCGGATGGAAACTTGAAATAATATCATCATTACCTAGCGAGTTCCTACTATCGTTTAAAGAATTTTTATTGTCGTCAACTAATAAGTATTCACTAACTTCCGTAACGCATACTTCGTCATCTACTAAATTTCCTTCATTAACAGATGTGTGAATATCATCTAAAATATCAGGTATAGCATTAATAATATCAGGTATAGCATTAATAATATCGGCCCTATTTTCAGAAATTTGTACTGGAATTACCGCATTATTCCAGCTAGACTCACTTTCTTTATAAGCCAAAAAAATACCCTGACTTTCACTATTCTCAAAATAATGATTACTACTCGGACAAAATAATACATTTGACCACACAGTTTCAACAGGTTGAACCATATTATGTGAATCAACTTGCCAGTGCAAGTAAGGTGCTTCCATATTTTCTTTAAGTGCACTAATTTCATTATAACGCCGTGCGCTTCTATTATTTTGCCTTCGGTACTGCTTACGCTGCTGGTTTGAAACTCGCGAAAAATTTTGGCGCGGCTGTATAAAACTTCTCGTACCTGAATGACGGTGAGGGGTAGCGAAGAAATGTCTATTGTCATATTTAGCTAAAGCTTGAAGGAGGGTAACCTTGCTTGTAATTGTTTGATTATCTAAAAAATCTTGAACACTTGGCTTCAAACGTTGGATAACTATTTTTAAGATTATCGCTTCCGTCAACTCTTCTAAATATTCCTCACACTTGGAAATCTTTTCCGTAGCAAAATCTAACGCAGACTGACCTTCACGTTGCCTTAGCGAATAAATTTCCGCTTCAATTTCACTTTGATTAAAGGTCTTTGGAAAAACACTAAGAAACTGTTGCTTGAATGACAAATAGTCAAAAATCAGATTACTGCTTTTCATACACGTGTACCACTGATATGCACTACCTCTTAAAGCGGCTAGAGCAATTTTAAGTTTATCCCCCTCTGGGGTGCATTGTTGCTGAAAGTAATGCTCAATTTTCTTTAGGAATTGGCTTGAGGGGCCGCCATTGAAGGTGGCTTCGAATGGCGCAATTTGCTGAACCATAATTACCCGAGGAAAATTTCCAGCAGGATTTTGTTCTACAACACTCATTTTTTAAATAGTATATAAGTACTTGCAACAATTTTATCAATATACGTACACAGTACACAGTTTTTAATTTCAATTATGTTCTTCGTTACAAATGTAACGCTAACTACCAGGGTATATATATTTTTCGGGCGCCAGTATAGAGAATCTATGCTCACTACCTTACATATATATATATATATATATATATATATATATATATCTGTGGGTGGGTGTGTAAGTAATAATAAAACCACACCAGAGTGAATTCTATTCCAATGATCTCTCTCGCGTTATATAACTAATTTGAGCATCCTTTGTATATGCGCCTGGATGTCGCCTGGGTATGGCACATCAGGGGGTCACATGGTAAACGGAAAATAAATTTAATATACACTTGTAAATATGTAAATAACTTCTTATCCTTTACATTTCGCATAATATGCTTACGGTTGGATAACCATAATATGTTTAAAGTAATAAAAGTATTATTCAATTTAATTTAATCATTTGATTTCGATTTTATGTACCCAAGGACCGACTACTAATCCGAATACCCGCTGGGCTGTTTTCTTGGATATCGGCTTTATATATCGTCTATAGATGCAGTATTTCATATATATATATATATATATATATATATATATATATCAGGGGTTTCCAACTGGCGGCCCGCGAAGCCTTTTTTTGCGGCCCGCGAAGACTTCTAGGAAAATAATTTTCAGCATCAATTTAGATATTCTTAGTTAACGAAAAATGTTTTTGTAAAAATCCATATTGTTTTCAAATGCTGTTCATTTACAAAAAAGATTGATTTTTCTCGAATTACATGAAAAGTAGGGTGTCCACTCTATTTCATACCCCCTGACTCCCTTTCCCCATTGTTATACGTCCGAGAAGTCATCCACTGGCTTATTTTTAACCCAGGGCCATAACCAATTTCCTTTCACCCCTGCTGACTCAATTGTTCGCACCAGGAGAAGTGACTTGACCCTGCTATGTGATCACCGCCCATTTCTGCATGGACTGTCCATTTCCCCGGCTTTAGGTGGTACGCGTTTTCTCGAGGATACTAAGCTGAACTAAAGTAGCCCCAGGATACCTACCCCATATCGCAGCATTCCAACCTTCAAGTAAAATAAACTCGTCCTGTGAGGGGTTCTCCCAAGTCTCTTCTCCTGAAAGGAAAAGATAGGTGTGTATTTCTTCTGTGACCAAGAAAGCACGTGTTACGAGATAGGGTTTTCTTTAAAAACGATACTGTGCGTATGCTCTCTAATTATTAATTTTATAAGTATGGGTGGAATTTCAAAGAAACGCAAGATTGAAAATGAAAACAGAGCTTACAATGATCGTTGGGAAAGCAATTACTTAATTGCGAATAATAATGGGAAGTTCCAATGTTTGGTTTGCATGCAAGTGGTATCAGTGCCTAAAGAATACAATATGAAAAGACATTATTCAATCCATGAAGAAAAGTATCGAAGATATGGAGGAGAAGATCGAAATATCTTGATTTCAGAGCTGAAGAAGAAAGTGAAACAGCAGACAGGTTTTTTTTTTCCAAAATATCGCACGGTCAATCATCTGCTTTGTATGCTTCGTATGCCGTTTCTCTTCAGCTTGCTAAAGCAAAAAAACCATTTACTGATGGCAATTTAGTAAAAAAATGTGCTATTGAAATGGCAAAGGCTTTTGGGGATCCTAAATTAGCCGAGAAATTTGATTCAGTGCCACTTTCTAGCCAAACTTTACAGAGAAGAGTTATTGATATGGGAGAGCAGGTAGAAAAATCATTAATTAGTTTAGTTGAAAAAAGTACCTATTTCTCACTTTGCCTCGATGAAAGCACTGACCAAACAGATGTAAGTCAGTTGCTAATATTTATACGTGTAACTCAAGAAGATTTTGCTACCAAGGAAGAATTATTAGAAATATGTCCAATGACTGAAACCACGAAAGGAAAGGACATCTATGAAGCCGTGAAAAAAGCAGTTAACAAAATCGGAGGTTTTGATAAATGTTCAGCAATTGTGACGGATGGTGCACCAGTAATGGTAGGAGGAAAATGTGGACTGGTTGGATTACTAAGAGAAAATGGAGTAACTTGTCCGACAATCCATTGTATTATTCATCGGGGAGCTTTGTGTGGAAAGTCGGTGAAACCAAATCAAGTTTTCAAACTTGTGATAAAAGTTATCAATATGATAAGAGGTGGAAATCGTGCACTTTTACACAGGCAGCTAAAGCAGTTTTTGGAGGAAATGGAAGCAGAATATGGGGATTTGCTGCTCTACAATCATGTAAGATGGTTGAGTGCTGGAAAGTGTCTCGAGAGATTTTTTGGCATAAGAAAACACATCCCAGAATTCCTGAACAAGTTTGTTTCAACAGACACTACACAACTGGAAGAAGAGCTCCAAAGTGTAGATTTCTTAAAAGAATTGGCTTTCCTCACCGACATCACCACTCATCTTAATGAACTGAATCTAAATCTCCAGGGAAGAAACAAGCTGATGTCAGATTTGATGGGCCACGTCGATGGGTTTCGAAATAAATTAAAAATTTTCAAAGTCACCTTAAAGAAAAACGATTTGGTCCATTTTACAAGCTGTCGGAAGTTAGCTGAAGAAATTGAAAATGATGAGACATTTGACTTCTCTGAATTTGCTACAAATGTCCAAGAAATCATAGAGGAGTTTGACAGTAGATTTAAAGATTTTGAGTCGTTGAAAAATAGCATGCTGCTATTTAGTAATCCTATTCAAGCAAAGATTGAAGATCAACCAACTCATCTTCAACTTGAACTATGCGACCTACAAGCGGATACATTTTTTCAAACGAGGGAAGAAAGGGGAGCAGATTTCTTTAAATTATTAACAAAAGAAAAATTTCCAAATCTGCGAGACTTTGGGCAGAAAATTACATCAATGTTCGGGAGTACGTACTTATGCGAAAGTGTATTTTCTACGTTGAAATTTATTAAGAACAATAATAGAAGCCGCCTAACAGATTCTTCTCTACTCCATCTCCTGAGACTCTCAACAACAGAGCTTGAGGTGGACATACGTGCTTTGGTGGCTGCAGCAGACAGACCTCAATTCTCTCACTGAACATTTTGCGTGCTTGTATGTAAGTTTTTTTCTCTTTTTGAAAATTTTAAGATTTATGTAAATGTCTGTACACTTGATACATAATTTAAATCATTTTAGTATGGAAGTTTTTTAAATATGAAATTAATGATGTTAAAATACCCACTTCCTATTTGAGTTTTTTTGTGTGTGTCTGTGTAATTTAACGAAAGTTGGCCAGTTATAATCAAAGTCATTATTAGAGGTTCATCCTCGAATTTTTAAAAATTTCATAGTATATACTATACACATATCCTCCAAATCCCCCCCCGTAAGAAAAAAAGTCCTGGGTATGGTCCTGATTAACGTGCGGCCCGCCACTAGACAGATGTTTTCGATTGCGGCCCTTGGACACTTGTAAGTTGGAAACCCCTGATATATATATATATATATATATATATATACACCGGTTGGGCAAAAAGTCCGTAAAAACTTTAAAAATTCATAAAAACCGGAAAAACTGCCAAAATAAAAAAAAAGTTTGCACGGTCGCTAGGCCTCGGGATTTTTTGTAAGATAGGGAAAAAATTAACTCAAAAAACAGCCGACATATGTCGCTGACGTACACAAGTCAAAGAAAAGATACGCAAATAACGAAAAGAATGCTTCTAAATAATTTATTACAGCAGTAGGTGTTCCACATAACCCTCATCACGGGGGATAAGTCATTGCAGGCTAGTTACAAATCGAGCAAAGGTAGAGTGCAGCAGGTCCATATGTATACATGACACCTCCCGCCGGATCTCGGAACAACGGTGAACTTGTGGATTAGGACTTCTTATAACCGTCTCATTTGCATATTTCCTCAGAATTCGCTCTTACCAGCGCCATTTATCGGCTGTTTTTTGAGTTATTTTTTTTCCTGTCTTTAAGCATTTCCCATGACCTAGCGAACTATATATATATATATATATATATATATATATACGTATATGTAGCATACTGGACAACCCAAGAAGAGAATTGGCGTCCAGCACATCACAGGGGCTGATGGTGTAGTCGTGGCTCTAATAATAATCGACGCAGCAAATTACATTACTTTTATTTTGTCGGAGAATACGTCTTCCCAAGGCAGTTACAAAATCCAAAAAGCGCACAGGTTTGTTGTTCGGACGGCTTATATAAACTTTGTCATGTGATCATGATAGTGATTAGGGATTTGCTGTTGTCGATAAGTCACATGTGGTTTTATGTAATCTGCGCAGAGCCTATATGAAATCTTGGGTGACGCCACGCCGGTTTGAAAAAGGAAGCCATTTAATATTTTCCACTAGAGGCCTTTTAGGACTTAAATTTGAAAACGAAAATTAGCTCGTACGCCCAAGGGAATTTAGAATAATTTTAGATTTAAAAATGGTATGGGGTTTTTAATGTTATATATATATATATATATATATATATATATATATATATATATATATATATATATATCTTAAATATTATGCCCTCCATTCTAGCATTTAAATTCCCTTTCCTAAGCCTAAACCCTAGTAATATTAATTAATCGCATTAAAACCCTTAGCCATTGATGAACCCTCCCCATGGACGATCCTTTCCCATGAATCGCATGCCTTTGCATTTTTACACGTGTATATGTCTGAATTCAGGAGTGGGTTAACTTCCTGAGCTTATAAATCTGCTGACCCTACAAATAATAGTCACATGCCTACCTCGCCCTCTTGCGTTTCATGTTGAAAGGTGGTATTATTCCGAGACGTTCTTCTGGAATGAATGGATATATTTTCTCTCTAAAGAACGATGTACTCAGAAGTTTGGCCCGACGGCATTTAAATCTACTTTTTATTCCTTTCAGGCTGAGTCTAGCTCCAGCCATGTAAATATGAGCTAGTTTACCCTTTCAGGTTATAATTTAAAGACGTGATATATTGGGGATATATATATATATATATATTCGCAATTTATATATATATTCGCAATTTTCACTGCGCAACTCTTCCCTCGATTTGCGAGTACAAAACGACCCAGAACTCACCACGCGGAGATGGTTGCACGTCGAGTTGGGTGTGTTGTTTGTATTATTGTTGGGTGTGTTGTTTGCATTATATTTACATCTATTTACAAAGATTTTCCATAGAGTAGGATTATTTGACTTGCTCTGTTTTTTACTTTTTTCTTTTCTATACCTATACACATTTAACGTCTGATTTTTTGGAGAAATGATGCATAACAGATCTAGACTTTAGTGTTGCTCGGATATAGCCATCTCTACCTTCATGTCCACATACTTTATTCGAGACCTTTGTCACAATTTTGAGGCACCTACCCACAGCCTGGGTGTGACCGGGAAACTTTAGTATTTCTCTGATTGGCATAGTATCAGAATTGATGAATGATTTAATACCATCTTCACTTAGGTTCCGCACCATTGGGGGAGGATACACCACACAAGAATTCCAATTCATAATTTCAATGTAATCGGAAGCTTGAAGTTTATCTTTGGTGGTACGAAATTTCTATCAGTCTTCTTATTTTGGACAATTTGTCTTGCTTTTAAGATCCTTCTGTAACCAAGCTTCCGAATATGTTCTCTTCAACATATTCGGGATATATTTCATCAAAAAGCATTGCCAACAGAACATTTTTGGGTGCGCAAAGAATGCATTTCGTTGGATTACTGGATCGACAACTTGAAGTAATTCGTCGGATAAAAACCGTGGTGTTTGGATTGGTTGAAAGACATGTTTTGGTCCGTCAGTAAAATATTTGTTCTTTTTTATGGTAAACCACATAGCCATATATGATTTCAAGATGAAGCCAACTATTCCTTTTAAGTTTCCGGATGGATCTGATGAACTTATATACAACCTAAGGACTCGGTTAGTCGCAGTTAACCATCTGGTATGGGATAATGGACAGGGTCACTATCTACCAAGTCTTCTGGACATTGTCCCAAGGTGAATGCATTTGAAATAACAAATAAATGCTGTTGGTCTTTGCTCAACAAATTCCTGTCTATATAAGGAATCGAACAATCTATGGGTTCATAATGAACCACAGGGAGTTTTTCACAGCAAGTGAGCTGCTGCCCGATCGGCCCACTAAAAGAATTAGGTTCTGCAGTTTGACCTTCAATATGTTGGAAAATGTGGAGAAAATGAAGCTCATTAAAATGCAGGATGCATATGCTCCACTGTAGCGGGCGTCCTACATGATTTTCTAGTCGGAGGATGACACCGTTCTTCCATCCAGTGTTGGTTACATTGCCATTACATCTTACTACTTGTAGTTTTTCTAGTGATATTGATAGTTCCGACAAACGAGAAATAATACTTTGAGTTATATCATTTGATAGACTCGAGGAAGGGGATACAGGTTCAATATAAGTTGATCCAGGTTCTTGGATAATAGCGTTCTTCCCTATTCCCGTGAAATTGCTTGGCATTCTGTTTTTCAACGAACAAAGTATCACCTTTATGTACATCAAAGAAAAGACCCCAACTTTTCTCAGTAGGTGTGAATTGACTTCAATTGAGTTTAAACCAGTTCAATATATTTCAAGTAAGTTCTGGTGCGTATTCTTCTAGAAAAAAGAACGAAGAGTAGCAAAGAGAAAATTGCAAAAAATTGATAAATTTATGTTTTTTCTAAGACTTGCGTGAACGGAAAAAAAATATATTGATCAGAATTTAATTTATTTATGTTATTTTACACATAAAACAAGCATAAAAACTAAAGCATGTATATTTTAAAAGTTTTAACAAACAGAAAAAAATGCAAAAAAATCGTGATTTTTGCAATTTTTCATAAAATTGAAGTACGATGCGAGAACGGAATATGTTAACCGATTTTAAATTTTTTATTCCGTTTTTCTTGTTATTGCAATAGGCAACTTTTCCGCACTAAATTGTTCCGAAAAAAAATATTTCTTTCTTTCGACCCACCCTAATATATATATATATATATATATATATATATATATATATATATATATATATATATATATATATATATATATATATACACAGAGAGAGGGTAAAATAAAAAGATGTGTGTCCGAATGTGTGTTACATCCTCTTTATATGTTTAATAATGCCATGTACCTCTGTTATACATTAAATTTTAACTCTCCCTTCTTAATATTAAACAGTCTACTTGTGTTGAATTCACTGTCATATCCTTCAAAAGACGACTTTATGGCTAAATTGTTTAAACTTTACAGACTTTTGTCGTTTAGCATCTTCCTCCCTTTCTTGGTAGGCAGTATGTTCATTCACCTTTATGACAGGCATTAAAGTAACCCAAGTGTATTTAGTCACAACTCAGCTATTAAGAAGGTAATTTGCAAAATGACTATATTTTAGGCAAGACGTGATTGACTAAAATGGTAAGCAAAAATTGGTCCTGTAAGCGTCTTATGTTAGATAGAAAAAGACTATTTATGCTAACGTGAGCAGATGCATCTTAAAACTCGAGCCGTTCATAAAAGTATATTATACGGTTTTTTCACCCATTTAACAGTTTTTTATGCTTAAAGTAAATAAATAGCATATATAGTCAAAGTTTTATAGTTTTATTACCCGCACACGCAATGTATATATATATATATATATATATATATATATATATATATATATATATATATATATATATATATATATATATGGTGCGTTTAAAACTTTAAAGACAACAAACAATTGTAAACAGTTTGATAAATTTAAAATGAGATAATTGAAATGGAAATTTAATGTTGATCATAAAATAGTAATACTAATATAAATTCAACAAAATGTTTCTCCGAGTGTTTTAGTGCGAAAAAATAATAATTATGGAAACAAATGTTATTTTCACCCGTGTAAAAACTGTAATGACACCACTTTTTTTGATAGAAATGTTACGTAAAACTATTATTCAGTCGCACGTTAAGTACACATGTGTATAGCGATTATTTGACTGACGTTTTCAATTAAGTTTTGCTAATTTTATAATAATTACAAGCAAGTAAACTGAATGAATATGAAAAAGCCGTTGTTGAATCTTTTGCATTGTCAGGAATGAGTTGTCGGTCTATTGTAAAAAAAAGATAGCAAAATCTAAAACTGTTATCAACAATTTTTTAAGGTTGAAAGACGAGTACGTAAATAAATCTGATGGAGGCAGACCAAAAGCCTTGTCACCCAGAGATGAAAGGAGAGTTTTAAAGTTAGCATCAACTGGAAAATACTGAAAATAAGAATATTAAGAATATGTAAAGAACTTTTACGAACAACTGGGTCCAATGTGTCCAAGTAAACAATCTAAATACAATTTCTCGACCTGGGAATTTCCAATACACCGCAAAATCATGTATACCATCTTTCTAACCAAATTCAAAACCCACCATTTGCAGTTTGCAAGACAATTGATGACTTGGAATGACAAATGGCTGCAGATTATGTTCTCCGGTGACAAAATATGATACTGATGGTTCGAAGTATTACTGGCATGGTTTGAGAAAATAAAAAGAAATTTTCTCAAATCGTCAACTAGGTGGCGGATCCATTATGATACGCGGCTGCTTTTCGTTTAACGGCGTGGAGTCACTTGCATTTCTTTTAGGAAAATTTAATTTAAAGGCACATCTAAAAACTCTTTCTGACCATCTTTCTTCTGTTGCAATACTTCTGGCAAAAGAAAATCTGATTTATCAGCAAAATATTGCACCTTTCCACACAAGCCCAAGGGCAAAAATCTGGTTTCAGAAGAAAAATATTAAAGTTTTGCAATGGCCATCCTGAAGTCCTGATCTAAATTTTATCGAGAACTTGTGGGGAGATCTAGAAAGACGAGTTTACAAAAATGGTAGACATTATCCCCAGCTTCATAACTCAAATCTATGACTGAAGATGAATGGTACAAAACCAGTCCCGAACTGTGCCAAAAATTAATAATGTCCATGAAAGATAGAATATTTGCGGACATTAAAAGCAATGGTGGGGGCTCAACATTTTACCGTAAAATCTCGACTATACTACGCACCCGAGTATAATACGCATGCTTGATTTTGCGCGAAATTTTCAGAAAAATTACTATTCGACTATACAGTAACTAGAAGGTAATCCGTCATTTTGACGTCATAATACTAATAATGACGTCATAATGGAAAAAGTATATGAAAGTTAAAAAATATCCCGAATTATCTAATAATATTGCATTTAATCCACACCTTGTAAAAGCAAACCCTTTCAAAAAATTTTATTTATTTAGTTTTTCTTGCGATTGGAGTAGTAGACTGCCATCCAACCCGTCATTTTCACGTCATAATACTAAAAATGACATCATAATGGAAAAAGTATATGAAAGTTAAAAAATATCCCGAATTATCTAACAATATTGCATTTAATCCACACCTTGTAAAAGCAAACCCTTTCATTATTTTTTATTTATTTCGTTTTTCATGCAATTGGAGTAGTAGACTGCCATCCAGTTATTTACAGCTCACTACGCGATATGAATACTTGAGCTACTTGATTCATTCACATTCAAGTTTGTTTACTTTCAGAATTCATCGCAAAAGTAAACAGATTTTTAAAAACTGTTAAATATACAGCTAAAAGCATCCAATTTTTTTTAGTTCTGAATGTTTTATAGACAAATAGGCTGAACAAACGTGATTTGATGGAGAAGATATTAGTTTTTAGGTAAGAAAAAATTCTGATCCACATCTGAAATTGAAATTAAGCCTAACCGGCTGTTTATTTACTGAGAGTTTCAATTGAAAGATGAGTACAGCCCGGAAGAGTTATACAGAGACAACGGCTATTATATATATAATACGCAACCGCAAATTTTCAATATTTTATTTAAAAATTGCACAAATATTTATTAGTAGAAATAAAATTTGAAATAAAAAGAAACGAAAACATTAAATTCAGCGGGAAAAAAAACTTATATTTTTATTCAAATCAAACAATACAGTCCAATTATCAGTCTTAATCACTTTCGCTAGAATACAGATCATCTATTGTTGTTGCATCCATGTCATAAGTGTTGGTGAGGTCGTAGTATATATCACCATAGTCATCCTCGTTTGATGGCACCTGCTCATACTCACATAATATGTCGTTCTCACTTTTAACAATTTTCCGTCTCAAGTTTAACAATTGATAATTTTTTTGCCTGCCGTATAGGACCATCTTGAAGAAAATTTTAGGAAAATAAATAAAATAATAATTTTCTGCGCTGGCAACAACCGGGAACTATCACTATTTCAAGGGGCCTGTTATTAAACGAACGCGTGTGTGATAAGAACTCTGAGTTCCGTTTATTTAAAAGGAATACCTGCTTAGTAAACGGGTGGATGAATCACGGAGTGCAGATGCGCACGCACCCGTGTTGCGACAATGTCTTATAGCTGCTGTACGTTCGGTTATCCAATGTTTAAAACTACGTTTTTTTTGTTGTTGTTTTTTTTGTACGCGAGTATAATAGGCACCCTCATTTATGCTAACTAAAATGTGAAAAAAAGTGCTTATAATACTCGAGATTTTACGGTGAATATTTGCATCTTCATTACTGTATTGTTTTTATTTTTCTGTCCTTAAAGTTTTTACGTAGGCGGAATTTTTTTTGCATAATTATTATATTTTCGTAATAAAATACTTGCAGATAATTTTTTTGACATTTTTTATTAGTTTTTCAACTTTATGATACACATTATAGTACACTTTCATCCATCTGATTTAAAATTTATGAAAGAAAATAAAATTTTTGCTGTCCTTAAAGTTTTTACACGCACTGTATATATATATATATATATATATATATATATATATATATATATATATATATACACACACACAAAATTATAATCTCAAATAAGATAAAAGGTCACTTCAAAAGTATTGACACTTACTCTCTTGATTTCGCTGTATTAATGTTAATAAACAATAATTGAATGTTCAAATTTTACATTCTTTATTGCCAGTCAAATAACACATAAACATTACACTTCATATAATTTATCCGAAATACATATCATAGGAATTAAGGAATAAAACATTTGTGATTCTGAAATTCAGGACAATTCAACTAAGTTTGATGAATGAATTAAGTTCCTGATCGTGACTTATTACAAAAGAATGGGAGACTTTATCTGAGCCTTAATTTTATGTATATGTCTAGCTTATCAACATTCAAGACACTGAACCATGAATTAATATCGAGAAGGTTTACATGAACACAGAAACATCTCAATATGCAAATTCATTCAAATTAGGTAAAGCGATACACCGAGAAAACATCATGTATTATTCATGGAAAATATAGTTTGAAATTCATAAACTTGTTTTCCAGCAAAATGACAAGATGACGTTTTCTTGCCAGACAGAAAACGAAATAATGTTTTTCTTTAAAATTTTTTAAAATGTTTACAACCTAAATTATGTCTGAAGAATTGAATATATTTTTAAAAATTATTTTTGGAAAACAATGTAACCAGTTAAGACAAAATTACGCAATTCGGAAGTCCTTCAGGGTGAACGCTATTTAGCGAGTAAATAATTATGTGTTCACTGAGGAATTTCTAATCTGCATAGGAAGAGATGGTTTTTTATTTTAAGAATGTTATTTTCTTTTAAGTATATGTGTTTTCTTTTCAGATATGTAATCAAAAAAGTAAAATATTTTAAACAAGACACTTTATGAAAAATTTTGACAACATAAAATATTATGGATTTTTGTTTATGTATTTCTATTGTTCCGCCTTTTTACATACAGATCATTAAGTAACTTAAATAGAAAAATAAATCTATTTCGCTAAAAAACGCAATTCCCAATAAATGCTTTTTGGGGTTTCATTTAAAATATTTTTCCTGCCACAAAAAGGCATCGATTTGAAATTAAATTAATAACTAGAGTAACATAAAAACTGATATTAATATATATATAAAAACAGTTCCGTAACTGACTGACTGACTGACAGATAACGCACAGACCAAACCGCTGGACCTAAAGGACTGAAAATTTGCATGGTGATTCTTCAAAAAGTGTACAGATGCACTAAGAAATATTTTTGAAAAATTCTTCTTAGATGTTTGAAAATTAAATTTTTAAGTTGTTTTTGTAACTTTTTTTAAGTTTGCATTTAAAATAATAATCTGTGGGTTGTAAAATTAATATCACGAGAAATATCATAAAAATTCCTTTTTAAATGAAATTTAAAAAGGAATTTTCGAATCTTTACCTCCATTTTCTGATTTTTGGTGAATTTTTAAAGATTAATTTTTAGAATTTAATTTATTAAATGCTGATTTCTTTTCTTTTTGTGATACTTTAAATTAATTTTGCGTCACGTGCATAACAACAAAATAAATTGACAAAAAATATTAAAATACGGTAAAAGATAAAATTTACCCACTAGACTAATTGAGGAAGTCTTTCAGAATTTAATTCAAATTAGCATGTTTTGTGGATATTAAACTTACAAATTAATTGTATACATTGACCGTTGCATTTACTTTGACTATTTTCTTCTACATTATTTAGTCTGTAAAATATCCGTTATAATTTTTTTATAAATATATTTTTACGTTTTTTTGGCGTTTAATGCATAAATTGACCAATGTATTTATTATAATTTTTTGGCATTAATTGCATGCATTCACCGTTGTATTTAATTTGAATGTACTCCGTTGCGAAGCATGGGTATTCAGCTAGGTTTTTTTTATAAATGTGCACAAGCTAAATCTTTTATCTTCTTAGAGCACTTTCGAGCATTTCAAAGTGTATATGATTGCTCGTAAACTCCAGAGTCATACAATCTAGACCGTAATGTTGTTCTATGTAAAAAGTATATATGTAAACTAAATACTACGTTTCAGATACCGAGCAAAAATGATTACATGAACCAAACATTAAAAAACTAAGAGTGATATAAAATGAATTTTTTTTTTCATGAATTCAGTTGAGTTACAAATTTGGGAAAGAAAGAGTGAGAGAAATTTAATACTTTGAACAAGTCACTTAAGGTGACAAGGGCCATCAATCTGTTTTTGTTTCTTTATTTTCAATATTTTACTCTATATACAAAATGAGAATATTTAATACGCTTTTCTACTAACATAAAAAACTCTTAAAATTCACAAATAATTATTTTGTTGAAGCATAAGAACATTTTTTCAAAAAATTCTTCAAAATTGCTAGAATTTTTCAAAATGCTCCTCATGCATTCATTTTCCTTTAATTTCTTCCGAATTTCTTAGGATTGTGTATTTTTATATGATATTTTATTTGACCATTTTTATTTGATAATTAGCCTCTATGTAGTTGTAAATAATAGACAAATTTTCTCCATTCATTAACATTGAGATGAGCGAATCCAATAGCGTTAGTATACAGCACCCTTTTAATGGAAGTACATAAGGATCGCTACATTGACTGACTAGGGTGCGTAAACACAAATAAATGTTAGTTTTTTTCCGAAATTCATTCCTAACAAATACAAAGATTACTCTATATACAAAATGAGAATATTTAATACGAATATTTAAAATGAGAACATTTTAAGAGTTGTCTACCATGTAGAAAACTCTTTAAAATCGCAAATAAGCATTTTGTTGAAGTATAAGAACAGTTTTGCAAAAAAAATCTTCAAAAATGCTAAACTTATTCAAAATGCTCCTCGTGCATTCATTTTCCTTTAATTTCTTCCACATTTCTTAGAATTGTTAATTGAAGTGTGTGCGACAAAATTGTTCAATATTCTTTGAAACAACAAATGAATTTTTTTCAGATTTATTGACCATGAAATAAAGTAATAGTATGTAAAAATATAAATAAATAACAGTCAGATTAACATACAAAAAAAATTATGCACAATTATATTTATATACAGTGTGTCGCAAAAATAATGGCGAGGTTTCAAATGGCTATAGCTATGCAACAAATCATGTTGCAGACACGAGTCATAATCAAAGAGAATCTCACCAAGTTTATGCGTGCGAAAGCTTACGTGCAGACTCCAACAGACTCCGGGACTAGCGCTGGGAAATTCTGGAGAATTCCACTTTCCAGTTAGATAGAGCTCCTCTACATTTTGCCACAATCGTGCGGGAAATTCTTAACGAAACATTTCTTCAGCGATGTGTCAGACGAGAAGGGTGGATTGCCTGACCCCCAGGGTCTACAAACCTTAACCTGATGGGTGTCTATTTTTGGGGTTGTGTAAAAACACAAGTGTATTCCATTCATGTCCGAAATCTGGACCATTTAAAAATAAATGGTCACTGAAACTGTTTCGTCTATCATGCCGGATGTTTTCTGCCGTGTATGGAAAGAGACTGAACATCGACTTGAAGTCTGCAGGGCGAATAATAAGACGCATCAAAGTCTGCTAATCTCATAAGAAACTTGGATATTTTCTCTTCAATTTGACGTATATTTTATCTCTTTACAATGCTTTGTTCCGAAGCTATAACCATTTAAATATGATATGATGACAGAGGATATGACGACAAAGGGGTTGCTAAATTATTATGTTTAAAACTCACTCTCTATTTTTAAAATATAGTTGTATTTAGCTATTCCAAAATATTGGGATATATTTATTTGTATTTATTAATATTTGTTTGCAATATCATTATTTCACAGCATGAATATCAAAATATCTTACTCTAATCCATAAAGATCTTAGATAACGTCAAATTCTAATGTTCAAAAAATGCACAGCAAATATTTTATCACGGAAATGTTTATCAGTTGTTCATTAATTCTAAAAGGGCTAAGTTTTTCCAAACAATTCTCTTATTACACTGCAGGAGTTAAAACTTGTTAAACCAAACCAACCAAAAGAACAGTGAATGCGTTCTAAATTTTAGCAAATTTAGATGCATCAAAATTTTAGAACAGGTTTTTTGTGCCTTTCCTAGAAATTATTTAGCCTAGTACATTACATTGAAAATAAAACTGTGGTATGTATGTGTTTTTTTTTCAATAATTCTGAACAAATTCATTGAACTGTATTGGAATGTACCTTTAAAAATTTCTAAGATTATACAAATAAAATTACATATACTAAATCATATGACCAAAATTGCAAATTTTTAAAGTATATCATAATAATTCAGAGCTGATTAGGAGGGGGACTTATTTACAATTATTAGAAACTACTAAGGATGGCTGTATCACTTGTTAAATATAGAAGTAATGTCATTTATAAAATACTTTTTAAGTATTTTGTAAATGTTGTTTGTTTCTTGTTTTTTTACAAATAAACAAGAAACTTTCTCCAAACAGGACTGATATTTAGAATATTGGCCATAGAAATATTAAACAAGTGACCAACATTTTAACACTAGAATACAATAGAAGATTTAGTATAAAAAATTTAAGGTAGTTTTTTTAAGATCATTTATATAGCCTAGAACATTATACTGAAAATAAATCTGTGGTATGTTTATTAAAAATTATGCTGGACAAATCAAAATGTAATAAAATAAACAAATTTCTAAAATTATACAAATACAATTGTACATACTAAATCATATGACCAAAATTTAGAAACAAATATGATAATAAGACAGACCCGATTAGAAGAGGGACTAATTTTCAGTAGAAAAAAAACTACTTTGCATGATATCATTCCTTATTGCACGTGTAAGAGCTTGATATTTTTAATTACCCTTTAACGATATCCGAATTGCAATTCAAATAATGCATCAGCTTGTTTTCATCTAAAAAATAAATGATATTCTGGTTGCATGCCTATTAAAAGTAGCATTTAGTCTAGAAAACGACACATGAATCTGTCCAAGAGGAAAGTAATTTTAGAGTGAAAAAATTGGGAACGATATGTCGTTTAACAGAAATTACCTTTAACGCCATAATTGCTTTTAGCTTACGACTTTGTATCTCGTGTGAAAGATTTTATATTTGAAAAGTAAGGGCTGGATTTCTTTACCTGCTGGCTCTTTTAAGTAGTTAATTGCTTAATAACATAACGAGTGATTGTTTTATGTATAATTTTACTAAATAACACCAAATTCTTGACCTCATATTGGAATGTTTTCAGCCTTGAGTTCAAGGTATTCAGAATAGGGATTAAAATTTAAGGGTTCTAAACTGATATTGTTTTGTAGAAATGTAAATATTTTATTTCGTAATTAAATCTGGGAATAGTATACAGGCTTGGAAGACATAATCATGGCATCTGACATAATCTTTACTTCGCCACATTCAATTTTGCACTCGTTTAAACTATTCTGACATTTCATGACTTACTTGTAACTTCCGCTATAATACAGATTACCATGCGTTAAATAGAGTCGTAACAAGTAAGGGCAATATGATTTAAATTTATTTCGAATACATTTTAACTATTCATAAGGAGTGGCTGAATTTCCAAACCAGCCGTTTCTAATTAGCCACTTTGCTAAACTTATTGGTGAGTGCTATTTACAAGAGTTACCTTCCCTCCTGAAGTGAATGCCTCGTCGTAAACAATTTGATTTAACGACTACGAAAGGTCCAATTCGTTACTAGGATGATATACCAATTTAAGGGTCTCCTCGTCTTATATTAAAGTAGTTACCACTGCAATAATTCACTAATTTGGAGTTTAAAGTTTTATCTAGTTCAAAATGTAGGTGCATGAGCAATTTGGATTGGGAAAGTAAGTCTTGATATAAAATAACCAATAATTTAAGCTTTGAAAATATTTCTGCTTAATATATTTTATTAATTTCATCTTTAAATTCATCATCATAATTTTACCATAACTGTATAATAAGCCATGTTACACTGGTGCATGTTCTTAAATCCAACCGAAACCATATGATTCGGGTTACTTTGTGACTGCAGGGGTAACTTTGTCACACATAGTAATTTTTTCGTATTTCGGAACTTACACTGCGCCCGTGATACCGGGAAGGCAAAGAACAGCCCCAACAGCTTGTCCGACATAGAGAGACATCTAGTGACCAGTGTTCGGACCAGTTTTCAAACCTGTTCTCAAGCTATTGACTCAAACTTCTGAAACTTAAATTACTGATTTTTTGTGTGCTGAAGTCTAACACATTATACAACCAACAACCACAGTTAATTATGTTTTATTGTCAGTATGTTGGTTACATTGTGGATCAATATAACTTTTGTGTAGTGATATTTCCGAGATATATGAGACCATAACCTAAATATCGAAAGGTGACGGGGATACTTTGTGACACATTGACACCGTCACAAAATAAACCTTAAATTCAACCCACCCCCTCCAGTCGCTCGATGTTGCATTTTTCCGTCCTCTAAAATACCATTGGAGAGAAAGAAGTATAGATTAACTGGAAAAAACTACCCGAAGGAGCAGAATATGCCGAAAGACGAATTTCCTCATCTTCTCAAAGAACTGATAGCTGACCTAGGCACCCGAAGTCTCTTTGATGGCAAAGATATAGATAAAGCTATCCAATATTTGTAATGGGTATATATAATTGTGTATTAAGCTATTGATAAGCATTTTACTGTCTAACTTTGTGTAAAGCAAATTTTCCTCTTGAATTTCAAGGAGAAAGCACAGATGTCACAAGACAGATGTCACAAAGTAGCCCCACTCGGCGGGGTAACTTTGTGACGGATTTTAACTTTAATTTCTCAATGGTAATTAAAGATCCGGGTTAGCTCAATACATTACTACGTAAGGAAATGATGCACCAATGTTTTGCAATTGTTATCCGTCACAAAGGGATCTTAGGGTAGTGAGAAATATAGATAGATTAACTTAAATTTGTTGACATTACTAGATTCAAATTCATCACATTACAATAAATATGAAATAGATGAATATAAATAAAATACGCATCAATCCAACACCTTTTATTTAAATTCTAAAAAAATGTCTATAATATACACATTGGACAGCTGGATTCCAGAAAGAATAAAAGTATTCAAAATAATTATCTTTAAATAACCATTACAATGCAATTCGTTTCATTCATATAGCAATATCCCTTACAAAAGGTCTAGTAGAAAAAGAAGTTATAGACGATTGAAATACTTTTCACGATCAGTGCGAGAAACTTCTGCAAAAGAAACTTCCACTCCACTACAAAGCAGAAATCTTTTTCGAGGAATTTATTCGCAGAGTAAATACACCTCCAATATTAAACTCTCTCAGTAGTTTGTTATTCATAAACAGTGCGCTGCTTTTCAAAACCCTCGAACTGTCAAAAAAGTGTCAGCTTCCACATAATGTAAAACTTGCTTCAGTTGTGAATACAGTTCTTGAATATTTGATCAGGGGCCGTTGATATATTGCCTTTCTGAAAGGCTCTTTTTAAGGTATTATAGAGTGTGCTTCTTAGATTGTGGTTACAACGAAAATCATCCCGCAACACGTTTTAAATTCCATTTTCCACCACCTCCAAAGCAATTTGACAGGCTATGGAATTGTTGAAATGCTTTCATTATCCTTTTTGAAGGAGGTTGCCCACTCTCTGTCATTTATTTTACTCCTGTGTCAATACATTTGGTTTATTTTTCATGGTACATTACTTAGGATGTGTCAGTCTTATTTCATACGCGTTTTCATATTACTGAATTTTGAAGACATGTGTGTAATTCAGTTCTGTTACCAGGCGCCAACAAACGTTTCACTGGAGCATCTCCATTTTTCTTCACGGATCCCCGTTTCACGGGAGTCTCATTATCCTCATAAACTACAAATTGTAAAAAAATATTCTTAAATCTTTCGACTTCAAGACCTGTGGGTTTGGCTTTGGGCTGATATTTTTCCAATGCGCCCTGTATCCGTAAATATGGCTTAAAGTGGTGCCTTTTTCTCCAAATCTCTACTCTTTCCGAAGGTTTAACTGTCATCTAAATTTATAGATGGTGACTTAGTCGGTTGTTTTTGTTCAACTATTTTCATAGTTTCCAAATGTTTCACGGGAGTATCATTTATCTTCAAGCATGCTAGGTTTACAGGACATTCGTTACTCTTATAAACTTCAAATTTTAAAGAACATTCTTGAATCTTCTGTCATCTAGGCTTGTGGACTTCTTTATAGCCTGGATTTCTTCCAGTTCACTCTTCATCCGTATATTCTGAATTAAGATGGCGTATTTTCTCCAAATATCTGCTCTTCCAGAGGATTGAACAGTCATCGTGATTTCCAGAAGGAGGGTGAGTCGGTTGTTTTTGTTCTATATGTAGAGAGTTTGCAAATGTTCCAAGGGGTATCATATATCTTCACAAACTCCAGAATCACAAGGGTGCCATTGACCTCACTGACTGCAAACTTTCAAGAACATTCTTGTATTTTCTGTCTTCAAGACGTATAAGGTTTGCCTATGGACTGTATTTTTCCAGTACGGTCTGTATCCTTATACTGTGGCTCAAGGTGATGCCTTTTTCTCTGAATATCTGATCTTTCTTTCATACAGAAAGTTATATAATCATCTGAATTTGCTATAAGTGCGCTGGACATTTGTCTGGACATTTCCAGCTTTTCCTTTTCACGAAGCCATTTTCAGAAAGGTTAAGTCTAAATATATTGCCCATTTAATTAAACCATGCTGTATAGGGTCTTGAAAAAGGAAATTTTTGTGATCTCTAGATTTTCAAGAACTTTCGAGAAAATTTTGCTACTTTCTTTTTTTCTTAACAATGTCTGCTTTAAAATTCATCAAATGTTATCGTGCAGTTCCTCTCTAAAACAAGTGTAAATTAACTCCAGTGTTTTTAATGTAGTACCATTCATTACATTTCGTTGTTTCATTAGGATAAATTTTTCCTAATGAATTTTTCCCTCTCTTAGAGACTAATTTACTTACTTAAAACAACTATGAACTTCTATAAATTAAATACCGTAGTGAGATTCATCAGTCTGTCACAAATACTTAATTTATCCCACATTTCCATTCATTTAAATTGTTTGCCAGTTGAATATTTGAGCGCTACCGTCATCTGTTGTGGCAAGAAAAAAAGCTGAACTGAATGTAACAGTGAAAAGATAAATAAAATGTTACGACATACAAACTTGGGTTATTGTTTCTTGTTCTCTTTCTTTATCATTTCAGCCAACCAATAATTTATGCATCTTCAACAAGAGGTCACTTTCTTCTTTTCATTATGCGTTCCCACTACATACTTCACCGTCTGAGCTGGACTACATTTCTCGAACTGGACTCTTGTAAAGATGTTGAATACTTCAACTTGTTGGTAAGTAGGTTGGTGTCGTGTCCATATGCAGTCGAAATGAACCATGTGCTGATATCACTGCCTTAGCTAGATCCACAATCTTTTCATCGTAAAGTGATCCCTGAAAAGGGAATTCCCCTATGCCTTATAAGGTCGGTAGTATCGCGGGACAGCTGAATATATGTTCCGGAGTAAGCTCTTCCCTCGGACAATTTCTACAAAGATTATAAGTCCTGGTTCCATCATCATTTATTTTCATACCTCCCAGGTGTCGAGTTCTCAGTCTGGCCATAGTCCTGGTGACCTGGCTATCTGCATCAATCACGCAGATCTGGTGGTCCATTCCGATATGTTTTTCTCTGTGCCTGGCAATGGTATTAGCATCATCTAAAGTGATAGTGTTTGGGGTATCGTAATTTAAATTTCTTGCCACTTGTGCCAACTTCAACTTGCAGTAACAATTATATAAGTGACAACTGATGAAGCTGATGAAGTATCGTTTAACGTTAAGCCCATATTATGTGGAATTTAACAGGTAATAAAATAGATGATCGTATAGTGGCAATTTTAAAATTGTTAATTGGAGAAAATACATTCTGACACATGTCTGAGATAATTAGAAAAACAAACTCAATTTTAATAAATAATATCAGCATTTAATTTATCTTCTCATTATTTAAAATTATTTTTATCGTTAGTTACAATTTGCACAAAAACAACTTGATAATTATCTACATACATTAAGAAAGTATTCGACACATAAAAAACCTAGTTACATATATTAATTATTCTGTGCTCTCGCCTCATTTAACATATTAAAAATTATTTTTACTTACCACCACCCTCATTGGAGACTGATGATTATCTCTCATTGTGTTACTAAACTTCGTCCAAAAGCAGACCAGAAATCTCGAGATATCCCAGCATACAAAAATGGCGACTGGGGCTGAAGAGCGGACAATATCGAGCTATAGCACAGTCAGCTTTTTTTTAACTGACTCAAAAAACCGTTAAAATTTTCCAGCACCGAAAATCGCAGAGGTCAGAAAATGTTCTAGAACAATTTACCTTTCAGGCATATGATTGGTTAAAAAGATGGTTACTGGGACGTTGCTATGTAGGAACTGTGTCCCCCTAATGACCGAGGGGATGGCAAGTAATTCTCCCTTCTTTTGCATATGACCTTGTGTACTATCCGTATTGTTACAGGTCACACTTAATTGCATACGGGAGGCACATTTCATTCTTCCAGTATAACCGGTGGGAAAAACCACACGAATGATTCTCAGCACATAGACAATTTAAAATTTACAAAATAAAATAAATATACTTATAAATGTGCATGGAACCGAATTGATGTTGTGTCGAAATTGTGAAATAAGAAAATAGTATTTATTTTTAGAGTTAGAACAGTATATTAATCAAAATAATTACAAAAGTCGAGTTCCATGTCACAGTGCATCTGTTGACATTGATCAAAATATTTTCATTCCCACTGAGTGAAAAAAGTTTTTAAAATTATCTATTCAGATAGAACATTATTTTCATCTCAAAATAACCAAGCATGCTGCATCTTATATTTGAAAGCATACCACCTGCTGCTTAGACTGATTGTATCATCTGATAGTTCCTCATAATCCTTCATCTTTGATTTGAAAGTATATTCATCCAGGAAATAGCTCGAGAGAGAAAGTTAACAATCGTCCCTTAATTAATATAGCACTTACGAAACATCATGCAATTTGATTATTTAAAAATTATACACAAACTTGTTTAGCATCACCTGTAGATTCACATACGTTGCACCTGTCATTAAGGCTACTTTGTATTATCCCTAATGGATTCACTCACATCAATGCTAATTTCTGGAGAAACTTTGTCCAGGAACTTGAATTTAAAAATTTTTACGTGGGATTCCGTTCTTCCATAACGGGCCTCCGGAAAGCAAACTTCCAGACGCTAAAACCGTCCGTCGTCGTGACTTGCAATTTTGGCGGTGCGTCAAACCCAATCTGTATCGTTTGGGCAAGAAGTAAACTGTTAAACAGAAAAGTACCAAAATGCATCAAATTTTTGATATACCGGGTGGCCATAATTAAACTGACAGTGCTCACAGTGTTCTGTAGCGCGATCTATTTGCGAGAATGACGCCACATTTTGTAGGAAGATTAAACAAGACGGGGGACGAAGGATTCCGCGAAAAAATAAATTAGTTCCAAAAGTCACCGCTAGGGGAATATTTGGCGCTGTGTAATAGAAAATAGAGTGTTAACAAATGCAAATTAATACGGAATAAAATAACCTTTTATTATGCACATTTTCTTATTTAGTTCAAGTGCAATATGGCAACACTTTTAAAAAAGCGTAAAATCTACATAAACACCGATAAAGTCTCGTGATCTGCAATATCACGTACGCTGAGCAGAAGAAGAAGTTCTTTATTCAAATTTCACGTTACATCCATTGGCACAGTGCCAGCTGCTTGGGTTTTAAAAGGCAATGTGTTACGTTTCGAATCAATCGGATTGAAAGTTTATGTGCAATGTCTCCTTCTTTAGTCGAGCGTGCGTTACTGGTCAAATTCTTTTACCTCAACCATTGCAACGCGTCAGCCGCTCTTCGTGCTTTTAGAACACACAAAAAAATGCGTAAAGGTAACGGTCCTGTGTCAGTTAATGGGCTAAAAGCAATGGTTGCGACGTTTGAGAAAACAGGTTCTCTGAAGGTTCAGTCAGGCAGAGGACGAAAACCTGTACCACAGGATACAATCGAAGCAGTTGCCACGGCGATTGTCGACAGAGGACCAGACAATATTGCTGCCACCTCTAGCTCTCGTGGATTAGCTCGGAATATGGATATACCTTACAATACGGTATGGAAAATCTTACGAAAAATTATCAACTTCTATCCGTACAAGATCAGCCGTGTACAGGAGTTACTGTACCCCGACCATGATAAGCGATTGACTTTTGCTCTCACCTTTCTTGCCAGAATGGAGGTGGATGATGCTTGGCCGTGGAAAATCTTATGGGGAGACGAGGCCCACTTTTACCTGCATGGAACTGTGAATACCCAGAACTGCCGAATTTGGGATGACAAATCACCACATGCAGTCACAGAAATTCCCTTACATTCACCAAAGGTAACTGTTTGGTGTGGGTTCACGGCGGAATTTATCGTAGGTCCATTCTTCTATGAGAACATTACCCCGACAGGACCGGAAACCTGTTCTGTTACCGGAGAGAAATATCGCCACATGTTGAACAGCTTTGTCATTCCGGCACTTCAGCAAAGACAATGCCTGGGGGAAATCATTTTCATGCAAGATGGAGCCCCTCCACACGTTGCTGTACGGGTGCAACAGCTGCTACGACAGAAATTCACAACAGAAAGAGTCATTAGCCGCTACTTTCCAACTGCATGGCCACCTCGGTCACCTGATCTTACCCCATGCGACTTCTGGCTATGGGGTTACCTTAAGTCCAAGGTCTATCAAGGAGTGGTCCAGGACCTGGCTACGTTGAAGGATAACATATCACGGACTGTACGGGAGATTCCTGCAGACATATTACTTTCTGCTGTTGTGCATACTGTGCACAGAATGCAATATGTGGTCCACAACAACGGCAGCCACATTGAACCTCATTTGAATGCAAAATAAAAGGTAATTTCCGTATTGATTTGCATTTGTTAACACTCTATTTTCTATTACACAGCGCCAAATAATCTCCTAGCGGTGACTTTTGGAACTAATTTATTTTTTCGCGGAATCCTTCGTCCCCCGTCTTGTTTAATCTTCCTACAAAATGTGGCGTCATTCTCGCAAATAGATCGCGCTACAGAACACTGTGAGCACTGTCAGTTTAATTATGGCCACCCGGTATATATAATTTTACACCCTGGGGCAAATTTCGATTTTTTTTAAATGCAAATACAATTTTTGAATTCAAATTATTCGGGGAAAAATCCGGTTTAGTATGTTTTAAACGCCCACAAATATCTTTGGTGGACGAAATTTATAAAATGAATTTATAAAATGTTGCAAGGTGCAGAAAAGTTCAAACTATCCGAAAATACCATTTTTGTTTGATAATCAGCATTTCTCTTGTTGTAAATAGAAAACAAATTTCCTCCATTTGTTAACATTGAGGTTAGCGAATCCAATAGGGTTAGTATACAGCAACTTTAATGTAGATTGCCAGACTAGGGTGCTTAAACACAAATAAATGTTAGGCTTTTTTCCGGAATTCTCTCCTAACAAGTATAAAGATTAGGTACAATAAAACCACAACGGACACGGTTAGAATTAACCTAACCATTAGTGAGATAGTTTTACAGTGTTAGTAAACAAATCATATACATGCCTACTGCTTTGTGCGTAAACTACGTCATTGGGACAGTTTAAACTACTCGTTCATTATTAAATTCGTTTTCATTAAATGAAATGTAAGATGTAAATTTGTCTTAAGCTGGAGCAAATGAAAATATGGGAAAACAAACATTAACAGAAGAAACATGAAGCGAATGATAAGTAGTCAATTCAATATAAAATTAATGTGTAGGAAAATTCTGGCATTTAATTCTGTGTTCAAGTATTCGCTAAAGAAATGGTCCTTATTATTGCCTCATAGACAGAAATGTTGATTACTTTTGGGTACTATAATATTAAATCAGCCAACAAATATCACGATGGATATCGGATAATTTACTCAGGATATGTGTTTATCGTACTGACATAAAAATAACGCTATGACGATACCGTTTGTGCTTACAATCACAACCATTATACTGCTAAGTAATATGATGCTTCTGTAGGAAATTTAGATACTTTATAATGTGCATTAGGTAAGAAAATTTATAACCATTTTGTTGTCTTTTATAAGATTTATGTTGTTGTTATTTCAAATACCCCTGGCCGGAAGTACCATACCAGGTCCATATAACCAGGTCCATAGACCCAGAACCCCCAGGGGAGACATCTTATGGGGTCGTACCCTGTACCAACCTCTCTGACCTCATAGAAGGTATTTGCCGGTCTACGGATTTAACATCCCCATATCCGGCCCAGACACTGAATAAGATTTTTAAAATACTTGACCTCAGCAGCATTTTCTCAGTGATATATATATATATATATATATATATATATGCGTGTGTGTGTAAAGGGAAAGAGAGAGAGGGAGAGATTCAGTCTCAGTGAAAAAGAAAATTTTGTTATTTTTACTATCACTTGAATTTCCAAAATCGTAATATTAATAAAACTGCGTTTATATAACAACATTCTTTGACGTGTTTCAATGGTATGAATACCTCTTTTACGAAATATATGTATGAATATAATGTATGAATACCCCTGATACAGCTGATACGAAAAAAATAATATGTATATATATATAGGTGTGTGTAAGTAAGTAATATATAATGCTTTTGATACGGAAAAAACCTTTTCCTAGAATAACTTAGCGAACATATTCTCAAAGAAACTTTATTCTCGAAGTGAAAATTCTAGGAGCACAAAACTTTTACAATAGTTTATTATACTCTAGCAGAGTATCTTCTGAAAACTCCGAAACTGTCAAAACCTGTGACAAATTCTCACGACTTGTAAAACAAGCTGCAGCTGTGGGAACGATTTTTTATTATTTTTTTTTTAGGTTACAGCAGGTTGAAATATTTCAGTTGCATACCAAAAAGATTATGTTTTCGCTCATATACTTGGGAAATGAAAGTGTGATATGATGGGTTTAAGCGATTTAAATCAAATTCCCCTTTAGTGATTTATGTGCATTTATGTTTTGTTTTGCGGAATTTTCACATGGGAGGCTAAATACGAAATTATTTTCGGCAAATTTAATGGAGTATAATATATGCTACATTCATAATACGGGCCCGAAATAGCCTAGAGTTAGCACGTTGAACTTGGGACTGGTGGTGTTTAGTTCGAATCCCAACGAACACCATTAAATGCTTCCGTGTCAAGGCCAGCTATCAGTACGTTAAATTTGTAGGCTGGAAAGTTTTTGGATCGGAAACACCAATGATGTCATAGAGAGTGGGAGAAGGCATAATTCCCCCAAATGTCGCCCCTGGGATTGCTCGACCAAGGGGGCACCAGGACTTGGTGGTTGGTCTTGGTTCACCTGTAAGGTGCCACTGAAGGTAATCGCCGATTCTCGCGGGCAAAAAGTTCGTATGTTTTCATTGACAAGTGCCCCACCTTAATAAACAACATTCATAATACTAAAATGCATGCATAAAACAGGGAATTGTTAGTCTATAATTTACCATAGCAACTAGAGTACATAAAATGTCCTTTTTTAAGATTACAGGAACTCTTTTAAATGAGCAGAAACGAAAGTTATTACACTGGTTTTTTTTTTCATTTGACTTTTCTTGATATTCGCCCATCAACATCGCGAAATCTTGTTGGCGACTTTATTATGGGAGCAGCACTATTTAGGTGATCAAACGCTGATCCTTATGAGGGGACAACATGTGAACGTCCAAGCCTTTTGAAAAGAAGAGACAAAACCTTTTTGCTCGAGGAATAAACAAGAAATCCAACATAAATAAAGCACAAATAGCAGTAAGGTGTAATTTTGCATATGGCCGTTTGGAAGCTGCAAAGGAGCTTCTTCATCAGTGCAAAGAACTTAGTGGCAGCTCAAAAAGCAGAAAACTAAGCGACCAGACACGTGAGCATGTACTCAAGTACTCGCGCGTGTCGAACGCCTGAAGGCTCGAACAACGCAAACAAATCACACGCGAGCAGCGAAGAGACAGACATAGGGAAAGCAGTGCCATCTAGCGGCTAAAATAGGGCTCCCTCTCTTAACTTAGTTTTCGGCATTTGAGCTGCCACTAAGTTCTTTGCACTGATGAAGAAGCTCCTTTGGAGCTTCCAAAAGACCGTATGCAAAATTGCACCTTACTGCTATTTGTGCTTTATTTACGTTGGATTTCCTGTTTACTCCAAGCTTTATTTGCGACTTGAACCCAAACTCAAGAAGCTTACTACTATACCATGTGGGAGGCATTCCGCTAAAATTGAAAGAGCTATTGCCAAATGATAAGACCTTTAAGGTGATGGTGGACATTACAAAGCGATTTTTGAAATTTTTACCTCAGAGATATAAAAGTTTGCATATATATTCATTAAAATATATCAAACACCTTATAAAATTTTATAAATATTTTAATTTTTTTTTAATATTTTAAAAATGGAAATTTTTGTTATGTTTTGAAAATGCTCCTTGCGATTCAATTTTTGACTCTCCCCTTAAATTTTGCATTTATATTGCTTATAAATACATTTTGAACAGAGTTATGTATTACTCTGAGCTTTGAATAGTTAATTTTTAGGAAATATTTTTATGCTTGTACTCTGAATTTTCGGGAAATTTTTGTACTTTTCTACACTTAACATAAAATTTGATAATCTGAATGATGTAGAACCCTGAAATGGATACGTAACTTTATTTTTATGTATTAGAGGAGTAGAATATTTATAAAATTTCGTCAAAAATTATGACGCAAGAAGCAGTTCAAAGACTTGCAAATCTGGAAATGGCTCATTTTGAGAGAAATCTGTTTAAAAGATGCTTTTTCACCTACCTTTAATGTTTACTTTTCTAAAGCCACCAATTTTTCATTTTAGTTTTTATTACATATTTTAAATGAATTGTATTCCAATATATTCATATTTTCGAAATATTAATAGAGCCAAAACAAATTCCAATTTTTGTTTGATTTTTGGCAATTTGAAAGTCCACCATCCCCTTAAAGCTGCGAATCCAACTAGAAAGTTTATCCATATCGCGGTGCGTTAGGTTTGGACTGTTGTGCGAGGAACTCCAAGTGATAAAAATTCTACAGGGTGGCTAATAAATACTGTGACAAATATCGAATCATTTAATTACACACAGATGAAATAGAAAATGGAAAATACAACAATATTATGAACATTATACATGAAAGTTTACCATGAAATAATTTTACTCGAATCGACCGCCATCTTTATCGATTACTAAAGATAATCTCTTACGCCACTGTCCTATTGCGGCACGAATCATTTTATGAGGTAATTTGTGTCCCATTCACTCCGTATGGAAGCTTTGAGGGAGTCCAAACTTCTGTGCTGCTTAGCATTTACTTTAGACTCTAAAATCCCCCAAATGCAATAGTCTAAAGGATTTAGATCTGGTGAAGAAGGTGGCCAATCTTCTTGCTTGATAAACTTCGGGCAATTGACATGGAGCCATTCCTGTGTTGTTTTGGATCGGTGGGACGGTGCAGAATCTTGCTGAAATATCCAATTCTTTTTGGGATACAATCTGTTAGCATGTGGTAATAAACGTGTAGCCAATACTTCCTGTTTGTAATATTCAGCATTGATTTTTACCCCTTTATCGATGAATTTCAGAGGCAGTTTTCCATTGTGTGACACTGCAGCCCAAACCATAACAGAATTCTTGTTCTGAAAGCGTTTAACAGTTCGAAGATTTTCAGGTATATCCTCGAAGGTTGCTGAATATACAACATCATTTTTAGCATTATAACTTTGTTCTGTACAAAACAGCTTCTCATCAGAGAAAATTATTTTTTCAACACTTTTGCTACCGTGCCGGTTCAGCAATTTCTTACATCTTTGTAACCTTTTTACTATTTGTGCAGTAGTCAAACCTTGAACTTTTCTTTTGCGATAAGGGCGAAAACCCAGGTCTTCATTTATGATAAGTTGCATAGTTCTGCGACTGATGTTCTCTTCTGCAGCCATTTTATTTGCAGAACGTTGTGGATTTCTTCGTATCTTTTCACGAATTCTTTTGATACGTTCTTTTGTACGAACAGTGCGTGGACGACCAGATCTTGGTCGATCTTTACAGCTATTGGTATCCGATAATCGATTTATAGTCCTATATATAAACGTCCTATTAAAACCAAGGCATTTTAATTGCTTAAATATTTTACCTGCAGAAAATCCGCGATCAAAAAGCTGTTTAACCATTAACCTTTTGGCTTCCATCTTTAAAAATATTCTACATATTTTACTTTAAACAAAAATCGTCTGCGTTTACAAAAAGTTGCCAATCACACAAATAGATAGATAAATTGTTTTTCCAAACGATTAAAATTAACTCTTATTTTTTGGAGTGTTACAGTATTTATTAGCCACCCTGTAGTTTCGATCAACGTCAAAATAAATAAAATTTAAAATTTCAAAGAGGGGTCATTCTCAAAAGTTATAAAAACGTAAGGGAATCAGAACTTCTTACTTTTCCTAATCACATTTGATAGTATTTTTTGCGAAGTTCGAGTGACAGTTGGAATATTCATTTCAATTTTATCACTTCCAGATGTCGGAGGAATAATAAATCTATAAGTTACAAAAAAATTATTTTGTCTTGAAAACTGTTATGCTAATATGTAACTGTTATGTATTATATTCATATATATATATATATATATGTCAAGGAAAAACGTAAACCTAAAATATGGAGGGGCGATCGCGAAAACTTTAAATGGGGCTTCAGGATAATTTAATATTTGGCACCGAGCGCCATCATTTTCACAGGGTTAATTGAAATGCTTCGCGTGAGTTGGGAAAAAGAATCCCTTTTTGAGATGTGGCCTTGACGCGTCTCCGGTCAAGCGCGAGTGTATTTTTAGAAGCAGGCATTTGGCGTTCGAGGAGTGAAACTATTATATAATATGAATTCGTCTCGGAACATTCTATGGTCATCACGGGGCATGCGCCTAGTTTTGCCGCTTGAATATTAACAAAGGATTGAGCAGAGCGTCTTTGGGATTTCGAACTGACAGGTTGTCTGCGTCACCCGAGATGAGAGATCGAAAATGGCACAGATTGAATCGGGGTAATTAATAGTTATTGAATAAAGGATTTAGATTAAATTAATTGTCGTTAATTCCACAGACCTACGTTTGTACTGACTGCATATTTTTATAGTAAGTATTAAGAGGGGAACGAATTAAGAGGGAGTACGAGAATTTACGCTCGTCATATATATATATATATATATATATATATACATGCACAAGTGCCTTCGAATTTTAGTAAGGTATGAAACGAATATTTTTCCTCTTTTTGACCAAGTTGAGATGTGACAGGCTGCGTAATACTGCCTTATTTAGAGAATCGTGTGCACTGACATGAAGATGGCGCAAATTAAAATACTCTACGTACTCCATGGCTATAAAAAAACCATTATACAGGTGTGCATAACTCGATCCACCCGAATTCAAGGTCTCTGTATTTTTTCTTGCAGCCATACGCCATGTAGACATTGTATACCGGGCGGAGCGTTGAGTTTTCTGTTGGCGCTGACATCGTTAACATGATATGGGCTCGATGTGACATATCAAAGGTTCATTGCTTTCAGCTCTGTTATTGGTTAAATTTTTTAACGCTTACTTGGCGCACCACTTCAAATGCAATGTGAACAATGCCTTAGATTAAGGGCCTGTCCATCAGCGTCAGCGTTAGCCGTATTGAAATATATTTGACCAATTACAGACCTCCAAACGATTATCCACAACATTTTTAAGGTCAGCGATTGGGTTTAAAATATGTGAATACGAGTAATGCTGGTGCTGACGGAGTCAGTGTGAAGAGGCCCTTAGTCTATTCTGAGATAGCACATATAACATTGAAACAGGGCGCCGTGGCCCGGTTCGAGCCAGTGACCTGCAAGTTGCTGGTTCGATCCCGGCGGCGACAAAACCATCGACATGTACAATAATGACGGCTGGTGCACGGGAAAATCTGTCGTAGTTGCATTGTCCTCCAAGTTCCTAAAATACCTCTGGAGGTGCGGGGTCTAGTGTTCCTTTCTCGTCACTTGACTCGGTTCAAAATTACGGGACCGGTTCGTCGCCAAGTCGAACTACAACCCATGAGGTGCTAATTAAAACCGAAGCTGCCCACTTCAGCCCAATAACCTATATGGACCTGGTATGGAACCTCTAACCAGAGAGCATTAGCAACAACAACAACTACAACAACACATTTACACGACAATAAGTGGAAAATGTTACTCAAAGATGTATAAAAGCGAAAGGAGTATTTAATACATCGACAACAAGTGGTGCATATTTACGTGAATAAGGATTTAAAATTTCCTAAATAGTGAAATTAAATTCATGAAATTATTTTTTCTCTGATTATTGAGAGTTAAAATACTATAGTAAAATATTGTTAACAATATTTCAACTTTATTCAGAAGTAAAATTTTTTCATCTCGTCTTCTATAACAAACATGACATAGACCTTTTTAAACCAAGACAGGGCCAGCTTAGATTACAAATGTTTTGCATTTTACATATATGTGAAACATGCCCTTGCGACCCTACTTTAAATACATCATTCAAAGTTTAAAAGTTTAATAGATAGTAGCACTTCTATTCAGATTACGTAAACTGTTTGAAAAACTATTTAAAATCCATCGCTGCACGGAAGGAGAGATATATTCTTGGAGAAATTTATTCCGAAAGGGAAAACTCTCGAAATATTAAACGGCAGAGTAGTTTGTTATTCACAAAGGATGTAGTTTTCAAAACATCCAAGCTGTCAAAAACTATGACAAGTTTTCCTTCCAGTGAAACTTGGTTCACTTGTGGATACTATTCCTCAGAAATTTTGTCCTGGAAAAGGTCGAAATATTGTGATTTTATAAGGAAAGAGTTCGTCTTTACGATTTTTTTTTGTAAAAGTAATAATAAAATGACAGTCCTGCAGAATTTGGGTATTTATTTGAGAAATATTAGCAAAGGTTTCCAATTTTTGCAAAATGTAACTACTTCGGATGTGAGAAACATTTTTTTAAGGCTAGCGCCTAAATTAAATAGATTATTTATCTGTATGTTTCTGCGGGTTATACTTGACACCTAAATCGAAGAAAAATCTGTTCTTACAATATATTAATTCCGATCTCACACAAAACTGATAATTCAGAAACCTAATTTGTTTCCGTACTCTACAATCTCAATATTAATAATTTATGTATATATACTAATGTTTCAGCATGCAAATGAATATTTCAACTGAGATATCTAAAGTTTAACATTGATTACATTCAGGATAAAAAGTTTAGTCTCTCCAGTTTCCTTCGTAAGCGTAAAATATTGATTATTTTTTTAAAACTTTAACGTCATTATTTTAAAAATGTTTAATTCTCTGGAAGCTTTAGGCTAAAAGAGTTAAATTATTGACTTATTCTCCTTAAAATCATTTGCTACATTTCGAGCATTAAAATTTGTTTCTCCTTTGGATATAGGCTACCTACCTGGACAGAAGATCTATAAAGCGCCAATAAATAAAATTTAATGTACCTCAATATTTTAATAACAATATTATGACTGTATAGAGGTTTAAAAATGTATGATATGTTTTTAGTGTTTAATCTGTTAAACACTTATTAAAATGCATTCGGACTCAATTTCATTTAAAAGAGAACTGTCACTCGAAGCTCGAAGTATTTTACTTTATGCTATACGGTAGTGTTATTCATTGCAAAATCAGTACACTTACCCCGACCCCCCCCCCCAAAAAAAAACGCTGAAAATAAACGAAAATGGTCATTTTTATGTAAAAAAATGGCTCCAAGTGCAGCGCCACGAAATATTTAAATCAGGAAATAATTATCAACACCATCACCAAAAAATAAGTGTAGTCCAAATAAGTGTAACCCAGTGGTCTACCGAAAAATGAAATGAAGCGCCTACCGAAATCGATATTGGCGATCTGCTGGTAGGGTTGCCAGGTAAATCGAAGAGAACCAGGGTTTGAAATGAAGCCCCGATAGATACCCGATTTGGCACACAAGAGAGTCTGCCGAAAAGTCCGTCTTAATCAAAATGAAAAACAAATTTAGGCAGGTACTAGTCTTTGCTCTCTTGTGCATAAACTCTTGATCGAAAAAATTATACATTTGTAAGTGGATGTTTATTTCATTTCTATATAAAAGCCAAAAATAAATTAATATAATCTAACAATAGTTGATGTCTATCAAAACATGACGGCTAGATAGTAAATGAATGTACTAATACACAAATTACATTCAACACATCATTGTCAAATGTTGAAAATCATAATAATGCGCAGAAACAAATTGTGATTAAGCGGATTCGTGCTTAGTGAGTATCTAAAGACAGATTTAAAAATGTCACTGAGCATGTGCAGAAAGCAATTTTTTTAAATTGTAAATTATCGCTAATTAAACAACATGAAATAAACAATTTCCATGAGGTTTACTGTTGTATTTCACAAATATAATTATCATAAAAATAAATAAGGCAGAGATAGATCTAGAGAGACTTCTCGGAATAAACGTGTTTATCATTAAAACATGTCACTGAGCGTGCGCGGAAACAGTAAGTTTCTAAAGACAGAATTAAACATGCCACTGAGCATGCGTAAAAATCAATTGTAAATTGTAAATTATCGCTAATTAAAGGAAATTGCTGCCACAAAAACCAAATTTAACAAATCTACAGATTACAGTCTTTCGTTTAAGACCAAAATGAAGTAAATTGATGCAGTAGTTTTCTCTCACGGACTGCCCAAAAAGTCGGCTTAGCAAATTAAATATATAGATGATATATATTATGCATATATCACATAGTATAACCGAAAGATTATATTATGTCAGCCGTATACTTCTGATATAATACAATCTTTTTATACAAGGAAAATTATGTGAATTTTTCGTGCAAAAGAAGTTTCACAAAAGTGAAATAAATATTTATGAAAAGTCTGTTTAATTTAATCTTCGCCTTCCCTTTCAAATCCATAATTCTGATTCAGATTTCTGTTACTTGAGGTTACGAATCGGACGACCGATTACGGGACGTTAGAGGAAAAGCGGTTTCGGGTCGATTCCCATCCAACCATCACCGGCCCTCAAAAGGGTACACACTACGGGATCCCCCGTCGGAGATTCCTAAATCACCCAGCAACGGTACGGATCATTTTCCCCGAGCCTATCGTTCTACCGGCGCCTCCAGAACCGGCCCGTCAAGTTGCCGTCAGTCTTGTGCTTGTTGAGTATATATATATATATATATATATATATATATATATATATATATATATATATATATATATTCTGATTTCATTATAGGACACCTCGCATTTGGTACGAAAACTTTATCGCTGTCTTTTAGACTCTTACCATTCTTCAGAAGTAGTAAATTAAAAGGACATTTAAAAAACAAGAATTAGAAGCCTTTATTCTTACATGAAACAAGCATTAGTTTTTCATATTTTGCTTCAAAGAATACCTTCAGTATGATTTAAGGATAAAAATAAATATTTTTCGTTACCATATGAATTCTATTCTGAAAGAATTATCATTATATAGTGATGATTCATGTTTTTATATGACAAGTAAAAAACTTGTGATTTAAAAATATTAACAATAATGCTAAAATAATCTGTTCTTGCAGCGGTGTTATTATAAGCCGAACGAGTAATTAGTCACAAGGATAATTTTTCCGTAAATCTGTTGTTAATTCTTTACAAAAGTTTCCCCCGACTGGCAGGAAAATAGGAATTTCACGCTCTTATTTAAGAACAGGTTCTTTGTTTACGAGCAAAATTGTTTTGGTTATACTTCTTTGTAGCCCATTATAAAGAAGAGACAATAGTTTAAGCAAATAGAACAAGTTTCTATTGTTTTTAGACTATCTAAAGTGGCATACAAAGTATGGCAGAGACAGAATTTCTCGCTCGAGTGACAAGTTATAAAAGTTTAAAAAACAGCTGCGAGTCTCAAAAAGGGGAAACGTGTAGGACTAAAACCATGTTATCACGAATAAATCGGGACTGTTTTTTTAATTATATAAATGAGCTTTGCAAAAATCAACTGTAAAATGTTCTTTATACTCCCCAGAAAAATATCCGTAAAGACTATCTATATGCAATGCAGTGGTTATTAGTATTATTATTTTCTGAAAGGGTTCATATATATATATATATATATATATATATATATATATAAAATACGAAATGAAGTCTTTCCTCTGAATTTTGCGAAAGAATCCATCCCCAGAAACGGTATCCCTATAATCTTCGTGGACTGTTTCATTTATGATAAAGTTAGTTCATTTGTAAAAGTACAGAAAAGAATACAGGGCATCTACCCCACGGCTTTGAAAAGGGTCACATGATACGGATATGTGGGATATTGAGAAGACTTTTTTTCAGTAAAATGAGACTACATTTAATTGAATCAAAATAGTCCAAAATATACAGTAAAGTCAATCATTACAGAGTTGTTTGTGTATTTCCTCATCTGTTTGCAGTCTAAATTTTGTACCATAATTCTTAATAAGCGATTGTTCTTTTCAAAATGGTATGGATGACTGGACTTTGTCAGTCACCAGTAAAAAAAAAAAAGAGAGAGATAAATTTATCATTTGGAACCCCTTTCCTTACAGCGTACACACGATTAATCCTGCCTGAGAAGTTCATAAGAGGGGTGAAACCTATTTCCGATGCTGACTGTACTCAGGAGATGACTATTTTTGCTTGGTTCACTAGTTTAAAAGTTAATTAGTTAAAAATTCACTAGTTTATATATATATATATATATATATATATATATATATATATATATATATCTCGTCACTTGACTCGGTTCAAAATCGTCTGCCGCATTGGAGTAGAATATATATATATATATATATATATATATATATATATATATATATATATATATATATATATATATATATATATATACCGTAATTTCACGCGTATAGTCCGCGGACTATCTGTGTTTAAAATGCGAATTTTGGAAGCTGCGGACTATCCACTAGTGCGGATAATACGCTGGATGTTCACGGTTAAAATCGTTGAAATTTAAAAAACACGCTGTCGTGAACTGCCGATGATCAAATATAAACAACAGCGCGAGATTCTAAGAAAACATTCGTATGTATCGTATCGTATCGATAGTAAACCATAGAGCATAGTGCAGAACAAATGAGTAGTAGCAAGTAGAGCTCCTAAAATCCAGGCTGGCGCATCAAGCGGTGCCGGGATATGAGCACTCACTTAGCGCAACCAGAGTCTTGTATCCCAGTATCCTTCACACTACTTTAGCGCAACTGCCGGGAGGGGGAAAAGTAGTTGATGCGTCAGCTCGGTTTTTAGGAGCCTTAGTAGCAAGTACCTGGAGTACGAAAAAAAGCTTGATTCATTTACTTATAGCGTGGTTTGGCAACACCGAGTGAGTGGGGTCGAAGGTCACATTTCATTACCACTTATCACGAGGATAGCACGTTGCACAGTATTTTGTTTTCGTATTTTGTCTTTCATCTTCGATAACGTTGATCCAACAGTATGTCTGTGAAACATCGCCGGAGTTTTACTACTGAGTTTAAACTCAAGGTAGTTGAGAAAGCTGAAAAAGATGGAAATAGAGAAGCGGGCCGTTATTTTGAAGTGGACGAGAAAGTGGTGAGAAATTGGCGCAAACAAAAGGATGTGTTAAAAAGCATGGAAAGAAGGCGATCCAATCGGCAAGGAAAAGTAAAATGGCCAGCTTTAGAGGAAAATTTACTGAGATGGGTTCTCGACCAAAGAAATGGCGGACGCTCCATTTCAACAGTTAAAATCCGTCTCCGAGCGAAGTCCATGGCAGAAGAGATGCAGATAACGGATTTCAAGGGAGGAATAAATTGGGTTTACCGCTTCATGCGTCGTAAAAACTTGAGAGTTCGCAGCAGAACGACAATGTGTCAGGCTGTTCCGGACGACGTAGATGAAAAAAAAGCTTCTTTCCTTCAGTTTACAAGGAAAGTTATTGCAGAAGGGAAGTATTCCCTAAAAAATATTATAAATATGGACGAAGTTCCATTAACATTTGATTGCCCACCGAATCTCACCGTCGATACTTGTGGAGTGAAAACAGTATCAATAACAACAACTGGTCAAGAAAAGACCCATTTCACAGTGATGCTCGCCTGCTGTGCTGACGGCACAAAGTTGAAGCCGGTCTTAATCTTTAAGAGAAAAACAATTCCCAAGAAAAAATTTCCTCGAAGCGTCGTAATACGGTGCAATGAAAAGGGTTGGTGCAACGAGGACATTATGCTCGATTGGTTTCAAGAAGTTTGGAAGAAGAGAGAAGGTGCCTTTTTCAATTCCAAAGGAGTACTAATTATGGATTCCATGAGGGCACACATAAAAGACAGTGTAAAGGCGATTGCTAAAAAAAAACATCGGTGCTGAACTTAGCGTTATTCCAGGAGGTTTAACAAAAATCCTGCAAAATCTGGATATTAGCGTGAACAAAAGTTTCAAGTCCCACGTACGTGCTTGCTGGGAGAACTGGATGTCGGAAGGTTTACATACTTTCACAAAAGGAGGAAATATGAGACGCGCTTCATACACTGAAGTTGCCAAATGGGTCGATAAATCCTGGAAAAGTGTTAAAGTGTCAACCATCCGATCGGGATTTATAAATGCCGGGATTGCTAGTTAAAGCGAGGAAATCACTGACAGTGAAGATAGTGATGCTGAAAATTAACTTTCGGACACTCTTCCCGAAAATATATTAGAACTGTTTAATTCTGATACCGATGAATCGGATTTTGAAGGTTTTCGTTAATGTAGTAGAATGTGTGATTAATTAAAATATGATTAATTAGTAAGCACTGTTTTTTATTTGTATTTAGCGTTTTATTTCTGAAGGTATATTAGTAAGTAAGTACTTTTTTTCTATTTATACTTAGTCCTTTGTTTCTAAAATACATTAATATTGCCGTATTAAAATAACGTAATTTCGGACGTATAGTCCGCAGACTATCCGGTGGTGCGGACTATCTGACAATTTTTAAAATTTTTTTATATAAAATCGGGTCTGCGGACTATACAATGGTGCGGACTATACGTGCGAAATTACAGTATATATATATATATATATATATATATATATATATATATATATATATATATATATATATATATATATATATATATATATATATATATATATATATATATATATATATATATTAAAAAAGTGTTAGGTAAATTAAATTAGTAGTCTACATTAGATGTCTACAAAACTACAACGCTTTTGAAGTCTGATTTTTACTTATTGTTCAATATATTCTCTCTAATTAAACCCTCTCTGTCACATAAAATCAAATGGAAAAATTCTTTTTAATTGCTATAGAAAGAAAATATTTTTTACAACTTATTTTTTAGGGGGAATATACGCAGACATAAAGAACACAAAAATCACATTTTTATAGATCATGTTTAAATGTAAAATATTCATATTGTTTATTATGCAACTGATTTTTGCCATTGCAACCTGTTAGTACTGCGGCCCAGCGAAATGAGAAAAACTTGATGAGATATATCTCAAATCTTCCGCACCGTTGCTCGCTCTTTGTTTAATTCCTTTTACACGGGGTATTTAATAAGAGAAAATAGTTATGGAAGCAATTTGTGCGGCGAAAAGATTCTTGCAGTATTTTGCATTCCACGGTTACATAATTTAGGATGAAAAATCATTCTCATGAATTTTAAACTAAAGTAATTTATATATTTTGCAATTTCTGGTGGACTCTCTTAAGATTGCCTTGTAAAGTTATTTTTCCTATTAACCACCCCTTTTCATCCGTAATTTTCTGCGATTACATTAATCTTTTTAAATAAATTAGATTCTTGATCCTATCATAAATTACTAGAATTAAGAATTCTTCAACTTTTAAATTTTCTATTGGATTTTTCCCGGGGAAATTGGGTTTCAGTGTTCGGTGATGAAGATTTGATGCTGACCGAAAGAAACATATAAATGATGTTTAAAAAAAAGCATCGCATTATCACAAAATGCCATGATCTGAAATGTAATTCGAAGGTAATAGAAATAAAACAAATGCGCTTTCATATTTTGATTTATTGAGGATAGTTTTAAGATATGTAACAAGAAAAATATTTCCTTTTGTGGCATTTTAAACTATGCAGAATATTGATCAACAGTTTATTGCGCGTAATGTTACAGAGTAGTTAAACCTGTAAATATTACAAGAGCACAGACCAAAATGTGAGTGGAAATACTCTACTTGTTTGCCCTTTTTAGCATGAATTTATTTTGATTGAGAAAAAAAACTATTTTTTAAATATTATACTTTTTGCTTTTTATTTAAATACAACGGACAATGTATGCAATTAATACAAAAAAATATCTATAAAAAATTGAAACGGATATTTTTATAGGCAAAATAATGAAGAAGAAAGTATTCAAATTAAATACAAAGATCAATGTATGCAATTAATTTGTAGGTTTAATATCCATAAAATTAATAAATTATCCATAAAATTAATATCCATAAAATTTGTATGTTTAATATCCATAATTTGAATTAAATTCGTAAAAAACTTCCATCTCAATCAGTCTCGTGGTTAAATATTATCTTTTACCGTATTTTAATATTTTCCCTGTCAATTTATTTCGTTGTTATGCACGTGATGCAAAATTAATTTAAAGTATCACAAAAAGAAAAGAAACCACGTGATCAGCATTTAATAAATTAAATTCTAAAAATTAATCTTCAAAAATTCACCAAAAATCAGAAAATGAAGGTAAAGATTCGAAAAATATTTCATTTTAAAGGAAATTTTATGCTCTTTCTCGTGATATAAATTTTACAACCATCTGATTTTTATATTCAATGCAAACTTCAAAAAATATTACAAAACAGCATAAAAATTTTATTTTAAAAAATCTAAGAAGAATTTCTGAAAAATCTTTCTTAGTGCATCCCTGCACTATAAGAAGAATCGCCATGCAAAATTGCAGCCCTTTAGGTCTAGCGGTTTGGTCTGTGCGTTATCTGTCAGTCAGTCAGTCAGTTACGGAACAGTTTTATACATATAAACAAAGTCATCGAAAAAGGTGTCCGTAATTTCAATTGTGCATAGCGGGAACAGCAATCGACCTATCAGAATTTGCGTAGCAACAGATAGTATGTTAATTCTGAGAGTTATTTTATCCGTTATCATGGTGGTTATGACTACGCTGTGGGCATGAGCCGACGCTGTGACGTCGCGCTATGTCCAGCGTGCCAGTAGAGACTGCAGTAATGGCGAATGTAAGAGTAAAATCTCAGTGTGTGTTGTGGTGAGCTGAATTTAAATCAGTTATTACACTGCAGCGGCATTTCCAGCGTACGTACGGATAAGATGTGCCTACGGATAAAACATTATTCATTGGTTTAACCCGTAAATGGCAACATCCGTCTCTCGGACGGGTAGAGTTCATACTTTTCCCTGTAGGGTGCGTAATTATCGATTTTAAACCTTCATGTTCGAGCTATGCTTCAATTATTCAATGACTCTGGTTGTGTTTGTTTGAGTTTTGTTTACTTTATCGCCTTACATTTACCATTCCAAAAAAACTCACTCCGCTGTAGAGATGGATATTACTTTAAAGGTACGTATTTGGTATGTCTATCAGACGGCTAAAAAAATTATAATGGAAATTGTTCGTCCAAAAGTTGACCAGGAAGCAATTTTATGTGTGCAATATTTAAACAGTGACAACTTGGGGAAGAGGAAAAACTTTAGGTATCGTACTAGCACATAAAATACAATGACGAATTACAATTATGAAGTATTATGCACCTAATTGCTTTGAGAGTCCAAAAAAGATATGTAATATTTGTGTACAAAATTTGTAAAACATTTTTATGAGGAAATTTTATGTTAATCATGTTTATATTTGTCACTAGTTTACTTTTTTTATTCTAATCTATATCTAATAATTTAATTTTCTTTTGTAGATCCTATTGAAATTCTAAAACAAATTAGATTGACTTTTTCAATTCCTACTATTAGTTCACACTCTCTATATATATATCTTGTTCAAATTTTCAATCGTTAATAAAAGTACTTTTTATTTATCCACTCAAGTTCAAATACATTTTTTTAAACTTGTAGTGGATGACACTTGATGTTAATACAGTTTTTTCACATATTAATTCATTAATTAAATTTAATTAATCAATTTTAGTTTTAGACCTAGAGCGTCTCTTGCTCTTGAATAGTAATTTCCCTCTTGTTACTGTGTAAACGGTAGCACTGCGGTATCGCGGGCTTCTCCCGTCCTGTAGGTTGCGAGTTCGAATCCCCAACCTGGCAAACTTTTTCTCTCTCTTCCCCCCCCCCCCTCCTAATCTCGCACAGTAGGCAAGGTTCTGGCAGGCAATCCTTTTTTTCAATTCCTACTATTAGTTCACACTCAAATTTTTCCTTGTTGACCTAAGTAGGAATTGACTTTAATTTTTTTTTATATATTCCTTGTTCTGCATAAAGTTGTATTAAAATTAAAACCAAGTTTAAATATATTTTATAAATCAATAATACCTCAAATACTAGAATTAAATGAAAATTTGAAAATTACATAAGTAATGAGCTACGAAATCTAACTTAGTCTCATGGACGGATGTTACTGTTAGAGTGATTCCGACAGATTTTACCATTTACGGGTTAAGCAGTTTAAAGATACTGGGATTGTTGACATTAAGAAGTTCCTTGGCCTGTCACGAACATCGGAAAGGAACGTGGAACGAATCGTGCTTGCGTAGCTCAAAATAATCTATCTCTATCCGCAGCGTGGAATTTGGAATTCCGAAGACAACCATTCACAATGTGCTTCATAAACGTTTACGATTGCATGCATACAAAATTTAGTTGAAACACAAAATTAAAGAACTAGATCATCCTAAACGAGCGTATTTTGCAGGGGATATGTTAAGTGCTGTACCTATGTCCGAGAGGATTTTAATAACAGATTCCCTATACATTGGATCGGAAGGGACGGTCCAATTTTCGTGGCCACCAAGAGGCCCCGATTTGACCCCTACAAACTTTTTTCTATGGGGTTACCTGAAAAACATTGTGTAGGTTGAGAAAATCCGGGACGTATGCTTTTTATCCAGTGATTCTCAACCACTGTGCCGCGACACTTTTGTGTGCCGCCAAATTCTTAAAGTGTGCCGCCAAATTTTAAAAATGTATATAGTAAAAATTATAATGCTTTTTTTTATTACGAGTAAAGTTTGTTTAAAATTAAAGAAAAGTACACTGTAAAAGAAAACTGTCATTTTTACAGTTAAATGCCATATTTTTAACTGTTTTTATCCGTTTTAAGTAAACAACTTTTAAACTTATCTTTTTCTTTGTGTGCCGCCAAATTTGGAAATCGTTAAAAGTGTGCCGCGACACAAAAAAAAGGTTGAGAATCACTGCCTTTTATCGGACAGAATTACTGCTGCAATAGCGACTGTAACTTCTGGTATGATCGAGGTTACCTCGATGGAGATCGTCTATCGCCTAGATATGTGCCGAGCGAAGAGAGGGAATCCTATCGAAACCCACTAGGTAATGTCTAAAAGTTGATTCGTTTCTGTATATTTTGGTGAGAAAATAAACACCATGAATTCTGTTATATGGTTCTTTATTTCATTTTGCAATGACGGACACCTCTTTCGATGACGCTGTATCATTCTAAAATTGATTTTTTTTCCATACTGAATATAAGAAATACTACACGCAATACAAGTTCTATATTACTGTTATAAGTTGCCTCTTTAGATACTAGGTAATGAATAATTTTATTTCTTTTAAACAATTACAACAATTATGGATCCAATATTGTTGTGAAGAGCTGCAAATATTTCGAAACATTAGTAAATGTTCTTTATTTATCCTTAATTTATGTTTATATTGTGTTAAATACAGTTTATTTTCTGTCACAGGGAGCATACGATATCAATATATTGTAACCCTTTGGTGATATATTAAAAAATTTGGCATTTGAGGATAAATTTGGGTACATTTTGTGACTTTTAGGGTGTCCGAATGACCAATCAGATTTCACGTAGGTGGCTCGGTTATAGAGTTCCGGAATTCACTGCTAGAACAAGCGAGAATGCCGCCAGGGTATATAAGCAAGCCGAACTCAGTTTTCAAAGTTCTTTGGTTGTCCTTTTTTCATTTCTTAGTTGAAGCTTAGCTGCTCTGTGAGAACTGTAGGCCTCTAATTTTGCCTGTGAGTTCTGGAATTCACTGCTAGAACAAGAGAGAATGTCGCCAGGGAAAGCACGCCGAACTCGGTTTTCAAAGTTCTTTACTTGCCATTCATTCATTTCTTATTTGAAGCTTAGCTTCTCTGGGAGAACTGTAGGCCTGTAGTTTTGCCTGTGAGTATTGTGTCAAACCTTTTTCTGAACTTCGTTATAGTCGTCTATGGCAGTTGATGATGTATGTGACCTGCTAAAAACTATAAAGGAAATAAACTTGTGTCGTTGTTATCCAGAGTCCTTATTCACAAATATCGTCGAACGAAATACTACAATATTTTCACTGCAAAATGAAACATGTGTACCATATAGATACCCTATTGATGAATTCTTATTTTAAACTTTCCCCTAAAGCTTCACTGGTGATTAAAAGTTGTTATAATACTATTATTATCAGACTTTGAATAGAAGCTTCTTATTATTCAAAATAAAGTGCGTAAACTGCGAATAACCTCGGATCAACCTATATATGGTTCTCTTCCATGAGGAAGAGCCGTACATGAGATTACATCTATGGACTAATTGCAAATGCCTGTGATTGTCGCTATTTTGTGTCCAGTTTTCTGAAGGAATGTCTTGGTCTAATCTTGATCGAAAAATCAAGAGTTCAAAAAATAACTCAAAGTACATGCCGATTAAATAAATTTAAGAATTATTTCAAAACTAGTTTTTTGACATTTTTAATGAAAACTCAGATAACGGTTTTGTAGATAATAGGACTACATAACCGTTTTTTGGTAACATTCGCATATTGTAATACAATGTAAAAGTTTGAGGCAGCGGGAAATTAGCGATAGAAAAGACAGAGTAAAAAAAATTAATTAAATGACTGCAACTCATTTATTAAGTAATTGGAATGTTTAGTTGGAGGAGTTGTTTGCATTTGAATTGTCTAATAAGTTACATAGGAAAATGAATACATTGTGAATCAGATATGACTGTCTGGGTTGTTAAAGTGTCAGTACAGCCCAAAAAAGAATAATAAGTTATATGCGTCAGTAGTTTTGTTTTCAGCCTCTTACTGCTTGAGAGCTAGATAGAACATTTTAAAGCATATTTATTGGGGGTGCAATGCATCCATGGACCTGGTGCAAAGCTAGTGTCTCAAAAGTTTCACTACGACTCGGTAAATTGCTAGACTTTAACTAGCAAAAATGAGTTTTGGTTTGTATTTGAAGCATGAATGCCACACGTAATATGCTCAGAGCCTGACTAAGGCAGGGGCATACGGGGCAGTTGCCCCGGGCCCCCACATCAGAGGGGGGCCCCCAAATCGAATAGAAAGTTTAGTATTAAGTATTAAGTTCTTCATTACTGAAGTAGTGAAGCAGAGGGGGGGGCCCAAAGAAGTTTTTGCCCCGGGCCCCAATTAGGCTAAGTCGGGCCCTGAATATGCTCCAGTTTAAAGGCTTATTATATCTGTTTTTCTTTTTCAATTTTAGACATTTATCATGCCGATGTCATGTCGCCGGCATGATAAATGTCTATTAGTGCCGATGTTATGTCGCCGACATCGGCACTCCTCTCATTCGACACAGCTGGTGGAATTCCCCACGTGTGTTTTCAAAGGACAACAAAAGGAGCTGTCGCGTCGGCAATACTCTTTCGACACAGCCGGGGGAATTGATGAGTTTCCCACATGTGTTGCAGGTACATCAAAAGGAACTCTAATGTGAAAAAGTCTCCAAATAACATTCTCTTCTTTTCCCCGCAGTCAGCACGTATGTTGCAGATCAGCGACGGCATTAAATTAGCTAACAATGGAGTATGACCCGGGCCAAATGGATTTCAGGTATTCTTCCAAAGGGTCGGCGCGGGCGGAAGTGGCCCCCATCGGCCCCGGAAGTATAAAGTGTTCCAGCAATTTGTGGAGTCTTCTGGATTCTTCTGGAACAATTGGTCGAAGTATAAAAGGACTCCCCTTCTTTGTCTAGGGGATTTAGCTCATCGACTTTCGGAGTGCGGTCGGGTTTGAGAAAGGCAGTGTGCCTACCTGTTCACTTTCGAGAATACTCACGGGTTGCTCTGTGGCGACGGAAACCGTGAAACAACGACTTTTGGCTTGGGAAGCCTCAAATGTGTTAACTAGATATTGAATGTGAGAGCCCAGGAACATAATGTGATATTTCTGTGTGTAAATATAGTTTTGTGAATTTAATTGTAAATAAATCAATCTACATAAAGAAACACTGTATCTGTCCTCGGATTACTTCCGTCAGTGGAATTTTCAACTAGGCAGTTGAGTTAGCTGTGGCCCCGCTGTTATAACTCTTTATCGGAGGGGGAGGGGGGGGGGTTAAGTAGCTTCTAACAGTGGGTTCTCAGTTCGAATCATGATTGTCTAACCCCGATATGGGCGTGTTAATTCGTAATAGACTTTCATGACTTTATCGGGTGGGGACGGAACGAACCCTTCAGATGTGGTCTCGGAAGGTTTTCTTTTAAAAGTTTTAGGGATCCAAGGGTTAGTCTTGGTTTACCTATGCAGTGCCCCCATTGTCAGGAATCTCTCCAAGCAATCTCTCCAATCTCTACCCCTAAGCAATCTGTCGCTGTTGCTTCTTCTCGGTCGAATATCGCAATGCAGTATTTCCAGTTCGTTTATAAAAAATACACTTCATTGTTATTATTCCATTACTATTGGTTACTATTGGTTTCAAAAAGTTTCACCAGAACTATTACTAATACTAAATTCCTAAATGCAATGCTGAATTCTCATATAATTCTGTAAATATCATGTAATGACCTCAAATAACCACTAAAGTGTCAGTGAACTCGGCTGCACTGGGATGCATTATTTTAAACTTAACCAACACAAAAAAAAATGTCAAAAACAAATTTTCCCCCTAAACTTTCTTCGCTTAAACTTTTTTAAAGGATGTGCGATGAATAATACATTGGAAATTTATCTGTAAACGAACCTAGTATCAAACGGTAAAGCGTTTACTTTTATTATTATTTTTAAAAAACAAAATCCCTTTCTAAATGCAAAGAGAAATTTTGCCACAAGAGTAACTCAATAGGAGTTATATAATATATTCTGATGCTTTTCTCCCTTTAAAAATCCCTTTAAATTTATAGTGTAGAGTTAAACTTATAAATGTAAATTTGAGTGAAAACAAAGTTTTAAAATTGTATTTTTAAGATCGTATATTATTATCTGTAAAATATTTTTCACGTACGTTTAGCTGCAAAAAAATTCGTAAAGCAAAAAAAAGCAACTTTTTTTTATAGTAAACAATTTTTCATTTTAAATGTAGCGTATAAATTTTGGTTCACGAAACACGTATGGATAAATATTCTGATGCTTTGCCAAGTTGTTTTCATGTAGGGATACATTTTAATATAAATAAATAAATGTTAAAAAAGAAGATATGCGTAAGAGTCCAGCTGTAAAAAGAAGTTTCATTTTATTGAAATTTTTGTATACTTACATACCTATGACCTTCATTATTGCAAAAAGTGTATTCAGTATATATGAAAAAGAAATTTGTATTGTGGAAAAATATACTCTTTCGTAACCGAGAAATGGGGTTTAAGACAGAAACTCGAGCTGCCTACTTACCTCAGGGATTATATGGAAATACCTTAAATTAAAAAAAAACTCTCTATTCTTTCTTCTTAAAAGAGAAAAAATAAAAAATTTTAAAAATTCTTTAGAATCTCTGGAGATTATTTGTCTTGACTTTCTTCATTAGCTGATCTAAATAAAAAACGGGTTAAAAAATTAGACTGAAAAATTTATTGAATGTATAAATAAATATTTAAAAAACTATTGTCCCCAAATTGTTAAACTTTAATACTTCATAAGATTACACTATTGCTCAAAAGCCAACTAACGAAGTGAAATTAAGTATCAATTATTTCTACGCGTATGAGTAGATATTTAATACAATTTTTATTTGCAGATTTATTTTTCTCTACAAGTTCCTAGTTAATATTCCTGATTCTGACATCACTTTTATGAATACTAATTCAAATTTGTCTTTTATGGTTGAGTCGGTTTTCCACTTACGCAAAAAAAGTGTTTCCTTAGCATCCGTACGGAAAGTAGTGCCTAGTCTAAAATATCGTTGAATAAATACTCTTTGGGGGTAGTGAATTGGCGTGGTTTGGTGGCGTGGGGTTAGTGTGGTGGCGAGGTACTAGAACCATTGTTTGCTTAATGAAAGCAATCCTGCTAAAGGGGAAAAACAGTAAAACACATCCCATTGCCGATTTTCAAGGGAGCGGCTAAATGACAAAGTACCGTTCACACACAATAGACTGGCGTTTTCCGAGAAACGGCCAGGTGATTAAGGCTGCTATGTACTAAGAAAAAAATCGTGTTTCCCTTTTCCTCTTCTTGTGGTGGGAGGAGTCCAGTTGACATTTCGAGAATTCCACCCCCCTTAGGATTGACATTTTGAGGGATTGTAATGGCTCTCTCTCTATAGGGGGGGGTTGAGCGCTGCCCCCAAATTTTTTATTTAAAATATATTTTTGTCAACAATTTACGGGTACTTAAATGCTGATAATCAAATAAAATTGGTATTGTCAGATAGCCTGAACTTTTCTGCAAAGCGCTACAGGATTCATTTTACAAATTCCGTCCACCGAAGGAATTTATGAGCGTTTAAAACACACTATACAAGATTTTTCCCCAAATAATTTAAATTTTAAAATATTAATTGCATTAAAAAAAGCGAAAAATGTACACAAATGTAAAATTTCTTTCTCTATGTTAGATTTCTTTCTCTACGTAGTTTACGCACAAAGCAGTAGGCATGTATATGATTTGTTTACTAACACTGTAAAACTATCTCACTAATGGTTAGGTTAATTCTAACCGTGCCCGTTGTGGTTTTATTGTACCTAATCTCTGTACTTGTTAGGAGCGAATTCCGGAAAAAAAGCCTAACATTTATTTGTGTTTAAGCACCCTAGTCTGGCAATCTACGATCCTTATGTACTTCCATTAAAGGTGCTGTATACTAACCCTATTGGATTCGATAACCTCAATGTTAACAAATGGAGGAAATTTGTCTTCTATTTACAACAACATAAATGCTGATAATCAAATAAAATTTGTATTGTCAGATAGCCTGAACTTTTCTGCAAAGCGTTACAGGATTCATTTTATAAATTCCGTCCACCGAAGGAATTTATGAGCGTTTAAAACACACTATACAAAATTTTCCCCCGAATAATTTAAATTTTAAAATATTAATTGCATTTTTAAAAAAATGTACACAGATGTAAAATTTCTTTCTCTATGATTGAGTACAATTTTTTAAAAATAATCTTTGAATCCATGAAAGCAATCCGTGGACAAATTTTCTCCATAAATTAACATTGAGGTAGGTGAATCCATTGGGGTTAATACATAGCAGCCTTAAGAGAAGAAAATAGTCACCATGCTACGTGACTATTCTCTCCTCTACAGCCTGTTCACATAGAATCTGTCAGCGTCAGCGCTAAAGATTCCATTGGCGTTGATCGGTTAAACGGGTCACTGATTGGTATATGATTGGTTAATAATTTTTACGCTAACGCTGACTGATAGTATGGAAACAGGCCCTAAGGGGTTATTCACATTGCATCCGTCAGTGTCAGCGTTACTCGTGTCAAAAAATTTTCAACCAATCACAGACTTTCAACCGATAAGCCACAAAAGTGTAAAGGTCTGAGATTGGTTAAAAATTTCTAATATATATATATATATATATATATATATATATATATATATATATACAGAGGCTGTTCGCACATTTTTTAGACGATTTTGGTAAGCAGTAATAAAAAATCGTTTGTTGCAAAAGAAATAATTCTAATTGTACTATGTTTTTAAAAGTCAAAATTATCGTCTGCGGCTTGAAAGTTTTGTTTTTATTCAAAATGGCGTTTTTAACAAAGCAGTGGTTCGAAGGCTACATTTATGCTCTTTCCGAAGAGAAATATGCATACTCCGTTATCCAAAAACGATGTGAGAGTCATGGTTTTGAGATATCTAAAGCGTTGATAGGTAACATCGTCAACAAGAAAGGAAAAAAAAAAACGTCAAATTGGAACCTCAAATGGGACAAAAATTCCAAACAAGTATCCAAGGAAAAAACGGACATCTTCGACTATTGCAAAGGTACGTTGTTTAATGTTAAAAGAAAATCCCCCTAGTCAAAGGACAGTTGCAAAATCATTAAAATGCTCGGTGTCCACTGTAAACAAAATGATAAACCTTGATTTAAATCTTAAGAAAGCGAAAAAACGCAATGTGCATCGTCTTCTTCCAAATCATATCGCTGAACTCAGGACACGCTGCATAATTCTATATGAGAAACACTTATCCAAAGAAAAATGGAAAACAATTGTCGCAATAGATGAATCATGGGTGTATTTAAATGATTGCAACAAAAAAATAGCCATTTATTATCATAAAAGGGGAGAGAAAAATTTAAATACATGGTTCAAAGAATCGAAAGAAAGTTTTTCTAAGGGATTCATGATTGTTGCTGGTTTTTTTTATAATGGCAAGTTAAAAATAAAGAGTGGAAACAAATGTCAAGATTAACTCCAAATACTATCAGGAACATATTTTATCGCCAATTTTTCTGAATGAAATACCATCGCTTTACCCACAGTGCCATCACTCTGTGAGACTCCATCAGGACAAAGCTAGCAGTCACACATCAAAATCCACTGTAAATTTCCTAAAAGAAATGGAACAAAAAACTGGTATCAAGGTCATACCCTTCATTGATATCCCTACTAAATCTCCCGATGTATCACCTATGGATTTTTGTGCTTTCGGACTTTTAAAATCTGCATTATCCAAACGTCGTCCCAAAACCTTTACAGGACGCTGGAAAGCTGCTCAGGAGGAATGGGATAGAATACCTATTCTGACACTTCAAAAGGCATTATTATCCTGGAAATTGCGGTGTCGAAAGATAGTTCAGAATAAGGGATGTCAAATAGAACATTCAAAACACAAGAATTTTATGTAATTTAGTTTTGTGAATACAATATACATCGTCTAAAAAATGTGTGAACAGCCTCTGTATATGAACGAGAATCTAAAGGATTTTTGATCTTGAGAATATTGAAAGAATAAGATTATAACAGAATCCCAGTGATTCGGTGAAACTGGGATCAGAACTGACTCTGAAAACTAAATCTACGACTAAACAGAATTTTAAGCAACAGTGGCAGTATTCCAAACTTAAATCATTAAATATGAAGCACATTTTTTTTAAAATGAAGTTTAATAATTAGTGAAATGCTATGAAAAGTAAACCCGAGTATAAAAATCTTCCATCACAATCTAGCAAGAAAACACTATTGAATGTCTGTTGGTTTTTCAAGAAGAATCTTTTATACATTTTCTTTTCTCCGCTTCTTTAAGCATTATGTTCTAGAAAACGCACAGATGTTACTCAGGAATTCAGCACTTTACACAAGGTATAAACGATATAGAACAATAATCATTAGGAACCGAGGTACCTAGGGGTAGGGAGTCGGCTTTCGGCGCTTAGGGTGCTTCTTTCGAATCCCGACAAGCACCATTAAATATCACCCTGTGTACGCCGAATACGGCCGACTATAAAAATGTGACTGATAAGGTAACTTCACCCTACATTAAGGTAAAGTCGAGAGAAATATTGTGTACTTCGTGAACTGACGTACTTGGTTTTGCAGGACTCGTATTATTGAAAATACTGTATTGTATTGAAAATATTGTAGTGAATAAATGTTGTATTTGCTCTTCTGAGTTACATCTAGATTTAACTTAGAATCCATTTATTACCACGAATTTTAGCACTGGATGACAATTTTTAACATTTGATAATACACTCCTGGCCACCCAAATTGCAACACCAAGAAAGACAAGAGATATCACAAAAAAATTTATTTTGTAGATAACATGTTGACCAAGTATCAAATGATTAAATTTATAGACTTCTGTGAAGTGTGGTTCCTGCCAAAATCAGTAGCCAGCGTAGCCGCCATTGTTGGAGATCACCGCTGCCACACGCCTCGGCATTGATTCAAAGAGACTTTGGATGAGTTCTTGGGGTACAGCAGACCAAGCAGCTTCCACACGTTGCCAAAGTTGATCTGCTGTGGCAGCTGGGGATGGAATCTGGGTCAATCGTAGAGCAACCATGGACCACATGTTTTCTATCGGCGAAAGATCCGGAGAGCGAGGCGGCCAGGGAAACAATTCAATCTGGCGATTGACAAAGAACAGTTGGACAATGCGTGCCACGTGTGGTCGCGGATTATCCTGTTGAAATATGGCTGTGGGAAAGCCCTGAAGGTAAGGAAGGACAACTGGCTCCAACACCTCGGAGATGTAGCGCTGGCTGTTTAAAGTACCGGCAATGCGTACTAGAGGTGTGCGAGAGTGATATCCAATACAGCCCCTTACCATAATACCCGGTGCAGGACCAGTGTGGCGGTGCATAACTCAGCTGTTCAGCATCCTCTCTTCACGGTGTCTCCAGACTCGAATGCGACCATCGTGGTGTTGCAGACAGAAGCGTGATTCGTCAGTAAAGACAATTTCATACCATTCTGCCGTCCACATCCTTCTGTCATCGCACCATTGGCGGCGGAGACGTCCAACACGACTACCAATTTCCCTGAAAGATAATCCAGAATCTCGGTAGGCCACTATCCTTCCTCTGTCGAACTCGGATACTTGATCAAAAGATGATTGCTGTTTTCAACGAGGCATAATTGATCGTTTTTTTTAAACCACAAGAAAAACACAATTGCCGAACTTGAAATCGTCGAAATCTCCAAGCCTTAAATAGCGCTTTGAAGTGGCACCACAGGCGCGCGTGATGTGCGTCTGCGCTGAAATTCTAATCATTTGCATATCTCACCGCCGCTAATGCATGTTGTAAATTTCATGTTATTTGCATGTTTCCTTCAGGGTGTTGCATTTACAGTGGCCAGCAGTGTACACTCTATTGTGACTTACATTAAGGATATTACATTTCACTGCAATGTTTGAAAAACACAATCGGAAACCACAATTTTTTTGTTATCCTATGAACAATAATTAAACAACTTTGCTTCCACAGAATTATAACTATTTGAGGTTTTGTAAGTCTACGTTTTATAACATTTGATAATACATTCCGATGTTATCTACATTAAGAATGTTACTCTTCACTGTAATGTTTGCAAAACACAATCGGAAACCACAATGTGTTTGTTATCCTATGTACAATACTTAAACAACGTTGTTTTCACCGAATTATAATTATTTGAGGTTTTCTAAGTCTACGCTTTTTAACATTTGATAATACATTCCATTGTTATCGACATTAAGAATGTTACTCGTCACTGCAATGTTTGCAAAACACAATCGGAAACCACAATGTGTTTGTTATCCTATGAACAATACTTAAACAACATTATGTTCACAGAATTATAACTAATTGAGGTTTTCTAACTCTGGAGCATTACCATAGTCTTAATTTATAGGATTTCAAACTATTTGAAATGAACCCATAGAAAAAGAATATGGCGTAAGGATTTTTCCTATCGTAGCTAGTACAATAGATTTCACTACTCTTTCTTTAGAACGATCAACACAAATCCCACAAATATATTTGAACTACATCACATCGATAATATATTTGATATAAATTAAAGTGTTTGTTCAGTTTCTTTATAGTTTCAATTACATGCAGTTAGATTTTACTTGAAATATAATACCTCAGAGTACGGGAAGTAAAAGAAAGTGTTTATTTAGGTTTGTCAGAAATACAACGCAGAGTATAGCTTCTATTTTTCTTTCAAAGTAATTTACAAAAGTAGAAACTCCCTTCTAAAGAACTGAGAAGGGAGGAAAATCACTTTAGAGGCTGAATGTTTAAATGTAGGGCGCAACATTTTTCTGTATTTACACTCTTTCAACTGCCGTTCTTTATTAAGCTGTGGGAGTTTATTTCTTTGCACCTGATACCTCTATAAAGAACTTTTCCCTTTTAAATTTATCTTGCGTATTGAAAGATAAACGACGAGAAGTAAGTGACGAAAGGGAACAAAAAATATATCTTTACGAGAAAAGTTTCTCTTTTTAAAGATTGTGCTATACACTACGAGAGCTTGAAGACAGTAGTAACTGAAACTCAGATCTGAAGTACACTTTAAAAACATCGACAAAGCTATTTGAGAGGTAAATTCAGTACAGCAAAATTTTTTAGCGTGTCTGCTTTCAGAATGTCTGAAGAAGTTTTTAAAAATATCATACTGTGCATGCAGAATTGAAAAGCTTTAGAATTTTCTGTAAGTCAAACACGTATCAACTTCAAAAACTGAATATAAAACCATTTTAAAAACTTCATAATACTTTTATTAGATAACACAGGGTGTTTCAAAAAACCTTGACACATCTTAAAAATTTATATAAGAAAACGTATACAAGGTTGGAACTGGAAATTCACAGATGTTGTTACCGCATATATTAGAGTTATTTTCTGTGTCAAGAAAGTTCAACAGAGAGCGCTAGTTGTTCCGTGAAAGTTAAGGTTGTAAAATGGCTGTAAAATTTGTAAAATTTTTGCTGTCCTACAAATGTCTTATTTGCATCCCAAAATCATTTGGCAACAAGGCATAGCACTGCCTCATTGGGGTATGATTGTAAGAGACTTTTTAAGTGAGGAATTTCCAAACAAGGTGGATTGGACGAGAGGGTCCCATCCAATGGCCGACTCGATCTCCAGACATTGAATCTCTTGACTTTTTTCTTTGGGAATTTGTCAGTGACAAAGTTTATTCAACAAAAGTGGACAGTCTTAAAGAAATCAAAAAACTCATAATTGCTGCAATTTCATGGGTTACGGAATCCATTTTGGAACGCACATGGGTTGAAATGGATTACCGACTGGATAATCTCCGTGCCACAAAATCAGCACATATTGAAATTTATTGACTACATTAAAAAAAGGCTAATATATAAGGTAACACGTATGTGAATTTCTAGTTCCCACCATGAGTACTTTTTTTATATAAATTTTTAAAATGTGTCAAGGTTTTTTGAGACACCCTGTACATTGAAATTTCTTGAGGGTCCGAACTGACACCTTTTCTCTACTAAAATTTGATACATACATCACTCAAAATTATAGAATACAGTAAACATCATTAAATCCTTTTAAATTTTATAGTTAACACAAGACATTATATTTCAAGCAGGTAATAATCCAATAATAATGAATTTTCAAACACAAATCAATTTGAAGAATTTGCATGTAAATACCGGAAAAAATTATAATTGATAACAAGAATTAGCCACTAGATATTTCATAGCTCTTACAAGTACATTATTTTTTCATAAAGGCGGTATAAAATAGATAAACACATTACAATAGATGCAGCACCCCTAAGGAATTTTAAGGTAGAGAAAACAGTCGTACAAAATAAATCTTTATATGTGCAGCGTAAGATTTTTCTGCATTTACTCTTTCTGCATGATTAAATATAGAATAGAGATTACTTTGCACCTGATGCCTTAAAAGAACGCTTTCCCTTTAAAAGTTCTTTTGCGTATAAAAAGAAGAAACAAAAGAAAATATGCGAAGAAAAGACTCAGAAAATCAGTTGAACTTTTTTAAAAAATAACCCGTGAAAGGTGATATGAATATATTATTGTGAAAGCGTTGCCTAAAATAATGCACGGTAAAACTTTTAAAGGGGGTTGTTTTATTGAAAATGTTCCGTAACACTAGGCACTAAGCAGGCAGCATTAACTGAAGAAAATTCAATTAAAATATGCTGAAGGCATAGAGGGGTGAATAATCGAAACTAGCAAATTTTAATTAAATTTTAAGGCGTTTGGATGGGGCATAAGATTTTTTTGTGTTTGGAGAATGGCAAATTGGGGTAAACAAGTGAGTGTTACGAAAATCTAAATTTGTCTTATATTTTTATGTATTTAAATATATAAAATTTATTTAATATGGAAAGCTAGAATTCATAACTTTATTCCTTTATAGTGCCGTTTACATGTGCCAAAAACCCGGGTCAAAGCAGGGTTGTTTCTTGCTTTTCCACTCCTTTTCCCTACGATAGGGTAAATTCAGGGTGAAATTTCGACCCTGCTTCGAACTAGGATAAAACCCGCTAATTACCCATGATGCATTTCAAAGGAGGAAACTAGTAGTAAACAAACATGGCGGATTTGAACGTGTGCGAATCCATGAAAATGCAGCCAAATGATCAATGGAGGAATCCGGAACCCCTTAACGATCACATAATTTTCAAGAAAACAGTGGAAAAGTGCCTATTTTTTTCCGAAGGATTTCATTTATTTTTTGATCCGCCACATCTAGTTTAAAAAATTAACCTTCCCCAATTATATTATTAATAGACTGGTACTGCCATCTGGTATGTAAAATAAGAAATAAAATTTCTTCTGGGTAAATGAAATGGATTGTTTTTAAACTTTTTGGTGTGTTACTTTTGAACACTCCAGTCCGGAAATATCACGCAAAAGAGATTCATTTGCATTAATTATGTTAATTTTTTCATAGCTTCTTTTTTTTCATAGCTTTTTAGCACTGAAATGAAAATGCAACATTTTCATTTAAAGTGTTATGGTAAAATTAATAAATTTAATAAGTATAATCAATAATTAAACGTAACACTAAAATATATTTATAAATTAATTATTTTAGAATTCACAGATAAAAATTAATTTATATCTTTTATGATTTTTTTAAAAACATTTATTTTTAATTTATTTTTAAAAACAACAGAAAAAATCGTAAACGTTCCATGATTATCAACAGCGACTGACATGTGCTGCATTTAAATAATAAATAGAAGCAGACGTAATTGTGTTTTAGAAGAGGAGTACCTTGGTTGTGTTGACTTTCTGTCCTGTAAGCAAGATATATGTAATCAAGGAGTGAGTGCTCGGTAGTTAAAATTTTAAGTAATGAATTAAAATATTAAGGTAAGAATAACGCGGGTAAAAGAAAAACAAATTTAACAGTAGAGTTAAATTAAAACAAAAAAGTTAATTTTAACAGAAAAAATATAGAGTTACAAGTTAAGAAAATTTAGAAGAAAAATTAGATAAGACTAATGATCCACGGAAAACAAAAAAGGAATAATGGTAAGAAGCCAAGAAAAGCAGATATCACAAAAATACAAAAAATATTTTTGTAAGTTTTTCAATTTTTTGGGATTTTTAAAGTTTTATGATTTTTTCGTTGTTGTTATTTTTAAGATTTAAGAATACGAGGTCAAAAGAACAGCAATTGAAAAAAAGGCCTTCCCCAGGATCATACACTTTGTAACGAGATAAATGCGGTGTTCGAAGGGGGAAAGCTAAAAATAGCAATAGAGTGAATTTGGAAAAGTACGACACCGGCTGGGATCGAACCCACAACGTGATTTACAAGGAATGATGGTGTATGAGGATCACTTCCGCCGAATCATGTGATGGCCTTTACTTCCGGTAAGACGAGTATAAGCAGGGCAAAAATGTTGTACCGTGTAAACGGACTTCGAAGGTTTTCCCTGTTAGCGGGTAAATCCCGGGTATTATTGTTGTCCATGTAAACGCAGCTTATGAGATCTTCTAGGAATGCTCTAAAGGTTTAGAGAAAGCTCCCACGAGCTGTTTTGTGTCACTGTGCAAATTATAAACAAAACATAAAAGATAGAGATTCGATTCTGATCAATAAATTTATTTTCTGGATATTCTCACACGACAATAAGCCTAACAAAATGGGGTCTTTAAGGGAAGCCATGAATATGAAACATTGAAAAAATGTGAAGGGTTTCAAAAGACGCAAAATCTCGCCCCTGTAACACTGACAAACTTTAATCTACAGAGGCTGTTCACACAATTTTTAGACGATGTATATTGTATTCACAAAACTAAATTACATAAAATTCTTGTGTTTTAAATGTTCTATTTGACATCCCTTATTCTGAACTATCTTTCGACACCGCAATTTCCAGGATAATAATGCCTTTTGAAGTGTCAGAAGAAGTATTCTATTCCATTCCTCCTGAACAGTTTTCCAGAGTCCTATAAAGGTTTTGGGACGACGTTTGGATAATGCAGATTTTAAAAGTCCGAAAGCACAAAAAGCCATAAGTGATACATCGGGAGATTTAGTAGGGATATCAGTGAATGGTATGGCATTGATACCAGTTTTTTGTTCCATTTCTTTTAGGATATTTACAGTGTATTTTCATGTGTGACTGCTAGCTTTGTCCTGATGGAGTCTCACAGATTGATGGCACTGTGGGTAAAGCGATGGTACTTCATTCAGAAAAATTTGCGATAAAATATGTTCCTGACAGTATTTGGAGTTAATCTTGACATTTTTTTCCACTCTCTTTATTTTTAACTTGCCATTATAAGAAAAACCAGCAACAATCATGAATCCCTTAGAAAAACTTTCTTTCGATTCTTTGAACCATGTACTGAAATTTTTTTCTCTCCTTTTATGATAATAAATGGCTCTTTTTTGTTGCAATCATTTAAATACACCCATGATTCATCTATTGTGAAAATTGTTTTCCTTTTTTCTTTGTATAAGTGTTTGTCATATAGAATTCTGCAGCGTGTCCTGCGTTCAGCGATACGATTTGGAAGAAGACGATGCACATTGCGTTTTTTCGCTTTCTTAAGATTTAAATCCACATTTATCATTTTGTTTACAGTGGACACCGAGCATTTTAATGATTTTGCAACTGTCCTTTGACTTGGGGGATTTTCTTTTAACATTAAACAACGTACTTTTGCAATAGTCGAAGATGTCCGTTTTTTCCTTGGATACTTGTTTGGAATTTTTGTCCCACTTGAGGCTCCAATTTGACGTTTTTTTCCTTTCTTGTTGACGATATTACCTATCGACGCTTTAATTATCACAAAACCATGACTCTCACATCGTTTTTGGATAACGGAGTATGCATATTTCTCTTCGGAAAGAGCATAAATGTAGCCTTCGAACCACTGCTTTGTTAAAAACGCCATTTTGAATAAAAACAAAACTTTCAAGCCGCAGACGATAATTTTGACTTTTATAAACATAGTACACTTGCAATTATTTCTTTTGCAGCAAACGATTTTTTATTACCGCTTACCAAAATCGTCTAAAAAATGTGCGAACAGCCTCTGTACAACCAAAAAAAGTTATTTAAGCAACCGCATTATTAATTAGACGTTTCTCAAGTGGTATTGAAATATATTTGTAGCATCACATTGCATCGAAATATATTTGTAGCATATTTAGACATTAAGAAATCACTAAGATTGAATTTGCCGAATAGTAGATATTCGCTGTTTATTCCAAGGATATAAAAGACGACAAATTTTAATTTCAGTAATTCCGCCCCAGACTTCTGAAATATTCTGAATTTTTATCAAAAATATGTTTAGTAAAATGAAGAAATTTTAAACCATTGTTCAAACCTATAATTAATTAAGAGCTGCCCACAAAGAAAATCATTTCTCAATCCGGTAGATACGGTAAACGAAAAATTGCATTTTAATTGAGCCATTTACAATCCCCTCTCTCGATTCTTCATTTTAAATTTAAAAATAATCATATTAAATCAAAGATGCAGATTCTTCCACATTGGCACAATGACATATCTCGTTACTCAGATATTGCAAACTTTTAAAAAGTTGAAATGATTAATTAACATACAAACCTCTTTAAATCTTAATGGAAAATGCCCGCGTGTCCTGCGGTCTTTAATTTAGGAATAAAAAGCATTTTTTAAGTTGCAAGATTCAGACGTAACATCTAACTCTTCCATCTGCGCACTTTGTGGAATTTAAATTAAGGGAGTTATAAAAATGTAGATTACCGTTCAAAAACCATATTTTCTTCGGATGTGATTTTGTAATTTTTTTCAAAATATGAGATTCTAGACAAACCAGAACAGCTCATAATAGTTTAGTAGATATGTAGATGTCTATCATGTAAAAAGGTCCTTCTTACTTTTCATTCTTTAAATTATCCTTAAATTTCTGAAGGAATTTCAAAAATAATGAGGAAAATATTTAATTCAATCTTCTGTGGTTAAAACAAGACCTTATTTGCAATTAGTAAAAACAGTTTAGTCATGATCGGTTTGCGTAACGCGAACTTTTATTCGAACTTGCATTTCATGCACCTAATTAAATATGTCGCGGTGTAGCTCCCACATATTTTTTTTTCGTCTCATATATGCTTCGTTTCGACTGGTATAACATACCCTTAACTAAGTACATCGCGATGTAGCTCCCATATATGTTTTGTTTGCACTGGTATATCATGCCCTTAATTAAGTATGTCGCTATCTAACTCCCATGTTTTGTCCCATGTTTTGTACCGATGTAACTACTATATATGTTTTGTTTGGACTGGTATATCATGCCCTTAATTGAGTATCTCGCTATCTAACTCCCATATGTTTTGTTTGGACAGGTATATCATCCCCTTAACTAAGTATATCGTGATTTAGTTCCCATATATGTTTTGTTTGGACTGGCATATCATGCCTTTAACTAAGTATATCACGATGTGACTCCTATATATGTTTTTTTTCTTTTGTCTAATATATGTTTAGTTTGGACTTGTATACCATGAACTTAACTAAATATATAGAGTTGTAAGTCCCATAATGTTTTGTTTGGACTTGTATTTCATGCACCTACATAAATATGTCGCGGTGTAAACCCCAAATGCTTTGTTTGTCCCATATATATTTTGACTGGACTTGTATTTCACGAACCTAACTAATATCCTATAATAATAAACTATAATCTGTCATGGTGTAACTCCCACATATGTTTTGTTTGGACTTGTATTTCATGCACCTAAGTAAGTATGTAGCGATATAACTCCCATGTATGTTTTGTTTGTCCCATATATGCTTTGTCTGAACTCTTATTTCCTGCACCTAACTAAATACGACACGGTAACTCCCATATATGTTTTGTGTGTCCCATATCTGTTTTGTTTGGAGTTCTAATTTAACGACCTAATTAAATATGTCGCGGTATAACCACCATATATGTTATGTTTAGATGCAGCCATGATCATGTTGCAATGTTAGTCACAATGTTCACACAGCGGAGTTTACAAACCTTCAGCTAATTAATACTGATTATAATGATAGTGTGTTACTGTTAGCTATTTTCAACACTAACATAGTATATCTTCAAGATCATATTCAGTTAAGGTTTGCGATGTGGATGGATCAATGTCCTCAAGACAATGTACCTGCCCCGTTAAAAAAATGATAAAAGACATACTATTTTTTTAACACAGGGAACAAGTTTTTACGATGGTGTTCGCATTAAAATCGCTATGGCATGAAGATGTGTGTCGCAAGATATCGTAGTCAGTCATTTTTGCAGTAGGGGAAGTTTGCTTTGTACAAACAGGAGTATTTTTTTTCTTCTTTCCTACGCACAACATCCTCACAGTGTTTCATAAAAATAATTTATTGTAACTGGATAGAAGTTGGCAATCTTCAAAGCCTGTGGCGATATTTGTGCTGTTGAAAGTAAGGTGCAGTGGAAGAAGAGCATTAATATTTACACTTTATGTTTAACCGAATGGCAATATGAAAGATCATTATTTGTATGCATTTCCATCCGTTCGAAGCAGTTGATAATTTCAAAAATTGTAATTAATTATTCCTAGTAATTTTGAGAAATAATGTGTTTAGGCACACTATCAGTGATTATCAAATTTATCCAAGAAATTTGGATATTTTTGAATATACATTGCATTAGAACTCCTTTAGCAATTTGGCCTATTCTGTATTGATAAGTTACGAACACTTCAAGTTAATTCAGATACTCCATTGAAATATGGATTTTTTCAGGTAATATTAGTAAAAAATTTTAATCGTTTCCCATATAAAAAAACAAGCATTGAAATTCGTCACTCCTTCTTATTTTGAGAAGGAACTTATTCAGGTTCTTAAAAGTATTATAATCATTCAAGAATGCTTCTCTTTATGTTCTTGAATACAAACTACATAAGGCCAACATCATCACATTTGGAACCCCTTTATATATAGGTTATAAAATATAAAAGATTATTTAAATGCAAGTGCCGCACATAACAAGGCCTCGTTTTTAAAAACTTTCAATGATAGCAATTAATCATTCTTTTTTATTTTAAAAAGTAACTTCTTTGAACTCCAGAAAGTGATTTTAATGAATTTCTCTTTTGCTTACTACCTCTTAAAGTTATTCGAACCTTTTACTGTTTTTCACTCGGCTAAGTGTCAATTCAAACCACAGCCATTTATCTTAAAATTAAATAATTTAGCTTTATATTAATGATTTCGTTTTCAGGCTAAAGATAACAGAAATGCAATTTGAACATCCCTTTCGCCCAAATTTGATAACTACTCTATGAAATATTTAGAAAAATGGATGTTATTTTCACTGGATGCACCCTTCATGCTTTTATCTCAATTTTGGGTGATTTCTTGGCAAATGTGGCAACAAATTAATTTTACTTTACATCATCAAAACTATGACCCGGATACTTTGCATCGGGTCGTCCTATAGCCAATACGTTTCTGCGAACCTTAAAATAATTGCCAAATTGAAGAACATGAGCATTACAGCCTTAAAAATGTCTATCATTTATTCATGCGTGATATCATGTTAGCAAAATTGCATTCATATTCCATTCAATTTATGGGATTAAGATTCTCACCAATAAGGTGCTATTCTGCACTTTTTTTGATGTACTGAATCACAGACAATTAAATATAATGTCTTATTGCAATTAAAACAACTTTTTCAACTCGCAGTAGAATGTAATTACAAATGATTTAAAACATTTTATGATCAGACGGATGAAAATAATACATTAAACTGCTTAACTGTCGAGTTAAAATAATGTGATACGAGTAAGGAAAAGGCGGTATAGTGAGTTATAGTTGATGCACATAATTATAATTTTCAAATTTTCCACTCTGTCAAAATTACTAGAAAAATTAATTAATTCCTGACTTATCCTACCTTATGCAGAACCTATAAGTAAAACTATGGCTGAGAGAATCACCTTGATGCAATGCCAAATTTAAATTAAAATAAATGTGATGAAAAAGAAGAAAGGGGAATAAATTGTTTAATAATAAGAATAGTTGTAAAATAATTGCATTGTTTTAAAGATACATTGTTTTTACATTGTTTTAAGGATATGAACATATTATTGATTTACGGGATTCAATTAATTTCGGAGCATTTTAACAATAAAATTTATTTGAAATGTAATATAAATCTATATTACATTTCAAATATCTATAATTACAATGATGATTTCAAATATATATAATTACGATAACCATATCTGTAATTACAATGATACATTGTAATACAATGATGATTTCATATATATATATATAATTACAATGGCTATATCTATAATTACAATGATACATTGTAATTATAGATATAGCCCATAAATTTGTTACCTTTTGCATCCGTATCCTTTCAAACCTACTGCCAACTAAGTAAAGTTCTTCAATGATATCTAAATTTTATCAGCCAACTACGCATAAAATAACTAATTTAAATGAGTAATACTTTTAATAATGCTTTTCAAATATGTTTTTACATAAAAATTAATTTTCTTTCCGGTATATTTTAATTTCATATGTACAAAAAGATAATAGATAGAAAGAGAAGTTATCCTCCAAAGGGGATGGGTTGCCTCTCATATGCGCCACCCTGTAAATTTTCTCACTAATATTTCGCTGCTTTTTTAATATTCACAAAACAAGTAAGTAGAAAGAGAAGTAATCCGCCAAAGGAAATGGGTTGCCTCCCATATGCGCCACCCAGTAATTTTTCTCACTAATCTTTCGTTGTTTCGGCTCATTCCCAATACACGGTGCCGCAGCTTGGCGATAAGTTTTTTAGATTTTTTAGATTTTTGCCAATTTGGAGATGAAACGCCAAATGTGGTTTGTGTTTGTTAAATGCTTTTAAGGTAACCATTTATTGCTCCCGATTTGAATAAGATGGCGATAATTTTTTGGCGATGTTTTTTAGATTTTTGCCAAGTTGACGATAAAATGCCAAATGTGGTTTGTGTTGTTTTAAACAAGAATTGTTTTTAAAACTGTTCCGTCCATCATCAAAAATCGTTTATAGGTGACAGCACTGATCCAGTAATTTCTTATTTTTGTAACGTTGTGTGGCAACATTCATTTTTGTTTAAAGAGAAATCTGTTCTACGTGTAGCGAGCAGAGGATAAAAAGAAATGGCTCTTGCTCAATATCTCTGTTTTTTTATGTATTCTCAAAGTTTAAAGGTTTGGATATTATCTGGGAAGTGAAAATTATTTATCATTCATATGTAAGTCAAATCATAATTCATTCTTTATGCTATTGGGTTTTTCATTTTCCCAGCGTTGACCCATCCCTTATATTCAACTGTATTCTATTAAATGTGAAAGTGTATTCTATTTGTTATTATTTTGTTTTAAAGTCAAAATAAATCATTAAAATTCATTACAGTCCACTAAATCTATAAATCTCACAAAAACTACTCATAAAAATTAAGTAGAAGTTATCATTAGCAAGTAATACTTTAATATTAAACATAAAAAAATCCAAGTTTAAATCATAATCCAAGTTTAATCACGCAAATATTTAAAATTATGTATTTATAAATATTTCGTTATAATAAAACCGTATAGGATAGAAAGTCCAACGTATCTTATGGAAAAGGTTTATTATAAAGTACTGTAAAAAAAAACAAAAATATTATTTAATCATACTATGTTGAAATCTAGTCAAAAACCCTGTTTCTCTGGGAAGCAAATTTTAATAATTACAAGATAAAAAGAACATTTTATATACCATGTATTTAAATTTTCTGTTGAATCATATAAACTCGACAATTCTATGTATTAATAAATACTTTTTTAAAAATTGTTTGATGAATTATCCCATCAACTTGAAAGAAAATGAAGTTAATTGGAAGTTAACTTTTCGTTTAACTTTTCGTTCCCGTCCCGGCCGTCAGATGGCTGCACCATTCTACAAAACAAAATTAACTGAAAAAAATAAAAACATGGTAAAAATCTGCTTAAAGATGGCTAAAAGTATTTAAAAAATGCATCGTCATCGTGTTCTGAGCTATTCTAAAAGTTTCAAATGTCTAGCTAGTTGGGAAGTTAGTTAAAAATCGATTGCAAGATTTGTACTGGACAAACACACAAACACACACACAAACTTGAAAGCCAGTTAATAAAAACGTGGTAAAAAATATCAAAAAACCAACACTGGATCCCATGCTCTAACAAAACAGATCTAGTTTCTTGGACAAGTCGGAAGATCGGTAATGAAATGAACAAAATATTTAGAACTTAGTTTGATGTAACTGAAAAAAACGCACTATAACCTGTGTAACTGGATCAAAACCCGTCATAATTTGTTTCACTCGGTAAACCATGATGTTTGACCTGTCATAATGGTTTAAACATGAGCAGAAAGGCTAGAGTACGATACTCATCCTGCTGTAGTTAAAACCAACCTGTTTAAGTCATAAATAATTAATTTCACGAAGAATAGTCCAGAAAACTAACACTGGAACATATGCTCTAATAAAACAGATCTAGTTACCTGGACAAGGGGACCTGGGAATGGGAGGGAATAAATTGAACAAAATATTTATTACCCAGTTTGATACAACTGGAAAAACTTACCATAACATTTGTACCAGTATGAAAACCCGTCATAGTTTGTATGACGCTGTTGCTATCGTTGCTTCTAAAGCCCCCTGGCCGGCAGTTTCAGACGAGGTCCATATAGGTTTCAGGCTGAAGTGTGCGGCTCTGGTTTATATAGCACCACAAGGATCGGAGTCCATCTTAGCTAGTCGCCACTTCAATTACGACCGAGCACCCCCAGGAACGATATTTGGGGGAAATCACCCTCTCGCGACCTCTCTTATCTCATAGAGGGACTGTTCGTTCTAAGGATTTAACGTGCCCATGTCCGGCCTAGACACGGAGGTATTTAAGGCTGCTATTTACTAACCCCATTGGATTCGCTCACCGCAGTGTTAAGCTATGGAGAAAATTTGTCCACGGATTGCCGACTTGGATTGAAAGATTTTTTTAAAATTCTACTCCGTCATAGAGACAGAAATTTTACATTTGTGTGCATTTTTCGTTTTTAAAAAAAAATGCAATTAATATTTTTAAATTTAAATTATTCGGGAAAAAATCTGGTATAGTGTGTTTTAAACGCTCATAAATTCCGTCGGTGGACGAGCCAGGTTGATGGCCAATTGGCTAGGGCGCTGGCATTTGGTTCAGATCCTGTGGGTTCGAGTCCCACTGTTGACATGGATGTTTGTAGCCATTCGGAATCGACTTTAAACTGTAGGTCCCGGTCTAATTAGCCCTTGTGTAGCAAAAAGTTGACCGTAGCTCTCCAAACCAAACTAAACCAAACCAAACCTTCGGTGGACGAAATTTATAAAATGAATCCTGTAGCGCTGAATGCAGAAAAGTTAAGGCTATCTGACAATGGCAATTTTATTTGATTATTAGCATTTATGTACCTATAAATAGTTGACAAAAATATATTTTAAATAAAAAATTACGGGGCAGAGCTTAACCCCCTATAGAGAGAGAGCCATTACAATCCCTCCAAATGTCAATCCTAACGGGGGGGGGGGGGGGGGAATTCTCGAACTGTCAACTGGACTCCTCCCACCACAAGAGTCTGCAAGAAGAAGAAAAGGGAAATGCGATTTTTTTTCTTAGTACATAGCAGCCTTAATGGCGCGTATCAGAATTCGATACAAGCACCCTCAGCATTGAAAACAGGCGTGCTACCACAAGGCTTTCTCGAGCCCATTTGTTTAACGTGATAAATCATAATGGTAACCCACCGAAATGGTTTCAACATAAGCAGAAAGGCTGTTGTACAATACTTAACCTGTTATAGTAAAAACCAACCTGTTTTAATCATAGAGTAGATTCACATCATGCAACAAAGTATAGAAGCAATGGAGTTAATTTAAGTATGAATAATTGTTTTATAAAACAATTTACTAAAAGCCTAAAACATTTCTCCCAGCGTTAAAAATCTAAGTCTTAACTATCTAATTAAGTTTCCATACTATAGGATAGAGTTTATCAAAAATAAGCCCTTTACAATTATAATTCACAAACTGAGTTTTAAAAAAAAATATTCTTCGGAAATGAAATTCCATTTTAGAAATAAAAACCAGTCATTTTAAGCAAACTATGAGTTTGGTGGAATAAGTTGTTGCAACACTTTTGACTTCTAATTATCCTCGAAACGAAAAATCGTATTTCGACCGACCTCTGATTTTTTTCCCCATTGCAAAATGATTACATTGAATTCGAGAATAAAATTCAATTCTCTAGGAAACAATTGCATACCTTATTATTATTCGAAGTTACCCTTTCGAAAAAAAAAAGAAAATTTGGAAGAAATTAACGTGGAAGCCTTTTATATCTTGAGAGAACACGTGTTCCGAATGGTGTTTAATTTCGAATTTAAAAAAAGGACTCTGAAATCGAAAAATCTACACGGATATAAATCTAATTCCCCTTTATGCCCTTTTCGGAATGTAAATTAAACATCGGCTGCACAAAAATTTCCATTAATGGTTTTTCCATGTGAAATTTTCATTCAATTTATTTATTCTTAAAAATTAAAAGCGATCGGATGTTATACATAATAGATGGTAAAGGAATATTTCTACGCCAAGAAAATGGAGAATTTTAACGATATTAAACCACAGTTTCCTATTACTTATTTTTTTCAATGTCTGAAATTGTCTCTTATAATAGACTTGACTGAAAGTTATTTATAATAAAATAATTTAATTGTATACAGCATGTCTAACGCCTAAATAGAGCTGTAATAATTATCTTTATGTTTATGATAAGGCAATTTTTGTTATCAATAATTTATTGAATAATTAAGATGAACACCAATAAATTCATATTTAACGAGACAACTCATCTGTTAGTACACAAATTATTTGCAGACTATGAAGAATTCAAAAAGATTTCGTTATTCAATCGGAATAATATATATATATATATGTGTGTGTGTGTGTGTGTAGCGGTGAAAGTTAATTGTATGTTGGGTTATGAGATATTAATACTATTATTGATGATTATGATTTTTTGAATTCATTTCTTAATGATTGTGGTTAGTACATTGATTGATTGTGATTCCCAAATAATGGAAACAACTCTGGTTTACACTGATAAATTAATTTATTGATTATTAAAACACATAAATAATGCGCTACAAGTTACAAAATATTTCCTCCGGCATTTACACATTATTCACAAATTCTTTACTACTAAATTAATTCTCTACGACACATATATTTAACTCATTTAATTATTATGAGAATATTTCGTACTTCATCTGCACATATTACTCTCAACTTCATTCCTACTAAATTAATTCACCACAATACCTATATTTAATTCATTCAATGATTATTACAATCTTTCGTACTTCATCTACGCCCATTACTCTCAACTTCATTACTACGACACATGTATTTAATTCATTCAATTATTATGACAATCTTTCGTACTTCATCTACACATATTATTCTCAACTTCATTACTACTAAATTAATTCATATATATATATAAGCATAACCTCATATAAATTAAATTGTTTTTTTTTAATTATCGGTCATCTCCTTAACATCTTACATTCAAACAATATACTCATCGCGCTCTATATTAATTATTAAGGCTACACACTGAGAAGCAATGATAGTAATATAAAAAGGAAACGCAAAGTTGGTACCTCGAAAGATGACTGTTGGATCACTATAGGCAGCTGGCACTCGTAATGACGAACTTCGTTGTATTTATCATCGCACGGAACTAGGGCACTTTCTTCATCTGGTATAAGGCTCCATCAATCATGGCAGACACTCGACACGGGACAATGGGCACTGTCATCATCGGTTCTCTGACTCTGTCACTCCTTGCAGACCCTCGGCACGGGACACTGGGCGCTCGACAACTTCTATCTCCAAACTTCTAACTCACTCTCCTCATAGGTATATGTGCCTTGACACCACTTCTATATCTAAAAAACTTCTGACTGACTCTCCTTCTTAGGTTGTCTGTGGCTTTTCACTATTTCTCTTTTCTTATTAATGTTGACTCCGACTCTTATAATTTCCATTGGTCATATTATTACCATGCCATCGCCATTCGTCCGTGGCTGCCTCTTCTCAATCCCCTTTTTACCAATGCGCATCAAGGGCAGGATTTAGAAAATTCTCCCTCAAATTTAACTTTTCCCATGCTTCGGCTTCAAGCAGGGTGGCCTGTTTTATAGCCATCATAAATTTAGTGTCCCCTTTCTTCTTTTCTTCTATTCGTGCAACTCACTCTCTTCAACTTTTATCTTATATTTCTTGCTACAAACACAATCTCTAAATTTCGTTTCGGTATATTGCTGGCTTTCTTCCCTTCTCTTTTTATTGCCCGTCATTTGCCATGTTTCTTTCTTGCATTTAGCAATTATTTTACTTCGTCCTGTAATTTTCAATTCTCCTGCCCCTGGCCGTGACACTACTGTCATGTCCCTATGACAATATATATATATATATATATATATATATATATATATATATACACTCATGGACAAAAAAATTAGCGCACCAAGAAATAATTGCGGGATCGTAACGAAACTTTCAATGAAGGTACATATCGGGGAGATATGCAAATGATTAGAAATGCAGCGGGATTACGCATTACGTATAGCCGGTAGAGGGCGTTGAACATCGTACTCTGTGGAGTATAAAACAGGTAACCAAAGCTTGTTTGAGTGTGCTGAATCATTTACAAAGGAAGAGCTGAGATAGACATGCCATTACGCCGTGTTCGAAGACAATATAAGCAGTTGTCGCAGTTTGAGAGGGGGAGAATCGTCGGGATGATGGAAGCTGGGTGGTCAGCTAGGCGAGTAGCTCGTCAATTAGGCCGCTCTGATTGTGTTGTGAGGAGGTGTTGGGACCAGTGGACCCGAGATATGTCATGTACACGAAGACCAGGCTCAGGACGCCCTCGACAGAGCAGTCGTCGAGAAGATCGCCACATCGTAAGAAATGCACGCGTACAGCCAACTGCTTCATCGACCGCCATCCAGGCACAGGTAGCACCTTCACTAGGGGCCTCTGTGTCTTCTCGAACCATACGAAGGCGCCTGGCTGAAGGACAGTTGGTATCGCGGCGCCCATTACGTGTGCTGCCCTTGACGCCCACCCATCGACGCCTCCGTTTGGAGTTTTGCCGCGCACGAGGAAACTGGACTGCAGCGGAATGGAACCAGGTCGTCTTTAGCGACGAATCCAGATTCAATCTCGGCAGTGATGACAATCGTGTTCGTGTGTGGAGAGCCCGTGGTGAACGCTTCAATCCTGCCTTTGCTGTACAGCGACACATCTTTTCCCACAGCTGGTGTGATGGTATGGGGTGCCATTGCCTACAATACACGGTCACCCCTAGTATTGTTCCGTGGCACCATGACAGCCCAGCGGTATGTTCATGAAATCCTGCACCCACATGTGTTGCCACTCAGGCAACGGCTCTAAGGAGTCATTTTTCAACAAGACAATGCTCGGCCTCATACGGCAAGGGTGTCACAAGACTGTCTCCGCACTGTTACTACCCTTCCTTGGCCTGCCCGATCCCCAGATTTGTCTCCAATCGAGCATATCTGGGATCATTTGGAACGACGAGTTGGGCATCCCACGGGTTTGAACGAACTAGAGGCAAGATTACAGCAAATATGGAATGAAATGTCTCAAGACATCATACAGAACTTGTATGACTCAATGCCCGATCGTATCGCATCGTGCATTCGCGCTAGAGGGGGTCCAACGGAGTATTAACTCCTCCGTTCTTTTGCCTTTTTCTCTGAAATAAATTATCCTTTTTCTTTGATTTTCTTATCATTTACTTATATCAAAGTAGTCATTACGTATGTAAAATTTCGTTTCATTTTGACGACTCCTTCTTGATGCGCTAATATTTTTGTCCATGAGTGTATATATATACTTGTATTTATTTATTTATAATAAATACGACGATCAATATGTACAATTGATGTAGAAAAAAATATATATATTTATAAAAAAATCGTAAGGGATATTTTTATAGACAAAATAATGTCCAATCGTCTGCCGCATTAGCAAGAAAAAAATTATTTTTTCGTCCATTTAGTTGTTATGGACGTGACGATAAATTTATTTAAAGTACCAGAAAAAGAAATCACGTGATCATCATTTAATTAATTAAATTCTAAAAGTTAATCTTTAAAAATTCACCAAAAAACAGAAATTAAAGGTAAAGATTCGAAAAATATTTCATTTTAAAGGAATTTTTATGATCTTTCTCGTGATATAAATTTTATAACCCTCAAATTATTATTTTAAATGCAAACTAAAAAATAAGTTACTAAAACAGCTTGAAAATTTAATTTTTAAAAAATCTAAGAAGAATTTTTCAAAAATCTCTCTTAGTGCACCCTTACACTATAAGAAGAATCGCCATCAAAATTTCTGCCCTTTAGGTCCAGCGGTTTCGTCTGTGCGTTGTATGTCAATCAATCAGTTACGGAACTGTTTTATACATATACATTAAGTATTTATCCAAATTAGCACCTATATATATATATATATATATACACTGCTCAAAACAGTTAGGGGAGCACATGGTTTTAACGAAATTACGCAAATACTTACACCGATAAGTAACATAAAATAAATCATCCATTATTTAAAGCCTAGCAGGAAACAGAAGAAGAAAACTTCATATGCAAATCAAAGTTCATGACGTCAAAAATAAGAAAAAGAACATAAGGGCGGTAATCGGGACGTTGCAGAAACGTCTGTTTCACTGCCTTAACTGTGAAATTCGATTTCTCAGTTATTCTTTTTGAGAAAAGGTGACTTGAAAATGTCTCAGCAACGTGATTTACCGGAATCCATGTGTTGTGTATTGCTTTATAAATTAAATAATTTAAATTAAATATACAGGGAATTACATACCTTAATAATTTTCTCCACCTTTTGTTTAACTTTGATGAGTGTCATTAGATTAATTTTCGCTCGAATTAATCGTAGTGGCACTCATGAAAGTTGAGCAAATGATAAATCATGGGTATTTGATGCATGAGTTATATTTAAATTTTTTCAATTATTTCAGTCAGTTTTATTTTAGTGTATTAGTATAGGGTGTTTTTGATTTCCTGGTTTAGTTAAACAGTAGAGGCTTAATCTTCAAATTTTGGCGCAGAAATTTTGGTTACGAGTTATGTATGAATTTATAATAGATATTTTAAAGGTGTATTCTGAAGCGAGCATTCCTTTGATTTAATTTTTTTTGCTAATATGTGGTGCATAATTATTGATACATTGAATGATATAGGTTCTGATTTAGTATTTGTTTTCTGTAATGCGGTTAAAGAATAATAATTGCAATTGTTGTGATCAAAATATGTGTTTTCCATTGTGTAAATTTGTGGTATATTTGCATTCTAAGTATTGATAATTTTTTTTATTGCAATTCTTCGTATCAGGTAAATTTTTTTTAATTTTGTGTTGGGTTTCATATCACTTGTTTTTTTTCGGTCTTGCCTGGTGCTAAGTTTTTTCTACAATCCCCTTTGCCGTTTAGAGCTGGTCTCATGGTCAGACGGGAATTAGAATTTGTTTGGGTTCTTGGACAGATAAAAAATTACCCTAATTTTTTTTCATATAATATTTTTTTCACACGAAATGCTTGTGAGGGGTATCAAATGCTTCTGCAAGATGGTTTTTCTCCAGATACGCGAGATTGTAAATTCCTCTGCACATTGAGACTCTCATAGAAGAAATTTTGTGGTTTTTTAATTCCAGTTAACAAATTTTGGTTATTTTTATTTTTGCACCCGAATTACACCTGAAATGTAACAATACATCTGCAAGATGGTTTTTCTCCAAATACGTGAGATTTTAAATTCCTCTGCACGTTGAAACTTTCAAGCAAGAAATTTTGTGCATAAAATATTGACCTTTTCATTTCATATTTCCAATTAATTTTTTTTTCATCTACTGTGGAGTCCAAATTTTATCTCGTTCATTTTATAAACAGTTGCTACTTAATTTTTTTTATTTCTCTTCTCTACGATGTTTCGAGTGCATATTTTTAGCTAAACCGGTCAGCATGATTTTTGGGATCGAAAAGTGGTTTTTCAGTTTAGTGGTTTTGAGTTTTGAAGAAGATTTTGATTTGATGTGTTGAGTTTTTGGTTCGATATGATGTGGCTTATTTTAAGCAGAGTATACAATTTTTTTTGTAAAGATTTTGGGACGTATGCTTCTTTGGCACTGTAGGAGTTCGGATATGTGAGTAAACTTTTTTGGTCAGTCAATCTAAAATTTTTTCTTTTTTTTATTGTGGCCATTTTTATTTTTCATTATGTTGTTCAAAGTGATAATTATTAATTTTTATTATGAGAGATATAATTTAATGTTTTATGTTTACAAGTAGAACGAGGGTTATTACTAATATGTATGAGTGTATTGATGTATAAAGGAGTTATGGCAATGAGATAAGATTCCGTTAAATTCTATTGTTTAACGTAAGGTGATAAGATTTTATTAATTTGTGTTAATAGTAATGAATAAAAATTTTGGTTTGTTTCCCTCAGTTAAAATTGTGTCTGTCATGTTTTGTGAATAATCATTTGTGAATTTCTGTTAGCCACAGAATCTAGGTTATTGTTTTAGTTAGGAGATTGATTACACAACGCAATACTAACCACTATACATTTTAAATATAAGGAATAAGTTTAAATTAATTACTGTTTTGAGTTTGATTTAAATAAATAAATTAATTAAGTAATAAAATAAAAAAGATTAGATACAACACATGGCATGGCGTATTATAGGCAGACTTGAATCCGGGCAAACACAACGTAGTGTCGTGGACGCTGTTGGAGTCGCCAGAAGTGTCGTTGCAAGTCTGGGGAATCGATTCCAAGAAACAGGGAATGTTAGGCGTCGACCAGGGCAAGGTCGGCCACGCGCCACTTTGCGACTACAGCAACTGATGACTGGTATATACTGTTAACAGCTCGTTGAAACAGAACAGACACTGCTACTCAGCTGCAAAAACAGTTGTTCTTGGCAACAGGACGAAGGGTTTCTAGCCAAACAGTATGTAATAGGCTTCATCACGGACGTCTCTATGCACGTAGGCCAATGGTCTACATTCCGTTGACCTCACGCCACCGTGCGGCCCGAAGAAGATGGGCTGCTGAACATCGAGATTAGAAGCAACATGATTGGAGCCAAGTGCTGTTTACAGACGAGTCCCGATTCAGTCTGGAGTGTGACACCCGACGTGTTTTGGTATGGAGGGAAAGGGGCACTCGGTATAAACTCATATTCGTTCGTGAAAGGTCACAATACAGACGAGCTGGTTTTATGGTATGGGGTGGAATCAGCATAGGTGGACGTACGGACCTGCATATCATTCGGAATGGTACTTTGACGGCCCGAAGGTATGCATACTGAGACCTCATGTGATACCTTACGCTGCAGCCATTGGAGATTCCTTTGTTTTCCAGCATGATAATGCCAGACCGCATACAGCTTGTCTTGTGGAGAACATGCTTGAAGCTGAAACAGTACAGCGTATGGAATGACCAGCGTGCTCTCCTGACCTGAATCCAATCGAGCATTTTTGTGACATGCTCGGACGACGCATTGATGCGAGACCAAGGCTTCATTTTACTCTCCGAGACCTGGAGATTGCACTTCTTGAGGAGTGGAACAGTATTCCCCAAAGTCTTATCGATAACATCATCGCATCCATGGAAAACAGGCGTGTAGCAGTCTTAGCTGTTCGAGGAGACCACACGCCATATTAAAAATCTTGCATCATTTCTAAACAATACTTTTTTTTATCGTTTACATGTAACCAAATTGTTGCCCTAAATCATCTTTTCATGTTTTTCCATATTTTCAAAGAATTGAAGCTTAATTACAAATTTTTCTACGTCTTTCTTTCTGTATTGCGCACTGATTCGCGTGTACTATCCATTTTATGCCAATACGTGGCTGTCTCGCACGGTTTTCTTAACTTCTTTTCTTGCTCCCCTAATTTTTTGAGCAGTGTATATATATATATATATATATATATATATATATATATATATATATATATACTATCTGGCCCAAGTGTTCGGATGCCCAGTGGTACGGACTTGGAGAGTTTTGAGGCATATCTCCTTTTGCACCGATGACAGCCTGCACAAGTCTGGAGGGAATTTCCACCAGCTTTTGATAGGTGTCCATAGAAACTGACTTCCAGGCGTCCATCACAGCTCAAGTGAGTGCTGGCAGTGAGGATGGTCGATTTGGCTGGCTACGTAATCTGCGTTCTACTTCGTCCCAAAGATGTTCAATGGGATATAGATCGGGGATCTGAGATGGCCAGTACAGTTTTTGAACACCCATTTCGTCAAACAATGTCTGAGCAAGTCTCGATGTGTGAAAGTGCAGTTATCCTGCTAGAAGAGAAATAAGCCTTCCCCGAAATATCGCCATAGAGTTGGGGGAGTAGCATTGTCCAGAATGTCCACATACATCTCAGAGTTCATGTTCCCAACCACAGGAACTAAGAAACCGAGGCCAAACCATGAAAAACACCCCCACACCATAATGCATCCCACTATAATGCCACGATCAAAGTCACTAAGCTCCTTCGACTTAATCACTGTCTCACAAATGCATAAATATGACCTGACAAACCACTACCAACTCTTTTATAGCTTTCGGTTGCGTATCAAATTACGTCACCTGCCAGACCCACTTCTTTAGCTGGCACAACTTTTGGCCAGATAGTGTATATATGAGGTTTGTAAAAATGATAAGTAGACAAGTTGAATTAAAAAAAAAACGTATATCTCTATTGGAAATCAAAAGAAATCGCCATGGGCGTTGTAACACAGATCCCATCATTTCGGCAGCAGGTCTATGATGTAGGCCTTTGCTTTAGAAAGATCATGGTTTCTTCTTGAAGAAGTCCTGCACAACTTCTTTCACTTTGTCTTCCGAATGGAAACGTTTCCCCTGTAATGCTCTCTTAAGTGGCAAAAAGATGTGGAATATATATATATATATATATATATATATATATATATATATATATATATATATATATATATATATATATATATATATATATATATATATATATATATATATATATATATATATATATATATATGTGTGTGTGTGTGTGTGTGTGTTTAAGATAATTATATTATATTTTAGAACCTTCCAAATTTAATATTTCAATGTATTCATATTACTGATGATTCAAAAATTAAAAATTCGTTATTTTCAATTCTGATCATGAATTTTTTATGAGCACAACAGCCTGTGTTTTTGAAGACATTTTAAATTGATTTTCCTTCTTTAGAAAACACTCAAGCCTTGTCTTTAACTAGAACGACATAACCGAGCTCTAGTGGTATGTTTCTAAAAAATACAGCTTGGTCATAAAATATTTAAATTGTATACATCATATGTCTAACCATAAAATAACTATATTCTCGATGATTATGTAGACCGAAATTCATAACCTGTAAATTATTAAACTTCAGAAATAAGCAGCAACATATTGCATTGAACAAAATAAATTATCAGCCATTGGTTCATCCACTATTCATAAATTATGAAGAGTCAAACTAATTTAAACATGGAATCGAAATTGATATTTAATTTCAAATGATTATATTACATTTCAATAATTTCTTAATTTCATATTGCAGTCTACTCTTGTTATTGATGATTCAATAATTGAAATTATATATTACTTTGAATTTTGAAAATTAATTTCTTCGAGAACAGCAAAGTATCTGTTTTTGATGACATTTCTGATAGATTTGATATATTTTAAAATCACTCATATACTATCTTAAATTAATGCTACTATACAGAGCTTACGCTATATTTTAAAATTAAAGCAGTTTGCCATATACTAAGAAAATGTTTTTCAACCTACCCATGGCAACAGCAAAATTTGAAATCAGACGTTTACTCTTCATCTAAACCTAATGAGGAATTTTTCGAAATATGATTAAAATAGGCTGTAGTTCTAAATAGCTAAGGTTTAAATTCTATCGCTCTTTCAAGCTCGCTAATTTTAGAAGCCTTTAAAATATTATTTTTGGGGGATGGGAGCATCGTCAATAGATGATATCTTTTAAGGCCAAGAATATTCGCCAAGAATTCTTGAAAAACTGTAAAACTGTAACTAACTGAAACAACAACCTTAAAGAAATTAATCACTACCCTTTGCCAAGTTTTGGCGAATCTTGTTTAATTCTGTTTCTACTCTTTTCAAGAATGCACACATTGGCATGCAAAACTTAAGGATCAACAGTATTCCATTCGTTTAAACCGGAAAACTGAAAGTCAAAAGAAGGAGGTGATTTGCATGAGGATACACTATCAGTAGAAAGATGACGCATATGTATTTCCAGATTGCCACGTTGAACGGCATGTGACAGGGCTGAACTTGATAAAAGCAGCGTTTCGGAGAAAAGTTAGGAAATATGAAGTTAGTGTTCTCGTCGTTGTAACAAGTTTAAGTGAACTGTAATAATTCTGTTACAGGTGGCGCAAATGTTTTGTAGGATACAATCAGAGGACTTTACGTTTAGTACAATATTTGGTAAGCTTCAAAAAGTAAGCAGGGCGAATAATGTAGCCGAAGAGTTTGGTATCACCCATACAATTGTTTAACACATATGGAAGACCTCCGAAGCAACAGGAACAGTTGTTAGATTAGATCGGTGGTGGTCTTCGAAAGATATCAATACCAATGGATAACCAATAATACTGTCCTAGAGGCCACAAGACACAGATGGCAGACGACAGGTAATATTGAAAAGCAACGGCAGATGGCCACAGGATACAAAGTGTCGCGATTCACGATGGCCAGACGCATTCATCAAGGTGACCTGTTCTCTCGACGGCCAGAAAGTTGCATACCGCTAACTCCTGCATATCGGAGACACCATCTAACATGGGGTAAGGACCACAAAGATTAGACTGCTCAGCAATGGGCAAAGGTAATCTTTACTGGTGAGCCTGCTTTAGTCGACCAATCGATTCTGGACGCCAGCTAATCTGGAGAGAAGTGGGAACACGGTATTCTCCAAACATTACCGAAATAGATAGGTATGGAGGTTCAGGTGTTATGATCTGAGGATGCATCATGCTAAATAGTCGTACAGATCTCCACATTTTCGAACGTGGTTCAAAAATCAGGACACCGCTACAGGAGTGAGGTAATCAATTCTCACGTAAGTCTTTTCCGAGACGCCATTGGTCCTTCGTTGCTCTTTATGGATTATCAACCATCAGGAGCAACGGAGATCGTGCTTGTGATCAACCGCTTGAAAGTGGGGCTATCACTCATATGGATTGACCTGCGAAGTCCCCAGACATGAATCCAATAGAATACGTGTTGGATACTCTGGGAAGACGTCTTGCGACATATATACTTCCATTTCAAAATGCCCATGAACAGAAAAGAGCATTAAGAGAAGAGTAGACAATGTTACCAAATAGCTCATAGACCAACTCATTGTATGGTTAGACGCTGCAAAGCAACAATTGCAGTTATGGAACATCATATTCCCTACTGAACCCCACCTGTTTTCATTTTTCTATCTTTGAGAAATACGCCCACATGCGATAATATGTTATACTTTCTAGCTAATTCTTAAAAAATTCTCCAAATTAACGTTTGTATTATTTTTTCACGTGTGTTGTTTCATTCACCAGTGTGTTACATATTGAGGTCTCATTCATCCAGAAAGCTCCATCTTGAATGAACTGCAGAAAAACATATATATATATATATATAATTACAAGATAAAAAGAACTTTTTATATACCATATTTTTAAATTTTCTGTTGAATCATATAAACTTGCCAATTATATGTATTAATAAATACTTTTTAAATTTTTCTTAATCAATTATCCCATCGACTTGAAAGAAAATGAAGTTAATTGGAAGTTAACGTGCGTTTAACTTTCCGTTCCCGTCCCGGCCGGTAGATGGCTGCACCAGTCTACAAAACAAAATTAACTGAAAATAACTGAAAATGAATTTAATCCTGCTTAAGGATGGCTAAAAGTATTAAAAAATGCATTGTCATCGTGTTCTGAGCTATTCAAAAAGTTTCAAATGTCTAGAAAGTCGGGAAGTTAATTAAAAATCGTTTGCAAGATTTGTAAGGGAGAAACACGCACACAAGCAAACAAGAAAGCAAGTTAATAAAAACATGGTAAATAATGATTTCAATGGCTAGCCAGTGGATTTCAATATATTAAAATCCACTAGCTAGCTAAAGTTTTTCAATATATTAAATGTTTGTCCAATTTTGCAATTTCGATTATAGAGCATAGCGAAGCTAATAAATGTCAAACAGTCAATAGGAGTTTAAATGAATGTAAAATTAAAAAATAAATTGCTTCATATCTACGATAACAACAACAGAAGCCCTACTCACTTACTGATCCTGAAGAAAATAAACCAAAAAGTTTTAGTTTACTGCTAACATTATGCCTCTGTTTTGAATAGCAAATCTGTCCTGCAGTAATAAGCTTTTACTCTTCTGTCATAAAAGCATGAATTATTAAACTTGCAAAGCGGCTTATGAATTTTATAAAATGCTCGTTGGATTTATATTTGAAACAAACATCTACGAATCATTTATGTGCGGTTTTATATCTTTACTAAATTTATGGTTTCTACCGCAGAATTTATTTAAAAGTGCATTATGAAAATATTTTCTTAACAGTATTAAGCATGTTGTTTTTGAAATATTGGTTTACGTCTGATTTCCTTTTTTATAGCATCCTCATGTTAATTTATATGACAAAAAATGAGTTTCTGCCATATAAAGGAACTTTATATTAATCGGAGCACTTGTTTATAATCTTTCAACATACAATGCATGAATAAATCTTAAAAGTTTGTAATCCAAGAGATTCTGAATTTGCATTTAGACTGCAGAGGAAAAACTTCTCCAATTCCCTTCTCTGCTATAACTAATATTAAAACCTTCAATGAAGTTGCTTGATATATTTTAAATAAAATTAATTTATTATATTTCAATTTTGAAAAATAACATTATATACATATAAATACTCGTATGTGTGTATGTGTGTGTATGTGAGTGTATGTATGTGTGTGTAAGAATTAATATCGCACCACCAGTTTTAATTATATACCATTAATTCTCTGCCTTTAATAATTGTTTATTCCCTTATATAAACATTTCCGTTTTCCTGTTTGGCGCCTAGCTGTCGCCGGGCATATTGCACCATAACTGATAACGAGGACAAACGAAACTAATTTTCTGTTGATCTCGTGCGAATGTGGAATTGCTGTGATTTACAGATTCGATATGAATTGAACCGGACGGCACAATCCCACTATCTATTCTCTCTGTTATTTGTAATTATGTGAATATCTTCAAGTATAATATATTTTTTATAATACATTATCCAATTGAATAGCCATAATGTGTACAAGTGAATCAACGTATTATTCCGATTAAATGGACTGTTGGACTGGAGTTGATACTACTCAAGCCGGAATACCAGTTTTTAACCCAAGAAGTATATATATATATATATATATATATATATACACTCAAGAGCCAAAACATTATGACCACCTGTCAATAACGAGTTGGCCCACCTTTGGCGCGCAACAAGAAGGCGAAAGACTTTTCCTGAACATTTAGTACTTTTAAGTGTAATAAACACACAGACAAACTCACACACTTACACACTTACACACACACACACACACACAGATATATATATATATATATATATATATATATAGAGAGAGAGAGAGAGAGAAATATATATATATATATATATACTGCCGATTCCGGATAATTGGACCACTGGTTAATCGGACCAGCCGGTTAGGACTAAAATGATTGCGTCCGGATGTGGTACGATTAACCGGAATTGACTGTATATATATATATATATATATATATATATATATATATATATATATATATATATACACTCAAGAGCCAAAACATTATGACCACCTGTCAATAACGAGTTGGCCCACCTTTGGCGCGCAGCACAGCTTCAACCCGCCTTGGCATGTATGCCACAAGTCCTTGGTAGATGGCCGGAGACAGATTGTACCAGATGTTTAAGCAACGGTCACGCAAATCCGAGATATTGCGAATTGGTGGTCTTTGAACTCTGAGCTGCCGTCCCGTGACATCCCAAATATGTTCTATCGGATTGAGATCCGGTGAGTTAGGCGGCCAGGATATTAACTAGAATTCAGCATCATGTTCCTGAAACCACTCCAACACAATTTTAGTCTTGTGACATGGGGCGTTGTCCTGTTCGAACATTACATTTCCAGATGGAAAAACAGAGGCCATGTAAGGGTGCAACTGGTCCCCAGTGATGTTCAGATACCCTGTAGCATTCATGGTCTGCTCTACCATAACCACGGGTCCCAGAGACGCCCAAGAGAACGTTCCCCAAAGCATATTACCGCGGTTTTGCTTTACCATGCGAGACAGTCTCCGACGACCATTTTCTTTGATATCGTGTGGACGTCCAACACCATGTCGTCTACTGCTGGTTTCACCGTCATTCATCCAGTTTGCATAAGTACTAACAACTGTAGGTCGCAAACAACCCACGAGTCATGCAGTTTCGGAAATACTTGTTCCGAGCCTTCTAGCCATTACAATCTGCCCTCTATCAAAGTCGCTTAGATCCGCAGCATTTCCCATCACACACAGAAGTAAGTGAAAGAATGATTCTTCAGACTCTCCAGCAGCAGTTAAATACCACTTCCACCTGATCACGTGCCTTCCACGTCATCCTGGCGAATTCATTGCAAAATGTAGGGGTGGTTATAATGTTTTGGCTCTTGAGTATATATATATATATATATATATATATATATATATATATATATATATATATATATATAGTAGAACCCCGATTTTACGTTGTCCGTTTCCTACGTTATCCCGCTTCATACGTCATTTTCTGCTGGTCCGTGAAAATTGCCTATACTATGCTTAGATTATGTTTTAACCCCGATTTTACGTTTTCACGTTTCGTACGTTTTTTACCGTTGGTCCCATGAAAAACGTAAAATTGATGTTCCACTGTATATATATATCGGGTGACCAGAATTAAAGCATTCTTACTCTGACCGCAAAAAGAAAACTAGTTCAAGGAACACCGATACGTAACGCTGTACAACAGAAACTGGGATAAATGACAAAAAATAATTATAATTATAATAATAAAAAAACACATGCGAAATGACTTTTTTTCCTTTTTAATGGAGTTCAGCCAGGTTGAGGACTCAAACCGGCTCGTTCACAGGTCGTTAAATATGTTGCCAACGCTATTGTTGAACAGTCAATGGATAATTTTGTACGCTGCAGTAGTGCACATGCAGTGTCACGACACATGGATGTTCCCAATAGCACAGTGTGGAACGCACTGAGGGAAATGGTGCATTATTTTCCATACAAAATCACTCATAACAGTTGCTGGCCATCGACAGGGAGAAGCGACTAACCTTTGCTTTGACATTTCTTGATAGAGTTGAGGTGGATGCATAGTGGCCATGGCAGATTGTTTGCAGCGATTCATCCCATTTCCACCTCATTGGAACAGTCGGCAACCATAACTGGCTCATTTGGGTCACGAAAAACACACGTATATTTTAATAGATTCCATCCCAACCCCACTTACCGAAAGTTACAGCCTGGTGTGGATTCACAGTCACATTCGTTCTTGGACCTTTCTTTTTCGAGGAGGCTGCTCGCAATGACCCTGTGACATGCACCGTGGCGACCAACAAGTACAAAAAGATGCCGGAAACTTTTGTTGTATCCCAATTGCAGCAGCGGCAGTGTCTTGACTCGGTTACTTTTAAGCAAGATGGAGCATCACCACACATTGTGTACAGAAGTTTCTTCAGCAACGTTTCGCTAGTGACAGAATAATCAGTCGTGAGTTTCTGACAACCTGGACATCTTGTTCTCCGGATCTTAAACTGAGTGATTTTTGGCTGTGGGGACACTTAAAAATTTTTGTTTATCGAGGACATCTGGTAATCTTGGCAGACTTGGTATCATTCAGTATATGAGAAGCATTTCAATCGACCAATTACGATCCTCAGTTGAGTAAGCTGTCCCCAGACTGCATATTTTACATCTCATATTGGGCAGCATTCTCTCGATTGCGTCAATATGGTCCTTGTCACATGAATGCATGGTACTTTCTAATAAAATGTGTTTAAATTGTGTTTTTCATCATAAGTCCTGCTGTACAGCGCCATCCATCGGTTCTATCTGGAACTATTTTCCCCTAATCCGTTTCCCCATGTCTTGAATAGTATGTGTACAAAATTTGAAGTCTTACGATTCGTCGGGAAAAGCATAATATCAGGTATTGAGGCATGGCCAATTCAAATAAGCCGCAAGATAGATCTGGAATGTTCTAAGAAATAAAAACAGAAAATGAAAGTAAAAATAAAATTTCCAATCGGTAAATGTGCAAACAGGAAAATTTTCAACTTGAGACAGAAGCACAAATTCAAGACATAGAATCAACTTTGCGACATTCATTTCAAAGTCATTTTAAATTACCGTAACATTGGTTTACTTTGGGACGGATATGGAGTTTTTCCTGTGCCAGACGATCAGATTTAAAAGCACCCCAAAACGAACAATTGTAAAACATTGATACATCCTTTCCTTACGTAGTAATGTATTGCTCTAACCCAGATCTTTAATTACCATTGAGACATCAAAGTTAAAACGTGTCACAAAGTTGCCCCGCTGAGTGCGGCTACTTTGTGACATCTATGTTTTCGCCTTGAAATCCAAGAAGAAAAATTACTTAACACAAAGTTAGACATTAACACGCTTATCAAACGCTAGATACACAATTATATATACCTATTATAAATATTTGATAGCTTTATCTATATCTTTGACTTCAAAGAGACCTCGGGTGCCCACGGCAGCCATCGGTTCTTTTAGAAGATGAGGAAATTCGTCTTTCGTCACATCCTGCTTCTTCGAGTAGTTATTTTCCAGGTAGTCAATACTTCTTCCTCTCCAGTTGTATTTTAGAGGACGGAAAAATGCAATAGAGTGGCTGGAGGAGGTGAATCTACTTTGTGCGTTATTTTGTGACAGCGTCAACGTGTTACAAAGTAACCCCATCACCTTTCGATATTTAGGTTATGTTCTCATATCTCTGGGAAATATCACTACACAAAAGTTATATTGCTCCACAATCTAACCAACATATCGACAATAAAAAATAATTACCTGTGGTAGTTGGTTGTATAAGGTGTTAGCATTCAGCACACAATGTTTCCGAAGTTTGAGTCAGTAGTTTGACAACAGGTTTGAACAATACATTTACCAGCGAAGACAAATGGCACACAGAAGCTTCGGACACCGGCCACTAGGTGTCTCTGTATGTCGAAAAAGCTGTTGGCGCTCTTCTTTGCCTACCCGGTATCACGGGCGTGGCGCAAGATCCGAAATACGAAAAAATTACTATGTATCACAAAGTTACCCCTGCAGTCACTAAGTAACCCCACCCCGTCTTACGATACTTTATTTGTTTAAAGAAGCAGTAAAAGGGATATTCTGTTATCGGCGGATAATTTTATTTAAATAAGTTTGACTTGTTATATCCACTAGTGCTAAATATATTATCCTGATGCATTATTTAAATATAAATAACCTTATATTTTTTAATATTAAAACAAAAATAATTCTTGATGATGTTAAAGAAATTTTATTTTTAAATAATACTAAAGGTATTTAGATTTGAACTCTTTGTTATTCATATCTAAAGTAAAAAAAAATTCTGAAAATCTGTTATAATTTAAACTCTATTTAAACAAATATCTAGTTTGTTAAAAACCTTTAAATAGTTTTAACGATATCAAAGAACATTTTTAGGCTTTCCCTATTTTTTGTGCATACTTGTGCATCGAATAGCTAAACCTATTTTAAATTTAGTGCGCTAGTCAATTAGTTTTGAACTAATTAACTAAGAATGCTTTCAACATTTTCTTTTAAAAACCCTCGAATATCTTAATATTCTTTCAAAATCACTTCTCCGCATACTTCTAACAAACTCCGAAAACTCTCAATTCCTTTTCAATCGCTTCTATAGAATTTTAGGTATACAAAGCACCTGGTTTCTAATATAGACATTATCAATCTCCCGGAATCCTTACGGAAATAAGAATCATTACGGTCTTGTGGCTTCAGCCTTTCGCGTCGATCCCCCTATCTTCTTTTACCGGATAAACATACCAGCTCGTTCAGCATGGCTCGTTTAACTTCAATTTACTTGAGTTGTCTCAGGTAATGCACAGCCAAAATATTTCATGAGCTAAATACACGCACTATTAATTTTCCGCGTTTATAAACGCAGTTGGTTCCAAAATATGACAGACTCACTGCAGCTTAACTACCTCTCGGGTCTTATAGTGTCGGTTATGTAAGTGCATAATTTCATGCGAATTCACGAGAATTCATTATGTGAGATTGATTTTTGTTCTTACATATTTAGTACACTGAGATTTGAATTTTTTTCTAGAAATAAAAACATACAGTCATACCTGTTTTTGTGCGGTAGATAGGGACCGCACAAAAAGAAATATTCAGAAACTTCATAAATAGCTATAACAAATAATTTTTCACAATATATTAAAGAAAAAAAATTATGCAGTGGAGAGGAACCACATAAAAAAAAGTCTCACTTAGAAAATATGTCAAAGCTTTACGAAATATCGAGAAAAGGCTTTCCAAACAAAATAAATACACCCATACCTCGCTTTACAGCCTAGATACGTTTCGGAAAAGTTGGCCGTAAAGCGAAAAGCCGTATAACGAAATTTTATTACCCATCGATTTACAGTACCCCTATCAACAGCATCGTCACCATAAACAGCCTTTAAACGGCGATGAATTTCAGTAGGAGTCACTTTTTACGCTGTTAAAAATTCGATAACAGCGCGCTGTATAACTCGCCGTTGACATAGCACTAGAACACGTCTCCATACTACCACTTTTCAAAATACACTGGATGAACACAGCGACTTAAAATATGCGATGAGTATTGAGGGGGAATGTAACTTTCATATGCCACTTGCCGCGGTTTTGAATCTCATGTCGTTCACGCTCTACAAGCATGTGTGCATTACTTTTCACCCTACTGACGTATCTTCTTCTGGGGCACTACAGCCTACTGCTGGCCAAGGTCGTCCCAATAAGTTTACGCCATCTGGCCCTATCTAAGGCAATACTCCTCCAGTCTCCCCTATATATAGTTTTTATATCATTCTCAACGGCATCAAGTCACCTACTTGGTGGCCGTCCTCGCTTTCTAGCTCCCATAGGTTTGGTAAATGTGAGCTTTTTTATTGGATTTGTGTCTTCAGTCCTGTATAAATGACCCAACCATCAAATCCTGTGGCTTTTTATGACCTTGACAATGTCAGGTTGTCTAAATTTTCGGTAGATTTCATGATTAAACATTGATCTTCAAACACCATTTTCGCAAATTTCACCAAATATTTTCTTAATATTTTGCGCTCGAAGATCAATAGTTTATTTTCATTAGATTTAGTCATTGCCCAGTACTCGCAGCCATATAATATGATGGGTCTTAATACAGTTTTATATATATTAATTTTAGCGTTACGGCCAATGATTCGAGATTTAAACTGATTTTTGAGGCCATGGTAACATCTATTTGCCATATAAAATCTGTTATTAATTTCAACAGATATATCATTGTTATTAGTGACGATAGTTCCAAGATATTTGAATTGTGTTACATTTTCGAAAGTGTAGTTGTTTACAGTTAATGGCAATGGGTTAGGTATCTTATAGGTAGTTTCTAAAAATTTAGTTTTATCTTCATTTATAGTTAGGCCTAATTTCCTTGCTTCGGCTTCTAATAAATTGAATGCTTCTGCGACATATATTCTGGATCTACCCACTAAAGCGATGTCATCAGCGAATGCCAAGTTTTGCGTTGTCTTTTAGTATATAGTTCCTCTAGCCATAAGACCAGAAGCTCTGATAGCCTTTTCTAGGTCCAAATTAAATAATTTCAAATATATAATTTCATTTTTTTTCGATACATATTCATATACCGCATAAAAAAATCGTGCAAATAAATCGTACAAAAAAATCGCACAAAAAAAAACCACACAAAAACAGGTTTGATTGTACAACAAGATTAAGGATTAGAAATGCACTTTAATTTACGTGAAAGCAAACTGTTCACGCTGAATCCGTAACGTTGCGTAGCGTTAGTGTAAAAACTTTTAACCGATTGCAGAGCTCAATTCATTGATCACGTGATACGTCAAACAAATTCCAGATCACATCAACATTCTCGGAGACAAAGAAATAACACAACACAATGCAGCGTACGGCTTGTTCGCACTGAACCCGAAGCATTACGTAGCGTCAGGGTTAAAAATTTGTACAGTTCGCAAGCTGACAGTTGTTGATGCCCCAGCATTAACATCCGCAGCAATTTGAGGAAGTGTTGCACATCCATCTTGTTTAAGGATTCTCGTCAGTCGTCAACGGTCCTGTCCTTACAATGTCTTTTGTCGGCCTCACTGCAGTCAGAGATTTGATGCTTTACCGGATACCTGATATTCACGGTACACTCGTGAAATGGTCGTGAGATAAAATCGAAATTGCATCGCTACTTCGGAGATGCGATGTCCCATCTCTCATTCTTCGACTATAACTCCACGTCCAAAGTCACATATATCGCGATAATCTGGATTTGTAGCAGGAGGAACCGATCTAACAGCTTCGCCAGACACCAGTTTTCTTAAATAACCGTCTTCGACCGCATCGCGTTACGCTGATTGGTCGCATGTCTCCGTCATTTGTATACGCACGCCGGTACCAGTTTTTTTTTTTTTCTTTTGAGGGCTCTTCAGCGTATGCATGTAATACAGGGGTGTCTAACTCAAAGGCTAACTTGGGCCAAACAAACAAGGTTTAACTATAGGTGGGCCGCAAAAAAAAAACAATATTGATAGAAACGTAGGTTTATTTACCTAATTACAGTATTTTCAACATAAATATATGTATTTTGTTTAATAATAGCAAAAAAGGAGTATAATTAAAATAACATTTAACGAATTCTTCCTATATCGTTATAATTCTGCATCGGTTATTTTGTTATATATTATTGTGTGCCAATATATTGGCCGGGCCACAAAGATGTTCGTCGCGGGCCGCAAGTTTGACACCCCTGATGTAATGTATATATATATAGATATATCTATATACATTACACCCCTGATGTAATGTATATATATATATATATATGTGTGTGTGTGTGTGTGTGTGTGTGTGTGTAAGTAAATTGGTGTCCGTCGTTCTAAAGTGAATACATCGGTTCACACTAACACCAATTTATTCTTGCCAGCAGGTCACAGGACAAAAGCAGTTACAATTAACAAAAACTATATACAATTTTACGTCTTTGCGGTAGCCGTCTGCCACCACGTTATTATTCGTAACCTCTTTCTTTCTCGGCGTCTTTTCCTCTCTGCTTGCCATGCGTTCCCCGTAGAATGGCGGGGATCTTCGTTCGGCGCGGACGCCTCTGATTCGTCTCGGGTGCTGTGGATGCTGTTGCCACAGCTCTGTATATCAAATATATATATATATATATATATATATATATATATATATATATATATATATATATATATATATATATATATATATATATATATATATATATATATATATATATATATATATGCATCAATTTCAAGTTTACTGTTTATATGTTTATATCACTGTCTACATCTAGTTTTTAATCTGAATTTGTAAGGTTATTTCTATTTTTCTCTCCATGCTCCCCAATATTGGAATTTTCTTTTCTTTTTTGAACCAAGTATCAACGTCAATAAATCTTATCACTTCAATTTTTAACCATCTACATACGATAAAAATGAAAAAATGTATCCATTTATGATATCAAGCATTAACACCTTTATATACAAATTTCAGTTACGAGCTCTGTCAGTAATTTTCACACTCAGAATTAGGAGGACACTCTACTTGAAGCAACTCAAACAAACAGGAATTTAACAAACCACGTACGACATGTAGGTGTCGTAAAATGAGGTTAAAGATTAAAATATGAATCAAGAAAATAAATTAAGCCATTACATTATAATGGAGATGCCTCATTTTTACAGGGATTCCAAACATTTAAGGCGATATAAATTTCCCTCCTAGATTGTCCCATGCTTTACTCTGAGAATGAAATTTGGAGAGGTGGTTTCGGTAGAACAATTTATTTCGTGATACTGGGGAAGATTTAAGAGGTTCGTTATCTAACAATAGAGAGTTGTAAATTTGATTCAAATCCTGTTATTTCAAAATGGAAAGAAACTGTAAATTGTTCGAAATATCGTCATAAATTGTAAGATTACATAATTTTATTACATTCCAAAAAATAAATCATCAGACTTTTTATAATTCAAGAGTGTTTTCCGGTCTTTAAGTCGGTAAAAGATAAAGAGTATATCATAAAAATGAACTGAAAAAGGCTTTTCAATTACATGAGGAAAACTCTGCATATTATCTTAACGAAAAGGTAATATTCAAAATTTAATAGCACTATGATTCATTTAACCTCATTATAAAGAAATACATATTTCGTATGGATTAAAATAAAATTTAAATTGCAGTTTCACAACAATAATTAAGGCTGCTTTGTACTAACCCTAGTGGATTCGGTCACCTCAATATTGACCTATGGAGAAAATTTGTCCAAGGAATGCCGGTATGTATTAAAAGACTTTTTTTATAAAAACTGTATTCCATAAAAGAGAAAGAAATTTTGCACCTTGGGCATTTTCACTTTTTAACGTAGGATTATGTTTCTCCATAACGGTCCTCCAGAAAGCAAAATTTCAGACGCTAAAACCGTCCGTCATTACCTCGCGAGTTATAAATTTGGTAGCGTGCCAAACCCAGACCGTATCGATTGGACAAGCAGTAAAAATTGAACAGAAAAGTACCAAAATATGTCAAAATTTTGACAAATATATATATATATATATATACATATATATATATATATATATATATATATATATATATATATATATATATATATATATATATATATATATATATATATATATATATATATACATAAATGTATATATATATATACATACGTACATACGTACATATATATAGATACATATATACATAACACATGCATACATATATACCGGGTGGCAATAATTAAACTGACAGTGCTCACAGTGTTCTGTAGCGCGATCTATTTGCGAGAATGACGCCACATTTTGTAGGAAGATTAAACAAGACGGGGGACGCAGGATTCCGCGAAAAAATAAATTAGTTCCAAAAGTCACCGCTAGGGGAATATTTGGCGCTGTGTAATAGAAAATAGAGTGTTAAGAAATGCAAATTAATACGGAATAAAATTACCTTTTATTATGCACATTTTCTTATTTAGTTCAAGTACAATATGGCAACACTTTTAAAAAAGCGTAAAATCTACTTAAACACCGATAAAGTCTCGTGATCTGCAATATCAGGTACGCTGAGCAGAAGAAGGAGTTCTTTATTCAAATTTCACGTTACATCCATTGGCACAGTGCCAGCTGCTTGGGTTTTAAAAGGCAATGTGTTACGTTTCGAATCAATCGGATTGAAAGTTTATGTGCAATGTCTCCTTCTTTAGTCGAGCGTGCGTTACTGGTCAAATTCTTTTACCTCAACCAGTGCAACGCGTCAGCCGCTCTTCGTGCTTTTAGAACGCACAAAAAAATGCGTAAAGGTAACGGTCCTGTGTCAGTTAATGGGCTAAAAGCAATGGTTGCGACGTTTGAGAAAACAGGTTCTCTGAAGGTTCAGTCAGGCAGAGGACGAAAACCTGTACCACAGGATACAATCGAAGCAGTTGCCACGGCGATTGTCGACAGAGGACCAGACAATATTGCTGCCACCTCTAGCGCTCGTGGATTAGCTCGGAATAAGGATATGTCTTACAGTACGGTATGGAAAATCTTACGAAAGATTATCAACTTCTATCCGTACAAGATCAGCCGTGTACAGAAGTTACTGTACCCCGACCATGATAAGCGATTGACTTTTGCTCTCACCTTTCTTGCCAGAATGGAGGTGGATGATGCTTGGCCGTGGAAAATCTTATGGGGAGACGCGGCCCACTTTTACCTGCATGGAACTGTGAATACCCAGAACTGCCGAATTTGGGATGACAAATCATCACATGCAGTCACAGAAATTCCCTTACATACACCAAAGGTAACTGTTTGGTGTGGGTTCACAGCGGAATTTATCGTAGGTCCATTCTTCTATGAGAACATTCTATTACACAGCGCCAAATATTCCCCTAGCGGTGACTTTTGGAACTAATTTATTTTTTCGCCGAATCCTGCGTCCCCCGTCTTGTTTAATCTTCCTACAAAATGTGGCGTCATTCTCGCAAATAGATCGCGCTACAGAACACTGTGAGCACTGTCAGTTTAATTATGGCCACCCGGTACATACAAAAGAGCTAACCAATGATAAGTAATCCTACGACAATAACCCTCCGTAATTTCGTTGGAAAAGACTACCTAATTTTTTTATAAATGCAAGTAATATTTCAAAATTTATATTATTCGGGGGGGGGGGATCTGGTATGTTTTAAACGCTCCTAAATTCCTTTGGTGAACGAACATTTTAACCCTTTGAGGGGTGCCGTTTGCACAGTGCAAACACCTAAATCTAATCCTTTTTTTTTACTTTCATTCAATGTATTCCAGTTAAATAAGCAGAAAAAGGGTTAGTACTACCATCTGTTATCAGTTTAAAGAAGGAAAAACATTTTGCAACCTTTATTTGGAAAATTTTTCAAGATTCATTAAGTTAAAAAAATTGGGAAAAAAATCTCATCCGTGTGAAAGGGGGAGTTTGCCCCTGAAAGGGTGAAAATGTATTTCTTGCAAGGTGCAGAAAAGTTCAGGATATCTGAAATACTATTTTTATTTGAATATCAGCATTTAAGTAGCTGTAAATAGTAAACAAATTTTTTCCATAAGTTAACACTGAAGTGAGCGAATCAAATAGGGTTTGTGCACACCAGATTTAATATTCATTAATGATAAATTATTTATTGCTATCCCTTACGAAAATTTTGCACTTGAGTTACAATAAACAAGCAAATGTGTCAAAATTTTAATTTCAAATTTAAAAATCGGTTTTTAAGTGAACCCGCCAATTTAATTACAGTAACCACCGCTTATAGTGATCAGTGGTTATAAGAATCAACTGTTTATAAGAATCGATATCGGGAAAAAAAAACAAATGTAATATTTCCATGTTAAAATTTTCGCGTCAATCAACCGGTTTTAAGAATCAGTTTACACTCTTCGCTTTCTTTTCATTTTTCAAAAAAAGCCACTTAAACCCTCAAAAGGCACGAAGTTCTTTCTTCCTTTTTTCAAGGAAGATTGATAAGATGGGATGGAATATAGTCGTAAAATTCATCCCTTTCTTTATTAGACATGACATAATAGTTTCCCCTTAAACGCTTTAGCACAACACCGTCCTATTAGCTTGACCCAGGTGCATATTTAACCGCCCGGGTCCGATTTCTCTTTTCTACATTGACAAACAAAAATAGGGACTCTTTTTTCTCACCTCCCACATCCTGGTTGTGGCTTCCTGGACCCTGAAACACATAAATCTGCGGCGAAGTGTCCACTATCACTTAGGCAAATGTGACATTAGTAGTATTCAGAACGTTATCAAACCGTGAAACGTAGGCTAGAAGGTGAATCTTCTTCTGAGACTATAAGAATTGAAAGAGGTATAAACAGCCTTGTGAAAACTTCATTATATACTGTAGTTGAAATGTTAAAACTGTTAAACAGGTATGTGGTAACAAATATTGGATTTTTTCTTCTCTTACTATAATCATGTGTATCTACTTATAGATCTAGAAATTAATTTGTAATTTTAAAATTATAAAAAATTATTTTAATAAAAGATAATTAACGTAAATTAAAGAGTATTTTATGGTAAATTATCTAATATATGTATATATAGGTGTGTGTGTGCCTGTCCAAAAACCTAAATTTCGGCTGTAGGAATCAACCGCTTATAAGAATCAAAAACAGTAATAACAAACGTGATTCTTATAAGGGGAAATCACTGTAGTTCGACGTTATTAAATATTTTAGTTAACCCTGGAGCCTGTTCACATAGAATCCGTCAACAACACCGTTGAAGATTCCGCTGGCGCAGATTGGTTAAATGGGTCAGTGATTGGCATATGATTGGTATAAAAAATTTAAGCTGACCCTGACGGATTCTGTGTGTACAGGCCCGTAAGCATAATGAGACTAGTAAGAATTCAAGTTAATTTCAGTATTGCATCACCAAAATGAAGGTTTATTTTGGAGTAATTAAATAAAATTTTTCAATCCGTATCTATCATTTATATTTAAAATAATAGTGATTATTCTCCCTAGGAACTTTCAGTACTACAGGGGTAGTCAATATATTTGAAATGCCCTTTAAAAAAAGCGCGTGCGCTGCCAGGAATGAAAATTGTGATGACATCATTGGCGAACAGAGCTATACAAATCAAAATGAATGACCCAATGTCATAGGTTTAATACGCAAAATGTAATCAATGTATTCATTCAAAATATACATACATCCAGAGGTAATATACAACAGTTTTGAATGTACTCCTCACAAATGTTCTATATACGCTCCTTTTGTTAAACGGCATATACCAACTCTGAAATGTAATTCTTGCCAAAATTTTTGCAGCATAACTGTAACGATGCTGGCGATAGCAGCTGTGACACGGGCTTTTCAATCAGGCACGGTCGTTGGACCTGGAGGCACATACACGCGATTTACGAACCCCCTCAAAAAAATAATCGTATGCATCGATACAGACATGCTGCCCAAATTTTGGCAAGAATTACATTTCAGAGTTGATATACGCCGTATAACAAAAGGAGCGCACATAGAACATTTGTGAGGAGTACATTCAAAACTTGTGTATATTACCTCTGCATGTATGTATATTTTGAATGAATACATTGATTATATTTTGCGTAGTAAACCTGAGAAACTGGGGCATTCAATTTGACTTACCCTGTATAATAACGCCGAAGTACGAGTTCTAGCTATCACACAGAAGTATTAAATACGTTCTACCTAGCACGCCCTTTTTGCGAATGGATGAACAAAATATCGGATTTGTGCGGCTTGCAGAAATTTGTGGTAATTGATGCGAGTCTTCTGTAATTAAAACAGCATAAACTGTCGGTGCATCAAGATTGGGAAACGGCCACAGAAATGGATAAATTGTTACCTCTACATGAAAGAAAAGGTGGGTGCCATACCAACATGTCAGAGAGGGAAAAGCATTGGCTTTCGGCTGTTACTAACTTAAGGCCTATTGGACATAGTATTCGGAGCGTTGCGTTACGTTACTACGTTGAACCCGCGATTGTTGGCATTACCTGTGATTGGGTTGCCGTATCTCGCGGTCATTACGTTGCGCTGTGGGATTGGTTAAAATTTTTAACTCTGACGGTACGTAACACTCCAGTTACGTACCGTCAGACTGTGAACACGCCGTGGACTAAAGTACAGCAAGAAACAACAAAGGTGAGTCCTAATGATCATGTTTCTGTGGTAACAGTTTTTCGGAACAGTTTGTGAACACGCCGTCAGACTGTGATTCACTGTGAACACGCCGTAGGACTAAAGTACAGCAAGCAACAACAAAGGTGAGTCCTAATGATCATGTTTCTGTGGTAACAGTTTTTCGGGAGCTGCATAAAGTTGGTATTTATCACCGTGCTGCAATCAAAAATTCCTCGTTACTGACATCAGGGCAAAAAAAAGGTGTCAAACGATGCCAGGGACATAAATCTGGAGATCAAATTATCATCTGGTCAGATGAATCAAACGTCACATCTGTTGCCAAAGTAGAGGTTTGGCGAACACCTTTAGAAGAATATCCTCCCGACAGCTTGAGTCCACTGTCAAGTAATGCGGTGGCTCTCTGATGCTCTGGGGTGTTATTTATTGGCTTTCCTTATGACCCTTAATTGTCCTTCAACCTCCTACGGTATCGGAAGTCTATCTAATAAATCTGATTCTATTTTTCTTTGAAGACTGTTCTGACTTAAAGACATGTTAAACATATTTTTAGATATTATTTCCCCCCTGTTTTATCGTGGGACGCCATTTGCACAGCGCAAATGCTTAAATCTAGTCTTTTTTTCACTTGCATTCAGTGTATTCCAATTAAATGAACAGAAAAATGGTTAGTACTGCCATTTGTTATCAGTTTAAAGAAGTAAAAACATTTTACAACCTTTAATTGGAAAAATTTTCTAGATTTTTTAGGTTAAAAAAATCGGGGGGGGGGGGAATCTGCACCGTGCAAATGGGGGCGGTTGTTGTCCCTGAAAGGGTTTTAAAGCGTTTTATGTAATTTAAAATTTTAGATCTGACTGTGCATGTAGGTGGCGACACTAGATAATATTAATTGATTAAGAGCTTTATACCGATGCTGGCTGACTTGACAGTTCTGACATTTTTCTTGAAGAGAGGAGGTGAGGTCTTGTTACTTCCTCCGCTGATCCTAAATCTGATCTGTTTGATTCATGGGCAGTTCAATGAATGTTCACTTAGAGTTTTTGATGAAAGTGTACTCGGAATTCAAGTTGGGGTGTGCTAGTTATTTCAGACAGAATCTGAATATTCAACTACATTGAACCCACTTATTTGAAACGAGTGGCCATTAGCACCCTCGGAACAACTTGTTTTAATGGTTGAAGATATTGTATTTACCCGAAAAATGCATCCCTTGAATAAATGTTTCCATTCATTCACGTTTAAGTTTTTTTTAGTTTCATTGTCAACTTTAATAAACAGAAGAGTTCTGGGTAAGAGATTTTCCGCTTTCAACTAGACTTTGCACGATTTTTTAGTGCATAATTCTTCAAAATTTTCTGTTTAATACGTTACATGGGATTCCTTTCATGTTGAAATATTTGCAACATTTCTAGAAAATCCTACTACTTGCCCATCTCCACTCAATAAAAACAACAGGTATTGAGTTAAAAGCGAGTCTGCGGCGTGTAAAAGGGGGGTATTCTAAAGTGATAGAAACATTTTCCGTTGTTGAACCTAACCGAGATCTTTCGTTTAAGATGCTAAGACTGTCTACCATAATTATATGCAGGATACAGCGAGCTTAGAGATGAAATAGTAAAGCACCCTGAGATAAATTTTTCGCAAGGATTTTAAGTAAGAATTGTGGCGGGTTCTAGAAATGCAATCTGTATTGCGCTCCTGAAACATAAATATAATTTAATTCTAAACTTAAGTACATTCTTACAAAACTTCTTATTCTACTCGATGCCATAAATTGCTCTTCCCACTGAGCCGTGGAACTGGGAACTGTCAGCTTTACCTGTAGTATGAAATACTATTTACATTACGTTATATGACACATATATATTGCATTTCTTGAGACCCTCTCCCTTGTCGAAGCTTAGGGGCCTTGGGTTCGTCTATTTCCGTTGTTTGGAATGGAATACGCGGTTGAGGAATAAAGATATCCTGTTTTAGTGTCTAAATTATTTGTTAGACGTATACTTCTACTGAGACACACAACTGATTGATGCCTGTTACAACAAGCAGTGTGTGATGCTTATGTGGTTCTTCCTTTCTTTTTTAATCTCTAACGGTCCAGGCACATTATAAAGTACGAGGGCTAACGTCGGAATAAAACTCCTTTATTCTCTACGTAGAGGCAGACTAACATATACAGACTTGGGGCTTCCAAAATAATACACAACAGTACCGCAACCCGCGGTACTAAGAAACTAAAGGTCACAATGAATCCCTCAGGCAGAGTAGGGATTTACTAATAATATACGTAAACCTCGGCTCTGAGCTAATTCTCGAAGTCGTGCAGCCACCTCGGCTGAATACCAATACACGCTCTATCAGTTAAACACCGCTATCACCTTCCATCAAGCTTGCCTCGCTCTCTCCCGTATCGCTACTAAAGTCTTGGGCTTTTGCCAACTCAGCGTGTGCCCTTTAAATAGATCAAACACCTGCGTCGAACTCACTTCGGCTGGCATGTACAGCGCTGCTACCCGAAATTTGCATCTGAGCAACACGCGAACGCTACATGCTATGTCACACAAGAGATTGGACTTGTTATATAGAGATGTCGAGGAACACTGCTTAAGGGAACAGTGGACCTACAAACCTAACTTTTTTTGTTTTGAATGGATTTGCTTGAAATTTGAATATGTGATTAGTACCATAGATATGTAAAAGTGGATAAAATTTAAAGATGAAATATTAATAATTTATGAATTATGAATTATTAATTATATCAAAAATTGGTTAGTTAAAAATGCTCCACGCGCATTTCTTTTGAATATAATATGGTAATTTTTATTTACAGGATACCTTATAGAACTAACAATGAAATTTATTGCTTATTTTAAGAATTCATTAAAAATATAAAGAGAAACAATAATAATAGTTAAAACACACTTTTTATTACGCAAAATATCGATAAATCATCTTTTCAAGTACAAAATTTAGAAATTCTGAACTACGAAGCATAATTTTTTTCAATTAGATTTATTTGATATACAGTTAAGTATATAAAACTTAAATATCAAAGCAATACGATAATTAGAAATGCGCCTGGAGCAGTTTGAATATTCGTATGGCATGAAAATTTTTATTTTGAGAAAAACACATTTAAAAGTTATTTCTATTAGTAACCACAAAATATCTAAATTAAATACAAATGCCTATAACTAGGAAAGTAATCACAGAAATTAAAAATTATTTTTGCAACACATTCCTACTCGTCCGTAGTTTCACAATTCAATAAAATTAAAAAATCGAATTTTTAGACAAATTTCCAAATTTTGAAAGTCCAATCTCCCCTTAAAGATATTCATTAATCCACTGGAGGGCTTGCCTGGTATACATTTCCAGATTGTCCTTGGAGCCCAGACTAGTAAACATTACGATTTGCCTACTTACCTGTACCAACTTGCTCTGGAGATCATTAACCAAATTCCACCTACGGCTATTCAGATTTATATTGACTGAAGTAGGGATGATCATTGTGCCTGCGGAAGTGGAGTTTTCATTAAGTCATCATCTCACACTGATAAAATTAAACTAACAAACCCTGACATCCGCTCAGATTTTAGAGCTAAACTTATTGCTGTAAAAGAGCCACTTAGGGCTTTGGTGCCTGAAATTTCATCTGAAGACATTTGGATCCTGACTGATAGCCGCAGTGCTATACAACATCCGAGGAACTCGACCAAAGTTGGTGACAGAATATCTGGGTCGATACTTAAAGACCTTAAGCAGCTTTCACGGCACCACAGAATTTACTTCTAGTGGGTTCCTTCACATATAGGTCTCCATGGAAACGAGACCGCTGACAATCTTGCAAAGGATGGTGTTTCTAAACCATCGACCTCAGGTGTCGGCGTTACCTTCTCCGAAATATGCTCAAAAGTAAAGATATCAAACTAGAAATTATGGCTGACTCCTCCGTCCCACTACTGGTATTCTGGGAAATCTCCTGGTGGTGCCTTTACAGTTAAAGGGGACAGGGCAGTCTAGGTCACCATCGGTGGACTCATGAGTGGACATATCGGAAACCTTACTTTTATCAATGGACAGAAAACTTTTCGAAGTTGCATTAAATGTGCTTCAGCACCAGCATCACCTGCCCACCTATTGAACTGCGTGGGCCTGCTGCATGAGAACCTATTTTCTGCGCCTCTTCTCGTGTATGGCTTTTTGAGAGTCATAACCTCTTGGACTTGGTCTAGCTTTTGACCAGACTTTGAGGAATAAGCCACAGCAAAAACAACAACACAGATTGATGCACATAGATTTATATAGAAATATATTCATCTATCAATAAGAACAAGACATAAGCTCTTCCAGCACAAGCAATTCCACACACACAAACAAAAAAAAGTGGGTATCCGTTGGAACCAGGAGAGCGTATCCCCATTTTTTCTATCCGTTTTTCCGCGACCTGTGGGGGAGATTTCATTCCCCTCCCCACACTCTACCACCCACCAATCAGGAAGCTCTCCTGCGGTGGGCATAGAGAGAAAAAAGGGAAGGGGTTATCATTCCTGACAGCATTTATGAACTGTGAATCTGTTTTCGGATTGTAATATATATTGAACCAACAATTAATTTGAAAAGAGTGAGAAATTTTAAATGAACACATTAATTTCTTATTGGTTTCACCAGACTGAGTAACGTTTTCCCTAATTTTTCTGCGGTTCTTTCTCAGAAAGCAATTAAATTAGAGCCTAAAAGGAAAAACTCTAAAACCGTATCTGTTACAATCAGAATAGTAAGCTTTATATAATGTATAATTAATTTCTATACGTATAAATGAATTATAATAACGATATATAAATGACATTTAATGCCTCATACATTTTCTATATAAGCACCACAATTACATTACGGTTTGAATAGTTAAGCAATTTATACGGTATAGCTACTCGATAAATAATAGATGGATTTATGATTTTATTTAATTATCTGAGCCTAAATAAAGTATTTAAATAGTGCAGTTTGAAGTATCCTAACGATTTCTTATTCATCTCATTTCATTAAACATAATAAAGACAGTTTTAAAAGGGATATTTAATGGCATGTGATTCTTTGTTAACCTTAAGATATTCTGTTAATAAATATTTAGTAATTTAAAAGCTTGTTTGACATTCTGGAGTTTCTTTTAATAATAATTAAATATAGTAATAATATCATTCACCATTTGAATAGACTAAAAATGTGAATCTCATATTTTGTGGCTTATAGAAAACAGTATTTAAAATTGATTTTATTATTAAGTAATATTTCATGGAAATTTTATTGAAATTTCTTCATATTTATGTAGTGTGCATTCATAAAAAAATTATAAACTATTTTACTTATTGAATTGGAATGAGCACTGAATTTTTTACCATACATTTTCATTGATTTTAATGTTTTTACTATCTCTCATTCACATTTTCTGTAATAGTTATGCTTTTATTTTTCTCCTTCTATTTCCAGTGAATTTGAAGAACATTTTTAATCCCGCTCTTTAAGAACTAAACTTTATTCTAAATAGTTATGTGCCTCTAGCAAAGTCATTCTTTTACATTATTAACTTTACTCTCTATAAGTTATAATATGACATTCTAATTTTTGTGAAAATTACTTCATAAGACACTGTATAAAAAAACTCTTAGATATTACTTAATTTCATTGTTATCAGTAAGAAAATATAAAAGTACTTTAAACCCAATAAGTCAAAATGCAATACAATCTCCATTTAAAAGCGTGGAAAATAAATAAAAATTAATATTTCAACAGAAATATTCTAAAATTTAACTTCATCATATTCATTTAGCGTGTAATCATAAACAATTCATAAACTATTTTACGTATTAAATTGGAAGGAGCATAAAATATTTTACCATACATTTTTATTAATTTTTATATTTTTATCATCCCCCGTTCACATTTTTTCAATATGTATGCTTTCTTTCTTCTGCTTTCATTTCCTGTGAATTGTAAGTACATTTTTTAATTCCGCTCTTTAAAAACAAAACTTTACGCTAAATAATTTTGCTTTCTCCAACGAAATCATTCCTTTAATTTATTAATTTTACTCTATATTACTTATATTATGAGATTCTAAGTTTTGTATTAAAAAAAATGCTAGCATAAGATACTGTGTAAAAAAACAACTCCCAGATATTATTTAACCTCAAAGCTATCAGTAAGAAAATATAAAAGTACTTTAAACCCAACAAATCAAAAAGCAATACAATCTCCATTTCAAAACTTGGAAGGCAAATAGCATGTGTAATTTGCCCATTCAGCGTTATGACTGCATATTACCTGAAGTGCTGGAGGAAACTGAAGTTAAGAGAACCGTTCTAGATGAGTCGGATGTTTAAACAGGTAAAATAAATGATGAATCACCAGAATTAATAAAGCAATGAGATCATAAAAAATTTCTTACTTGTTTAAGAGATTCAAATTGTTTAAAATCATAAAATCTTGACGGCCTTATATCTCATTATAGCATTGGGAAAACAATTTAAATTTGCATGATCTGTTGCATCTTATGGGAATCAGGCTGTTTATGTCTAATTCCATTATTCTGCTAGCCTGGATAATGCAATAGATCTGCTTTTCTATTTTGCTTTTATTTTAACTTCATATAAGATAAGTTAATGATTAAAAAGGGAGGATATATCTATCTATCTATCTATCTATCTATCTATCTATCTATCTACCTATATAACGGGTAGGCAAAAAGTCCGTAGAAACTTTAAAAATTCATAAAAACTGGAAAAATAACTAAAATAAAAAACGTTTGCAGGGTTAGCATCGCTAGGTCACAGGAATATTTTTGTGACGGAAAAAATAACTCAAAAAAAACAGCCGACAGGTGGCGCTGACGTACACAAGTCAAAAAAAGATACGCAAATAACGGAAAGAATTATTCTAAATCGTTTATTGCAGCAGTAGGTGTTCCACATGACCCCCACCACAGGGGATAATACATTGCAGGCGAGTCACAAATCCAGCAACGGTAGAGTGCAGCAGGTCCGAATATATGCATGACACCTCTCGGCGGATCGCATCTTTCAGTTCCAACAGATTCGATGGACTACATAGATACACCCGGGTTAATACATCCCTTTGACTTGTGTACGTCAGTGCCACCTGTCGGCTGTATTTTGAGTTATTTCATTTTTCTGTCTTAAAAAAATTCTCGTAACCTAGCGGTGCTAACCCTGCAAACATTTTATTATTTTGGTAATTTCTGGGCTGTGTTGGGTTTTTATGATTTTTTAAAGTTTCTACGGATTCATTGCAAACCCGGTATATATATATATATATATATATATATATATATATATATATATATATATATATATATATATATATATATATGTGTGTGTGTGTGTGTGTGTGTGTGTATGTATGTATGTATGTATGTATGTATGAATAGGGTGATTCAAAACTCAACGTACAAACTTTTAGAGGAGGTAGAAAACTCAAAAACAAAACAGAATCACATAGGAATGCATGACCGGAAATTCAAACCTGACGCTGGAGGGCGCTGTTCATCAGCGCTTTAGTTGGGATCCTCTTTCTCTCGAAAAGGGATCTTTAACCAGCACAGTGTTAATGTGTGGAGCCACAACAACCCACGATGTATGCGACCACAGGCTACCCAACAACGGTTCTCAGTGAATGTATGGGTATTATTGCTGATTAATTAATCGGGCTATACCTCTTACCACCCCCAGTGGATGGCCGGAAATATCGCACTTTTCTGGATGAGATACTGCCGCAATTACTGGGCATTGTTCCAATGTCTGTTTGGCGTGCAGTGTGGTTCCAGCACGATGGGGCTCAAGCTCATTATTTGTGTGCCGTACGTGATTACTTGAAGAGTGCGTTTGCACTGCGATGGATAGGGCGTGGAAAACCCGTCCCATGGAAACCACGATCGCCTGATTCATCTAGCCTGCATTTATCCTGTATGTGACCCTCAAGTCCATGGTCTACGAGACGCCCGTTGACTGTGCAAACGACCTCGTAGCAAGAATCTCCGCCGCGGCTGCAAACGTCCGCGAAATTCCGGGAATTTTTTAAAGGGTTCGATAATCGATGCGTCGCCGTTGTGAAGCGTACATAACTGTGGATGATAAGAACTTTGAGCAGTTGCTGTGAAACTGAACGTGTACCCGTACAGTGTTAAGTACCGCTAAATAAAGAGTTTTAACCGCTTAATAAAGAGTTCCACCCATTATTGGCGATTCGTCTCTGCATCTTTTTTTATCCTCTAGTTGACCAAGATTGCGTTTCCGGTCATGCATTCATATGTGATTCTGTTTTGTTTTTGAGTTTTCTACCTCTTCTAAAAGTTTGTACGCTGAGCTTTGAATCACCCTGTATATGCCCAGTAAAGCTTCTCCAGCCGGCCATCCTTCAAAACGGCCACTTTTATTATATATATATATATATATATATATATATATATATATATATATATATATATATATATATATATATATATATATATATATATATATATATATATATATATATATATATATATATTATATATATATATATAGTGGAATCTCGATCTATCGTTTTTCAAGGGACCGACAGAATTGAACGATAAATGCGTTAAAACGATAAACGATAGATGCGGGAACATAACAAAATAATATGATCGTCGGGACAGGGTGAAATAAACGACACAAACGGGAAATCTATGATTCAGAGAACGATCGATTGAGATTCCACTGTATATACAGGGTGTCCCAAAACGACCGCATAAACTCTGCACAGCTAGATTCCTCGTTGGGAGTACATAAAAACTGCCCAAAGAAGCGTTCCTGTACGATCCATAGTTTACGAGAAAAATACGAAAAATAAAGTATGACGTCACTGCCGGTGCAAGAAAAAAACACTTTTTTGGGCATATCAACAACAATATTTGCATATCTTTCCTGACGATAATGTTTAAAACGTCCGCCGTGCATATCGGGTCATGGAATGACGTTAAGCCGCCGTTGAACTGGCATTTAAAAGGCTGCATCTTGCAGCTACCGGTAGTCTTCGTATGGTGGTCATGTACTCCGTTCGTGACTACTGCGACATGTACTTGATGTACGGAATGCGACATGTACTTGATGTAATGGAAATGCCTTACGAACTGCTAGGGAGTATGCCCGTTGATATCCGTCCCGCCGTCATCCCGATGTCAACGTCATCCGTAGGCTGGACGACAGACTGCGAAATACTGGAAGCGTCTTGCCAACAGCCAATCTTAACGATACTGGAAGACCGTGGAGCGGCCTGACGGTAGCACAGGCGGATGCAATACTGCAGCGGGTCGAAGAGACGCCCGAGGTAAGCACACGCACATTAGCCCGTGAGATGACTTCGAGTAAAAGTACCGTGCACAGGCTTTTACGGTCTGAGAGGCTACACCCATTTCGGTACACAACCGTGCAAGATCTGAAACCAGATTACTTTCAGAAACGCGTGTCCTTCTGTGAATGGCTGTTGCAGCAACAGAACACAGATAATGGATTTATTGCCAATAACCTGTGGACTGATGAATCATGTTTCACTCGTGAAGGGGTATTCAACCACCACAACAGCCATATGTGGTCCCAGGTCAATCCGCATGCAATCCGGCCGCAGAAACATCAGGAACGTTGGTCTCTTAACGTGTGGGCCAGCATACTCGGGGATCGCCTGCTTGGACCATATCTGTTGCCTGAACGGCTCTCGGGACAGTCGTACTTGGTGTTTCTCAATGGGGTCTTAACCGAGTTCCTCGATGACATACCATTAGCGGCAATACAGGGACTTTGGTTCCAGCATGATGGGGCTCTGGCGCATTTCTGTGCTCCTGTACGTGGTTGGCTGGATATGGAATACCCCGGGCTCTGGATAGGACGTGGGGGTCCGGTTCTATGGCCGCTACGTTCGTCAGATCTTACACCGTTGGATTTTTTCCTATGGGGCCATCTCAAGGAACTGGTGTATCGAGACGTAGTGACAACACAAATGGACTTAGTTGCTTGTCTGCATGCTGCTTGTACTTCGGTGGACCCCGCGATGCTGCAATGTGTGATGACAGCCATTCCACGGCGTGCTCAATCCCTGCCTCGACATGCACGGCGGACACTTTGAACATCTGCTTTAAATTGTGCATGCTGTTGATATGTTCAATAAATTGTTTTTTCTTGCACTGGCAGTGACGTCATACTTTGCTTTTCGTATTTTCCTCGTAAACTATGGATCGTATAGGAACGCTTCTTTGGGCAGTTTTTATGTACTCCCAAAGAGGAATCTAGATGTGCAGAGTTTATGCGGTCGTTTTGGGACACCCTGTATATATATATATATATATATATATATATATATATATATATATATATATATATATATATATATATATATATATATATATATATATATATATATATATCTGTGTGTGTATGTGTAAAGGAAGATGTATTTAATTATAGTGCTCAAAACGACTAACATAAAGATTCCATCCAGTTTAACCAGAAATCCGGTTCCAACAGGGGATTTCTGGTAAAAATTTTATTTATAATTTTTCCAATTTCATCCATATCTTTTCCACATATTACTACTGAAGATTTATTTTCCAGCCTAAAACTTCTAGGTGCGTTTGAAAAATGAACCGGCTTTATCTTGCTAGGTAGGTGTAATAAAGATTTTTCTAGGTAGACGTGTCAATACTTCTCCTAACGAAACTTATACAAGTCTCTTGATATTTTAAATAGAATTTGAAGGTAAATTAAAGTTAACACCAAGTATAATAAAAATTTAAATTTAAGTTAGTATGAAACATTTAGAAAGCTTATAATGACAAAATGCCATGATAATTATTTGACAAAAGTAACATTTTCGACAACATTCTGAAATTAAAGCATTTATCAGTATTGCTCCACCAGTAATCGAAAAGAACAAAAATCCATAAATTATCCAAAAACTGGAAAGAAAAACATCTGGAATATTTTTAAACACTGAAAGCCTTTCACGAAATGCAATTTCCCTTGCTACAGACAAAAGCCTTACTTCAAATTATCTGAAACTTTTAAATACAATCTGGCAATTTCATTTTAAATCCATTGTTGAAAAAAAAATTCTCTTTCCATTGCTTACAGTTTTGATTGAAAACTTATTAAAAATCCATCACTCCTAGATTTCAAAAAAAAAAATATCTGAAGTCACTTAAACAGTTACATTTTTTGCTCGATAAAAACATCGTAAATCACAAAGTTAAAAAAAAAAAAGATGAGATAAGCTATTTCGATAATTTTTCCACTACAGGGTGAAAACTTTCTTTTAATATTTAAAGAACAGCTGTATTTTAAAGACGTTCACTTGTCATGAATATCATTTTGTCATTTCACAAATGGCAATTAAATTTTCAGTAAGTTTGCAGCATTTTCTTCTAGGTATCATTCAGTTATTAAACGATTGAGATATGAAAATGTCATTCAGTACTTTTTCTAGCTTAAAAACTGAAATATCAAACAAGGAAATTTTCTGATTTCATAGCAAATATTTGATAGTAAAGATTTCTTATTTGATAGTAAAGAATTTATTTTATATAAGATTGATTTTGAATAAAGAAATTATTTTTTACAAGCTTGATTTTTTTAAAAAAATCATTTTGAGCAAAACAGGACATATGACAGAAGACCAGACCTTAAATAAATGTTTATATTTACATTATGTCAATATCCGTTCTACCTCACACATTTTCAATTTTATATGACACCTACAAAAATAAATGAAGACTTTTAAAAGAAAACATTTTTCTTTCTAGGCATGTGTGCTAATTCATGCATAATGAAACTAAGCCTTAAAATATCAATTAATTTTTTATTTCAACATCCAATTTAATTATCCTTATCATGTTATCAAAAATGTTTGATTGGACTGCATCTTGAATAGAAATTCAAAAAAATACTAATTATGTTTAACTATAGTTTTTGCCCCGTTTTCCCTAAGGGTATCTTTGTTCAATTACAAAATTTTTAAATATCATTCAATTTGTATAAGAATCAACACGTCTCAAATTCTATTGTTCATAACCTTGAGTTTTTATCGCCAAATTTTTATACAAAGCAGATTTTTGCTTACATATTACGCTACGGACATTTCAGTAATACTGTAAAGTTGGCTGCAATAAATTGATGCTTTCAATTCCGTAAGATCTAAAGGCTAACGTTAAATTTATGTAATACAGAAACTATGAATTTGCTTCTCTGTGACTCCATAAAACAAATATACAGGGACCCCACCTACATTTCCTACACCCCCTTAACTTCTATACGGTGACAACTTAGGCCATAAAGTTGGCGTCTAGGTTTAGTAAAAAGGCTATGCGCTACTCGATGAGATAACTTAGAATGCCATCTGTCGGCACATTTTGGAATTAGCGTTTTTATCTCAAAAATGGTACGATATACGGGAAAAAAGTCAATTACAAAGTAGTTCAGCATCATCAATTTAGTAAGAAAAGTCACCTAGAGCACATTAATACTAAAACAGAATGTAGAAAATGAACATTTGTTTGGTCACGATTTCGAAAATTGTCATGACATAAAGAGTGGAAGAAAGAAACTGAGACACTTCAGGATCATTTATTTATGTTGCTGAAAATGCTCTATATTTGCCACTAAACATATTTGCACTCTGGACTGGATTTCTCGCTGCACATTGTTGCAACGGTATGTTTATCATGAAAGCTGCAAGAATTTTATACACTAATTTTCGAAATAGTTACAAAAGCTGCTAACAGGTGGCGCTGGTAGCCAAATTTTACATGGAGGCATGGATTGGCCTCCATATTCGCCGGACCTGAGTCCTTGAAACTATTTTTTGTGGAGCACATTAACAGATACTGTCTACAGGAACCATCCGACCACGCTGGACGATTTTCAATGGGCGATCTGTGTGACATCTGAATCGATTTCTGTTGAGCGACTACAGGGTGTGATGGCAAATTTTATTGTTCGTTTGCGCCATCTCCGTACAGCGAATGGTGGACATTTTGAAAAGATTGTGATGTTGTGATTGCAAAGACTACGAGTTTATTTACGCATGCTGATACGAGTTTTAGAGCGCTATCTGGTAGCAGCTTTTGTAAACATTTTGAAATTTTTATATAAAATTCTTACAGATTTCACGATAAACATTCTGTTTGTTGAATTCCTCTACAGATCTTTGTTTTTGAGATTTTGAATTTTTAAATCAAGGACTCCTTCTCTGGACACGTTGTATATATATATATATATATATACATATATATATATATATATATATATATATATATATATATATATATATATATATATGGTAAACTTATATTAAAAACATTTAAGGTTTTTAAATGATATGGAATGCGCATGGAGGATTTTGGAAGAAGTTAAGTATTTTTGAAAAAAATCTGAAAAACGGGTCTTAGTCTGCCAAAAATATCCTTATTTTGAATTCTAAGAGTATTTAATGTAGTAAAAAGTATATTAATTATTCTCAATCTGTATATAGAATTAAAAATAGGATATTAAAAAAACTCGAGGTTGAAGGATCATTTCTCCCCTTAAAGAATAAAGTGCACAAATAACTCAGTTACATATCTCTATGCGTAGGTAAAACAAAGAAAAATATTCTGATATTTAAAAAATATAAAAATCAGCAAACCTTTTTCACCAAAAGCATTGTTTCCTAGGCACGGAAAAGTTACTGAAAAAAATCATTCATTCTGATTCTTGAAATATAAATAACACGAATTGATCCAAACATTTGATGAAATTATATCAAATTTAAACGCCTGCTTTGGGACAGAATTAAATGTAACTTGAGTTATCCTTTAAATATTCGGCGAGTAAATTGGTCATGAGTGACCAAGTATTCAATTAATATGCCTCAAATGGTTTATTTACTTACGTCTAAAACGTGTGTACGCATATTATATGCTCTATAGCTCAGAATTATGGATTCAACTCACGCATGCATTATAAGATTCATTTAAGCAGTTATTAATACTCGTATAATAATAACAACAATTAACCAGATGACACTATTCCGCATACAAAATAATAGATATTCATAATTTATAAAGCATTCTAGACAGCAAATATTATTTTTACGTATAAGCGACGAAAAAAAGAAAAACAAGCAAAGTACAAGATGTCCGGGCTAAAGGTTATAAAGCATTCTAGACAGCAAATATTATTTTTACATATAAGCGAGGAAAAAAAGAAAAACAAGCAAAGTACAAGATGTCCGGGCTAAAGGTTATAAAGCATTCTAGACAGCAAATATTATTTTTACATATAAGCGAGGAAAAAAAGAAAAACAAGCAAAGTACAAGATGTCCGGGCTAAAGGTTATAAAGCATTCTAGACAGCAAATATTATTTTTACATATAAGCGAAGAAAAAAAGAAAAACAAGCAAAGTACAAGATGTCCGGGCTAAAGGTTATAAAGCATTCTAGACAGCAAATATTATTTTTACATATAAGCGAGGAAAAAAAGAAAAACAAGCAAAGTACAAGATGTCCGGGCTAAAGGTATCCAAAAGTCATGACTTATTTTTACGAACCTACCCATCAGAATTAAAATAAATTTTTACCATGTTTTTATTAACTTGCTTTCTTGCTTGTGTGTGTATGTGTTTGTCCAGTACAAATATTGCAATCGATTTTTAACTAACTTCCAGACTAGATAGACATTTGAAACTTTTAGAATAGCTCAGAACACGATGGCAATGCATTTTTTAATACTTTTAGCCATCTTTAAGAAGAATTAAATTATTTTCAGTTATTTTCAGTTAATTTTGTTTTGTAGACTGTTGCAGCCATCTATTGAACGGGAACGAAAAGTTATATCCAATTAACTTCATTTTCTTTCAAGTTGATGGGATAATTCATCAAAAAAAAAATTTTAAAGTATTTATTAATGCATAGAATTGTCAAGTTTATATGATTTAACAGAAAATTTAAAAACATGGTATATAAAAAGTTCTTTTTATCTTGTAATTATTTTAAATAGAAAGAACATCTCACCAAGTTTTAATATAATTTATAGATTTCGATCATAGTATTATAGATTTCGATTTGTGCACCTTTTGTAGCACGACAAACGTATAAATGATAATCCAGTTCTCTCCGGGTGTTTCGTAGAATATCAGGAATTATTACAGAAATTGCTTGAATGATACGCTTCTTCAACTCATCCACAGTTTCATTTTTGGATTTATACACAACGAATTTAATGAATCCCCAAACAACAATGTCTAATAACGCCTGATATGCTGCGAAGCACTTGGAGAGAACTGGATTACCATTTAGACGTTAGTCGTGTTACAAAAGAGGCACACATCGAAATCTATGATACTATGATAGAAATCTATGATTGATATTAAAACTTGGTGAGATGTTCTTTCTATTTAAAAAAAATTTCTTTTAATTCTGAGGGGTAGTTCCATAAAATCAAGTCACGACTTTTGGATGCCTTAAGCAGGGACATCCTGTATATCTCGAATCTTATAAATAACCACAGTAAATGGTGCGTAATGATATTGACTTGTTATAAACAGTTTTAAAAAATAAATTTCATTTCCAATTGCTTTAATTGGTATTTTGTTACTTGAATTGGAAACTTTTCTTCTCTTTCGAGTTCCGACTGATAAAAGAGGAAGATCTAGCATCGGGGGTATTTGGCGACAGATAAGTCACTACAACTGATTAAAAAAATAGAAAATAACGTAACGCGGGGTTCTTTTATTCGACATTTCTATCGAAATACTTTGTAGTTACATTAAAGCGGTGTTACTTGAGTCAGCACGGTACAGTAAGAACTAGAAAATTAAACTTACGATTGATGATCAGAAGCGAAGCAAATTAAAAGCCGCAGATTTATCCAGACGTTTCAGATGGCGAAATAAGGTCAGAAAATCCGGTGATTCGGAAGGTTTTGCTGTAAATTTAACTATAAATGTCCTAAACGAGTGTTCACCAGAGACCTGAAGAATTATGTACAACGTAGTACGAAAGGTAACCAAAAAACCAGGAGATATAGTGTTGTCATGTCTACGAATAGTGCCGCAGGAAAAAGCCTTAGGTAGAACCAAGAAGAAAGCTTAGTTAACTGCAGGTGCCAGATTAGGTGTCTGTGGCTTGTATAGGAGTTCTTGGGGGGATAAAACAAGTTTGAAATGGGAAGCCACGGTGACTGGATTGTCTAAGATATTGTTCTGGAGAAACGCTGGGTTTTTGGACAAATTTCTACAGTTGATAAAGGATCTTGTGTCTTCAGAGTGGATTTTACTAGGATTTTACTAGATAATAGTCATTTGTAGAGAATCGATGAAATATTTACTAGATCAGGGAATGCTGTAGGCTTTTGTAGCGTGTAATTTACCTTAATTGTGTCAGGTATTCCTATATCACAAGCTGATAGCCACTTTCTAATTATAAATGTATTTTCCACTTTTACGCTATTTCAGTCAATAAATTGTAGGTTTTGTAGACCTTTGTCTTCTTTCTGCTCTTAGAAAACACACAGTCCAAAATTTAGTGAATTAACTGTAAATGGTGCATCAGTTTGTATTCTGAGCTATTCAGTGTCGGAATATCTGTACTAAATAGTCTCTTGAACAAACCTCCGGAGTATTTCTGTGGGAAAACCTTTATATAAATCATTTTATTTTTAGATTAGTGAATATTTTATTAGTTTCCAATGGGTTCAGGATAGTCGCCAAGGGATGGCGACAGATAGCTCTGGAAAGGAAGTGAAGATGCATAATTGAGGCGCCAATGCTTAAAATAAGCTGAAGTGTCGAGGATGAAGGTAATAATGAGTTGATGGAACCCGTAACCGTATGAAATTTATTGTTTACATCAAAATACGATCTCTTCTCGAAAATTATTTGAATAAACCCCTTCTAAACGTTTTAATTCCTTTGGCTATTTTGGTAATATTTTTCCAATTTTATCTCTGCCTCTCTTAAATAGTTTCTAATAAACAAAAATAGCTCTATCATTAATAATTCATTCAATTGTCCTGTTTCCCGTTACCAGAAACATTGTACCTGTTAGCGTCGCTTTCGTCGTGGCTCATAGTATTAATCTGAGCATTTAGTTTCTGCAAGACTTTCAACCCATTCAGCAGTTGATCAAAAATCGGTGTCAAAGTATGTGAAAACTGAAAAAATAAATTATTTACATGCGATGTTCAGGGTTGATAGAGAACAACCTTAAAGGCACCAACTTTAGGATTGTCGCTATTTTAGTAGTGAAATCTATAATAGATTCAATATGAAGGATCGAGGGGTAAAACCACTTGTAAGGTATACACAAGATTCGATTCACAAGAATCGAACTTTTGAGTGAATGAATTAAAGAAGCAGCTTGAGATATGCTAATTTCGGCATACGCGCTTAGTATGAATACCATGCAGCGTCATTAATAAAAAAGGTTGTTAAGGTTGAAGAAGGTTGTTAAGGTTGATTGATAAGCGAGAGGGAGCTACGAGTTAGGCAGCTCCAGGTGTTAACCGGCGCTAGTGTTTAGCAGGCCCAAAGTTTACGTGGCAGTACTGCTGGTTTGATTCTCTGCTGGTTTGTGAGTATTTGCAATGTGTATTTCTATTGAATGTTAATATATATATTCCGTACAAGTAGTACGTATGCTTATTGCTGTAAAATCAAATTCTATATGTGCAACGAATTAAATAAACGTTGTTTCATGTATAAACTGTGTTTGTATGAAATTCAAATAGAGTGCCCCCTTAGAATACTCTATACACTTTACTCCAAAAACTCTGTTTTGAGAAAAACGAATTTGAAAGTTTGAGTAAAGTGGTTTTTCCCCGGCACACCGAAACTTTATCGCTATTTTTAAAGGCTTTAAATTGGTTCTGCCCCGGATATGAATGCACGTGGTATTAGTATTCCTTGAAAGCTACAAGATGGCATTGCTATCTCATTTCCGTAAAAATGGTTGTAAAGTGGTTTTACCCCTGGACCCTTCATATGCGTTTCCAATGTAACTTAAAATCTACTTACCTCTACAACCTCTCCAAATATGTAATTTTCCACTCCCAAATTACAATTTACAGCTCTCAAATATGTAAATTTATCAGTATAAGTCAGACAATGTTAATGGTAATTATACACCACCCCAAATTTAATTTTATATATCTGACTGTGTGTATCAGCGATACATTTTATGTTTGTAAATTCAGTGTTAAGATTTTGTTTTTAAGAATAAAAATAAAGTTATTCCATTTAACATTTATCTTTACAAACTTCCTTGAAATAGCTACTTACAACTGATCTCAAACTAAACGTTCCTTTTACCCCTCAGTGGAAACTAAACTTACATCACGTAAATTTAAATGAAAATCCCTACGCCATCTCTTTCCGATTTTTTTCGCAAATCATTATTTAAAACTGCAGAAAAACTCCCTTCTCTTCCATATTAAAGAAACATCAAGATAATGCGAGCGTATAATAATCTTTAAATTTGTCGAAATTACTTCTTCTTTATATCTAACGCAAATAATTGTCAGGAAAAAAAATACAAGCAAGGATTTTTTGTCTGATTTCCGGCTTCGAAAGAAATCATATTTAATAAAAGGCACAATCTGAGAAGCGTAAAAGAAGCTCAAAATATATTTATTAATGCTTCTTTTTTTTGTGTTCCATAATAAGGGATTTTTTTAAAGAATAATCCATTTCTGATTTGATTTTCTGGTTTTTCTTCATTTTCTGAAGCATTTTGAAAGAAATCGAATCATATTTATCTAATCTTTTAACCAAGGTAAGACAAAAAAAAATTCCAAAGACGTTTATGAAAAGAACGAATATAAGAGGAGAAGAAATTTTCGATATGAAACAAAGTATTTAAATATTCCAATATATTTATAAAAAACAAGTTTATGCAAAAAAGGAAATATACATATTTGTAATTAAATGACATATAAATAATGAAATAATGTGTAAAGAAAATTTATCGTAAATTTTTAAAACTTCCTTTGCATTTAAACACAGAAATTGTATGAATATTTTTATTGATATACGTAAATATTTTATTTTTCTATTAAAATGAAGGATGTTTCTAACATACGAAAAATAAAACAATATCTGAAGAAAAAGGATCTTCGAATATAATTAGTGTTCAATAAAAAATGCAATGCGAAACAAATGACTTCTAATGTGTATAAAAAAGTATAATGATAAGACACATTTTCGAAGAAAATTACTTGAAAAAAATGCAAAAAAGTAATTAATGACATTCTTTAGAAATTGCAAATATTTATCTCGAGTCATTAATACATAACTAGACACAGAAATAAAATGTATGTATTTGGTGTTAATTTTCAAGCATCCTTTAACATGGCTATAATAAATTTCTTAAAGTCAAACCTTCTTTTTATCTTGCAACACAAATATCTTTGACCTGTTCAGAAACTATATCGATTTTTTTCTACCGCGGAGGCACTTGTCTGGGGACATTCGTACTATTAAGGCTCCTGTGGTCTAATCCTATTGGATTCTCTCACCTGAATGTTAACCTACGGAGAAAATGTGTCTACTATTTAAAGCTACATAAATGCTGATAATCCAAAAAAATAGTATTTTCAGATAGCCAGAATTTTCTACACTTAAAAGAGAATTCATTTTATAAATTTCGTCCATCAAAGGAATTTAGGAGCTTTTAAACACACTAAACTAGATTATCCCCCGAATAATTTAAATTTAAAAATATTACTTGCTTTTTTTTAAAGGACGAAAAATGCCCCAAGTTGTAAAATTTCTTTCTGTATTACAGAGTACAATTAAAAAAAAATCTGTAAAACCAAGTCGGCATTCCTTGGACACATTTTCATTGCGGTTAACATTAAGGTGATCACATCCAATAGGATTAGTACACAGCAATCTTATCCACTGTAGTGCATTATGATGTATTTTAATACGCTCTTATATACTGTTAGTCCTGCGCATTATTGTGGATCTTACGAAGCACTAAAAACTCAGCCAACTTTGATCATCATTGCGGTTTTAACAGCTGGTATTTAAGAGCGTTTAAAACACACTATACTGGAATTTTCCCCGAATAATTTGAATTTTAAAATATTATTTGCAATATTTATTTTAAAACGAAAAATGCCCTAATGTGTGAAATTTCTTCGGCTATTATGGCATATAATTTAAGACAGAAAATCTTCAGATCACAGTCGGCGATTCTTGGACAAATTTTCTCCATTGGTTAACATTGAGGTAATCGAATCCAGTAGAGTTAGTACACAACACCCTTATCCACTGCAGTGCATTATTATGTATTTTAATACGATCTTATATACTGTTAGTCTTGCGCATTATTGTGGATCTTACGAAGTGCTTATTGAAAACTCAGCCAACTTTTAGCACCATTGCAGTTTTAACAGCTGATATTTATGAACGTTTAATCCCCACTATACTGGATTTCCCCCCCCCACGAATAATTTGAATTTTAAAATATTATTTGCAATTTAAAAAAAACGAAAAATGCCCCAAGGAGTAAAATTTCTTTCTCTATTGTGGAGTACAATCTTTAAAACAATCTATAAAAACAATTCGACATTCCTTGGTCACATTTTCTCCATAGGTTAACTAACATGTAGGTGATCGAATCCGAGGGTTAGTACACAACAGCCTTATCCATTGTAGTGCATTATTGTGTATATTATTACGCTTTTATATACTGTTAGTCTTGCGCATTATTGTGTATTTTACGAAGCGCTTATTGAAAGTTCAGCCAGCTTTGAGCATCATTGTGGTTTTAACAACTGGTATTTATGAGCGTTTAAAACACACTATACTGGATTTTTTCCCTTATAATTTTAATTAAAAAAAATAATTTCAATTTTATTAAAAATGAAAAATGCTCCAAGGTGTAAAATTTCTTTCGCTATTACGGCATACAGTTTAAGAAAAATAAATCTTCAGATCCAATCCTTGGCCAAATTTTCTCCATAGGTTAACACTGGTAATCCAATTGGTAATCCAATGAAGTTAATACACAGCAACATTTACCACAGTAGTTTGTTGACTATTTTTTATATGAGAGCATAAAACAGGTTATTCCCTGACATCATTTCAGTTTTGATCGAAAACTACACCCCTGACTGTAGAGGTAGGTATCTCTGGTAGGCTCGTACCCTCATCTACCCACATACCATATGGAAGCTTCCTGCCTACGGATTTAACGTGTCCATATCGGGCGTAGACACGGTGGCATTCTGTAGATTCCAACTGAGCTCACCCCCATCCGAAATTCTATGAGATAACCTCTCGGCTGTCTTGGGCTTAAATATATAAAGATACAAGGGGGAGTGTTTCATTTTTTTTCATTTCATCTCTATACAATATATATATATCCTTGTACCTGTATTCTTGGGATACATGCTAGCCCGCCCCGTAAGGAAAAGGTTAAATCATTGAACAGTGAAATATTTAAATACTGCTAAACGAATGTGAATAAGACATGGTACAAAAATTAACATTTTCTCAAATCCTATTTACATCGTAATTATGGATCCAGGTTGGAAATTTATTGCAATATACAAGACACAATGTACTGTAGCGTGAGTAATGTGATATCTGATGCAACACCACTCTTTAACTGAAACGTTAATTGGTTAATTCATATGCCGGCTCTGCGTCATACAGAATCCGAATACAGGAAATTTCATAACATATCGATTTAATCATATGGAAAATACCGTGTAATAAAATGAACAATAGCTCACTAAACCGCTAATATCGCACGGTGATTTGCTCAAGCAGTAAGTACCCCGGGGTGCGCCCGTTGTCATATAAATCCCAAGCATAGCATTGATATTCCTGGAGAGTACTCTAATAGGCAGCAATGTTGGTTCACCCTCTGAGTGCTCCCCTAATAAAGAGGGCAACAGATTTAGGAGTGTCTATGGGGGAAAGTTTCCAGCTGAGATGTCTGCCGCATCGGAGAATAATTAATGACATATAATAGTGATGTTTGATCATTAGTTCTATACATCTAATAAAATAGTAATAATGCATTAATGCATGATAGTGCTGAATGATATTAGTTTAATGATGCATTTATAAATACGTGAATTGCGCAATAATGATATATAAGTCCCATCTACCTCCATTATGTTGCTAGCACATAACATAATAATAATTGCATACGACACGGAAGAAGATAATGATAATTGCAGAGGTAGATTGATGATACATTATATAACTATAAAGATGCACTTCATAATTTATAATACTGTTGTAAATAGTTGTAAATGCTTCTGAACATTTGTAAATATTCTTTATTTACCATTAATTTATGTATATTTTTACTTTAACTACCTTATTTATTTGCTGTCATTGGGCGTTGCATTTCGATATGTGACCTTCGGCGATATTTTCCAGAATTTTGGCGCAGTTAAGGAGTACTGGAATTTTCCATTCTCAGAAACAAACGAGGGTGTCGCCAAAGATATAGAAGAACACCAAGCTCGTTTCCAGTGCAGTCATTCATTCCTTTTTCAGCTAGACCTTGACTACTCTATGTGAACTGTAGGCTTGTTACTATGCTTATTTATGAGTGGACTGTGTCAAATCTTAAGTGTTTTGCTGAACATCGCTGTTGAATATCTATATATATAAAACAGTTCCGTAACTGTCACATTCACTGACTGACATACAACACACAGACCAAACAGCTGGACCTAAAGGGCTGAAATTTTGCATGGCGATTCTTCTTATAGTTTAGGGGTGCACTAAGAAAGATTTTTCAAAAATTCTTCTTAGATTTTTCAAATTAAATTTTTAAGCTGTTTTTTTAACTTTTTTTGCGTTTGCATTTAAAATAATAATTTGAGGGTTATAAAATTTATATCACAAGAAAGATCATAAAAATTCCTTTAAAATGAAATTTTTTTCGAATCTTTACCTACATTTCCTGATTTTTGGTGAATTTTTAAATATTAAATTTTAGAATTTAATTTATTAAATGCTGATCACGTGATTTCTTTTTCTGGAACTTTAAATAAATTTATCGTCACGTGCATAACAACTAAATATAAAAAAATATGTTTTTTCCTTGCTAATGCGGCAGACGATTGGACATTATCCAAAAAAATATTAAAATACAGTAAAAGAAATGTTCTACAAACTGTACTATATTAGCTGTACTATATTCTTTAGTATTCTTTATATTAGATTTAATTTGAATATTTTCTTCTACATTATTTTGTCTATAAAATTATCCTTTACGATTTTCTTATAAATATATATATATATATATTTTACATCAATTGTATACATTGATCGTCGTATTTATCATATAATATATATATATATATATATATATATATATATATATATATATATATATATATTTGGCATGAATTGGATACATTGACCGTTGTATTTAATTTGAATGTACTCCGTAGTGAAGTACGGGTTTTCAGCTAGGTTATAAGTTCGCAGTGCCCATCTCCGCTTTCATGACCGTGGGATTGGGGTGCCATAAGGTATATGTCTCGGTCAGGGGGTCAAGCGTCAGGTTGACCCCATGCTTGTCCTCATTTTATCGACCCACTCAAGGGATGAAAGGCATGAGTCTACCTTGTCCAATCTCAGGTTCGAACCCTGGACCTGCGGTGTGGAAGCTTGACTCTTTTAAACACTACGCCACTGGATGTCATATGTATGTATATATATATATATATATATATATATATATCGTCTGCTGATCTGGAGGGAACAATACGCCAGATACAACCAATCCAGCATTGCTGACAGACACAGTTACAGAGGTGGTGAAATCATAGTTTGGGCAGGAATAATTCTCGGTGGTCACACTGACCAGCATGTGTTCCATAGAGGAACTCTGACTGGTGTAAGATATCGGGACGAGATCCTTGATCAACGTATCCGCCCATATGCCACTGCTATTGGCAACGAATTCATTCTAATGGATGATAATGCAAGACCTCTCCGAGCTGTGCTTGTAGAGGATTATCGTGAGACACACGGTATTTGAGTGAATAGAATGGCCAGCTCAATCTCCAGGCCTGAAACCGATAGAGCATGTATGGGACTATCTTGGCAGACATGTTGCTGCTTTCTATCCTCCTCCAAGGTCGTTGCATGAGCTGGAATAAGGTTCACTCCATGTCTGGTCATCGCTTCCCATTTTGATGTCCGACAACTTAACTGGCAGCACGGAAATTGGTGCCGACAATGCGTTACAGCTAGGGGTGGACACTTTTCTTATTAGAAACCATATTTTTATGTTTCCATGACATTTTTCTACATAAAATTGTGATGCACTGTTTTCTCCCATAATGAAGTCTTCTGCCAAGAGTGCTTTTTTGCTCTAACTCATTTAAATTATGTAAATTGCGTAAATTTCTTTGTCGCATTTAATAAAAATCTGTTTAGAGCACATTTCGACCAAATTTCTTGTTTTTCTGTTCAATCATATTTAAATGAGACTTAAAAAACTTCTTGTACCTTAACTTTTGGAGGGCAGTGTATAAGTAAGTATGTATACATATATATATATATATATATATATATATATATATGTGTGTGTGTGTGTGTGTGTGTGTGTAATAACACGAGCGCGGGCCGACGAATGATTGCTGAGTGGTATCTTTGGAAGACTGTTCTCGCCTTATGTACTTGAGGTTAAAATGATGACATGTCGCCCGGCCGTGCATCACAAACGTTTTTAAAACAGTTCCCGCCCTTCATCTCAACCCTCGGAAACACAAATCATACCACAAATTTCTCGAACTACATATTTATTAAAATCTCCGGCTCCTCCGCCGGGTTTTTCGCAGCAGACAAAATATTACAGAATGCGTCTAAATTTACACATCAGATAGATTTATAAAGTCATTCCATCACGTGACACAGAGGTGTGACTTACTTTTTGATTGGATAAAAGTTTAGTGTTTATGTGCAAATCTGAATTTTTTAGACCCCACGCCGCATCGCGTCCAATTTCGTCAAAAAGTGAGCCATCTTGAATGATTTTGCCGAAGGCTTTAACGATAGAATTTAACACGAAACCCCAAGGGAAAATTAAGTACTCAATAAGATTAAAAAGGGGTATATAATTTTGAATAGTAGAGTGAGGAATTAATGGCTTTTAAAAGTTAAGAGTGTTGACTTTAGAAATTTCTAGTTTTTAATATTATATATATATATATATATATATATATATATATATATATATATATATATATGCACACTGCTGGCCACCCAAATTGCAACACCAAGAAAGACAAGAGATATCACAACAAAATTTATTTTGTAGATAACATGTTGACCAAGTATCAAATGATTAAATTTATAGACTTCTGTGAAGTGTGGTTCCTGCCAAAATCAGTAGCCAGAGTAGCCGCCATTGTTGGAGATCACCGCTGCCACACGCCTCGGCATTGATTCAAAGAGACTTTCGATGAGTTCTTGGGGTACAGCAGACCAAGCAGCTTCCACACTTTGCCAAAGTTGATCTGCTGTGGCAGCTGGGGATGGAATCTGGGTCAATCGTAGAGCAACCATGGACCACATGTTTTCTATCGGGGAAAGATCCGGAGAGCGAGGCGGTCAGGGAAGCAATTCAATCTGGCGATTGACGAAGAACCGTTGGACAATGCGTGCCACGTGTGGTCGCGCATTATCCTGTTGAAATATGTCTGTGGGCAAGACCTGAAGGTAAGGAAGGACAACTGGCTCCAACACCTCGGAGATGTAGCGCTGGCTTTTTAAAGTACCGGCAATGCGTACTAGAGGTGTGCGAGAGTGATATCCAATACCGCCCCATACCATAATACCCGGTGCAGGACCAGTGTGGCGGTGCATAACGCAGCTGTTCAGCCTCCTCTCTTCACGGTGTCTCCAGACTCGAATGTGACCATCGTGGTGTTGCAGACAGAAGCGTGACTCCTCAGTAAAGACAATTTCATTCCATTCTGCAGTCCACATCCTTCTGTCATCGCACCATTGGCGGCGGAGACGTGCTGTGCTATGGTTCGTGATGTGACTGAGCGATCCGTCACTGCCATGCGGACAATTTGCCTGTCATCACGTGAAGTGGTGCGCTGAAGTGGATGCGATCTAACACGCCGGTCCGTCGTACCCTCCTGCATCCAACGATCACATATCCGCATTACAGTTGTTTGGTTTCGTCCAACACGACTACCGATTTCCCTGAAAGATAATCCACAATCTCGGTAGGCCACTATCCTTCCTCTGTCGAACTCGGACACTTGATCAAAAGATGATCGCTGTTTTCGACGAGGCATAATTGATCGTTTTTTTTTTTAAAACCACAAGAAAAACACAATTGCCGAACTTGAAATCGTCGAAATCTCCAAGCCTTAAATAGCGCTTTGAAGTGGCGCCACAGGCGCGCGTGATGTGTGTCTGCGCTGAAATTCTAATCATTTGCATATCTCACCTCCACTAATGCATGTTGTAAATTTCATGTTATTTGCATGTTTCCTTCAGGGTGTTGCATTTACAGTGGCCAGCAGTGTATGTACGTATGTAAGTATGTATGTCTAAAATTTGGTGTTATTTGGCACTTTTCTGCTTAACTGTTTACTGCTTGCCCAAGTGATACAGACTGGGTTTGGCGCGCTGCCAAAATTATAATTTCGACAACGGACGGTTTTAGCGTCTGAAATTTTGCTTTCTGAAGGACCGTTGTGGAGGACATAATCCTACGTTAAAATGCAAACTAAGGATCAACTACTCTATTTTCATTTCTAAGGGTTCTGAAGAAAATTTATCAAATTCTGATTTGATAATTTTCTGTTTTACAATTGCGTTAAAGCTTTGGAAAGTATTAGAGATGAAGAAAGAAGAGGAAGAGATGAAGAAGAAAAAGAGAATCAATGTCGGACGCTCAAATTTACGTTGTTTATTCGTCTACTTCTTGTTGTTTTTAATGCCCCCCTGGTGGGAATCATATCCCAGACCAGGTCCATATTGGCTAGCGGTCTGAAGTGTGCGGCCCCGGTTTCATAATAGCACCACAAGTGTCGGAGTCCGATCTAGCCATATGCCACCTGAATTATGACTGAGCAACCCACAGGGGTGACATCTAAGGGATCGGACCCTCACCACCCTCTCTGACCTCATAAAAGGACTTTCCAGTCTACTAATTTAACGTGCCCTACTTCAGCTTAGACACAGTTATTTAATAGCGCTTGTCGGGATTCGATCCGAACACCCACAGCACCGAAAGCCGTCGCGCTACCATTAGGATACCACAACCCCTCGCCTACTTGTAACAAAAATTAGCAAATGAACCCCGCACCAAAAAGTACACCACACTCCCTATTATTTAGGGGACTCCCTATTATTTATCAGGGATTCCCAACGGCATCCAGATGGACCCCTTGGGGGTCGATGGAAGTTTAAAAAGGATCTATGGCATTCCAGGGGTCTATAGGGGGTCGATGATAAGTTTTTCTGTTTTAAAATTCAATTTTAATTTTTAGGAATGTAATTATTACATAATAATATCCGTTTTAATACGTATAAATACAGATTTGCATAGGGCAGAGTGATCCACCCATCTAAAGTCAAATGTCAAGACGCTTTTGTATATGTGTCGAATGAAATTATATTATAATTACATATGAAGGATCCAGGGGTAAAATCACTTTAATCCAAAAATTTCGCTTTGAGAAAAACGAATTTGAAAGTTGGAGTAAAATGGTTTTTTCCCCCTGCACACCAAAACTTTATAGCTATTTTTAACGACTTTAAAGTGGTTCTGCCACAGTTATGAAACACCAGAATGCACGTGGTGTTAGTACTCCTTGAAAGCTACAAGATGGCACTGCTATCTCATTTTCGTAAAAATAGCTGTAAAGTGGTTTTACCCACTTTACAGCCATTACTGGTCCTTTCATACTGGACCCTTCATATACGTCAGTAAAATTGTTCAGTAAAATATATATTTATATTCGTTATGTTAGTTATTATGACTATACGATGATAAGGAATTTCAGGCCAAATATTGAAAAAATTGTATCAATGCCTCAAGCACATCCACCACATTAATTGAAATTGAACTTTTGTGCAATTGCAATCTGTGTTTCTGAAATCTTGTTTATATTTGAGAAATTAAAAATGAAAATAATAAAACATAAACCTGCTGAACCACTTTTTAAAATTTTTTGTTTATACTCTTATTCAAATTGTCATCTTTAAGTGTTTTATGTGCAATAATTAGTATTGTAATTATGTTGTATGTTGCATATTATAGAGAAAAATGTGAGGGGGTCGATGAAGGAAATCATTCTTATAAAAGGTGTTGGTGTAGGAAAGAGGTTGGGAACCCCTGATCTAGATTATTGGAAGGGAGGAGAAACACAAGTGATCGGAACCACAGATAATCCAAATTCTATTAAATTTTGTTGTTTTTCCAAAATATAATACTACACCCCCTTTTATATTTAATTACTTTAATTTATGCATGCAATCTGTAATATTTATTTGTTTTACGGAATCTTTGATAAGTTTTTTTGGCATCACTGCAAATTTTCTATAACATGCTATGACAATAGTGTATTCGTTATCCCGGAAAAATTAAAGAAGTGTTATTTCATTACATTATCGCATCGTTTGTTAATGAACACTTTGTTAATGAACACTTTAAAGATACTGTTCAGAAATGCTGTGAATTTTTCCTTTAAATTTTGAAAGTTATTCAAATTTTAAAAGTATTATATTACTAATAAGTATCACATAAATTTTCTTTGTTAGAATGTTAACATTTCAAATTATATGAAAAATGTACGTTGCGTACTAAACTTTAATTATACATCGATTATTCCTTTAATTACTTAAATGATATTCGAAAAAATCATCAAAGTAAAATATCAAAAAAATCTTCTCAATACTTAGAAAACAATTTTTTATAAATTAAGTAGGTGCTATTTTGGATAAATACTTAATGTATATGTATAAAACAGTTCCGTAACTGACTGATTGACATATATCGGACAGACCAAACCGCTACACCTAAAGCGCTGAAATTTTGCATGGCGATTCTTCTTATACTGTATGGGTACACTAAGAAAGATTTTCGAAAAATTCATCTTAGATTTTTTTAAATAAATATTTAAGCTTTTTTTGTACCTTTTTTTAAGTTTGCATATGAAATAATAATCTGAGGGTAAGAAAATTCATATCACGAGAAAGATCATAAAAATTCCTTTAAAATGAAATTCTATTCGAATCTTTGCCTCCATTTTCAGATTTTTAGTGAATGTTTAAAGATTAACTTTTAGAATTTAATTTATTAAATGCTGATCACGTGGTTTCTTTTCTTTTTATGATACGTTAAACTAATTTTGCGTCCCGTGCATAACAACGAATTAGACAAAAAAAAATTTTCTTGCTAATGCGGCAGACGATTGGACATTATCCAAAAAAATATTAAAATACAATAAGAGATATTATATTCCTCAAACTGTACTATATTAACAGTACTACATTCTTTATTATGATCTATAAGATTTAATTTGAATATTTTCTTCTACATTATTTTGTCTATAAAAATACCCGTTACGATTTTTTTTATAAATATATTTTTTTTGTTTTTTTACATCAATTGCACACATTGATCGTTGTATTTATTATAATTATATTTTTTTGGCATTAATTGCATACATTGACCGTTGTATTTAATTTGAATGTACTCCGTAGTGAATTTCATGTATTCAGTTAGCTATCTATAGATTTTTTCCGCTAGGTTAATTCGCAAACCGGAAAATTCGCACGTGGAAAATAGATAGTACACTGTATGATATGTCGACATTTTTCAATTTTTTTTATCTGGCATATTCCAATCCAGAGATAATCCACATTTAATTTTTAAGAAATCTAAATAAACGTAATACAAACCTTTTTTAAACCTTTAAGGAGAAAATCAACTTTAATGAAAGTCTATTTAAGTCGCTTGAGGAGAAATATAAACATTAAATATTTCGTCATCGTCCATCTAAAGAAAAATGATATATTTCAGATTCGATTATTTTCTGTTTTACAATTTCTTTTGCCATTTCGAAACAATCAAAAAAAAATTCCAATCTTTTACATGAAATAAAAGAAGTATTATAATGATATTTTTTCAAATGTATAAAAGCAGAGATTAAAACCGAATTATCAATAAACAGTAAAGAATCTATATTTTTCCTTTTAACATCTAGAAACAATAAAAAAAAATTCCAATCTTTTACATAAAATAAAAGAAGTATAAATATTTTTTCCAAAGGAATAAAAGCAGAGATTAAAACTGAATTATCAATAAACAGTAAAGAATATATTTTGTTCTTTCATAGATAAAAAAGAATTCATATGAAAAATGAAAAAGAATTGTCACTGTGAGTTTAAATGCATACCACTAATTAAAATATGTATTTCTTTTAAAAAAATTGCTGAAACGTTTCAAAAGCACCTTTAAATTTCTTTTTGAATAGATTGAATTATTTCAATAGTTTTTATATGTTTTTGATGTAATTTTTTTCATGCCGAATAATAAGAAGGATTTATAATATATGAAATATAAAATGCCAAGAACAGAATATTTCTGTATCTTAAAGATAAAATTACTTCAGCTTCCATTATGTGTGAAATAAAACTATTTTATAAACAAAATAATGAGATAAGAATAACTCCAATTCAGACTGATAAAAAAACTTATTAAAATCCTTCAAACTTTCTTCCGTCTTTCCTTTGCGTAATACGGCTTCTACAAAAAAGCTTGTAGTAGAAATTCACTCAATTTTGCACGATCTTATGTTGTTGAGATTCATTTTTCTTATATTCGGTGCCATGATGGTAATCTTGGCAATGACATAGCGGACCAGTTGGCGAAAGAAGCCACTTTTCACGAAGTAGATTTAGTGGTGTATGTCCCGGCGTCTCACTGGAAGCGTGTCGCTAGGGAAAAAACTGTCTTAGACTGTAATACTGAATTTCTTGCTTCGTCTAGGGCATTGTGGACAAAAAGATTTTTTTCCAACTATTTTTCAGCATTTAAAGTGCACTTTTCAACTGACATTAACTTAACTCAAGTTTTAACTGGCCATGGAAATTTTAAGAGCGATTTGATTCGTTTTAATTTGGTGACCAGTGGACTTGGTGCTTGCGGTAAAGCTGATGAAGATGTTGAACATTTTCTTTTATACTGGAAATTACATGCGAGTTCCCGAACTATCTTAAAGGCGGATTTGAGACGACTGTCCATTTGTTGGCCTCCTGTTTTCTCTGAACTCGTTAAGAGAGTCGAAAGTCTTGTTGTCTTCAGAAATTTTGCTTGTAATTTAATTTTTTTAATTTTTTTTGTTTTGTGTTTTTCACTTACTTCTGTAAGCCTCATGTTATATCTTGTGGTGCATGAGGAGATTTTAAATGAAACTATAAAAAAAATCTTTAATGGAAAATTTCACTTTGTTAATGAACACTTTAAAGATACTGTTCAGAAATACTGTGCATTTTTCTTTTATATTTTGAAAGTTATTGAAATTTGAAAAGTATTATATTACTGAGAAGTATCACATGAATTTTGTGAGATTGCTAGAATGTTAACATTTCAAATTATATGCAAAATGTGCGATGCTTACTAAACTTTTAATGATGCATTGATTATTTTTTAAATTATGTAAATTATATGTGAAACATAAATTTTAAATTGTATGTAAAATTATACGCAAATAATAAAGGAAAAAGTCCTACAATGTATTGAAATTCGAAAATTATCGTATTATCTCCAAATGTTAAAAGTTGTAGTGTCGTACGAAAAGCAACAATACGTTCAGAAACTCAAATTCTGTGATACAGAATATTATACTGAAGCAATATAATGAAATTTGCTTGTTTAAATTTCCAATGTCGGAGAGAAAATGAAGTCCTTCATCGAACAATTCCTCAATTTTTACACGTATGAATTTCCATGTCGGACGTTCAAATTTACGTTTATTCGTCTACTTGTAACAAATATTAACAAACGAACACGAACCTTTAAATACGACACGAAAGCATTTTTCAACAATTTTGTTCCTGTGTCATATTCAGATTGAGGAATAATCCACATTTTATTCATAAACAAAATTTAAATAAATTCAATAAAAAAATTTTAAAAACCTGTAAGGAGAAAATCAACTTTAATAAAATTCAAATTTTTTGTCGCTACAAGAGAAATATAAGCATGAAATATTTTGTCATTGTTCACCTTGAAGGATCTGAAGAAAAATAATCTATTTCTGATTTGATTATTTTCTGTTTTACCATTTCTTCACTTTGAGGTCTAAGCCCGAGTGTCACTCGAGTTCCCATTTTCTTTGAAGCGAACTAAGCCCGAGAGTCTCTCGGAGTCAACTCTCTGACCTACAAAATTGCCAATTATATACGTTCGAAGTCTGTTTAGATATTATCTATAAACATTCTACTTTCCAAACAAGTAATATATAAAAAAAATTTTAAAGTCAATTCCTGCTTAGGTCAACAAAGAAAAATTTGAGTGTGAACTAATAGTAGAAATTGAAAAAAAGGATTGCCTGCCAGAACCTTGCCTACTGTGCGAGATTAGGAGGGGGGAAAGAGAGAGAAAAAGTTTGTCAGGTTGGGGATTCGATCTCGCAACCTACAGGACGGGAGAAGCCCGCGGTACCGCAGTGCTACCGTTTACACAGTAACAAGAGGGAAATTACTATTCAAGAGCAAGCTCAATTTTAGTTTTAGACACTCTAGGTCTAAAACTAAAATTGATTAATTAAATTTAATTAATGAATTAATATGTGAAAAAACTGTATTAACATCAAGTGTCATCCACTACAAGTTTTAAAAAATGTATTTGAACTTGAGTGGATGAATAAAAAGTACTTTTATTAACGATTGAAAATTTGAACAAGATATATATAGAGAGAGTGTGAACTAATAGTAGGAATTGAAAAAAAACCAGATGGCAGCACCTAACACGTGTAAATTTATGAAACGATCTAGAATCAAAATTAAAATCAGGGTTAGTTTGTACTCTCGGTCGCCATATTTTTTGTGTTTAACCCTTCAGCGGGGACGTCAATTTTTGGAACACAAGCAGGAGCGCGTGGCACACATTGCAATGTCTCTTTCAACCTTGATAACTCCTTTTGTGATAAACTTTTTTTCAATAGAAAAAAATAATTCTGCGTTTTATGGCAAGATACAAAATGTTGATAATATTGAGATAATAGCCGGGCTTAACCCGTCTAGCCGGTCGGTTTAGGGACCCGCTCCCTTCAGCAATCATTGTCGGATAATGGAAACACTAAAATACAAAGAATAAAAGTATTTAAATTTTCTGGTTACGCATCCCACGTCCTGCAAACAGTCGCAGGCAGAAAAAAAATTCTTTTCCTCCCCCGGCGAGAATTTCCCTTCCCTCCACCCCTCCGTGTATGGGTGATAAATTATTTATTCTAGACTTCCCCTCCCGCATATGAAATGTTGTAAAAAACTCTATCATCTGTAGCACAAACTGTATCAACAGACTTATAAATCTGAGATGTGCCAGGCAAATGACCTAAAAGCTGCTTATTAATGAGTATAACGTTGTTGTTTTTTGGTGCAAGGATAGCTATTTCACGTAACCAACTATGATATTTAAAATGCTGAGAGAGGTCGGGAAACACTTCATCTAACAAATCTTCATGATTTTCAATTAATTTTCCAATATCTTCCACTACTAAGTCCATCATCGTCATGAGAAATCAAGTTTCCATTTCCTAGTTGAAGTAAAGTATCAGAGAACTGGTGTGCATCAGTGTGTAATGGAACTCAAATTTTGTAATTATTTTAACTAATATACTATTTTAACTCTAAAGAAAAAATACTATTTTCTTATTTCCTAATTTCTTAGCAACATCGGTTCCATGCACATTTATAAGTGTATTTACATTATTTTGTAAAATCTTAAATTCTCTATGTTCTGAAAATCATTCCTGTGGTTTTTCAAACCGGGTTTCCTGGAAGAAGGGAATGTGCTCCCCACAGGCAATTAAGTGCGACCTATAGCATTACGGATAGTACACAAGGTCATTTCCACAGGAAGGGAGAATTTCTTACCACCCCCTCGGACATTAGGGGGACATAGTTCCTCCATAGCAACGACCCAGCAACCTTTTTTTTACTAATCATAAGCCTGAAAGGTGTGAATGTTCTAGAACATTTTTCTGACCGCTGCGATTTTGGTGCTGGGAAGTTTTAACGGTTTTTTTAATCAGTCGAAGAAAAAGCTGCGACAGTGATCTAGCTCGAGGTTGTCCGCTCATCGGCCCTTGTCGCCTTTTTTTATGCTGGGGTATCTCGAGGTTTCTGGTCTGCTTTTGGACCAAGCTTAGTAACACTGTGAGAGATAATTATCAGTCTACAATAAGGGTGGTGGTAAGTAAAAATAATTTGTAATATATTTAATCAGGCGAGAGCACAGAATAATTTATATATGTAGCTAGGTTTTATTATGTGTTCATATAATTTCTAAATGTGGATAGATAATTATTATGTTGTTTCTGTGCAAATTGTAACCAACTATAAAATGAATTTTAAATAATATGAAGAGAAATTAAATGCTAATGTTATTTATTAAAATTGAGTTTGTTTTTCTAATTATCTCAGACATGTGTCAGAAGGTGTTTAGCAATTTTAAAAGTGCCACTATACGATTCTCTATTTTATTACCTATTTAGTTCCACATAATAATCAGCATCACCTGTCGTATGAACCCCCATATTAGTTTGAAGATCAAGTGTTTCAATTTCATTCCATATAACTGAAGATTTCAGGCATGCATGTATTTCATCAGTTCTCGTTCCACGTGGCATAACAGGCAGAGTCTGTCAGAAGTCACTAACCAAGAGCAAAGTAATACCTCCCATCCTTCGGCATAATCATTTAAAAATTCACAATAAAGGTTATTTGATCTACGATGTGACAATTAAAGCGCTATAAATAAAAGAATAAAATGTTACTAGACAGCAAATATAAAATAAACAAAAAGAGAACACAGTAAAAAGTATACTTAAAAACACACAAATGGAATAGCAGTAATCAAAGCTAAACACAAACATAACTAACAGTTGTATTAAAACACCTCTGGTAAACAATGTTAAGTGTCCAACTATTTGGAGCATAAATGTTAAGATTTTGCTTAATTCCTACTTGAGAATAATAATAAAAAATATTCCAAAGAGTTTCAGACAGAAGCATAAAAAGAAAGAATATGCAAAAAAGTAAGTAAATTAAACAAAAAATGACAAAATTCAGAAAAAGTGAACACCGGCAACTTGTAAAAAAGGGTGATCCGTATACTGGGAACTAACCCAGTAAAAAAGGATTAAAATGAAAGGTAATGAATAAATGAAATGAAAGGTTTTCAACAATAAATGTTGCCACAAATATAAAATACCGTATTGTATCATGATCAACAAAGATTTAAAAATAATAATAAGGGTTGATTTATACAGGCACGTGAAGGGAACGTAACGGGAACGAGCCGAGCGCGCGACGAGTCGTCGTAATCATTTCCTCCCTGTTTTTCAATGGAACTGTTTATACTGCGCCGTGACACGTCCGATTCTCGGCAGATTCCCGGCCGAGAATCGGCGCCAACGATTCGAAGCAGGAAGTCGTTCACTGCTCGGCCGTCTCTCGTTCATGGCAGAAAGTAAAAAGTGGCTATTCAAGATATAATTTACATACTGTTATTTATGTTTGATATTTAATATGGATGATGAAAACTCATTGAGCTGGTGAGAGGTTTTGTACGATTTGGCCCATTAAAATACATGAATCCAAAGTTCAAAATGACAATTCGGAAGGCAACAGGAGAAAATTATACTTGAAATTACAATTGGTTCACTAAAATATAAAATTTATCAATTTGTATGAATAATGAAACAATGGAAAAATTATTTACACGATTTAGAAAGTGTAAATTGTTAAAAACAAATACTTACATGTATGGATTTGTTGGTTATAAAGCAATTTTTCTTGCTATCTGAGCAGCAAAATTGTATATTAAAAGTGAAAAGTCCAAAGATGATGAGAGATCATTTTCATTAGAAATAACTGCCAAGGAGGACAGGCGTACAATCCGTTTTCAAAGCATTCTGATTGTACCTGCTTTGTAATATTTTCAATTCTTGTGGGAAAAGTGGGAAATAAAATCCATTATAATGATAGAGAGAACAAGTAAAAGCCATTTTTTGTTTACCTCACTCCTTCAGCCTTCAAACCCTTTCTTCCCAATAGGTTTGGAGCCAGGGCAGCCCAAGAGGGGGGGGGGCAACTGGGGCACTTTGCCCCAGACCCCCAACTGCCGGAGGGGCCCCAAAAATTTTTAAAATTTATTTATTAGATTTCCTCCGAAAGAAAATTTTGAAACTTGTACCGTACTTCAAAATTTAAAATAATCTCCTGAAAAAAGGGCCCCCCCCCAAAAAAAAAGAAATAAAAAAAATTGTTCGATTAATCAGATTTCTTGGGGCCCCCAACAGAAGTTTGCCCCAGGCCCCGTAAAGTCTCTGGGCGGCCCTGTTTGGAGTGCATTTACTTATTTGTCTTACACTCCCTACAGAATGTCTTGTCTATTGTTTGCTTTGAATAGAGCAAACATTTGACCAAATGGTAGTAGTATTCGTTCACAAGGATATGTTCACGTTTTTCTCAGTTTGCAACTACTCCGTGAAAACGAACAAAGTCCGACAAAACGGTTTATAATTCTTCAAATGACTGTATGTAGTGACTGACAGATAGTAGAAACTGATATTGAAAAAAAGGATTGATAATCAAGGGTTTACTATAACGGAATTGAAGATAAATCATGTTTTTTTAACCGAGAAATTTTTCGAACCAAAAGAGTAGTTTGTCAATTAAGATTCTTTCTGCGATTCTTTAGAAAAATCGAAACATATATATTTTTATAAGTTGAATTATAGAAACCGCGAAAAATGAGGGATTTCTTTAAAAACCCGTAACATTTAGAAAACTGTTACTATGAGAAATAAAAATGGCGGCCCTGGGCGGTTACCCAGTTTGTCCACCCCTAAGCACGGCCCTGGCTCTCCTCTAACAAAAGTGTGATAATGGCTAAATCTTTAAATGAAAAATGAAACCGCGCCATGACATTACAAATCTTTCACAACTAATGAAACACGTTCCCGCCACTTTCTACTCCCGTCTCTGTATAAACACATGCAGCCGGCGCCCGGGCTCGGATCGTTCCCGTTACGTTCCCTTTACGTGCCTGTATAAATCAACCCTTAATAATTCAAAAGAGATAAATTTTGACGTCACCGCATGGGTATATTTTCTTTTATCTCTTTATATAATACGCTATCGTGCGTGGCACTGAAATTGACGTTTATGTATAATAAAGAATGGCAACTGTTACGGCAATTTTATTTTGCTTTCCATTGAAAAAAAAAAGAAAACAAAAGGATTTATATTAGAAAATGAATTTTTAATAAAACAAAAAATGAAACTAAAAATCAATAAATGCGTTCACTTATCTTGCAACATCTAGATTTTTTTTACCTCTATTATCTGTTAAGGCTAATTTTTGTGAGTGAATCACAAATCACAAAATTGTGCTTAAAGTGTAGACTCATTCTTATTAGTTAAGATATACTACTTTTAATGCTTTTAAAAGTACATCGTAAATTATAAAAATAAGAACAATATACATTACAGTATACTAAGAATGAAGTACGAACACAATATGTAATATACCAAATTACCAATTTACCAAAACTACCAAATTTCAGAAAGTAAACAAACGCAAGTTAGCGAGACACATAGGGGGGATTCCCGGAAATGTAACAGCTTCCATTTACTGTTGTCACCCTTCAAAATTGTTGGTTTTTTATTAATAAAAATTATTATAATTATTTTAAAGCTTACAAACTTATCTTAGAATTATCCTAAGGCTTCAAAGCATAAGTTTACGAAGTTTCAACAAGATTCGCCAAGAGATGTAGATTTGTATATACATGCATACATTCATACATATAGGCCATTTGCTTTATTTATATAGATATTTATAATTAAAAGCCAAAGAATGCAGATACAATCACCTTATTTCAAAACTGCCCAGTTTATTGGATCTAAGAACAACTTGCGAATAGATTCCTATTATGTCCAAAAATCTTAAAAACAATGTGAGAGTCCATCTTCGTGATATGCGGGATACCGTGTAATAGCTGCACATTTGATCGATCACTACAACTCCTGCTTTTGTCGTATTCTAATCAAATATAATCGTTGGTTTACCACGGTTAAATCCCGACTAACAATGAATGGAAATTAATACAAGGGTCAGAAAATCAGACCTGCATTAGCAAGGGTGTAGCTATAAATAGAAACTGCTTAGAACATTCAAAACTTACATGTAAAATCACAGTTCAAAATTACGAAAATGTTGCACTTTGTACACGGGCGCATCCTCTTAAGGGTTAACGATGTCTCGTAAACGATTTTTAGATTTATCTAATGGAGATGATTGATTTGGCGGAAGTAAGAGATATGTTAGCATGTGTTTCTTTGTCAGAGATACTCGAATCTGATTTAGATGATCCAGAATACCAGCGCAATGAAATTAGTTGAAAAAAGGTGGAACAGTAATGAAGGAATGTCAACCTGCAACAACAGTTCACAGACTGTCTGCGAGACATTTCCCAAATCCGATACCACCGACAGAAAAATAAGAGAATCCTACAAGAATTTGTAAGGTTTGCAGCTGCAAATCAAAGGCAGAAACGGGGAAAAGATTGAGGAAAGAAACTCGAACTGATTGCGAACCTTGTAGTGTTGTTCTTTGTGAAAATCCATGCTTTGAAATGTATCAAACCAAAGCAAATTTTATTAAATGATGCTATTTACCAATAAAAGCTATTTTTAGATCTTTGTAAACCATCTGGGTATATGTTAGCATGTGTTTCTTTGTCAGAGATACCCGAATCTGATTTAGATGATCCAGAATACCAGCGCAATGAAATTAGTTGAAAAAGGTGGAACAGTAATGAAGGAATGCCAACCTGCAACAACAGTTCACAGACTGTTTGCGAGACATTTCCCAAATCCGATACCACCGACAGAAAAATAAGAGAATCCTACAAGAATTTGCAAGGTTTGCAGCAGCAAATCAAAGGCAGAAACGGGGAAAAGATTGAGGAAAGAAACTCGAACTGATTGCGAACCTTGTAGTGTTGTTCTTTGTGATAATCCATGCTTTGAAATGTATCAAACCAAAGCAAATTTTATTAAATGATGCTATTTACCAATAAAAGCTATTTTTAGATCTTTGTAAACCATCTGGGTATATGTTAGCATGTGTTTCTTTGTCAGAGATACCCGAATCTGATTTAGATGATCCAGAATACCAGCGCAATGAAATTAGTTGAAAAAGGTGGAACAGTAATGAAGGAATGCCAACCTGCAACAACAGTTCACAGACTGTTTGCGAGACATTTCCCAAATCCGATACCACCGACAGAAAAATAAGAGAATCCTACAAGAATTTGCAAGGTTTGCAGCAGCAAATCAAAGGCAGAAACGGGGAAAAGATTGAGGAAAGAAACTCGAACTGATTGCGAACCTTGTAGTGTTGTTCTTTGTGAAAATCCATGCTTTGAAATGTATCAAACCAAAGCAAATTTTATTAAATGATGCTATTTACCAATAAAAGCTATTTTTAGATCTTTGTAAACCATCTGGGTATATGTTAGCATGTGTTTCTTTGTCAGAGATACCCGAATCTGATTTAGATGATCCAGAATACCAGCGCAATGAAATTAGTTGAAAAAGGTGGAACAGTAATGAAGGAATGCCAACCTGCAACAACAGTTCACAGACTGTTTGCGAGACATTTCCCAAATCCGATACCACCGACAGAAAAATAAGAGAATCCTACAAGAATTTGCAAGGTTTGCAGCAGCAAATCAAAGGCAGAAACGGGGAAAAGATTGAGGAAAGAAACTCGAACTGATTGCGAACCTTGTAGTGTTGTTCTTTGTGAAAATCCATGCTTTGAAATGTATCAAACCAAAGCAAATTTTATTAAATGATGCTATTTACCAATAAAAGCTATTTTTAGATCTTTGTAAACCATCTGGGTATATGTTAGCATGTGTTTCTTTGTCAGAGATACCCGAATCTGATTTAGATGATCCAGAATACCAGCGCAATGAAATTAGTTGAAAAAGGTGGAACAGTAATGAAGGAATGCCAACCTGCAACAACAGTTCACAGACTGTTTGCGAGACATTTCCCAAATCCGATACCACCGACAGAAAAATAAGAGAATCCTACAAGAATTTGCAAGGTTTGCAGCAGCAAAACAAAGGCAGAAACGGGGAAAAGATTGAGGAAAGAAACTCGAACTGATTGCGAACCTTGTAGTGTTGTTCTTTGTGATAATCCATGCTTTGAAATGTATCAAACCAAAGCAAATTTTATTAAGGGAACGGTGGACCTTTATTTGAGCAAATCTCGACATTGTAATACTGATTGTGTTATTGTAAAAAATATATATATATTTCTGTAGATTATTAGTACCAATATAATTTTTTTTCAAGTAAAAAATCATTTATGAAGCTTCTACAAAGTAATTTATAATGGGTAAGTGTAGTAATGAATTTTAAATCTGTTTTTCTCAAAACAGATTTTTCAAGGTTTTTAAATTTTTTAAATGCTCCATGCTACTTAATTTTTGTTCAAAATTCATGAAACTGATAAGTAAGAATCCTGATGCCATTTAAAAAAAATGGGTATGTATTTTACAATTCGACTTCATTAAGGTAATTAAATTTGATTTATAACTTTTTAAAAGGCAAAATTTTGATGAAAATCGGGATGGAATTCAGATAAAAAATCTTTCAAAAATTAACTATTCAAGGGATTACATAATTGATACCCAGATTTGTTTGTTATACATTTTAAAGAGATTAAAATGCAAAATCGAGGAACTATCTCAAAATTAAGTAGCAAGGAGCATTTTAAAATTTTGTTTATGAATTTAAAATTTTTTAAAAAATCTTACAATTATAATGAGATTGGAAATTTCTTTTAAGGTATTCTGATTAATTATAGTGAAATGTATATATGTACAAAATTTCGTATCTCTATGAGGAAAAGTAAAAAAAGTAAATTTCCCGTTCCCTTTGTCCGCCGTTCCCTTAAATGATGCTATTTACCAATAAAAGCTATTTTTAGATCTTTGTAAACCATCTGGGTATGTTTTACTCAATTTTATTTAAAATGTCACGTTCAAAAATAATGTTTCCTAATGCGGGACTTTTTTTACTTGCTTTTTTCAATAATTTCTCATTAAATATTAATTCTTAGTAAATGTAAATAGTTTCTACATTATGAACCAAATCAGTTTAAAATTTCTAATAAAAAATATTAAGATATATATCTTCAATTTTTTTTTTTAAATATCAAAAGTACCAAAAACCTTCAGTCCACAGGGAGACATACGGTCGAAATAGCTCACACCTGAAAATGTTACCATTTAGAAACAATCAAAAAAAAGTCCAGTCTTTTACGTGAAATATAGGAAGTATAGAGATTTTTTTTTCAATGAATAGAAGCAGAGATTAAATCCGAGTTATCAATAAACAGTAAAGAATCTATTTTTTCTTTCGAACATAAAAAGGAATTCATACAAAAAATAAAACAGAATTGTCCTTATGAGTTTAAATGTATGCCACTAATTAAAATATGTATTTTTTAATTAGCTAAAACGTTTCAAAAAGCACCTTTAAGTTTTTAGGTAGATTAATTTTTTTTAATATTTTTATCTGTTTCTAATGTATTTTTTCTTCACACGAAAAATTCAGCGTGATTAATAATATATGAAATATAAAATGCAAAAAACAGAATATTTCTATATCTTAAACGATAAAACTATTCCAGCTTCCATTATGCGGAAAAAACTACTCTATAAGCAAAATAGTAGAAGAAGAATTTAAATTCAGTCTGATAAAAAACTTATTAAAATGCTTCAAAGGAAAATTTCCCTTTGTTAATGAACACTTTAAACATACTGCTCAGAAATGATGTGCATTTTTCTTTTATATTTTGAAAGTTATTGAAATTTGAACTTTATTTTACTGAGTTTTGTAATATATTACTGAGAGGTATCACATGAATTTTCTGAGACTGCTAGAATATTAACATTTCAAATTATCTGCAAAATGTACGTTGATTATTAAACTTTTTAATGATACATTGATTATTTCTTCCATTATTTAAATTACATGCGAAACGTAAATTTCAAATTGTATGTGAAATTATATGCAAATAATAAAGGAAAAACGATTAAAATGTTTCGAAATTCGAAAATTATCATATTATCTTCAAAAGTTAATGTCGTTCGAAAAGCATCAATGCATTCAGTATCTCCATTCCTATGATACAGAATATTGTTTTAAATCAATATAATATGCTATATAATTTGCATGTTTAACTTTGAATTATCGCACAGAAAATGAAGCCCTTCTTCGAAAAATTTATCAATTTTCAACACAAGTATGAATTTCCATGTCGGACGTTCAAATTTAAGTTGGACTTGTAACAAATATTAACAAATAAACCCTTAAATATGACAAGAAAGCATTTATCAAAAATTTTATTCCTGTGTCATGTTTATATCTAGAGATAATCCGCATTTCATTTATGAAAAAATGTAAATAAATGCAATTGATTTTTTTTTGGAAACCTTTAAAGAGAAAATCAACTTTAAATGAAAGTCAAATTTAAGTCGCTTGAAGAGAAATATAAACATTAAACATTTCGTCATCGTTCAGTTCGAAGGATCTGAAGAAAAGTGATATATTTCTGATCTGATTCTTTTCCGTTTTACAATTTCTTTTAATATCTCGAAACAATAAAAAAAATTACAATCTCTTACATAAAACAAAAGAAGAATAAATATATTTTTTCAAAGAAATAAAAAGCAGAGATTAAAACCGAATTATCAACAAACAGTAGAGAATCTATTTTTTTTTATAGATAAAAAGGAATTTCTTTGAAAAATGAAATGAAATTGTATTTGCGAGTTTAAATGCCTGCCATTGATCAAAATATGTATTTTTTAAATATATGCTAAAATTTTCCAAAAACACCTTTAAATATTTTCAATACATTGAATTTTTTCAATACTATTTATCTGATTATTATGTATTTTTTTTCATACGGAAAAATAAACATGATTAATAATATATGAAATATTAAATAGAGGACAGAATATTTCTGTATCTGAAAGATAAAATTTCTTAAGCTTCTATTATGTGGAAAAAATCTATTATGTACACAAAGTGCCGAGAAAAGAAGAATTCCAACTGATAAAATTCATATTTGAAAGCTTCAAAGGAAATTTTCACTTTCTTAGTGACTACTTTTAAGATACTATTCAGAAATGCTGTGCATTTTTCTTATATATTTTGAAAATTATTGAAATTTGAAATGTAACAGTCTATTGAAAAGTATCATATCTCAAAGATTGCTAGATTGTTAATATTTCAAATTATATGCAACTAGCTGAAATGCTGTAATTAATTTGAATGTACTCCGCACTTCGCTACGGAGTACATTCAAATTAAATACAACGGTCAATGTATGCAATTAATGCCAAAAGAAATATATATATATATATATATATATAATAAAAACGACGATCAATGTATACGGTTGATGTAAACAAAAAACAGAAAAATATATTTATAAAAAATTGTAAGGGATATTTTTATAGACAAAATAATGTAGGAGAAAAATTTTCAATTTAAATGTAATAGGACATACTAAAAAATATAGTACAGTTAATATAGTACAGTTTGAGGAACATAATATCTTTTATTGTATTTTAATATTTTTTTGGATAATGTCCAATCATCTGCCGCATTAGCAAGAAAAAAATATTTATTGTCTATTTCGTTTTTATGCACGTGACGATAAATTTATTTAAAGTCCTATTAAAAGAAATCACGTGATCAGCATTTAATAAGTTAAATTGTAAAAATTAATCTTTAAATATTCACCAAAAATCAGAAAATGGAGGTAAAGATTCGAAAAAGATCTCATTTAAAAGGAATTTCTATGATCTTTCTCGTGATATAAATTTTATAATCCTCAAATTATTATTTTTAATGCAATCTTAAAAAAAGGTACTAATACAGCTTAAAAATTTAATTTCAAAAAATCTAAGAAGAATTTTTCAAAAATTTTCTTAGTGCACCCCTACACTATGGGAAGAAAGGCCGTGCAAATTTTCAGCCCTTTAGGTCCAGCGGTTTGGTCTGTCCGTTATATGTCAGTCAGTCAATCAGTCAGTCAGTGAGTCAGTCAGTTACGGAACTGTTTTATATATATATATAGATTATGTACGTTGCTTACCAAATTTTTCATGACATGTACAATGATTATTCATTTAATTATTTAACAGATATGTGAAATGTATATTTCAAAGTATATCTGAAATTATACCCTGATTTTGCTAGTGGTAAAGGAATAAAACCTTATAATTTAAAATATTGAAATTTGACAAATACCATATTAACTATATTAGTTAAAAAGCTACATTTATTCTAAAGTACTTTTTAGCTAATTTTCTATTAAGGTAAATATCTTGTTACGAAATTCCTCCAATACTTTTATTCCCAACCCTTGTACTGCCAGATTTAAAAGAAAAAGTTTGATTTACGTGCAAACAATTCAAGATTTTTTTTTCTTTCGGGGGGGGGGGGGGGGGGGGGGTAGTTTAATTTTAATACCTTATCACCAGATTTTGGCCAATAGCAAAGATTAACAATAACAAAGATTAGACTTGCATCAATGAAAGGGATTACAAATGTCAGTTTATTAATGATTAAAATTACAGAAATGTAAGTCGAAAGGAAAATGCTGAAATCAGTATTGTGAGTGTCCATTTTCATCAATTATAACTACTGCCACATTGCAGGGCTCTAAGGGATAAGGTTTCCAGATGGCTGCCTGCGAAATGCCGTTCTGTGCAGATTCAGCTCGCATCCATCATTCTTAATTTGGGACCGCTGGAGCCGAAATATTGACAATTTTTGAGTTATCGTATCTCAAACATGCTCTGTGTAGGACAAACCGAGAGACCGAATATGCCAAGGAATAGTTGATGTAGATAACAGAAGAAACGTTCGACATTACGGGTGATGAGGGGGCAAAAATTATTCTTTTGACTGCTGCAGGACTTCCCCAGGATTGCTGCAGATATGTTCCGCACAAGGGTAGAACTGCTGGTTCCAACGCCTTTTTGGTGGGTAGTTGATTATTCAGAGAGCCTGCCATTCTGTAAGGCGAGATCAGGAATGTAATGAAATAGCACCTCTTACCATTACGCTTGGAGTAGAATCAATATGACGCTCTAAAATGCACCCTTCCAGATGGCGTACCCCACTGGATCCTCAAACAAGGATCTCGTCATCATGTTGTCGTGAATAAATCTCTAGTTCTAACAAAAGTAGCTCAAAAAAGGAAGTTAAAACAAAATTTCCTCATAACATTCCTGAAGTCAGTCGATTCGTGAAATGATATTGGGTTAAAGTAACTTGTCGTAAAGGTCTGACCTGCGGGCCCATGCCGTAATAATTGTCGCTAAACATAGATGGCAGACGTCACCTATTGTGTAACCATCCACCATTGTTGTACTAACGTTGTAGATGGCGCTGCATGGTTCGTCAGTGACATCCCGGCCTCGTCATCCATTAGTACATGTTTTCCCTCTCAGAGTAGACTTACGCGCTGCAGATCCCTTACGATAATGCGTAGAACCTTTTTGTGAATAGATATGTATAATTGTTCATATTGATATTGCATCCTTAATATTGCTGAATGCTTGGGTGAAATGCGTGCAACAATATCACGAAACGACAAACCACATTCTTTCAAACCAATAATTAATCTTACCTCAAACTCTAGCAACGGTTCATTACACTGTCAGGTTTTTCGATAAGCCATGTCAACGTACTAGCTGAGCCTTAACAACTGAATTCACTAGCACAATGTTTGGTTTACTTTGAATACTCCGAATCGCATTTCAGCCTCATCAACGCTCAGTCCGTTTCTCAACTGCATCATATTTGCACTCGCAGCTGAAAATTTAACCAGTAGCATTTGCCGTAATGAACTACCCGTCCAGACCGACTACTCTTATAGCACTATTGATATTTAAAATCTATTACTATTTTATATTTTAGGGGTCCGGGGCACATTTTTTAAAAATTTTTATTTATTGAGTTAAAATTTTGAATTTTTTGTGAAGGTTAACCATACAGTTTGTAAACAAAATCTCATCATAAAAATCCTCATAAAGTTTTTTAAAATATTTTAATTTAAATTTTTTTGAAGTGGGGTAATTTAAAATCGTTATAACTCCCAATATTATTTGTCGAATTTCAAAAAAATTTTCTTTAATTGAACAAAAATATATACGTTTTAATTTTGATTCAGTGTTTTTTTAAATATTAATTTAAAAAAATTTAAAATATTTACAGTTAAAATTTCAAAAAAGTATTATGTAACTTATTTTTAAAAAATCATATTTGAATATTATTTATAAATTTTCTGGATCAAAATTAAAGTAAAATAATTGAAAAAAACATGTTCCAAATTTGAGCATTTATCTTTTAACGGTTCTTGACTTATAACAATTTAAAGACGAGAAATGGTGAAAGAACCATCATGCAGGAAAAAGCATTTACAGGTTTAAACAAAGATTCCCTGCTATTAGAATGTTGGGAAAAAATTAATTTCTCCTGTTCTAATTAAGATAGAAACATGATTTAGACGTCATTTTAAGCTGAAAAGAACATAAAATTTTTTGATTGAATAAAATTTGCTTTCGAAATTTTGTCCTGGACCCCCTTAAAAACAGTTTCAAGGTAAAATAAAAGATGGTTTACAAAAACTTAAAATCATCTTAACATTTTTAGGTAAATATAAAAGTAAACAACTATTTTAAAGAAAATTAACTCTTATTTAAAATGTAAGATTTATATCTATTGTACGATAGCCTTTAATAATGTAAGATTTATATCTATTGTACGATAGCCTTTAATAATGTAAGATTATAGCTCTATTTTAATGTAAACCAATAAATACAGGAACAAAGCTTGGACAGAATATAACAGAACCTGACAGTATTCACATCCCAAAATCTTGAAACATGTTACACTATTCCGGTTAATATTCTTGCCTTAAAGACTCAATGCTTTTATATCGCAGGGATATCAAAATATAAATAATTAACTACATTATATACTCTATTATGCAGATAACAACTGACAGGTATATTAAATAATTTAATTCATTTAGAGAAAGGGCATTAAATTATATTACAAATTTTGCCCTAAATATATTTAATCCTAATTATTTATTTCTGAAAGGATAAACGCCAAATAACTATTTTTTCAACTAAAAAATTAAAATTTGCTTCATTTCTCAGTTTTTAGCAAATGCTAACAAAAATTTCACTTTGAAATTTACCTAAAGTATTTCTTACACATAAAGAAAAAATCAATAACGGCTTCATATCCAAGAATGATGGCTATTTATCATTCTCGTGAAAAAAAATGGGAGAAGCTAAGCATTATTAGATTTCTTGAGACGTTTTGAAAGAAAATCACCTATGACAAAAGCACGATTTAAGACTCTTGAAAACAAATTCATACATTCAATATTCCTTTGTTCAATAATAAAGATTTTCAGAAAAATAACCCATTTCAGATTTGATTATTATCATTTTTATCGTTTTCTTTAATGCTTCAAAAAGCAATCAAGATATCTTTTCCATCATTTTAACCAAGACAGAATGAGAAAAAAAATCATTTTTTGGCAGAGAATTGAACCAGACAAAACATTGATTTTCAATAAGCAACTAGGAAACTTTGTTGTTGGAAGAAACTTTATATTTATGCTTTCGTAAGTAAAATAAGATATAAAAAATAGGGATATATACTCCGAATTAAAATGTAGAAATAATATAAAGAACTTAAGTAATATATAGAACTCTCATGGAGAAAGATTGGGGACATGTTTTAAAGACAGTCTCTTTATTTGCGGTAAGTAAATTTGATATCAGAATTTTATCTAACTGAATCCACTCAAATGTATAAGAAACAAGATTGATAAATTATTTTTCAATTTCAAAACATCCTTTTTATTAATAAAAATTCTTACTTAATTGGGGAAATACATTTTGATAGATCCATTTGCCAGGGACTTCATAACACTTTCCTAAATAAATTACCAGACGAGAGAATTCTAATTATACTAGCCCTGTGTTGTTACCATAGGGGCACCAGAAAATAAAAATCGTGTATGTTCGAAATAAAAACATCTTACAGTATATTTACTTCATAATTATTGTGAACTTAACAAAAGAAAATTAGAAACATGAATTACTTGCAAGTTTATAATTATAAAATATATATATATATATATATGTGTGTGTGTGTGTGTGTGTGTGTGTGTGTGTGTGTGTGTGTGTGTGTGTGTGTGTGTGTGTGTGTGTGTGTGTGTGTGTGTGTGTGTGTGTGTGTGTGTGTGTGTGTGCGTGTGTGTGTGCACGTCTGCGTGTGTATGGGGGGACGTCGGGAGTTTCCTTAAATACTTAGATTAATAGTTCGTAGGCAGTGGTAGCCATTAATTTGACAGAGAGACGAATTATTTCCATGAAACATCTTTATTTTTGCTTCTGTTGAACCAGAGCTCCAAACGAGTTGGCGAGACCATTCCGTTCAAGTTCCTCCCGCGAGCCGTAGCACCCTTCCCCATCGAAATCTAACTGCCACCTAACTTAACTGCCCTCTTTGTTCAAGGAACCGCCTAGAAAAACCTGATTCAGCGAATCGGACCCCCCCCCCCTCCCCCAAGAATGTTCTATTTGATGACTTGCAAAAAAGACTCGGCCCGAATGTAGAAGCGGAATGGTATAATACACCACGGTGTGTGGCCAAGAACGAATCTATTGTAAAGGCTGCAGAGGCAGGGGTAAATAGGGGCTTATAAACCATGAGTAAATAGAAAAATAGCTGTCGGTGTGGCCAGTGATAGCGATCTAAAGTCTATAAATATTGCAAGATGGATGGTCGTTATTTTATCTGATCCTAGTCACGGCACCAGATGTAGGCAATTATTAACCTTAAAACAATGGATGCATGCATATGGTGGATCAGGCAAGAGAGACATAACATTGGCCTTTTACATACATTTATTTGATAATTCACAAAATTCAATTAAAGGGTAATTGCTACTAGCACAATAATCTCTTTCATATTAACATTTTACATATGAGAACTCAGAAACAGAGGCAAACTATATGGTCAAAGTAATGATTTTTAGAGTCTATGGGGAGGCACTTACTACAGCTGAAGTATGCAGCGATGAAAGATGGCATCGACGACAGAGACCCAGAATCATGTCATGTATAGGAACATCTTAGCGGGTTACTGGCACTTCTCCTAGTCTCTGAGGCAGTCAAGACTCTCTATCATCTGAGCTCTGAGGAAAAAAAGTCTGAGATCAATCTGGACCTCCTCTCCTATTCCTTTCGTACTTGGCTGTTGTTCGTTTGCAGGGGGGCCATTCTGGCCCGCCCCTCTTTTTCATTGAGCAATGGGCTAATTTTCTCTCAGTAGTTCCTGCACCAATTGGTTCCTTATTATACTGCCCATGGCCATAGTCTACGAAGTACCTCCCCACCATAATTTTTATTTTCAATACCACTTTGGCCCTTATCATCTGAAGGTTTTACTGTGGGCCATAAAATAACGACCATCTATCTTGCAATATTTATAGACTTTAGATCGCTATCACTGGCCACACCGACAGCTATTCTTCTATTTACTCCTGGTTTACAAGCCCCTATTTACCCCTGCCTCTGCAGCCTTTACAATAGATTCGTTCTTGGCCACACACCGTGGGGAATTATACCATTCCTCTCCTACACCGAAGATCCTCAGGAATCCTAAAAGTAGCTTCTACATCAATCCTTTGACAAATCCATCGTTAATTCCCATGCTGTTTTATCGCCCGTCACGGTCAAGTAGCGTCACCTATTAAATACTCTAAGAAATAAACCCTCTTATCCCCATATTATAAAGATAATTCCATGCTAATCTCTTTTAATTTCTACCAGTTAACATAATTAACCTTAATTACTCTATTCCTTACTATTAATTCCTTGACATGTATATATATATATATATATATATATATATATATATATATATATATATATATATATATATATATATACATATATATATATACATATATATATATATATATATATATATACATAATATATATATATATATATATATATATATATATATATATATATATATATATATATATATATATATATATATATATGTCGGACATAGGTGCTTCACGCCCGATCCTATTAAACACATTATTCTAACATCCCGAGAATCATCTTTCACTTGGCAGTCGGTGGTCCGGTAGCGAGGACATTCATCATTAAATAAATCCATCAAACAGCAAGATGTTAACACAACCGGCATAAAAACGCTCCAATTGAACATCCTAAACATCTTTATTAAAATTCCAATAATTACTCCGCTCCATATCTAAAATAGATGGCGTCCCAATCCCATTAAAATCTGTGTGCCTTCAGGACACGTCCTTTCCATTCCCTGGTTATCCATGGCTCTGAAATAAATCCTTTGTTCATAGCTTTTTAACCAACGCTTAGGGACGCTCATTACTTATGCGTGATGTCATATCGTACATGCTGTTTTGCTAAACTCAGCATTTTCTTTCTCTTCGACGCTCAAACCACAGATGCGCCAAGATTATATAATGAAAAGGGGAATTTCAATTTAGAATCTGTGGTTCTTCAGTAATCGAATCAAGTCGAACCCATTAATCCTATTTTCACTGCAATACCTTATGCCGCTTATTTGAACTCCCAGACTTTTAAATTGTTAATCCTATATTTTACTTGCTAATATCCCGTTTTAAGGTCGCGCGATCGCCTCCCCCCATATTTTAGCCTCACAACTCCCCCCCCCCGTCCCGCTGAAGGCACACAATGAGTAGCTAATTCTCTGCAGCACGTCCTCAGAAGAGAAAAACAACTAAAATTAACTTAATTAATCAACAACTGAAAATTGCTGTGCTGGGCGGTACCTCCCCACACAACAAAATTAACTAATAACCCTAGCTACTGAAACTCATCATTATCTTCTTAACCCATTTAAACCAACTAAAATTAAATTAACATTTACGATTAGAATAGGGTGATCGTTCTCCTGAAGGCGTGCTCACAAAGAATGGCCAGTTCTCTGCAACACGTCTCCAGAAGAGAAAAACAACTAAATCATCCAACTGGAAAAATGCTGAGTAGGGACGTCTCCCCACACACCAAAAATCTTAGTGAGAACCCCATTAAATTATTCCTAATTACGACTTGAATCAACCACATTAAAATTAACTAAATTTTTCCTTAGTATTTGAAAATCTAATTTTAAAAAAAACTAAAATTAATATTCTTATTTACAAAATTCGTGCACCTAACCCCATGGAGCTGAGAAGATTACATTTTACAAAAATGTCTCCATTTGAGACAGAAGTTGACACAGAATGACTTAAAATTATTACAATCAGCATATCAAATTAATTATAAAAGAATAGTATACCAACATATTACCAATAAAACACTAAAATCAAAGTTAATTATCACAAAATATAAATTGAAAAATGTAAGAATATGATAATAAGCTTTTATGTGAACACCCACACTATGTTCTGTAGCTCAAGAAAAACAAACCTTGTGCCGAAGCACCTTGAGTCCATCACCTAGAAAATGAGTCCTGATTTTAAAATTGACAAAGTTCAGAGTTCTTGAAATATTTACAGTTCTTGTAGAAAATTAAGGGTGTCACAAAACTTCATACAAAATAATTTTATTTATAACACTATTATTAGAATTTAAAACCCTTCCTCAGATGTCTGTTATGGTGGTCATACTCCACAACAGCACTGGGAAATTTACTAAGAGCTTTCAGCGTATCATCGGGGATACCTGATTCCTCCAAAACTTCAAATTTGACACAACAAATCACTAGTGAAAAACATAACCCTAATACATATTTCAAATTCTCCAATATTTCAAAAATTTTTCGTTTTCACCATGATGTACAAAATTCTATACCTCTGAGTTTTACAAAATAAGGAAGCATGTATTTACGCTCATGCTTATCTGAAAATTTACCGGGAGACCTCCCGGTAAATTTCCGGTAATCCCCGTATCATCGGGGATACCTGATTCCTCCAAAACTTCAAATTTGACACAACAAATCACTAGTGAAAAACATAACCCTAATACATATTTCAAATTCTCCAATATTTCAAAAATTTTTCGTTTTCACCATGATGTACAAAATTCTATACCTCTGAGTTTTACAAAATAAGGAAGCATGTATTTACGCTCATGCTTATCTGAAAATTTACCGGGAGACCTCCAAGATAGCCAACAAACCAAGTGGCAACCAAAAAACACACAAGAAAATAAACATCAAATTATTAATACTAAAACACAATAAACAAATTAAAAGATCACATTTAAGTGCTTTAAACTAAGAAAAATACACAATATTTATCAATATGAAAAAAGCAATTAAATCATTGAGGTATGAAACTAACTTTCATTAAAGCACTTTCCTATACATTTTTATACCAAAAAACTTTTCATTTCATTCAAAACCAATTTTAAAAACCTACTCATGTTTGAAGAAGACATGGTTGAACTCATGCTTGTTCTGCTTCTAGACTCAATTTGATAAAATATGTCTACACATTCACATTTTGATCAAAACTCACAATTCTACCAATTTCAAAATTAAAACTTCAGACCTTTCATCTCGATCAATACAACTCAATTCCCTACCTCACAAAACATTACTTATCAAAATAAATTTATATCAAGACAATAAAAATACACTTATAAAATTATATCCAAAATTTATCAATTATATACACTTGAGCACCGATATGCAATATACCGAAAATAAACATATTATTAATCAATAAACCTTAAAAATATTTACAAAATGACGAGACTGTCAACAGCAACAAAACCAAAATGCACAATTTAAATTTAATATGTTCTAAAATTTTCCAATAATTATACCAAAACTCATAAATTTTCAAAACATAATGAAATTACAATTTTCAAAATTTTACCAATATTTATTACTAATACTCTGCTATCGAGATTCCCCCCCCCCCGAAAACCAAATAGGATTGACCGGAATGATCATCTCCAGAAAACAATTTTCAAAATGTACTTAATTTTAACAATATTAAAATTTTCATTTTTTATTACCAATAGTTTCAAATTGTCAGAACATTTTCTACTGAATTTTAACTTGTCACCACAATTTCCAATATTTACACAAAATTTTCACATTTTACATATAATAGTTACTCAAAACAAATTTTTCATCAGAACCATTTCAATTTCAAAATTTCAATACCTTAAAGTCAAAAATAATTTACATCTTCAACTTGTACAATTGCTAATTTAACCAATTTAGTAATTTTTCATATTTTTCATTTTTAACAACATTTTTTCAGAACCATTTGTTTTTAATTTATCGCGACATAGTTATTAACATTATTATTAATTCATGTAACATTACACTTCAAAACTATTTGCCTTACCTTAATTTTTTCCCGATTTACTTATTTTAATTTTTTTTACCTATTTCTTTGTATAGAAATCACAACAATTTTCTTCTTAAAATTGATCCTGAAAACGGCAGACAGTCCCGGAGAGCCACAGAAATCCTGTCTCACACACTCCAACACTTGAAGAAAATTTTTTGTGAGAGAGAGAGAGAGAAAAAAAAATCCGCTGAAGTTTCCACACACAAAAAAAAAAATTTCCGATGAGAAGATGGCACGATACCACTGAAATTTGAAGCACAAATTTTGAACACTCGTGAACATTTTTTTTTTTTACGATGAGCAGCCTAAGATCCCGTACGGCGAAAAATTTTACTAATCGCACAATTTTAAAAACAAGATGACATCACTGACTTAATTTTTGAAGCACAGAAATATGATGATCACAGGCCGAAAATTTTTCTTAATACGATGAAAAATTTTTTGATTTCTTGAATTTTAAAGACTGGGTTCCCACAGCAAAAAGGTTGCAGAATCGCTGCCGACTTATGTCGGACATTGGTGCTTCACGCCCGATCCTATTAAACACATTATTCTAACACCCCGAGAATCATCTTTCACTTGGCAGTCGGTGGTCCGGTGGCGAGGACATTCATCATTAAATAAATCCATCAAACAGCAAGATGTTAACACAACAGGCATAAAAACACTCCAATTGAACATCCTAAACATCTTTATTAAGATTCCAATAATTACTCAGCTCCATATCTAAAATAAATGGCGTCCCAATCCCATTAAAATCTGTGTTCCTTCAGCACACGTCCCTTCCATTCCCTAGTTATCCATGGCTCTGAAATAAATCCTTTGTTCATAGCTTTTTAACCAACGCTTAGTGACGCTCATTACTTATGCGTGATGTCATATCGTGCATGTTGTTTTGGTAAACTCAGCATTTTCTTTCTCTTCTACGCTCAAACCACAGATGCGCCAAGATTATATAATGAAAAGGGGAATTTCACTTTAGAATCTGTGGTTCTTCAGTAATCGAATCAAGTCGAACCCATTAATCCTATTTTCACTGCAATACCTTATGCCGCTTATTTGAACTCTCAGACTTTTAAATTGTTAATCCTATACTTTACTTGCTAATATCCCGTTTTAAGGTCGCGCGATCGCCTCCCCCCATATTTTAGCCTCACATATATATACACATATATATACAGTGGAACCTCGGTCGATCATTTCCCGAATCATTGTTTTCCGGTATGTGTCGTTTATTTCATACTGATCCGATGATAATATTTCTTTGTCATGTTCCCTCATCTATCGTTTTCCTGCACTGATCGTTTAGGGTAATAAGTCTTTTTAAAAACAATGGATCGAGGTTCCAGTGCATATATATATATATATATATATATATATATATATATATATATATATATATATATGTACTGAAGTGTCAGAATAATTGGAACAGACATGTCCATTCGAAATACGTAAGAACACACATATTCTCGTCAATGGTTTAGTTCCCATCATCTATAACGAGTCAGACATCTGTGATAGCTTAAAGAGCTGACTACGCAGCTAGCATTGCAGGTTATCATGATTGAAGCGAATTTCAGCGGGGTACGATAGATGGGGGTCGTGAGATGGGCCATTGCATTTAGGAGATACAGGAAAAGTTTAGATTTTTAAGATCGACCATTTCAAGTGTGTACTTTGAATAGAAGAATTCAGATACAACATCGAACCTATGGCAATAGTGTGGTCGTCGAAAGGCTCTCTCTATAATAGTAACCGATGCTATCTGTCGAGAGTCATTTCAGGAGAAAGGAGTGCAACATTGTCACACATAACATCGGAATTCAATTGTGGAGCCTCTACTAATATCAAGGTGAATACTTCACAACGTTCACTGCCCAATAATAGCCGATTATAACACTTTAAAAGCCGACGTACAACCCGAGTATCATTGTTTTCCTTCCAATACAGAGCGCTGCTTCTCATATGTGACCAGGAACATCGGAAGACTGGGAACGAGTCCGTCTGGTCTGACGAGTCTCGTTTCCAACTGATTCATGCAGATAGAAAGGTCCGCTCGTAAAGAAAACGTCAAAAATCGATGAACCCAGTAAGTCAACACAAGGGGCCGGTGGGCCATCAGTAATGGTATGGGTGTGATGAGCTGGCACGAATTAGGACTCTCATATGTGTACAACTTCTGTCACTGGTGAGCGCTATGTTAACATCCTTCCAGACGTATTACAGCTATTCATGTCATGCACTCACTCTCTTGGGTTTAGGCGTCCTTCGACAATAGAATGTGCCACCACCCACTTTCACAGCCACCAAATTACTGTTGGATGAACACTCCAAGTTTTGGAGCATGAAATGACCCCCATGCCCATCAGATCTCAACGATATTGAACATATCTCAAATGCCATGCAATGTCCCATTCAAAGCAGAAATCTACCATCTGCGTATATTATAGAATTGTGGACCGCACTCCTGAAGGCACGGTCTTCATTGTCTACAATATTCCTCAAAAAGCTCGTAGAGTCCATACAGTGTGATTTTTATTCAGTTCTACGTTCAAGATTTGGGCCCACTGGCTATTAGACAGGTATCCAAGTTAGTTTGTTTTTGGCACTTCAGTGTACGCATGTATTTTTGCACTGTAGAATTTCTGTATATTTTTGCGCGACATCCATGTTCGCCAAACCATGGTTCTTTTATTTATAGCAAAAAATTCTAAACCAGAATATCTAACAATACATACTTCTTCGTTTAAAGAAATATCATTTCATGAAAATGCCTTTTGAATTCATAATGATTCATATAAGCACCTTTAAAATAGTCTTAATATTTTACATGTATAACTATTTAAAAGGTAAAATAATAACATCATGATTTAAATGGAATGCTGTTAAATATTTGTTTGATATTGATGTAATTATTTTGTTGAATCATTGAGGAGACGAATGACCGACATTATCAAGAATACGTTTTATTGAAGGACATCAACAACAGGAACAGAACAGAACACAAAATTGGGTAGAAGTGGAAGTAGAAAATAGTAGTGAAAGTGGCAGTAGTTACTACATAACAATTCTCCGATGCTTATTTAAAACGTTAAATATTTACCTATATACAAATTGTAATCAGTGAAGGAAATTGTAATAAAGAAAATTAAATTACATCGAATTTTTGTTGTTGTTAGAGGTTTAGCTTCACGACTGATTTTCGTTGACGAGTTGATCTTCTCAATGGGACTGGATGATCTGTAATGCTGGAGTCAGATGTTGTTTTAACACCGTTCTCTTGTGGTACTGTGGAGCTTGAGGGTAACTGGAGCAAAGAATTCGGATAATTGAGTTTTAGACTTCGGGAAGTAATATTCATTGGAGGTGGATGTGCAGGAACTTGGCCGTGCTGTTGCGAGGAAATACCATTGTGATGACTGGAGATTGAAAGACTGGATGCTGGCAACGAGAAGTGAACTCTCTTGGGCCAATAAAAATCTAAAGGAGGGGTTAATGCCTTTTTAACTTGACAGGATCATAGCTGGTTGAACTGCCGTTTAAGCACATATCCGTCATCCAACTCTATGAGGTAATGAAGTCGTCCAAGTTTCTCAACGACGGTGCCATATCTCCATTTGTTAGATGATATATAATTTCGAGATTGAACCCTTTCTCCCAGCCTATAACTTTTGTTAAAATCTGTCTGTGAGGCATTATCCTTCAATCTTGATGTTGGTTTAATTAGATCAAGTTCTGATCGTAAATTTCTCCCCAATAACAGTTCCGATGGAGTTTGACCATTTTTAAGTGGAGTTATTCTTAATCGAAAAAGGAGTTTACACAACTTACTATGAAGCGTGCCTGGGTAAAATTTCATACATTTCAATTTTGTTTTAAGAATTAAGACGTATCTTTCTGCCTGTCAATTAGTTGCTGAGTAGGCTGGTGCAATGAGACGTTGTTGGATACCATTAGTTTTACAATAATCCTTGAACTCTTTGGATTTGAAAATTGAAGCATTATTGGACACTAGGATTTCGGGTAGTCCATGTCGGCTGAAAATTTCTTCAAGGAAGAAAATAGTGCTTGGAGTAGTTGGAGATTTCTTTGTTGCAAATATTTCTGGCCATTTTGAAAGTGCATCCACGACAACTAAAAAATGGTGTTCCATGAATGGGCCGGCATAGTCAATACGTATTCTTTGCCAGTTTTTCTCTGGTTATTCCCAAATGTGGAGGGATGCCTTAGCTGGATTCTTTTTGATATTGCAACATTCTCGGCAACTCTTTACGGTATTTTCAATATCGGAATCGATGTTCTTCCAATAGCAGTAATTTCGAGAATGAGCCTTCATCTTAACAATGCCTATGTGTGTGAAATGTAGTTGATTGAGCATGTCTTGTTGAAGAGATTTTGGGATGATCACTCGATTTCCTCTAAACAGGATTCCATCTTGAGGAGTTATGGTAGGATCGAATACGTTTCCAAGAACAATGTCATATTTCACCTTTCTCAATTCTGGATCAAGCTCTGTCTTCTTTAATTTTCTTTGCCGTTAAGGTTTCTGTTGAAATGTAGTTGATAATAAATTGCTGGTATGCTTGTGATTCATCAATACAATTAATTTGATTAATTGATATCGGTAATGGATATCTGGAAAGGTAATCTGCATTTAAATGTTTCTCAGATTTTCGATGTATAATTGTGTAATCAAAGCTAGAAAGAAAATGGGCATATCGAAGCATTCTTGATGCAGACATGGCTGGGAAACTTTTCTCAGGATGAAAGATGGTGCAAATGGCTTTGTTATCGAGAATTAAGGTAAATTTCCTTCCAAAAATGTAGTCATGGAATTTTTTACAAGCCCACACCACTGCAGTTGCCTCGCGATCAAGTTGACTATACTTTTACTCAACAGCAGTCAGACTTCTGGATGTGAAAGCGATCGGGCGTTCAGTTCCATCAGGCATTGTATGCGACAGAATCCCTGAGAGTCCAAAGGGACTAGTATCTGTGGATAAAGTAACTGGGAGATCTGGATTGTAAGTTACAAGAACCTGATTGCTAGTAATAACTGATTTTGCGTTTAAGAAAGCAGCTTCACACTGTGCAGTCCATTTGAAACGACTGTTTTTACATAAAGAGGTTATTTAATGGATGAAGAAGACTGGAGGCATCTGGAATAAATTTGGAATAATACATTACCAGACCAATGAATTTACGGATATCATCAACATTTCTAGGTCGAGGTGTTTCAGAGATGGCTTTGATTTTGTCTGGTGATTTGTGGAGTCCAGCAGAGCTAATAATGTGTCCCCAGTACTGAACTTTTTCTTCAAAAAATTTACATTTGGTAATATTTAGATACAAGTTAAATTCACGTAACTTTTCAAGTACTTTGATTAAACGTTGTTGACATTCTTGTTTGTCTTTACCTTGAATAATTATGTCGTCAAAATATGCAATTGTACCATCCAAATCTTGTACGAACTGGTCAATAAATTTGTGGAACTCATTAGGAGCAGTTTTTATACCAAAGAATAGCCTTTTTGCTAAATATGTACCATTATGGTTTTCTCTAAACAGGAAACTTTAACAATATATTGATCCTAAAACTCTGTTAAAGCATTTAATAAAAATTTCTTCCCCTGGTATTTTTCAATCCAAGAATACTGTTTATTCGACACGCCTAAAAAGAGAAAATTAGCGTCACTAGATTTCACCGGATTTAATTTTTTTTTTGTAACAACGCACTTCAAGAACATTTTAAAGACAATTATATGTATTATAAATACATATATCTTTGTTGAATGTCAAAAATATACAAAAAGGTATCTAATTCTTTATCGATTACACTAATCAATACCGCTTCCTTTAACCTTTCAAAAGAAATCAGAACAATCGTATACAATTTTACTTTACACAAAAGACATATTTGCAAGCAACAGAAACCATGTAAACAATTGATTATCAATACAAAACAAAGAAAGTTATGCTTTTACAAGATAAAAGGAAACATATTAAGAATTAAAATGCACATCAATAATTAAACAAAATGTTGACAGGAAATTTTATAAATATGTTTTTAAATCTGCTTTGATTTATAAATTGGATTTATTGGACAATTTTTATCGATTTCAACTTGCATTGTTCAAGGCAAAAATAGATAAGATTATCATAAAATAAAAATATTAATCATAACAACAATAATAATTAATAATAAAAATATTGCATCCCAAATACAAACAGTAATAGTGTTCAAAAAACCCAAATCGATTCCGTAACGGTTATATAATTGCTATGGTACATTTTTTTATAATCATAAAATATTTTGAAGTGTCCATATTTAAGCGATATGAGGAAAAGAAAATCTAATTGAAACGCGAAGAGGACGTAAAACCTTAAAGCCAAATCTGCATTTACAAATAGAGAGAGGGATATTTTTAGAAATTATTTGTATGCATCATTTATGATTTCACGAAAATTTCTAGAGCTAAACGCGCGTTATATAATGACATAAAAATAATTGAATAAATGTAGTTTTTCTAAGCGTTTCACTTGTTTCGAATTCTCTTTTAAGAATTTAGTAGGGCCCGTGCAACCCTTTCGCATGGGAATGAAATGCTATAAATTATATAGCGAGGTTGGTGATTTGTAGTAGGAAGAAAGAAGATCCGGTACATTTGTAGCAATTGTTTATTTGTCAAATAACAATGGTGAGTAAGGATAATACAAAACCAATTACAAAACGCTTTTGGCGACACTATTGGGTGTGAAGCATAAGACAAAACAAGGGAACATGAGATATGTATACGTCGAAACACCTTTGTAGACAATATTAAAAGTTAAATTTGACACGAACTCGCGGAAAATGTGATATTTACATTACAAAATCTCTTTGTGCGCACTATTTGACCGTGCCGTTTCGGCACATCCAGGGAAAAAACTTTAGGGTCAAAAGTCAATTTTTCACTACGATTTTTAAACAGATAATACAACGTGTCATTCTGAATGAACAATTCGTCAAAAGAGGAGAACTTAATCTTTAAAATGATACCTCATTTATCGATTTTGGTTAATTATGAAAGGAGAGGAAGGGATCGTCATCAAAAATCACCTTTTAGAAATAATATATATGGTTTTCCCATGCAAAAAGAATAATGTACGCCTACGAGGATATTGCCAATAAAGAAAGTCATTAATGAAATCACAGGATGATGATAAAAGCAAACGATTTTTAAATTTAAAAGTTGAGTTCCATTGATAATGGTAAAATAAAATGGCTAGCGCGCACCATCTACGGGAAGAAAAATTGTTTATAATGTTTAAACTTCGATTTTTAAACAAAGAATAAGATGTGTAGTTCTAAATTAAAAATTTGCACAAAGCGATCTTAATATTTAAAATGGTACCTCATTTATTGATGTTGGTTAAGTATGAAGGCAGACAACAAAAAATACCTTCTAGGAATAATATACATGAATTATAACTAGTGATTTATAATAAATTCTATATTCCTCTCCTGTAATTAATGATTTATCTATATTATCTTTATTTATAACGTGTAAATATATATAAACGTTATTAATCTATTTCATTTTGGTCTTAACCATTTCCTTTACTCCGTTTTCTCGGTTTTATTTTGCCGTCTCTTCTCGATTTCATTAATTTATCTGTTAGTTTCGTAAACGGGTGTGTTCCGTATGAGGTCTAATGGTCATCAAACTTCCTCCTTCCTTCATTTCGCATTGCATACCACGCTTCTTTTCTAGAATTTTCTGTTGTCGCCCTTATTTATATGAAAAAGTTTAGATAACAAACGCAATTGTGAATTGTTTATTCCGACAATTACATCAATGCTACTCGGCCGTACGATGAACTAAGTGATGATAGTTCAAAACATGTAGCTACCCCCTTTATATTTTTATGGAATTGAAGAAGGAATAATTAGCTAATACACAGGATGTTTAATCTAGGACTTTTTCTTTTCAAGTAAATGTTTTCCTAACTAACACACACACACACACACACACACACACACACACACACACACACACACACACACACACACACACACATACACACACACACACATATATATATATATATATATATATATATATATATATACAAACACCAGAATTTCCGGAGATCCATTGTACATTTAATAGATGCTCTCTGTTGGCGCATGCGCGCCACTGAGTACTACGTTCAAAAAAGTCAGTTAGCTGTTAGCTGTCGAGGAAGTGAGCAATGCTTGTGATTTATATTGAAGCTCACAATTTTAACTATTTTAATTTTATAGATGCTGTGTATTGTAATGTTTATTTTATGTAATGTGTCGTCAATGAAGAAAAGAAGCAATCACAGCTGGTCCGTCGTTTAAATAGTTATACGCAAGAAGTATAAATAAACATCTGGCTCCGTCGATCTTGGAGCCGTATCAGCGTTATGGATATTAAGAATAGATTGAAATCTACCTCAAAAGGTAAGATAACAAGACTTGAAACTTACGTAAGAACTGTGAACAGTGAAATTGATTTGGTAGAGCTTAAAGTAAAGCTTAAAAGTGTTGTATCCCTTCAAAAGAATATTGATGATTTGCGAGGTAATTACTAAGCTATTCCCGGCATCAAGGAAGCGGATTTAACCAGCATTGATGACGAGCTCAACCAATTGGAAGATCGCCTAGAAAAATTGGAGGTAGGAATTCAAACTGTATTTAATTCTTATAAGAAATCAAGTTCTGAGACAGTAGTAAATAAATCAAGTGATAATTTCGAAATCAAAACCAAAATACCCCCGCTTGTTTTACCTGAGTTTTCAGGAAGGTATGAAGAATTTAGTTCATTTTAAAACCAATTTGATGATTTAATCACAAATAATACTCAACTGAGTCAGTCTGAGAGATTGTACTATCTTAGATCTTGCTTAACTCATGATGCTAAACATTTAGCTAGTGATTTTGATAATTTTGAATCGATATATGAATCTTTAGAAAATCGCTGTAACAATGAGCGTTAAATTATAGATATTCATGTTCAGAATATTTTGAATTTTGACAAAATACAAACAGAAAGTGCTAGAGAAATTAGAAATATGATTGACTGTGTTCATGAAAATCTACGTGCTTTGAAAGTGCTTAAATATGAAAAAAATAAATTATCTGATGTTTTTCTAACAAATATTCTTGTCCAAAAACTTGACAGAGAATCGAGAAAGAATTTCGAATTGTCCCATAAATCTAAAAATGTACCAACATTTGGGGAGTTTGTTGAATTCTTGGAACAGCGTGAATCAGTTTTGTTGTCTGTAAATAGAAATGCTGCAAGCGGAAATCCTAAAATTAATACAAACAAAAATTTTTTCCCACTTCTTCTAACAAATCATCCAGGGGTTTTATAATAAATGATAATAAGAACAAAATCTGCATTGTGTGTAAGTCACCGCATTCAATATATCGTTGGGATAGGTTCTTAAAGTTAAGTGTTGATGAAAGACTCAAATTAATTCGAAAAAATAAACTCTGTGAACTGTGCTTAAAATTAAATCATAAAAAACAGAACTGTTTTTCTCGATTTAAATGTGTTTGTGGTGTTAGACATAATAAATTAATCTGTACCGAAGACGCCACCAAAATAAAAACTAACGACCCGAACGGTAGGGGAAATGAAAAGAAAATGATACTTTCAAATTGCCAAATAACTCAATTGCGGAATCAAAGGCTTTTGTTCTGAGTAATAACAGATGTTCAGAACAAAAAAGGAAGAATGTACTCTTTTCTAATGCTGAAATTTATGTTGGAAGTGCAAATAATCAAAGGATTAAAAATTAGGTCAATTTTTGACTCAGCTAGTAATGTATGCGTGCTTACAGAAAAAATAAGTGACTGTTTAGGGTTAAAGAAACAAAAAATTAATGCACCTGTTTCCGGTTGAAATGGATTATCACAGAATATTAAGTGGAAATTAAATACATTTATTTCAAATGAAGATTGTAGTTTTAATGAACAAGTAGAATTCTTAATCATAGATAATATTACCGAATTCACACCATCCTCAACATTAAATATTTCGAGTGTGGAAATTCCACAATTTTTAAATTTAGCTGATAAATCATTTTATGAAGCTAATGAGATACATGCTCTAATTAGTGTTGATATATTCATTAAGGTTTTGAAGCATAACATGTATAAAGTAAACGAAGAATTGTTTTTTAAAGAGAATGAATTTGGATGGATAGCATGTGGTAAGCTTGAAGAAAAGCAACGTAATAAACAAGGTCGGTGTTTTTTTGCGAGAAATGATTATCTTCAAGATACGTTGAAGCTTTTCTTTGATTTAGAGGGTCTGGGAATTCGAGATGATCCAGTTTTGCACGAAGAAGATCAAGCAATGGAAATGTTTAGCGAAACTGTTGAATTCAAAAATGGACGTTATGTTGTACAATTTCCCTGTAGAAAACCTTATAGGGAATTATCTGATAATTATCCTTTAGCTAAACAACGTTTTCAAAATTTATGGAGAAGATTTAGCCACGATTCGGAATTACATCAGCAGTATCGTGAAATCATTCGCGATTACTTAGAACAGGGTATCATGGAAGAAGTTAAAACTGGCATAACAGAAAACGAGTTGGAAGGACCTTTATATTATTTGCCTCACAAGGCCGTAAGAAAAGAAGGTCGCTTAACATCAAAAACAAGAATTGTCTTTGACGCTGGAAGTCAACAAAATCACGAACTTTCTCTAAATGATTGTTTGTTGCCAGGAATAAACTTAACCCAAATCTTTTAGACATATTATTTAGTTTTAGATTGAATAAAACGGCTTTTTGTTCTAACATAAAACAAGCCTTTTTGCAAATTTGCCTCGCTGATGAACACAAAGACGCTGTTAGATTTCTCTGGAATGATGATGAACCGTGTGTTCTTAAAAAGCCCAAACTACAGGTATATCGTTTCAATCGAGTAAATTTTGGCGTCTGTTCAATCCCATTTTTGCTCACAACAACGATCAGACATCACATTGAAAAATATAGAAATGAGTTCCCTGACACTGTCGAACTTTTAGATAGAAGCTTCTATGTTGATGATCTTATTTCCGGTGGTAACAGTTTTGTAGAAGCACTTCAAATATCGAGAAGAGCAAAGAATATTATGAAAGCTGCTGGAATGGATCTCAGGAAAGGGATTAGTAATGATGCTGACTTAATGGAGCAATGGAAGAAAGAAGGTTTTGATGTACACCCTGTACATGAAACTGTAAGTTTAGGCGTAAACCAAACAAAGTTATTACGACTGTCATGGGATACTCGTGAAGATTATTTAACTATGGACACTAGCAGTCTATTGGAATTTGTTTCCGTTGATAAAAACTCAAAACGTTTCATACTTCAAGCAATAGGGAAAATCTTTGACCCTTTAGGGTTGATTTCGCCTTTTACCGTTAGAGTAAAGTGCTTGATTCAAGATCTCTGGAGTTTAAAAATTCCATGGGATGACCCTTTACCACCGCATATTGGAAAAGAGTGGAAGAAATGGTGTGAAGAATTACCCCACTTAGAAAGTCTAAAAATACCAAGATTAGTTCTAGATTCCACTTTGCAGGATGATGTTGTTGAGCTGCATAGTTTTGTGATGCAAGCAAAAAGGCATATGGTGCAGCCATATATTTGAAATCCAAAACAAGGAATGGAGTTTCAGTTAGACTCATGACTGCCAAAAGTCGTGTGGCACCCTTAAACGGTATAACCCTGCCTAGACTGGAACTGCTGAGAGCTCTAGTCGCTGCTCGTCTGACATCTAAGGTGAAGGAGATTATGAATCTTAAAAGATCCTGTCTTCAGTTTCACTGGACAGATTCGAAAATTGTTCTCTTTTGGATAAAGTGTACGAAAACCCGATGGAAACAATTCGTTGCTAACCGAGTCAACGAAATTACCAGCTTGACAGATCCGAACTCCTGGTACCATTGTGCAGGTAAAAAAAATTCTGCAGACCCCCTCTCTCGTGGAATAAGCGCTGACTGTCTAGTGACAAACTCCAGGTGGTGGACAGGACCGGAATTTCTGACAGATCCGGAATTTCCAAAAAAATCTCAGCCAACTGTTCCTGAGCTTGACTGCCTCACAGAAAATGAGAGAGAGACTATAGTGCAAGAAAAGAAAAAAAATGCCTGAAACCGAGAGCAATAATGAGATGGTCTTGCTCAATAATGATTCCTGTAGCATTATAGAGGAACTTTTAATACTTTCTAACAATTATTTTAAAGTTAATCATATTTTGTCTTATATTTTCAGATTCATCTACAACTGTAGGAACAAACATAAAAAGGTTAGCCCCCTAACTGTAAGGGAAATTAAGGATGCTGAAATTAAATTGATCCAACATGCCCAAAGACCCTTGTTTGAAAAAAAGGGACTTCCAAGTAATATTTCTAATCCATTTCCATTCGAGGATGGGGAAGGAAAAGCCCGTGTAGGCGGAAGATTGAAAAATGCTTCTGTGCCATATTCTCAAAAGCATCCAGCTATTTTACCGAAAGGTTCGAAATTAAGTAAAATTTATTTTGCCAGCTTGTACAGGTGATTATTTCATGTTAGACCTAAAGGATTATTAAATGCAGTGCGTTTAAAATTTTGGCCTTTAAGCGGTCGTAGTATCGCACGTAAAACAGTTTATCAATGTGGGATATGCTTTAAAAGCAGATTATGGGTAATTTTCCCCAGTGAAATTGTTAATATATCAGGCCCGTTCACTATTACTGGTCTTGATTTGTGCAGGCCTTATTTAGTTAAATATAAAAATCAGAGAAAAGGTACTTTGAATAGAGTGTATATTTGTATTTGCATATGTTTTTCAACGAAAGCCATCCATCTTGAACTATTATCGGATCTCACTTTCCATGCTTTGATTGCAACACTTAAGCGTTTTACTAGTAGACGGGGCAAATGTTCCAAAATTTATACTGATAATGCCACTAACTTTGTAGGGTCGAACTCAAAACTAAAGAAATTTTATAAATTAATTAATTTTCCCGATGAAAATTTGGCTAATTATTTTACGTCTGATGGTATAGATTGGAATTTCCTCCCTCCCAGATCTCCTCACTTTGGGGGACTTTGGGAGGCAGGCGTAAAATCTGTAAAACACCATCTTAAACGATCCATCGGGAACCTTCATTTTACTTATGAAGAATTCGAAACTATTGTTAAGCTATGTCCACACTTTTGCGCTTTCAAGTTCGATTTCGCTTTCGACTTGCGGTTCGTCTTTACTTTCAACTTACTTTTATCCCACGCTTCCCGGCATGCCTCTAGACGCATTCGATTTGTTGTCCACACTTGTTCGGCAATTCATGCCTCACAAGATGGAAGAGTCGGACGGTTACTACTGCGTTTCTTGTGATTTCGCGGAGTTTATAAGGCGATCACTATTTTTACGTAAAGCAAAAAGAAACGTGCAACAAGAATAGACTACGATTTTGGTACGCTGCTCTGTATATAAATATGCATAATCCCTCTACTTGCATATTAATCATTCATATATATATATATATATATATATATAAATAAATAAATAAATATATATATATATATATATATATATATATATATATATATATATATATATATATATATATAAATAAATAAATATATATATATATATATATATATATATATATATATATATATATATATATATATATATATATATATATATATCTGTGTGTGTGCACGTACAGGGGAAAATGATCTAAATGAGAAGACTGAAAAATAAATATAAATTTAAACATAATAGTTTTTTATATAATACCTCAGTAATCGATTAGACATAGTTTTTCTTATACACGTAGGTTCTACATCAATGTAGTTTGATAGAGAAATTAATAACTGGTGATACGGAATATAGAGAAGACCTGTTTTTTATATGCCAAGTCGATAGAAATAGAACTTCAATTTATAGCTTTGTTTATGAAGTAATAAAACCAAACACATACTAAGAATAGAAAACAGTAGAATATTGCTTGTTATTAAAATTCTATCTCTAAAATATATAGTGTAAAATTACACTGGTATATTAATTTATTTCTGAATAAAAGGAACATTTATATTACTTTTGAAGTATACAGAATATTAAAGAAAAATCGTTGGCTAATCATACTATATATATATATATATGTATATATATATATATATATATATATATATATATTTATATATATATTTATATATGTATATGTATATATATATATATATATATATATATATATATATATATATATATATATATATATATATATATATATATATATATAGAGAGAGAGAGAGAGAGAGAGAGAGAGAGAGAGAGAGAGAGAGTAAGTAAGTAAGTAAGTAATCTCTTTAATATAAAGTAAAGAATTAAGCCGAGACATTTACTACTTTTCTGAGCTTCCTTTCTGAGCTATGAAGAATTACTTTTTAATTTTCATATATAATAAAAAAAATTCTACATATGTAAGAAGTTAAGAAGTATATTTTGTTATTAATGAAAAATCGTTCATTTTTCTTTAACATGGGGTTAAATGAAGAACACGACGAGATAACCATGATGGACTAAAAAATGCCTACATTTAAAATGTGTCGATGATATTTAGCTTCAAATGAAAATGATACATGCAAGATCATACGCATTTGGATACGAGCAATGCATGACATGGGGGGGAGGGGGGAATTACGTCACGCAAAACGCGAATTCAGGTTGTAACCTGCTTTTATAATACTAAAACATCTATTTTTTTTTCAAAGTGGGTCTTTAATTCCTATGATAAGCTATGGGCAATTCTTTATTCAGTATTTTTATAATAACATATTAGCTGATGCATATTTTAGAAATCTTCTCCCTGTCTCTCTATTCTAAAAAAAAAGTAACTGCCGCTGCCGCTCCCGCCGCCGCTGTCAAAAGCTTGTCACGCTATCTCCTCCGAAACCGCTGGGGGTATGGGGCGATACCGTTACCAATCGATGCAGAACAATGTGGGGAAGAAAGTAAGACATGTCTCATATTCGTCGGACTTTAAATTTTATTTTATTTTATGTTTTGTGGGAAAATAATGACTTTTTCATGTTCAGATTACGATAACTCGCAAAAAAAGGATCGTAGAATTTTTTTTTTTTTACAATCTAAGACTACAGACATTTCTCCTTCAAACAAGACCTCATTTGTTTAAAAATAATTTAAAACAGACTGATATTTTTATTAAAATTGAAAACCCACTTTTTGAAAAAATTTATGCGTTTCGAGATATATAAATTCGATGCTCTCAGACTTATTATGTTACAAAGAAAATATTTATATCAACTGGAAGATGAAAGCTTTCTCATTCATATAAACTTCATTTCAAGTCTCTATCTTAAAATTTCGATTTTTAATTGAATTTTAAAGAAATACTTCAAAAAAATCTTCTCATTCGCTTCCTTTGCAGAAGGACATGAAAGAAGATCCAATTTTTCACACATAGGCGGGCTTCATCCATTTCGCCGGGAGGGGGGGGGGAAGCTTCAACTGTAAACAAATGAATGACTCAATCACTGTAAACAACTATTGAGTCATTCATTCACTTGATTCACCAGAGGAGCGAGCGTAGCGAGCCTAGGGGCGAAGCCCCTAGTATTTCAAAAAGAAAATTTCAATGATATAGTACAAGTTTTCAAATTTTTTTTTCAATTTGCTTTGTTTAAAAATACATTTAGTTTTTATTTTAAAACAATACACATTAAGTATTATTAAATAATTATTTTAAATGTATTAATAATTTTATTTGTGTATGCGGAGGGGTTGACATCCCACAATGCCGGCAAATTTCTGTAATCATCAATAAAATTTGAAATTTCTTCCGAAGACTGCGACATTCTGAACACTGGCTTGAAAACTGCCTTGCAGAATATAATAGCGCATGGATTACCGCAAGAAAATCCACTCTAGTTGGATACGCTTGCGATATCGCATGCTCTATCGCGACGCATGCGCTGTCCTGGAATTTGCAGGTGGTGACGCATCGCTCTGAGCATGACTCACATTTCTCTCTGCGTGCGACATGTCGAAAGCGAACGCAAATGAGCAAAAGTGTGGACATAGCTGTATACAGGTAGAGGGAATGTTAAATTCACGCCCTCTGACTCCGCTAAGTAGTGATTCGGATAATTTCGAAGTTTTGACTCCCGGTCATTTTTTGATAGGGAGATCCATAATATCGATACCTGAGCCAAACTTAATGGATATAAATGAAAAACGTTTAAGTCGATGGCAAAGGGTTACTAAGGTAGTGCAGCTTATATAGAGAAATGGAAATCGGATTATTTGAATACACTGCAATCTAGATCAAAATGGATGACTGAAAAGAATGATTTAATGATTGGTCAAATGGTTTTAATTAAGGACGACTTTTTACCCATAAGTACTTGGCTTTTGGGTCGGATCCTAGAAGTATATCATGGATCTGACGGGAAGGTCAGAGTTTTCAAGGTTAGAACTAAGACGGGAGAGTTTAAAAGAACTATTCATAAAATAGCTGTTTTCCCAATTGATACTAAGTGAATTAATTATTTGTAAATTTAATGTTATTTATATTCCTTTAATTGTGTAAATTTGTAATTTTATAGTTTGTTTCATTATTTTAAATACTCTGAATAAATTTATAGTATTAATTATGTTGCTCCTGTCAGGTTCTCGCATGTGAACATTGCAAGGCCGGGCGGGATGTTGGAGCATGCGCGCCACTGAGTACTACGTTTAAAAAAGTCAGTTAGCTGTTAGCTGTCGAAGAAGTAAGTAATGCTTGTGATTTATATTCAAGCTCACAATTTTAACTATTTTAATTTTATAGTTGCTGTGTATTGTAATGTTTATTTTATGTAATGTGTCGTCAATAAAGAAAAGAAGCAATCACAGCTGGTCCGTCGTTTACATATTTATACGCAAGAAGTATAAATAAACACTCTCTAAGAACACAGAGAAAACGGAATTCTTTCAAATTTTTGGCTACCATGTGTTGGCTAAACTTTACATTTTTCATTTTTGGTGGGAAGCTCTGAAATACCATTATTTTTCTCTCTAAGCATATAAAAAAATTAAATATTTTGAATAATATGAAAGATGATAAACTAACCAAAAATATTTGTTTCATAAATATCTTTTGATTAACGCAGAGATGCCACTTCTCCAGATACTAAGGCATAATTAAGCGCATTTCTTGATTCATGTAACACAATATTGTATTGACAATTTAATTAACTTACCTCGAAAATAAATAAACCTTCAAATTAGTGACTTACAGGAAACTTGAGGAAAACGCAAACTGGAATAGTCATCCGTTTAATTACACTCTCGAGAAAGTCATTTATTCATTTTGAATTTTATTATTGTTCATTTCATTTGTTCATTTTGAATTTCATTATTGACATCTTCAGGTTCTTCTGTTTACGACATTATTTTATTTCTTTAAAAATGTAGCTTCTTTATGGTGGGATTTTACGCAGCTTTATCGGAGAACAGAGAATAGTTTAATCGCAAATGTGACAGATTCGGTATTTTTTTAATATAGAAAGTATTTGACACCAAAAATAATGAGTTATTATTAATTCCGATTCTTGTATTAGGAAAAACAACGAATGAAAACATTCAAATAAATTATATGAAAATTACCTTCATTTTGATATGATATTAAAATTTACTTGAATTTTTTGAAACTTTGAATGGTGTATGGACCCAAGGTGTATTGAAACTTTGAATGGTGTATTCTTGTTACATATATATATATATATATATATATATATATATATATATATATATGGGTGTGTGTGTGTGATGTCCGGATGGACATCTCATGAAATAAGAGCATACATGGTGGCCGGAAAATAATAAAATCATAGAAACAAACTTCAGGAACAAACTAATTTATTAAACAGTAAAGCAACACATCTTACTCGCTTCGAGTCAGCCAAGCGCCTCCCCAAAAAAGCGCCAAAATAGAATTAAGTCAGAGAGGTTGCCAGAATTGGCGGAGGAAGTTAGTATGTGGGAAGGCGAAGCGTTTACGTCAAGACAAGAAGGACGGGTTACCATGGCAGAGATGAAGTACAGAATGGGCGATTATAGGTAGTTAGTAATATTATCACAGAATATCCCCCCCCCATCTAAAATGAATTGGACCCGCGGCCGTCGAATCCAAGACACTCCAGATAGTGAGAACATGAAAATTAGTAGTTTGAATATTAGGATGAAGCTGGCTCGAAAATCACAAATTCTTATGTTAAAATGTACAATTGAAATACATAATAGTATGAAAATGCCGTAATTTTAAAAACAAATAGCTGGAGTAAAATAAAAATGGAATGGTACACTTAAATGAAAACACTAACAATAACAGATGTAAAGATATTCCAAATACAAATACAAGTAGAAAATTGTGCATTTCTCAGCCCCTGACATGTGTCACAGTCTGAAAGTGTTTAGAGTCCTGGACGGGTACAGTTCAAATAGTTGAAAAACACAAAGTAATTATTATTCACAGTCTTAGTCATTGAATAATGTTTAGTTCTTTTGGAGATCTCCTGGGTTGTAGTCACTTTTTTAGAAAAATAATGTTCTTTGTTGTTTATTATTATTACGTTTAACATTAGTTATTGACATTTCTTTGAGCAAAACACTATCTATATTTTTTTTCTCTAGATCATGTACACAAAAATATTAAAATTATTCTTTCAGCAATTAGTAGAATAAATTTACCAAATACTGTCAAAATTAACTTTCAACATGAATACCAAATGTCTGGTACCTGATGTTGCAAAAATTCGAACAAAAAACAAATTCCAACAATTAACACTGACATTCAATTATTGTGAAGAAATAAAAAAAGCAAGACAATACAAACATAAATTTGAGGTATGTGACCTGTTGTGAGTACATCCTCGTGAGCGTTTACCAAAGGGAAGGTGCTTCCAACCTGAAGCTCAAGTTGAGCAAACTGCACAAAATGAAAAGGGGCTGGCAAGTTTCTCAAACATGAGAGGGAAAAGCAACTCTTCAAAGGGAACATTTGAAAAGTGCGAAGAGACAGGGAGGACAGTGAGTGGAAACCCCTGTATAAAAATCAATAATATTTATCTAGTACATAGTATTTTTCATATAAAATGTAGTAAGCTTCAAAAATATTAAAAAAAATATGTGAGTTTCACTTACACTCACGGGGTTTCTTCAAAATTAACTAGGATGGCGATAGGACAGGAATGCTAAAATAGAAAGATTAAGGACAGCTGAATGATTTACATATTGGTGACTTATTTCATCATTTCGCTACTTAAATTTAACTTTTTTTCCGATTTTTAATTTTCTCCTGAAATATTTCGTAATTATCATCATGTTCGACATTTATTTTGGCAGTTTTCATTTTGCTTTTACTTTTACAATACTAAAAATAACAAAAATAATATAATAACTGACCTGCTTAAAGCACCAACTTTTGTGGCATAAAATACAATACTAAATAAGAACTTTTTTTGAATGTAAAGCACTCTGATGGTAACTTGAAAATTTGTTTTTATGAGCTTCTTTGACTTGAGAGCAGCGTTCGACGTTCACCCTAAAATCGTAATTATTTTCTTGAAATTGAAGTTTTTGATGACTGTCGCTCACATATAAAATCTTGAATCACTTCTTGGAGGCCTAGTTGAATCGGATGCTGCAGCACTGGTACTTGACTTTACGATGGCGCATTCAGGAACGCATGCGGAAAATAAAGCAAAAATCCTGTAGAACAATGGCGGGAATCCAAAACGAAACTCGTGTAGAACGAAGACTTTTTAACTTGTTCCATTTGCAGTCGCATTTTTAAAAGTCCAGATCCTGTCGAGCTCTCTGAGATGTCCGGATGGACATCTCATGAAATAAGAGCATACATCGTGGCCGGAAAATAATAAAATCATTGGAACAAACTTCAGGAACGAACTAATTTATTAAACAGTAAAGCAACACATATTACTCGATTCGAGTCAGCCCAGCGTCTCCGCAAAAAAGCGCCAAAATAGAATTAAGTCAGAGAGGTTGCCAGAATTGGCGGAGGAAGTTAGTATGTGGGAAGGCGAAGCGTTTACGTCAAGACAAGAAGGACGGGTTACCATGGCAGAGATGAAGAACAGAATGGGCGACTATAGGTAGTTAGTAATATTATCACACACACACACACACACATATATATATATATATATACATATATATATATATATATATATATATATATATACATATATATATATATATATATATATATATATATACATATATATATATATATATATATATATATAAATATATATATATATATATATATATATATATATATACATATATACATATATATATATATATATTTCAAATAGATACTTATTAAAATAAATACCGTTGGGAGCATGTTATGTACTACGTATATCTCTCCAGCAAATTAAGAAGATTTTAGAATTAGAGTAAGTAGAAATAGAAATTTCTCCTAAATTGATAGCATATATCATTTATTCCAAATGCGATGAAGATAATTAACAGTCTAATTAACAATCGTAAGAATGTTTTGTGCATTTCATAAGCATTCATAAAACATATCTTGAATTTACTTAGATAATTCATGCATAACTTTTTGTTGGATTGTTTTTTGTGCATTGTGAAATAATAAAAGAAAATATGATATCTTGAAAAAGCCAAGATAAGGTTTATTGTCTGCCTTCATGAATTTAAAGTAATTTTAAAACATCTGAAGCACGACTTTGTAGATAACATATGAACAATATTAAATAACATTAAAGAGATGTACGAATAGTTTGAATACTTCTTCAGTAGTGATACAAAAATGGCTTTCTAAAGTATGTTTTATAAAAGCATTTTTAAAGCACGGGATGTCCCTAATGGATAAAACATAAATGACATATTTCTTAAAGATATTAAACTGAAAGTCGGATACATTTTGTTTTTATGTCATGATTTATCCATTTCGAAATTGAATCAGAATGGGAAATGTATCTCGGGGCTATAATATCTTTTTTTTTGTATAAAATAAAAAATAATATAAACTCTGAAAGTAGCCATTTTGGAAAGTCCACAAAATCGTTGCGCACAATATTTTCTAATTTTATCCAGCACAAAAATTCATCATCGAAAAAGGATCACCGGAGAAATTGCCTTTGTTTTATATTCTACGACACCGGCGTCGACAATTCAGTTCCACTTCCTCTTGGGAGCAATTTTAACCGCTTGAACGCTTTTTAAGCACCTTTTATATCTGTACCCTTTTGCGGATAAGATAAAGATTTTCGGTTAACCACGTGAAAACAGTTCCATTAAATTCTGATCTCTTAAATTTTTGATAGTTTTCGCGTTACGAGAGCTGATGCCATTAAGTAACTTTATTAATTCTTTATATGTGGCAATAGGTTCCCCTTCAAGGAAATTTTATAAATTAAATACAGGAATATATTTCCTATAATATAGTTGAAATTTGCCTATTTCACTAAAAACCACTAACTGATCATCGTATTTTACACCGCGCATGCATTTGGGGTCAGTTGTTTTATTAATATAATTTTATATCTTAGTGGACTGTAAAAGAATCCATTAACAATAATTACAAGATAAAAAGAACTTTTTATATACCATGTTTTTAAATTTTCAGTTGAATCATATAAACTTGACAATTCTATGTATTAATAAATACTTTTTAAAAAATCTTTGATGAATTAACCCATCAACTTGAAAGAAAATGAAGTTAATTGGAAGTAAATTTGCGCTTAAATTTGCGTTCGCGCCCCGGCCGATAGATGGCTTCACCAGTCTACAAAACAAAATTAACTGAAAATAAATTCAAATCTGCTTAAATATGGCTAAAAGTATTAAAATAGTGCATTGTCAACGTGTTTTGAGCTATTCTAAAAGTTTCAAATGTCTAGCTAGTCGGGAAGTTAGTTAAAAATCGATTGCAAGATTTGTAACGGACAAACACACGCACACACAAACAAACAAACAAGAAAGCGTGTTAATATAAACATGATAAAAGTATTTAATGTTTTTGTTTAAATGCAAGCAATCAATCTCCTTACTTCTTTTAATAAAGGTAATATTGGAATGGCTTACCTTTAATATCATCTGAATAATACTTGAATAATAAGTCAACACAAAAAAATTTACTTCAATCCATGTATCCTTAAAACGCATTTAATAATGACTTCATTTTAACACATAACTTCTGAATCCATGACATATTGAATAACCCTTCGTAATAAGGTTTTACAAAAGGAATAATTGACTTCAAAATGTCAACAGCTTGAACAATAATCTGCACAGAATCTTTAACAAAAAAAGATTAAATGGAATCACATCCAATATAGCGATTTTTTAGTTCTTACATGAAATTGCTTAGAATAGAATAAACACCACAACAGATTAAATATTTCTTAGCCATTTTCTTGCCATTACTCAGAATCGAATGTGCAACAACAACAGAATAAAAAAAAGTTACATACTGCTGCCATCTACTGAACACAAACCTTATTAAAATACAAATTACAAAAAATATGAAGAATAAAATGGAACAATTATTATAATGAATTATTTAAAAATAAAAATAAAAATAGTAAGTCTTTTATGAAGACTGAACAATGTATTTTAAACTAAGTTTTATGTTATTGCTTGAGTTAATAATCTCTGATACCAGGAGCAGAATTGAGGCGTTGACGTTGAACAGAGGGTAAGTTCCAAAATTTCCGAAAAGTATTTTTTCACTGATACAATTGTTTTTTGAAAGGCGTTAAAAGACGGTAAGTGCCTAGTTCAGAACTAAATCAAACTAGCTAGGCACTTAGCTTGTTTTCAATGTCATTAGCCTAGGAACAAACCCTTATATCAGTGAAAAAATACTTTTCGGGAATTTTAGCACTTAACTTCTTTTCAACGTCAACGCCTCAATTTACTTTTCTTCGAACATATCTACAAAATTAGGTTTTTTAATAGGAAATTGACATCGTTAAGGGCTGAAAAAAATGAAATAAAGTGATGTAAACTAAACAAATTAATAACAAGGGGGTGCGATGTAGCCTTGTGGTAGCGCGTCGGCTGAGGGTGCTTGGATCGAATCCGAACAAGCGCCATTAAATTCCTCCGTGTCTAGGCCGGATATGGACACATTGAATCCGTAAACCGGAAAGTCCTTTAAGGTCAGAGAGGGTGGGTGATGGTACGATCCCCCCCCCCGATGTCACCCCTTAGGGTGCTCTGTCAAAATTGAGGTGGCATCTGTTTAAATCAGTCTTCGATCCTTGTGGTGCCATTATAAACCGGAGCAACAACCCTCAGCCTGCAATCCTATATGATCCTTGTCTGGAGTACTTCCGTCAGGGGCATTATAAAGAACAACAACAATACCATGCGAGATAGCTCCTTAAAGCATCTTTTTGACCTTGAAATTGCAATTCAGTACTATAGATTAATTTTCTAACGTATTATAGCATAAAGATACAGTCAGAACAAAACATTTCAAGCCAAATAAGCATCAACCATTCGGAATTATCATACAATTATAAGTACTATACTTTTGAAAAGTAAGAGTTACTGTGAGTACAATGGGCAAGAACAGCCTCTTGCGTACTCAGATAGTTAATATATGGTTGATCAAATAGATAGCTTAAAATACAGTAAATGATGAGGGAAATGCAGCACTCTTCGGGCACCACCGAGCTTAAAATATACTTTTTCAGTGGGTTTTGCTGCGTCTAGTGAGAATTTAAGGAAGGATATTAAACAATTTACTGCTTATGGGTTTCCCAGTGGCTAAGTGGTTAAGCATCAACCTGCCATGCTGGGGGCGTGGGTTCGATTCCCGCATAAGACTTGGTTCTATTCTGGGGAACTTCTCAGTCTTCCGCCTGCTAAAGGGGATCTAGAAAGGGGAGCTGCAATCCATCGTCCATCGCCGGTGTCATTGTGGCAGTGAGAAAGTTAATAAATTATATTGTTGAGGTTTATTATATATTAAATATATACTTATTATTAATGATGATTATGATTTTAAATTCATTTGCTTAATGATTGTGGTGAGTACATTGATTGATTGTTATTCCCAACTAATGGAAACAACTCTGGTTTATACTGACAAATTAATTTATTGATTATTAAAACACATAAATAATACGCTAAAAGTTACTAAATACTTCCTCCGGCATTTACACATTATTCACAACTTCTTTACTACTAAATTAATTCTCTACGACACATATATTTAACTCATTCAATTATTATGACAATATTTCGTACTTCATCTACACATATTACTCTCAACTTCATTCCCACTAAATTAATTCACCACAGCACCTATATTTAATTCATTCAATGATTATTACAATCTTTCGTACTTCATCTACACACATTACTCTCAACTTCATTACTACGACACATGTATTTAATTCATTCAATTATTATGACAATCTTTCGTACTTCATCTACACATATTACTCTCAACTTCATTACTACTAAATTAATTCATATATATAAGCATAACCTCATATTAATTAAATTGTTTTTTACGAATTATCGGCCATGTCCTTAACATCTTATATTCAAACAATATACTCATCGTGCTCTATATTAATTATTAAGGCTACACACTGAGAAGCAATGATAGTAATATAAAAAGGAAACGCAAAGTCGGTACCTCGAAAGATGACTGTTGGATCACTATGGGCAGCTGGCACTCGTAATGACGAACTTCGTTGTATTTATCATCGCACGGAACTAGGGCACTTTCTTCATCTGGTATAAGGCTCCGTCAGTCATAGCAGACACTCTACGCTCATCGTCGGTTCTCTAACTTCATCACTCCTTGCAGACTCTCGACACGGGACACTGGGCGCTCGACAACTTCTATCTCCAAACTTCTAACTCACCCTCCTCATAGGTATATGTGCCTTGACACCACTTCTATATCTCAAAAACTTCTGACTAACTCTCCTTCTTAGGTTATCTGTCTTCACACTATTTCTCATTTCATATTATTTTCTTATTAATGTTGACTCCGCCTCTTATAATTTCCATTGGTCATATTATTACCATGTCATCGCTATTCGTCCGTGGCTGCCTCTTCTCAATCCCCTTTTTACCAATGCGCATCGAGGGCGGAATTTATAAAATTCACCCTCAAATTTAACTTTCCCATGCTTCGGCTTCAAGCAGGGTGGCCTGTTTTATAGCCATCATAAATTTTCTTTTCTTCTATTCGTGTAACTCACTCTCTTCAAGTTTTATCTTATATTTCTTGCTACAAACACAATCTCTAAATTTCGTTTCGGTATATTGCTGGCTTTCTTCCCTTCTCTTTTTATTGCCCGTCATTTGCCATGTTTCTTTCTTGCATTTAGCAATTATTTTACTTCGTCCTGCAATTTTCAATTCTCCTGCCCCTGGCCGTGACACTACTGTCATGTCCCTATGACAGTCATCGTTTGAAAAAAAATATTCTTCTGTGATTGTGTGATTTATGTTTATGTTTCCTTGTATTCATATGCACACTGGACCGGAGTGTGACAGTCGTCAGGCCCAAGGACCTTAGCCCCCCCCCCTCCATACACACACACAAATTATGGAGCACGTGTTTCTGCATCAGATACAGCCTTGATCTCGCTTCAACAAAATATTTTCTGTGATGAAGCTCCCCTCAAGCTCATGAAATATTGGAATCCTTACGATCATGATCTCGCTCATCATATTTTCTACGATTAAGTTTACTCTAGAATATGAAATTCTACTTAAATCAGGAAAATGTGTGTTACTCTTAAAAAAAATAAAGAATGTCTTGAATTCTGTATTCAATGACTATAAAATAACTGTGCATTTACTAAATACACCTTAATAATTGTGCATTTAATAAGGTGCATTGTACTAAACGAGGCCTTGATTTAAAGACACCACGTTCAAGTTGATCTTAATTCAACTTAAAAAAGTAAGATTCGTAATTGTAATACACAATTACGAATCTCTATCTTGCTTGGCAAATCAATCAAAGGAAAATAATTAAACTTACTTTGAAATTTCTGTGTTGATCTTAAGTAACAAAAATTGAAGTTAGTGTCAAAATTTTATATAAGATATTTCTGACATATTTCAAAATTCTCCTATCTTTTTTGGCTAAAATACATCTTCTTACCAGAAAATCGAACACAAAACATTTTGCTTACTTGATAAATCCCCATCACTCTTAGTTATGTAAGCAACGAAATATCATCAATCATCAGCTCTACATTTTCTCCAACTGAAAAAGGCCACTAGCCTCTAATTAGTTAAAAATAAACATTAAATTCGTTTCTCCACTACAACAATCACTTTGTCTCACTTTCTGACATTTGTGAATTTTTATATCAAATGAGGCTAACCAATCTAACTAACCAAAGAATAGAATCATAGACTTTTTGCATTTCAGTCAGATATGTGTCAAAGCAGATAGTTATGTTGATCTAAAATTATGTTTTTCTGTATAGTCAAGTTATCACATTGTATCAGTGTTTTATCTTCATTAATAAACTTTATTTTTGTATCTAACTTGTACCCTCGGGGGAGCATGTTACCCCTAGAGGGCGCAGGTGGCACAATGGAGAATGTTTCGACTACAATTTCCATGGGGTGGTAGAAGGGAAATAAATACCTTTCGCTTACCAAAATGTAGAAGTTCAACCTCTACCGAGACAATGGCACCCCTCTTCTATGGCTAGTGAAATCATTTTTTCTTCTTTCTTTCTTCTGCACTATTCCTAGACACGACAACAACAATATCTAACTTGTAAAGTTGTTTTTATATAATAGCAACAACTCTAGAAGTTTGGTCTTTTTTATATAAAAAGAAAACCAGTGTCTCTTTTTTATGCTTGCATCGGTAGGAAATTAAGCAAGAAATATAATTCAATATCATCAATAATTGGCATGGATGTTTGTAGCCGTTCGGAATAGGCTATAAGTTGTCTAATGTTGTGTTGATATTATTGGAAGAATAATTATTAATTTTATTAACGGTTACTACCGCGTTTTTTTAATATAGTAACGCTAAATAAAAGGTTTAAATAAAGAATGTTTAAGTCTCTACTGATTTTAAAATGATTTAACGTGTTAAATAAGTTTGTAAAGTGGCCTGGTTGAAATTATTCTAATTATTCTTTGTGAGCTGGTGAATTGTACTTAAAAGTTTTCTCTTTGTAAGCGTCTATCCTATACTGATTTCTTATGGGTTTCGGCCTGGTAATATGAAACCACGGTTTTTGCCATTTTCGTGGGAAATCTCTCGAGAACCCAGACTTGGAGATGGATTTTTGCAGGCTTCAGGAATGTGAAGGGGGTCAACAGACATCAACCGATCCCTTGCTCAGAGCGATGGAGACCGACGCGCAAGGTTACATTTTTGACGTGACAGCGGTGGTGCGGAGGAAATTTTAATAGAGTCTGAGAGCAAGTTCAAAAGAAGAAATTAAATTGTTATGAAGATCCAAAAGATGAATTTTGTGGGCCTTCATCCTTTTTTCTGGAGGTTGATGTTCGGAATCGACGGCGCGAGATTGGATTTGACGGCGAGACGCGCACGAACACATGGGGTGCTGCGTCGGACCTGAGAGGGAAAAAATTGGAAGCGGGAGATTCTGAACGTGGACGTTGGCGGCTAAAGACTTCGGTCTTGACGCTCCCAGGAAGATGCAGCCTGATCCCGGAGAACCACCTTTATTCGGGTGAAACCCAAATTTTTTCCTTTCCGTTCTTTTAATTTCTATCCTTAATTTCTCTTTATTTTGGAAGCTATAGCGAATCCCTAAGACTTTTTATTTTATTTTTATTTTTATTTTAAATTATTAATAATGCTAGCAATTAAGATCAAAGTTGAAACAGGGTTTTTATTATTAATTCGCCAGCCACAAATCTTATTAATCTTCTTATGTTATTGATTTTTGTTCTATTATTAGTGTGTAATCAGTATTAGAATTGAGTTTATCGAATAGTGTTGTGTTAACTAAAATTTGTTACGTCGGATTAATATTTAAAAGAATGAATGCATAGGAAGGATTATTAAAATTGTACAAGTATGTTATGTGTGAATCAACTGTCCAAATAAAATGTTAAGTTAAATGTTATCAGTCGTTTGTCGTCTTTACCAGTGTTGAGTTTAAATTATTTTTATTTCAGCATTATTGAAGATTATTTTTATTTCAGCAGATGTGAGTTAGGTTTTTCTTTTAGGAGAAATAGATTTTGTTTTAGGAGTGCTTCTAGAATAGGGAAGTAGTTTTCTTTAATTTTCTAATGATTTTAATTTAATTTAATTTTTTTCATCCTTGCTCATATCCACCACAGTGGAGTAGACAGTTAAACGAACCTGGTATAAAGTTAAAATTATATGTTATTGGGTTATTGCGGTTAAAAATTAAATTCCTTTTTTTTGAGGTTTTCACAAAGCGCATCAACTTAATTTCATCAAACTTAATTTCTTTAAAATGTACCAAACATTCTTTCTTTTTCGTTCCAACACAAATTAGCCCTCGTGTAGCAAAAAATGACCGTAGTGCTCTCAACCAAACTACTATCATCAATAAACTACTAAATTATCAACTGCTATTTATAATCAACTGCTTTCATATTTATCATTGTTAACACGTTCGGAACTATTCTATTACAACCTCATAGGCTATCATCCCTATTTCTAAATTATTTATTTCGTTGGTAAGTCTCTTACTTTTTTCTTTTTTTTTTTGTTTAATACATCTATGTATTATAGGAAAAGACGGTGTAATACTGAAAGTGTAATGTCTAAAATGTACTAATGCTGGGAAGCCCATTTCTTTTTCCATTTTGTTAAGGTAGGAATGCTTTAGTTATGTAATGGCTTAACCGTGGTAGATATTTCCTAGCACCACTTGATCGCTTTATTGGAGCAGTCATAATTTATATATCCCATTTTGAGTCTACTTTTGTAATACTTTTATTTCATTTAATAGACCATATATCAGAAAAAAACATATCCCAATTTACTTGTAATTCGATATTCATATACCTAACATCTAAGGATAAGTTCAAAAGAGTCCCGACCACAGCGATTAGCTTAACAGGTGAATTTAGCTACTGAATCCTGGTCACAATGACCGTATCCCGCTTGACATTAGTTTCGCAAGACCGGACCCCTGGTTCCGTGCACGGCCCCCTGCACACAGCCGGACCAATACCTTCATCCGAGATAGTCAATTACAACAATACCCGTCACTAAACAGCAGCGACCTGAACTAGAGCATCACAGACGCGCTAAACGACAACTATTAGTTTTAAATATTACTCTAACTATATTAGGTAAATTTTCCCTTATTCCAGTGGCAACATCCTTTGTTTCTAAATTATCTTATGACCTCGATACCTGGTTACACTCAAACTCTGCCTTTCTTTCTTGTTTTCTTTTCTCTTTTTTATATACAAATACATTTAAACATTATAGTTTACAATACAATTTTGCGTAATTTCTATGTACCTTACACACTCATTACATTATATTACATAAACATCAGTTGGGGAAAGTTTTATGCTCTAATTTCACTATATTTACATATTAAATACGTATCTCATAATTTTCTAATACATATAATAAAACCAATAAATCATACACAATAACCAATAGAACTAAACTATAGCACTGCATCCCTGCAGTTGTTAAATTATACAATGACACTTCACCACAATCAAACATATTCATAAATTACAAACAATTATACAATATTTATATTTAACATCTACAATATATTTTATCACATTTCTGACATGATATTAAATCGGCTATTACCACCAAAGGTTAAGATGTTCTTCCTTAGTTTTTGATAAATATGTGTTGTAACATTACACCATCAAAACAACTGATGACCGTCACTAATCAAACATACAATGATGTCACAGTAAAAATCCAAGATGAACTTGCATCTTACATTAAGAGCAAGATTTTTACCTTTTATGACAAATGTGTTTTACCCTTACACTCATTAGGTAAACGAATGAATGCCATTAGTAAATTTCTCACATATTTTAATTTCCATTAACCTTCAGCGGGTACGCCCGTGTGCAAAGTGCAACATTTTCGTGATTTTAAATGGTTTGTTTTCATATGTAAAGTTTGAATGTTTTAAGCAGTTTCTATTTATAGCTACACCCATTCTAATGCAGGTCTGATTTTCTGACCCTTGTATTCCTTTCCATTCATTGTTAGTCGTGATATAACCGTGGTAAACCAGCAATTATACTGGATTACAATATGACAAAAGCAGGAGTGAATGTAGCCGATCAAATGTGCAACTATTACACAGTATCCCGTATATCACGAATATGGACAATCTCATTGTTTTTTAGGTTTTTGGACATAATAGGAATCCATTTGCAAGTTGTCCTTAGATCCAATGAAATAAGGCGATTTCATCTGCATTCTTGGGCCTTTAATTATAAATATATCTCAATATTATCAACATTTTATATCTTGTCATAAAAATCAAAATTATTATTTTCAATTTAAAAAAAAAGAAGTTTATTACAAAAGGATTAATCAAGGTTGAAAGATACGTTGAAATTTGTGCCACGTGCGCCTACTGGTGTTCCAAAAAATTTTGCTCCCACTGAAGGGTTAAATTTAAATATCTTTACAGTTTGGACCTTTTATCGGTGCTTAAAAGGGTAAATGAAGATAGCAGAAAGTTTTTTTCCTTTCCTCGTATTATTTGAAAAATATTATTTACTACAACTAATCAGTATTTAAATTATCAACTGCTTATCTCTATTTCTATGATATTTTTTAAAACTAATTCACATCATGACATTATTAAGTCCACTCGCATCTTAATTAAATAGGAAAATAGACTCTGGTATCGTGATATTAAAATGTTTTCTCTCTTATTAAAAAATTACTTCTGCAATGCAAAAATTTTCGTCGAAATCCATTCAGCTTAATTCTTACACATATATTCTACTTGGGAGAGTTTTCTTTAATCGTGTTACTCGGGTAGTAACACATCAGAAAAGTTCATTTACGTAAAAATGCATTTGAAAGGAAATACATGTTGCGGAAAACACCTTTTGACAGTAAAGTAAAATTGACAATAGTAATAACCATTTGTGGCAGAAGCGAAATACAACTGTCTTCGAAAAATTTGTTATTAGATATGTTTCCTAGTAATTGTTTTTGAAGTCAGTTTGCAAACTGCAAAATTTGGGGAAAGATTCAACGACCGTGATTAATTTATTTAGTCGCTGAAAAATCATGATTACATTTTCAAAGTTCGTAAAAATAATTTAAATTCAAAATTTATCATTTTTGGGTTTTGAAATTAAAATATCTCTATTTTGTCGTTGAAAAAGATTATTACAACTGAAACTGTATCTATGAAAATTAGATTCAAAATATTTTGTATTTTGTGATATAAAAATAATTAAAAAGGATTGCTGAAATTTTTCTGAAATTTTTGCTGCACTTTATAATTAAAAGAGACCTTTTCCTAAAATTACCAAAGGTAATTATTGACATTTTATTAGAGGAAGAGTTTCTTAATTTTGACAGTTGTATGTGTTTTATTACGTACATTATCCTGATTTATGAACTCCTTACAAAATACTAACTTATGTACAAAACAACAGTCTTGAAAATTGTACACTTCACTTTCAACAAATCGACTTTAATGCTTTCAGGACAACCTCTATTTGGTTATAAAAAAACCCAAAGCATTAAGAATTTAAAAAGATTTTTTTTAAATTTTGAAATGTGTTATGTAATCTCCTGCATTATTACGGATATTTTAGTGAGTAAAATCTGTAATTGCATGAATAATGGTTTGTTTTCAAGAACCTGTACCTGTTACACTGAAACCAGACAATTAAACTACACTGAAACTACCCAAAAATTACACTGAAAACCAGAGTCTTTTATATAATACTTATTACTTCTATACACGCATGTTATGCGCACCAATAAATTTCTAAGAAATGTTGTAATGCCTCTAGCATAAACAAAGAAGAAAAAGATCCTACACTGTTCAGAAAAAATTATTATAACTCAGCTTCTTATTAACATATCAAATCTTCTATTTCTCTGCCAGCATGATAATGGAAAAACCATACGCGAAAAAAAATTATGATAATCAGTTCTTAAGTTAAGATATCATGTAGTCACTGTAGTGAAAAATTTGGAGAAAATACAGAACTTAGGGCCAGGTCTGCCATCTTAGATTTTTTGAGTGATTTTACCGTGTTTAGTATAATGGAAAATTATTCTCGCTAACGTGTTTGAGCGGTGTTTTAAAAGTTTTGAAATCCTGAGTTTGAAATTATTTATATTATTTGTTTACATTTAAACTTGTTTTGAAAAATAAGTAGTAATAAAACCAGATTATACAGACAATGCCATGGAAAAATTGTTCGATTATCATATTTCGGTATGTAATTAAACAAAAATTATATAGTAGAAAAGCAGTTGTGTAAGCCTGCCTTTCAAATTGTTTACATTATTAAAGTTGTTTTCATTATTTATTTACGTTTAAAATTATTTTGAAAATTAAGAAATAATAAAACCAGATTATATAGACAATGCCATGGGAAAATTGTTTACATTATCATAGTTCGGTATGCAATTAAATAAAAATTAAAAATTATATAGCAGAAAATAAGTTATGTAAACCTGACTTTCAAATTGTTTACATTATTAAAGTTGTTTACATTATTTGGTTTCATTTAAACTTATTTTGAAAAAAGAAATAATAATAAAACCAGATTATATAGACAATGCCATGGGAAAATTGTTTTAATTATCATATTTCGGTATGCAATTAAGTAAAAATTAAAAATTATAAAATAGAAAATCAGTTTGAAAGCCTTTCTTTCAAATTGTTTACATTATTAAAGTTCTTTTCGGATCGGTAGCCCAGTTGGCAAGAGCAACGGGCCAGTGATGTGAACGTTCATGGTTCGATGCTCGTCTCTGCAAATCTACCGCCGTGTTTACTAATGGTGGCCGGGGCACGTAAAATAGGGCGTGACTACAATGTCCTCCAAGTTCTCAAATTTACCTATGGAGGTGGGGGGTCAAGTGTTCCGGTCTCGTCACTTGACTCGGTTCAAAATTACGGGACTGGTCATTTAGCCAAGTCGTACTCCGACCCTTATGGTGCTAATTCAAAACAGGAGCCGCACCTTCATCGCCCATATCCTTCGGGACTTGATCTGATGTTACTGTCGGTCAAGGGGCATAAGAAACAACAACAACAACGAAGTTGTTTTCATTATTTGTTTGCATTTAAAATTATTTTGAAAAGTAAGTAATAATAAAACCATATTATATAGACAATGCTATGGGAAAATTGTTCGATTATCATATTTCGGTATGCAAATAAACAAAAATTATATAGTAGAAAATGAGTTGTGTAAGCCTGTCTTTCAAATTGTTTACAATATTAAATTTGTTTACATTATTTGTTTACATTTAAACTTATTTTGAAAATAAAATAATAATAAAACCAGATTATATAGACAATGCCATGGGAAAATTGTTTACATTATTTATCATATTTCGGTATCCAATTAAATAAAAATATAGATATTTAAGTTGCTAAGCCGACTTTTTGGGCAGTCCATGAGAGAAAACTACTGCATCAATTTACTTCATTTTGGTCTTAAACGAAAGATTGTAATCTGTAGATTTGTCAAATTTGGTTTTTGTAACCGCAATATCTATTAATTAGCGATAATTTACAATAAAAATTTTGATTTCTGTACATGCCCATTGGCATGTTTAAATCTGTCTCTAGAAACTCACTGTTTCTGCGCATGCTCAGTGACATATTTTAATGATAAACACGATTATTCCGAGGAGTCTCTCTAGATCTCTCTCCGCCATTTTTATTTTTATGATAATTATGTTTGTGAAATATAAGATTAAATCTCATGGAAATTGTTTATTTCGTGCTGTTTAATTAGCGATAATTTACAATTTTAAAAAAAAATTGCTGTCTGCGCATTCTCAGAGACATTTTTAAATCTGGCTTTAGGTACTCACTAAGGACGAGGCCGCTGAAGCACATTAATTTGTTTTTGCGCATTATTATGATTTTCAACATTTGGCAATGATGTGTTGAGTATAATTTGTGAATTATTACATTTATTTACCATCTAGCCGTCATGTTTTGAAGGGTACCAACTAGTTAAAAATTATATTGTATAAAATCAGATGTTTAAGCCTGACTTTCAAATAGCTTACATATTAAAATTGTTTACATTATTTGTTTACATTTTAACTTATCTTGTAAAGGAAGTAATAACAAAACCAGATTATAAAGACAACAAATTTTGAGAGAGAAGCTAACAAGAAGCACCACCACGTTGAAAAACGCAAAAAAATCCAAGATGGCGGACTTGGCCCAATGCTCTGTATTCTTGCCAAAAATTTAGTTCTATTTGAAATGCATTTAAAATTTTCATCTAGAGAATACATTGGGTTTCCTGTTGCCAAATTAAAACAACCTTATGCACAAAAATAAAATAAAATTATTAGTTATAATTCTAGTTATCGATTATATGGATTACATTTAAATAAGAAAGATAGAAAATATTAACAGTTGTCTAATTCGTTTAAATTATCTCAGCTGGGGCTTACTTGCAGTTTGTGAAAATGCATAAAAATGCCTATACCTGCGTTCAAATAAACATTTGAACGAAATATTAACTGAAGTGGATTTTTTCCATGATCGTTTAAAAAAGAAATTTGAATTTTGACCAAATCACTCGGGCCTACAAAATTAAATTTTTTGCCTGGAGTTTATATAAATTATATGATATTTGTTATGCTGATTTCAAAAATAATATGCACTTTTCTGAATCACATAAGGATTTTTTACAATTGGGAACTAAAAATTTCGAATTAGACATTTATAAAAATACTCGTATATACAATTTACAAATCATTTATTATCTTAATAAAATTTACTTACAAAAAATACTTAAAATAATCAAATAAATAATAATAACGTGAGATGTATATAAAAAAATAATTAGATTTTAAAAATTACACAAATTTACTTTACTTTTCCTTCAAAAGAATCGTGTGTCTTTTAGATTTTGAAACTGGTCCAATGTCTCTTTTTAACCCCCAACAGTAATCTGCCGTCATATTGGCATTCCAGTGTCCTTGATAACGTTTACCCATGCATTTTATATATTGGTCTCTCACCCTGTTCCTCACTGAACGTACCAAGATTTTCAGAAAAAATCTCAAGGTGTTAGTGATAAAAGTATATTTTTAGGCTGATGTTACAACCTACTTCTTGAAAGTTTTGTAACATTTTTTCCACTATCATTTTATAGTTAGGATCTTTGTGATTTCCTAAAAATTTCTGAGTGACGTCTTCAAAACTAACCCATGCTTTTATCTTAATCGATATCATTTATACTGCAAATTTTTTATCCTTCATTAACAATCATATATCTATGTCGTCGAACACACCTTATTTTATTTTACCTTCCGACAAATGTGTAAAAATTTCATTTAAGTATCGAAAGCAATGACCATTTTTATCCAAATCTTTAACAAATTGTTCCATCAACCCTAATTTTATGTGCAAGGGTAGTAAGAGTACATTTTGGATCCACTAAGTTCTGCCGAATCACATTCTTTGATCCTGGAATTAAATTTTTCCTTAGAGGCCATTATTTTCTTTATCCAGTGTTGGTTTTTAGACCTACTATCCCACTCACATAGGAAATACGGCATTTTTGTATAGCCACCTTGCTGGCTTAATAACATGGTTAAAATTTTTAAATCCCCACAAATTTGCCATTTAAATTCTTGATATTCTATTTTAATCCTTCAGCGGGCGTACCCGTGTACAAAGTACAACATTTTCGTAATTTTGAATGGTTTGTTTTTACATATAAGGTTAGAATGTTCTAAGCAGTTTCTATTTATAGCTACACTCTTTCACATGTAGGTCTCATTTTCTGACTCTAGTATTACTTTCCATTCACTGTTAGTCGTGATTCATCCTTGGTAAACCAGCAATTACACTGGATTACAATACGACAAAAGCAGGAGTTGATATAGTCGATCAAATATGCAGTTATTGCACGGTATCCCGCATATCACGAAGATGGAGAATCTCATTGCTTTTTAGATTTTTGGACATAATAGGAATCCATCCACAAGTTGTCCTTTCGATCCAATATTACGGACTGTTTTGAAATAAGGCGATTGTATCTGCATTCTTTGGTCTTTAATTATAAATATATCTCAATATTATCAATATTTTATATCTTGTCATAAAAAGCATAATTATGTTTTTCAATTTGAAAATAAAAGTTTATTACAAATGGAATAATCAAGGTCGAAAGAGACGTGACACTTTGTGCCACGCGCGCCTGCTGGTTTTCCAAAAATTGGCGCGCCCGCTGAAGGGTTAATGAGTAGAAAATCAAAGTTTTTGTATGATTCTTTTAAAATTACTGAATCTGCTGCAGGAATTGAAGCAAACACATTACCATTATGTAGTAAAACACCTTTTAATCCTTTCTTACTAGAATCAATAAATAGCCTCCACTGATATCGATCAGTGGTAGAATATAAATGAGCTATTAGTCCAGGAATATCTATGTGGTATACAAGTAAAGTTGTAAAAAGAGCACAATTAACGTGTGTAATCACTACACATGCGCGAGTGAAAAAAAAATTTCAAGTAGTCTCTTCTAACGAAACTACCGTGGGTTATTTACGAAGGATTACTTATCGTTGCTTACCTTTTTTTACAATAAAATTCCTACATACAAAGAGAAGGATGGGGATAACCCTATGCAGAATAGGTCGATGGTAAGAAAAATAAGTTACATATGTCACAAGAAGTGAATAGAACTAATATTCTGCCACTCTTGATTTATAACTCGCGACGACGGTTTTAACGTCTGAAATTTTGCTTTACCACGGACCGTTATGGAAGAACCTACTACTACGTCACCAGCAACGAGTCATTGACATTGTTCACTACTTGAAGAATCGGATATAAAAGAATTGAAATTTAGGCTTACCTTTGTTCTCGAGGTTCTAGATAACATTTCAAAACTAGTGATTAAATAACTTTACACACATGAATAAATCGAATATAGACTGGCATTTTTAATTATTGTTCAATGATGAATGAATATAATAACATGTTGACTACATGTAGAATAGAATACGAAAAGATAAGAACAGCGACTTCAAAACAACCAAAAACGAAATCTTTTTTTGAACTAAATTGTTCTCGCTTTCAGTATAAGCGCATAGTCCTGGTAACTGTATTGTTCCACCGTCTAATGTCAAAAATTGTAACTATTTCGTTTCCGACAGACATAGTGACGCTATCTACAGTTTTATTTTATAATTGTACCTCTCTTAATGTAGTATTGTATTAAATATTTATTATATTGTCATTCTGCTAAGAAATTAATTTTAAATTCTAATAACAATGTATTTTATTAATAACGTTTTACATTAATTTAATGAAATACCCCGCTTTTTTATTTGTTGAAAACTTGTGAGTGATGGGCAAAAAAATGTTTTGTGATCATCGTGCCTGATTTCTAAAAAAAAAACATCTAACATTCTACAAACCCCAGATTCGTGTTGACCTGTGTAATCATCGATTGTACGAACCTGGATTCATTAGGCTTTCGGCAAATTAAGAGGTATTTGTCGTCCTCTAAGGAAACTGGCAGCCATATTATTAAGCATACATTATTATGTTTGACGTCTACATGTATGATTGACACTAAGCGTGGAAGGGAATATCAATGCTGCAAGTATTAATCTCAGTTTGCATCGCTTATGAACGCTGAGTATTCGGAGAGCACTAATATATTAACTGAATTTTTACCACAGCATAAGTACTTATATTTGATTTAGAAAGTACGCAGGCACGTCAGTTAAAGCTATTTTTCGATTTCCTTTTATTTTAGTTTTTATTCATCACAGAAGCTGTTATGTACTAAACCTATTGAATTCGTTCATTTCAATGTTAATAACGTTTCAATGTTCATTTCAATGTTAATCTACGGAGAAAATGTGTCCAAGGATTGCTGACTTGGAATAAAAGATTTTTTTAATTTTTCTCCGTAATAGAAATAGAAATTTTACACCTTGGGGAATTGTTTTTTTTTTTTTAAACAAAGCAAATATTTTTTAATTTAAATTATTTGGGGAGGTAAATCTGGTATAGTCTGTTTTAAACGCTCATAAATTTCTTTGGTGGACGAAATTTATAAAATGAATCCTGTTGCAAGGTGCAGAAAAGTTCAGGCTGAAAATACCATTTTTACCATTTTTTTATTAACTCGCTTTCTTGTTTGTTTGTGTGTGTGTGTAAGTAATATGGGTGTGTGTGGGTTTGTTTGTCCGGTACAAATCTTGCAATCGATTTTAACTAACATCCCGACTAGCTAGACATTTGAAACTTTTAGAATAGCTCAGAACACGATGACAATGCATTATTTTAATACTTTTCGCCATCTTTAAGCAGAATTAAATTCATTTTCAGTTATTTTCAATTATTTTCGTTTTGTAGACTGGTGCAGCCATCTATTGACCAGCACGGGAACGAAAAGTTATATGCAAGTTAACTTCCAATTAACTTAATTTTCTTTCAAGTTGATGGGATAATTCATCAAAAAATTTTAAAAGGTATTTATTAATACATATAATTGTCACTTTTATATGATTTAACAGAAAATTTAAAAACATGGTATATAAAAAGTTATTTTTATCAAGTAAATATTATTAGATTATAAGCATTTATGTAGCTGTTTATAGTAGACAAATTTTCTATATGGGTTAACACTGAGGTGAGCGAATTCAATAGGGTTAGTGCAAAGCAGCCTAAACTTACTATTCTTCTTTATTAAAACATTATTTCCGTTTCAAAAAGGTAGACAGTAGGAAATAATATGTTAAGAATTACCATCGCTAACTCAATGCTACTCGTAAATATACATAATTCCCTTTTCAACTTTAATTCAAACCTACTATTTTCTACAATGACTTATGTATATTGCAAAAAAATGCTTTATTTAATATTTCAGCTTTCTTGGTCTATGATCTTTCAGTATCACACTTGCTATTGTGGGTCTGGGGAGAGGATCTGTTACACTCCCAAACTATATTAAAATAATAAAATTTGTATCAAGTGTTAGTTTCAATACTTACTCAGTTAATAAACTAAACTTTTATCTAAAAAATCTCCCAACTTCGATTTAGCAAATGGATCGTAAACATCTTGTTTATGAAACCCACGTGCAACTGTAATTTATCTCATGCAGGTGAAGTAAACATGTACTTAAAACATGTTCAAAACATATTGAGGGTATATAACGAATCGAGAAACCCTCAAAGTCAATAAATGCTAGAATCTTTAGAGGTTTCAGACTAAAAGATGAAATTCTGTAGTGTTAAAAATATTTTCTACTTCAGTTCTACTTTAAATCCAATTTCCTGAAAAGTTGGTTTTCCTAATAAGTTTTTTTATTTATTCAATGTTTTGACAATCTCACATCTTTCTTGAATTTGATTCGACGTGGCGCAATCGAATCGTCAAAGAGGAATCACTATAAAAGTTGGACGATATATTTATTCACGATTAATGTTTTCTTGGGTTTACACTCAAACCAACCAAGTGTTCACGCAAGTCTTTTTCAACTACAACTTCTAAATCTTCCATTTAGATAGATGACACAGAAAGGGATATAAATGCAATTCATCGAATAAAAGCCTTCAGAAGAAAAGTAGTAAGACCCTATATATTCTCATACCACTAATTTAAGATTACTCCGTTCGAGAAATGCTGTTGTATTTTAATAATGCTTTGCTCTCACTTGGTCAATGATCTGTCTGTCTCACAAATTACATAAAAATTGGTTCGGAGTGACGTCATCAAATCATCAACCGGTAATGACTGTGATAGTCAATAAGCTAAATATGTGTATGTATGATCAATATTTACTCACAGACAAACCACATGAGCAAACATTCTTTACAAACTTTTTAATATCTTCATATCGTTAGATACTTGATGCTGAAAAATACGAATAACTGAATATAACTCTTCAGAAAGAAAGTAACAAATTGTTCTTTACGCATTCATAAAACTTACTTAACATACTAAGTTCCGAAAATGTTGCTTTATTTAATAACGATTCCCATTTGGTCAAATATCTGTCAGTCTTACATGTCAGCAAACTGGTTCGGAATGGCATCAACAAATCAGAATCATTGAGAAGGGCAACGATTTAAACATGTTTGTTCATGAATAGTTTTCTTGAACTTACAAACAGACAAATCTTACGTTCATAAAGGTCTCTCTTAACTTCTTAGTATCTGATGTATTTTAGATGCATTAGATAAATGAAGCAGAAACGAATGTGTTTGCAATTAGTTGAACTTAGGCCTTCAAAAAGAAGTTCATGATGAGGCCAATATGATTGATTGCATCATCTTACTAATAGAACCCATAATTACTCAATTGCTGACATGTTGCTATATTTAATGACGCTTCACTTTTAGTCAAAAATATGTTACTTTCGCACATTACTTGGAATTGTCTTCAGATGATCAGAAAGGAGCTCTTTAAATTCCTTAGTCATACATTTTTCGTGCATATAACGATGAGAGTAGTTCATTTAGCAATCGTATCAAGCAATTCTGTAGTTGGTTATATTAAAATTTTTATTTTATTTTGTAATAACGTGAAATCTATCGTTTTTTTAAACGTATTAACGTTTGAATCCTTCCATGTAGATTTCAATAAGGGACATGACTAGTATATTTTTAAATAAGAATAATACTTTAGATGAATTCTGATTTGAAATGACTATTCACTTTTTGATGAAGTTTCAATTGGGAAAAGAGCATTGTACAAACACAGTATTTACTTTATGTGTTTGAATTAGAAGAAAAGTATATAGAGTTTGACTCAGATTTTTAAAAAAAATTGTTAATTTTGAAATTATCAAAAGTCAAAAATGATAAAAAGTTTTTAATCCTTTTTATCAAAATGATAAAATTTTTAAAGCAAAAAAAAGATGTATTTTACGTATTTGGTATTATCGTCTCTTCATATCCATGGCACAAGAAGTTTCTGTTTAAATTTAAACGAAATACTATATTTTAAGATGTAATTGCCTTCCAGTTTTTATACTCTGTGCCAATCTGCACCGCAAAAAATATTGATATAAATACGCTATTTCAAAGTTAACGCCCATAACTTAAAATCAGAATAGCGACGTTATCAAATCATCAAATGCCGAGCGCGGATTCTGACAGCGGACTAAGTGCGTGTGCGCTCGTCTTCATTCCTTTTTTTTCAGAGGATTTGGCTATTCAACGATGCAAATATAGATTTCAAAAGATATTAAAGCTCTCGTGTGTTTTCTGCAAATCGCTTTTCGAGTCATTTTAGAAATCTTGACGTAAGGGTAATGCATATTTTTGATCAATCATTTGTTTTATCTGCGAGAGAAATTTTTAAAGGGGACAACAGAACATAGATAAGCGTTCATTTTTATAAAAACAAATCAATCATTTTAAAAAAACAAATCTTGTTTCTGTTTTCAACAAAACGAGAATATATTTGAGACACTTTTTTCTTTGATGGCGAAATTATTATGAACAGTGGGAAGATCGATTATTGTGCTAACTAAATTTGATATTTTTTATTTAATAACATAACATGAGGAACAGAAAGTAATTGCTCAGTTTACTTAACAGTCCACTTAACTATTCACAACGCTACAAGTTGTAAGCTATAAAATTCATGTATAAAAAGAGCAGGCCAATAAACTGAGAAGAGAGGCAGTGAAATCATGTTCTTCTTAAATCATCCTAAAGCTCTATTACTCCCAAGCAACTCTCCACAGAATCCCGAAAAAACACCGTTTGCGCCGATTCTGAATTAACCGTGAAACCAGTGACGTCAAATTAACGAAATGACCGATTTTTCCGCTGCCGATTGAACAAACAGGGAGATTTCGGGACGGTCTTGTGTACCCTTATGCGTTGGGTGTCGCAGAGGCACAAGGATATTCTAATTTGCAAATATTTTTAATTCCCGAGGAGAACGAGACACTTCGGTCTCCGCTACCTCGGCGAAGCCTGCTATCTCGCCGTAGATCTGACGCCAGTGATCTGAAGTCATACCGCTGAAGATTTCATGAAAGTCCTACTTAAAGCTTATTTTCTTTGTCCAAGAAAACTGTTCTCTGCCAAATGCATGCCAAGAGCGAAGGTTCTAAATTCCTCGTGAAAGCGATGACGTCGGCAAAACCACCGTACGATTTTATCAATTTTTCTGCACCCCATTGGCACCAGTAGAACCAGAGACGTGTTTAATCCCTTTATGGCCCATTAATACGATCATTAGTGAGATTTATATTTGAATCGGCAGTTTGAAGAAGTGAACGAATCCAAAAGCTGCTTTTGTGGGTAATTAAGAAAAAACTTTAAAAAAACTGTCTTATTTATTATTTTTTCTTCACTAAACTTTTATATAAGATTCTTTACATTCACCCGCTATTCCAGTGCCTTTTACAGCTTATAAGGAGTGTCTATATGAAAATACCAGTATGACGAAAATAAATTGGCACTTGTTCCCTTCTTCAAACTGCCGATTCAAATAGAAACTTTGATAACATTTTCTCTGAACAAAACTGTTATTGACAGCATCTATTACCACTCGTAAGTCTTTCAATGGAAGTATTCATGGCAGTGTGTGACTGGAAAGAATGTGGCAAACCTTATTGCGCTTTCCTCAAACAATTTGCCATCTATTGCAGAGCGATAATGATCGCTGCTTGACCTGTTTGCTGCAGGGATTTGATAAAAAATTGTGTACTAGAAAAAGAAAGGGCAGCTGAGTGCTGAAGCTCTTTTAAATTCAAAAATTGACGAAAGCAGGAGAAATGCGTAAGGACACAGTACCCTCTCCCTGCTTAAGCGACAAACTGGAGAAAGGGTTTGCAAAAAAGGTTGAAAATATGTTAAAAACTACCGAATGCCAGTACCCTAGCCTTTCCGACTATCGTCCTTTTACAAGGGACAATACATGCTCCTTTCATACCTAGTCGAAAATTAAATATCAAAGCTAATATTTCTAATAGATCTGCGCAATTCTCACTTATAGTCTATAAGGCTCGTTTCCATCTAATCAGTCATTATATTTTATGCTTGGAATTAAACATTCCTTCGTAAAATTTAGTAAAATGTTTAGTCTTCTATTAAATACTTTCAAACTCGTTTATAAAGAATGGAAGTACGTTTTTACAATTAAATCTCTGCTCGGAGTCACCACGCTGGCTATATATCACTCATTTAAAGACCTTGTATCATTCAGAATTTCTTTGTATATTATATTTTTGGGCTACATAATAGCTTTGTCGTGGAGCACTAAAGAATAATCCAAGCAAACGTGCTTGGGTCCGAAATATATATTTAGGCTTGGAAAAGTATATGAACATTTTAGACATAATATTTTCGTTGCACTACAGGTACTACCGCAAATAAGCATTTAAGCAAATCTTAAGAGACAATATATGCTGTTAATAGGTGCGCAGTTGTATCAGAATGCAAATGCAGCACTGCAGAAGTAGTTCTTGTGAGGTTCAACTGCCCTCAACTTGTTCAAATGATCTTCTATTTTAAGTGAAGAAAAAGAAAAAAATCCATCAAGTTTATTTAATACAATTGCCAGGCTTTAACAATTAAGTCATTAACCTTTTGGCTTTCCAATATTTCTGAACAGTACATTTAAAACTATTAAGTGTAGGGCACGTGTCAAAGTGGCAAATGTTCACCGAGCGTCCAGAATTACAGAGACAGCCGGCCGAGAATTCTTTAGTCCAATAAAATCTGTCATGTACCGCAACAGATTTACTGTGGGATACTACAGTCCCTTGGGAATATTAGCAGAAATTCCCTTGACATTCCTCTCCTAGAATAATGGATTGATATATATGAAGTTTTCGTGCGTTTAGAAGTTATATAACCTGAAAAATTAAAATCTGTCAAGTACCGCAAAAGTGATTCAGGGAGAGTAATTTTGTCAGGGTATATGACTTCAAAACACACGAAAACTTCACATATATCAATCCATTATTCTAGGAAAGGAATGTAGGGGAATTTCTGCTGATATTCCCAAGGGACTGTGAAATTTTACCAGTGCACACAGAAGTAATCATTTAGACGAAATATTGCCTCATTATGTCTAATATATAAAATGTTCACAATCCAAAACATATAAACATAATTCTTTCTTTTTCTATTAAACGTTTGCGTAAGATAAATGAATCAATCACATACAGTCACCCACATAAATTTTGTCTCAGATTGAGTGTAACTCAATATTATGTATGAACCACCAACTACAAGCATATGCAAATCAATTACGGTCGTAACAGTCTAAACAAATGAAAGTTAATTCCTCGCTTTATTGTTCTACTAAGCTATCAACGTGCTATTAGACCAGCCATACCCAAACTTTTTTTCTCTCTGTCCGCATGCATATGTTTGCTACGTTACGCGGGCCGCAATATATATATATATATATATATATATATATATATGTGTGTGTGTGTGTGTGTATGTATATATATATATATATTCGGTATATGCATGTATATATATATATATATATGTTGTGGTTGTTTTTGTTTGTTCCAATTAATTTGCACAGTGCTGCAGTACACTATACCTTATAATATAATAATGTAAAAAACAAAACTCAAAACTAAAATGTATTCACACCTTTATTCTAAAAATGAATGTGATTTTTTATATTGAGACAAATGTTTGACTATTTTAGACAAATCAGGTTTATACTTGCTACATTCTACTCTCGATACGTCATCAAGGTAAGAATCAGTAAAAGACGATTTCTATATACGTTCTTCGCATAATTTATTTTGGAATTGGATGATTCACAAAGATACATTGACACGAGCAACATGAGTAGCAGGTGGCACATTTTTGTATAGTTTTCTATTTTTCAGGCACTAATTTCAAAAATATGTTTACAAAAGAACCTGCCCAGTAATGAGTGCGAGTGTTTGGGACCGCATATAAAAGCTTAGTGGGCCGCAGTTAGAGTACCCCTGTTTTAGACAAACATAACCAAAATTATTAATGACTGTATCAGACAAAATCTAATTTTAAAGAATAATTATTTCATTTCATAAAACAGTTTTTGGTGATTTGGTTGTGTTTAAATTATTAATGACTATATCAGACAAAATCTAATTTTAAAGAATAATTATTTCATTTCATAAAACAGTTTTTGGTGATTTGGTTGTGTTTAAATTATTAATGACTGTATCAGACAAAATCTAATTTTAAAGAATAATTATTTCAATTCATAAAACAGTTTTTGGTGATTTGGTTGTGTTTAAATTATTAATGACTATATCACACGAAATCTAATTTTAAAGAATAATTATTTCATTTCATAAAACAGTTTTTGGTGATTTGGTTGTGTTTAAATTATTAATGACTATATCAGGAAAAATCTAATTTTAAAGAATAATTATTTCATTTCATAAAACAGTTTTTGGTGATTTGGTTGTGTTTAAATTATTAATGACTATATCATACAAAATCTAATTTTAAAGAATAATTATTTCATTTCATGAAACAGATATTTTATTTAATCCGAATTTTTTATTCCATTCTATAAAAAAGAGGCTACATTTTTCAACATTTTTCAACGTTTGTTTTAAGAGTTATTCTCAAGATTAATTCCATAAAAAAAAGCCATCATTTTTAACTTGAAAACCGAAATGCATTTCACGATGACAATGCCTTTTAGAGCTGATATTCGGGGCCGATAACTTCTCGCATAAAATATTTTATGTAAAGTTGCATTTTAAAGTAGGACATATGTTGCTCGAATTCCGCCCCGACTGCGTAATCAAGTCATTAAATAGGAATCACCGTTCATGACAGCCGACAGAAAAGGGTTGATTTTTTTTTTTATGCGATGGAATTTCGACAGTACAAATATCGATTTTGTATGATATTAAACCTCACGTGTGTTTTCCATAAATCGCTTCCTGCGTCATTTCTTGATGGTTGACATTCAAGAGCTGACTCTCTTCCTGAACAATATTTCATTTCATCTTGAGAAGACAGTTCTAAAAGAAAAGAAGAAGAAAAAAAGACTGGGAACAAATAAATATTCAAAATGCGTGTACCATTAGAAGGATGATTTATAAGCGACGAAACTTTAGAAATGGAATTTTGTTGCGATAGAATAGACATTTTAAGTCTCAAACGAAAAGTGATAGTTTCATTCCTCGGATAGTTGTATATCTCAAGAGAATAATTTAGCTTAATACTTGAATTTTGCTGGACTTACTCTCGTTGACTTCTTAACATGTCCGGTTCCATGGTTATCTACAAGAATAAATTTGATATATGTAAGTAAAAAGTAATTTGTTCAAGCCTATGATATTTAATTTCCTTCCAGATATAAGACACTTTTAAATAGAACTAGTTGATACCTGTCAAAACATGACGACTAGATAGTAAATAAATGTACTAATACACAAATTATACTAACACATCATTGCCAAATGTTGAAAATCATAATAATGCGCTGAAACAAATTAATTTGTTTAAGCGGCCTCGTGCTTAGTGAGTATCTAAAGCCAGATTTAAAAATCTCACTGAGCATGTGCGAAAGCAATTTCTTTTAAATTGTAAATTATCACTAATTAAATAGCGCGAAATAAACAATTACCATGAGGTTTAATTTTATATTTCCCAAACATAATTATCATAAAAATAAAAATGGCAGAGAGAGATCTAGAGAGACTCCTCAGAATAAACGTGTTTAATCATTAAAACATGTCACTGAGCATGCGCAGAAACAGTGAGTTTCTAAAGCCAGATTTAAACATGCCACTGAGCATGCGCAGAAATCAATTTTTAATTGTAAATTATCGCTAAATAATAGAAATTGCGGTTACAAAAACCAAATTTGACAAATCTACAGATTACAATCTTTCGTTTAAGACCAAAATGAAGTAAATTGATGCAGTAGTTTTCTCTCACGGACTGCCCAAAAAGTCGGCTTAGCAACTTAAATATATAGATTTAAAATAGAAAGAAATACGTCTTTTGTACGGATTGTAAATTGATATTTTTATGAATATATATTACTCTTTAAGTGCAAATACAACTTAAAATCAGATAAAATGATAAACGTTTGTCCACGATTTGAACTATGTTTATGACATTACACTGAACTTTTTCTCGGTTTTAAGTAATACCGAGTAGCCCTTTAAAAGTCAAATCAGTGATAGAAAATTTCTGTCAAGATTCGTATGTTTTTTTAATTTAAATACGTATACTATTCCCCAGATACTTAAGGTGTAGATTAGTTTAGAGTTGCAAAGTGCTTTCTATGGGTCGCTGCAATTATTGTTTGGAGGGTTTATTTTTATATTAAATTAGATGAATACCCGTGTTTCGCTGAGTACATTTTAGGATAATTACAATGAAAAAATAATGAAATTTCTCTTTAGAGAATTCTCTTATAAACAATATATTTTGTTTTTTCATTAGACAGAACTAATATTCCTAGGCTCATCCGCGAACCTACGCGTAAGCAAGCTACGTAGAACTGACCGGGGGAGAAACAATTTTCTCTTAAATCTATGCCAGTGTATTTTAAAGGTTGGCCTTGAGACTTATTTATCGTCATGCATACTTTGAGGGGAAATTGAACGAAACTGTTTTATATATAGTTTTAACTTAATATCCATAAAACATACTAATTTGAATTAAATTCTTAAAAAACCTTCCATCGCAATTAGTCAGAGGGTTAAATTTTATCTTTTACTGTATTTGAATATTTTTTGTCAGTTTAATTCGTCGTTATGCACGTGACGCAAATTTAATTTAAAGTATCACAAAAAGAAAAGAAACCACGTGATCAGCATTTAATATATTAAATTCTAAAAATTAATCTTTAAAAATTCACCCAAAATCAGAAAATGGAGGTAAAGTTCCGCAAACGGTTATTTCATTTTAAAGTAATTTTTATGATCTTTCTTGTGATATAAATTGTATAACCCTAAGATTATTTTTAATGCAAACTTTAAACAATATTACAAAAACAGCTTAAAAATTTAATTAAAAAATAAGAAGAATTTTCAAAAATCTTTATTAGTGCACCCCTACACTATAAGAAGAATAGCCATGCAAAATTTCAGCCCTTCAGGTCCAGTGATTTTGTCCACGCATTATCTGTCATTCAGTCAGTCAGTCAGTTACGGAACTGTTTTATATATAGAGATTACATTTTAGGGCTTTCAACATTTATTTACTTCAATTCGGCTACACAGAAAAATTATACTAACGATATTTACATTGATTTTCGGTACTTAAATACAAGAGACAAAATTAAAAATACCGACAGTTATAATATACTTATTTCTATCAATGTTATGACCTGTAATTTTGACAAGCTTGGAGGTTTTACTGCATACTGCAAAAGTACTTCTCGGTAGATACGTAATTTTTCAATAGCTAGCCACTTTCTCACTTTTTTTAAAATTTAAATTTTTTATTTTTTCCCTTTAAGGGTTAGTTACCGTATTTGTCGGTATATAGGACGCAACGGTCTATATCATGCACCCCCATTTTTATACACATTTTGATGGAAAAAAATTTTTTACATTTTATCATGAATTTCCATAATGATTTATACGTTCTAATTTTATAGCTATTTAATGTCCATAAAAAATATAACTAGGGAACAATGTAGTTAGGTCCCTTTTAATCAGAATTCTCAGAACACACACTTTAAATGTCGGTGGATTTCAACTCTATTTTACTGTAATTTTTTTTTTAGTAATGAAGCAAAAAAATATATCACACAATTTTTTTTACACAACAGATAAAATTTTTGGAAATGATTTATTTGAAACCACTCTTTCGCAAAAAAAGTTAAAAAAATATTAAAAAATCCAATATAATACTTATACATGTACCGGGTGAGCCAAAAGGTCGTAAACACTTTAAAAATGCATAAAAAAGGAAACCGCACTTCCTTATCATAATTTCTTCCTTTTTTATGAATTTTTAAAGTTTTTACGAACTTTTGGCTCACCCGGTATATTAATATAAGCCAGAAGTTTTAGATAGACTGAAATTTCAACTCATAATCTTGATTACCGAATCATTAGACGCACCCCTTATTTTAGGCGCATTTCGATGGAAAAAAGTGCGTCCTATAAGCAGGCAAATACAGTAAATAAGAAATAAAAGTTCTAATTTCAAAAATATGTTTTGACAAATTTCTTTACGTTAAAAAATACTTTTAAAACCTATTTGGTTTGATTAGTTGATAAATTTGACTAACAGGAAACCGATTCAATACTTAAAATCTTCGGAAAATAGCACAATCTGATTCAACATTTCAACGTTTCTGGATTTTCCAAACCCAGAAGAAAACAAATCATCATAAACATCAGCACAGACACGACAACCTCGGGTGGTCCCTAGCGTTCTAATAAATATTTTGCCAGCCATTTCTTTTTTCAGATGTAGTACACCAGTTACTTATATTAATTGCCTGAAAATATTTCTATACTGGGTCTTTCCAGCGAAATCTGGGTCTTCCCCTTTCATTTTCCCTGGTGGTTTTGCAGGGAATATCTTTTTAACAGTATTTTAGTCATCAATTCTTATTAGATAAGAGGTCTAATTAAAACGATCAATCATAAATAATATTATCTCCGAGCCTTTAAAAAATCTATAAAGCTCAAAATTGGAACCTCGTCTCCACTGATCGTTTTCTTAGATACCCCCCCAAGGATACTTCTTGATTTTTTTGTTCAAAATAGCACTTTTTCATTTTTGATTATTGTCCAGGCCTCAGAACCATACGTTAGCAATGGACGTGTTAAAGTTTTATAAAAGAAGTTTGTTCCCTCTGGATATGAACTGTGATTTTAAAAGTCTTTGGAGACTATAGCAGTATTTATTAATAGAAATAATACCCTTCTCTAGTTCTTACAATATTTTATTTTGACAATTCAGTTTAGATGCTAGATAAATAAACACTGTCCCTCCTGGAAGGATAGTTTTGATATTCACTTCTGGCTCACCTCTTGTATTTAGTTTTGTCTTCATTGATTTTATGATTCGTGCGTTTCTTGCAGGCTCTTCAAGAGAAATAAAAACCCTCTTTTAAGTGTATTGGTTGTTTTACGAATAAAAAAAAGGAATTCTTTAAAATACCTGCCTAAAATGTTACACATATTTTTTGATAAATCCTTTAATTTCAGACATATACATGATAAATCATCAACAATTTAGTTCCGGGATCCATGGACTTGAGTGCGCACATAAAGAACAATATTCGGTGATGTAACAGTAGCAGAATATGTGGTTTGGTTTATATGATTGCTAGAAGTTCTAAATTATGATGCCAGCTAAGAAAAAAAGTATATGTTTTACACGAATATGTTGGGTCCCTCACTGTCCCCCTCAATCATAGACTTATATATTTACAAAACCCGACAGCATTAAAATCTACTTCATGGAAGATGTGAAGCTACCGTTAGTGCATTTTAGACAGAAGGTTTTCAGCATTGGCCAACACATTTCTCAGTTTTTATTGCAAGGAATTCTGTAAAAGAAAAATTTCAGGTAGTCTCTTCTAATGAAACTTCCGCGGTTTATTAACATAGGATTACTTATCGTTGCTTACCTCTTTTGTATGAATATATGTATGTTGTGTTATCTATATATGTATCTCTCTCTCTCTCTCTCTCTCTCTCTCTCTATATATATATATATATATATATATATATATATATATATATATATATATATATATATATATATATATATATATATATATATATATAATATATATATATATATATATATAAAATATATATATATAAAATATATATATATGTGTGTGTGTGCATATACATACAGGGTGAATCTGAACAAGTGGACAAAACTTTACGGGGTGATAGAACGCATCTACACGAACAATATTCGTCATAGAAAGTATGGGCGGAACGCAAACAGCGAGGAGCTAGGTGGCGCTGTAAATGGTATAAAAGCCACACGTCCTCATTCGTTCTAGCGGCGGTTTTCCGTAAATGCTTGGGCAGGGATCCTCCATGACCATTTGGTTGGCCCATACCTCCTGCCACACCGTCTGGACGGCGAATCGTATCACACATTCCTACGAGAGGTGTTGCCGGAGCTGCTGCGTCCGATTCCAACCCCTATCAGGCCGAGAATGTGGTTCCAACACGATGGTGCGCCTGCACGCTTCAGCTTGGATGTGCGGAACAATTTAGATGCAACTTTCCCAGGGCGATGGATTGGTCGAGGTGGTCCCATAGCTTGGCCACCAAGATCGCCGAATCTCTCGTGTTTGGACTTTCTCCTGTGGTGACATATGAAAAGCCTAATCTACGAGTACCCCATTGAAACCAATATGGAACTAGTCGCCAGGATTGCCGTTGTTGCCGGCGATATTCAGGAAATGCCTGGTGTCTTCGCAAATGTGCGTCAGTCCCTATCCAGCAGGTGTGAAGCCTGCATTACAGCTCGCGGAAGCTCTTTTGAGCAATTTCTTTGACCATGTAAATCAATTACATTCCTGTTAATAAAATGTTTTCTTCACTATCTCCTCTCATTCTTCTGCTACTTCTTTAAATGTGACAGTGGAAAACTACCTTTTAACTACTCACCGTTTGCGTTCCGACCATACATTCTATGACGAATATTGCTCGTATAGCTGCGTTCTATCACTATCTTGTGGCAAAGAGGTTCTCCTTATAAAGAATACTTAATTATGATTCATGAAGTATAAATAGCACGAATAGACAAAAAATTTAAATAAAATTATCCAAAAAATAGCCTTCATTTTTATCTAAATTAGTGGGAATTCTTCAGAATCTATAAACAGTAGTTCACCCAACGAGTTATGGTAAGTTTGGTATAACAGACTTACTGAAAATATAATCAAACTTGGAACCAAAATCTTAATTATAGTTTAAATATAAATAAAAACATAGTTAAAATAAAGTTAAATTATAAATCCCTAAACACAGTAAATATTTATGCCTAGTTAATGTTCTCTTTCCTTGTCAAAATGAAAAAAAAACTACTTATAAACCATTTAATCATTGTGTAAATGTTTTATCAACTAGTAAGATTAGATTGACTTATATTTCTGTGGCGTTATGGCAGATGTTGATATGTCCGAAAAATTCAATTTTATGTTTTAAGTTGATATGCCACACTTAAAATTGGTTCTTTAACGTGGCAAAAGCTGGTAGTGGAAGTTTGTTCGTATTGGCAGATGCTTTTATGTATAAAAGAGGTAATACTTGGTCCCTAATTGAATATTTTAGTCCCTAATTAAAAATTTCATTGAAGACAAACCATATGCTTGAGGTTGAATATGAGTATTAACTAAAGTTTATTTGGATTGAAAAACTTAATTGAGAGATTTTATATTTCCCACCAAAAGTCAATTTTTAATTTGCCAAAAACATAAAAAAATGACATATAAACATCTGCCATAATGCCAGAGATTTATATTTTCAAAATTAATCGACGTACAATGCACCAAAGGGATATAAAACGTAGATCAACACATTTACTATTTATTTGAAAAAGTACACATCTTCGAAAATATAATACACTTAATCAGAATAGCAAAAAAAAACACTTAAAATTAAAGAAAAAAGAAAATTAATGAGTATTATACTGAAAAACAGAATTTCCAATATTTCTTTTGTCATCCCTTCTTATTCTTAATTCAACAAAAGCCATTCCACCGAAGGTTAAAACGAACATATTTCCCAATATAATTGTTTTCCTAGTCTTATAGAGGGAACCAAACAATACTGCAAAGAAAATTTTATGCTAAAATGCATTTAAGAGCGAACATGTGTTGCTTCAATTCGGTTCGACTGAGTAATCAAATCATTAAATAGGGATCACCGTGCAACACAATATATAAAGTCTGCCTTTTGGGGAGGTTAGGGAGACAGAAAAATGCAAATATCGATACCGAATAATATTAAATCTCACTCCTGTTTTCCCTATGTGTTTTCTCGAGCTTTTTAAGAATCCTCTTGTTTGAGAGTAGAATATCTCAGATCAATATTTTGTCTCATCTGGGAAAGAGAATGACAAATAGGTAAAAAAATGAACACGTTACATTTCACGAATAGATAATTATGTATAGGTGTTAAAATCATAGAAAAATTGTATAGAGCTTCCTCTTGAAATTGGGAGTTTGTACATCAAACTGCCTACCGTCTAATTGTCTAATAATTACTAGATAAAAAGAATTTTTTATATACCATGTTTTTAAATTTTCTGTTGAATCATATAAACTTGACAATTCTATGTATTAATAAATACTTTAAAAAAATTTTTTTGATGAATTATCCCATCAACTTGAAATAAAATGAAGTTAATTGGAAGTTAACTGGCGTTTAACTTTTGTTCCCCTCCCCGGCAATAGATGGCCGCATCAGTCTACAAAACAAAATTAACTGAAAATGAATTCAAACCGGCTTAAAGATGGCTAAAAGTATTAAAATAATGCATTGTCACTGTGTTCTGAGCTATTCTAAAAGTTTTAAATGTCTGGCTAGTCGGGAAGTTAGTTAAAAATCGATTGTAAGATTCGTACTGGACAAACACACACACACAAACAAGAAAGCGAGTTAGTAAAAACATGGTAAAAATAGTATAATCCTCAGTTTATTGTCTCTTCTAGAAAATAGAAAGACAAAAATAATAGGGGAGATGCGTGTATTATGGACCATTGTGTAATATGGACCATGTGGAAATTTATCTGTTCACCACTAGATAACAGAACCACCCCATTGCCTTTAGTGAATATTAGTGTTATCCAAAGCAAGAGATGACTTGCACATGTGTGCCTTCATTTGGACGATTATGAAATTGTGTTTTTGGTTTATATGATCATTGAAGTAACAGGTATGCATGAAGTATTTCGGCCACCCCCACTTTCGTGGACAAGCCACTGTCAAACTGAAGATGGAGCTGCGCAGCAATTCCTGTATGCGCAGTCAAGGGTTAATTTCCCATGTTCGGAGCTGTTCCTAGTACAGATCTGCCGACCAATTGGGACAACCCGGGGCCCGTTGATGTAACAAGTATGTTAAAATGAATGCATTACTTTCTGCTGTTGGGTAATTTTAGTATAATTTTCACTTTAATCGTAGCAAATGTACTTATTTTCTTAACAATCCATACATGTGTTTTATGCGCGCCATTTTGCATAGCGATATGTGATTGAAAACAACGTTGCTCCGTCCATGCGTGTAATATGAACCATGCACTGTTGTGTATTATGGACCACTGGTCCATATTATACGTTGTAGACGCGTTGGATCGATAACATCTGCAGATAAGGGAAAGAACGTCACATTTGTCTGCACAATGAGTGCTGCTGGTCACTTTACCCCACCGATGGCGGTGTTTCCCCGTAAGCGATGAAGCCGGATCTGGAAGAGGGAGCTCTTCCAGGAACTCTTTTCAAATGCCTGGAAAAAGGTTGAAAGACGATCGAACTCTTCAGTGAATGAATGAAACATTTCATTAGTTTCGCTAAACCTGTCAAGAACAGGAGAGTTTTGTTAATTATCGACGGACATGTGTCCCACACTCAAAATCTCGAGGCTATGGAAATGGCCAGAGAAGCAGGGGTGATCATACTATCACTTCCTTCGCATACTACCCATCGAATACATCCTTTGGACCTCGCTTTCTTTGGTCCATTAAGCATCTACTATTCCCAATAAATGGACAAGTGGATGAGGGTACATGCTGGACGGGTCTTTTCCCGATTCCAAGTGTGTGAACTGATCGGGGAGGCTTATGCACGGTCGGCATCTCTTGAAACCGCTGCCAATGGTTTCAGTGCAGGTGGGAATTGCCCTGTCAATCGCCATGTATTTCACGATTTCGACTTCGCTCCATCAAGTAGTTTCTGATAAAACCCCACCACAAGTCACATTAGAAGACGATACCAACGACCACTTTCCAGAAAATGTAGCTCCCATGAACCCAACACTTGATGCTACAGTCCATCAGAACACGTCTGTTTCCGAAAAGTCAATTTTAGAAATTGTAGTCCAGGAGAACATCCCGGTTCCAGTTAGTCATAAAATATTCTCTATGAAAGACATCAGTCCCCTTCCTCATTGCTTGCAAAGAAGCCTAAAAAAGAGAAAGGGGAACACTTCAGAGGCCACTGTACTGACTTCATCCCGTTTCAATAATGCCGTTGCAAAAAAACAAAACAAAAAAGAGAAGCGACCAAAGCTGGACATCCCACAGCGTCGGAAAGGGGAAAGAATGACAAAGAAAGCTCAAAAAGAGACACTTGCACAGAAGGAGACGACAGAACGAAAACACCCGGCAGCTCCAAGGGTCTCAGTAATGGCATCCCCAGGAACCTCCGGCCAGGGGACAGCTGCTAATCAAGTTACCGAACCGTTTACTTTCTGCGAATTCTGCGGGCAGAGTACGGAGGCAGACTGGATCAGATGAGGGATATACTGTTCATGGGTGCATGAAGCTTGCGCCAACATTACCAACCCAATATACTATTATTGTGATGATTGCTGTACTTGAAATAAATTTACTAAAGCACATCTTTGTGCGTCCGTATTTCATTCTATATCATATTTTTTATTCTCGTGTAATATGGACCTTTTCGGTTCATATTACACGAAAATATGTGCAATACGGACCACCGACATGAAAATAAGAAAAAAAATCCTTCAATTATTAATAGTTACCAGAGTACTTTACCAAGTTTGAACCATGCAGCTATGCAATTGTAATGAGCAGCCAACAAATTAATTTTTTTTAATAATTTAAGTTTTATGAGCATTCTTGCTTAGGAGGTCCGTATTACACGGACCTCTCCTATGTGCACCCTTTATTTCTACTCGTTGATAAGCCTGAATATTAATAATAATCATAAAACCTTGAAATTGAGCTTCCTGAGAAAAAGTTTTCAGTAAGAATTTTACTTCCCATTTTTCTCAAAATTCAATTCGCAAAATATTTCTTCGTCTGAAAACGAGACAAAAATCGAAAACAAGCGAACACTTTTTATTATTACTTAGTAATTAGCACATTAATAACTAAGAGATTTTTTTCTTTTTGAAAATTAGAAACAGTGCAAGCTAACTGGAAACAGGCATTTTATACTTCAATTATTCCACCATTCCTTCGTCTATAAATCCTATAATTCAAAGATGTCTTCTTATCTGAAAAATACAAGAGCAATAGAAGACAAGAAACAAACACTTTAAAGCTGCACAATAACTATCGGTATTTTTTTAAAATCACTGAGAGATAGATGCAGATTATGAAGCGAACATTGATGATTTTTTGGGGAAAATTCATACCATCTATTTCTCTACAAACGGAATAATTCAAACAACATTATTCCTACTGTATGTCCACAAACCTTGCCTGATTTGGAAAAGATATTCACAAAAGAGGTAAATGTATATTGGAAAGTTTTTACTAAAGCTTACAATCACACAAAAAAATTATATAGAGTTATATAGAATTATATAGAGTCACTGTGAATATAGACGGATTTCTACGTCAAAAACAATCCTAACATTCATTTCTCTTTCAATATTGTAATTTTAAACACGTAGTATTCAAGAAACTTGTACCAAACTCCATATGAATAACAATGCCACTCTCGTGAACCATACGAAAATCAAGAATTAACTTAATTTTTCTTACTTCAAGAATATCTCTAAATTTATCCGTTGGTTAAATCATTATTGGAGCTTTTGGGGGCTGGGAAGTATTAGAGGTGGATTTCATATTTCACCTTAAAGGAGGTATATTTTTGGATGATTTAATTTTAAAATATCAATTTGTTCGTGTCTTATTCTTAAATTACCATTCAGAATTAATAATTTCTCATGAATGTAGATCCAACTTTTTGGTCGTCAGAAATTATTTCATTGATATTTTTAGCTGCTTTTGCCCTCTTTCGATGTTCTGGAACATTACTTTTTTTATTTTTCGCTAAATATAGCTTTTGGCACAATAACTTAGTGCTGACTTTTCATAATAAAATTTCCGCCAGAAAAAGATGCATTTTTTAACCAGCAGATGCCAACAATGAAATTTAACACTAGAAAGACGGCTGCCGTCAATTTGACGGTTTCGGACATACTATTGAGTGCTATGTCTGTATTTATGACCTCAGGCTTCTGAAATCGTATGACTGTTTTCTAATTTTACGCGAACTATGCACACACATTTACAAAATTATATTCGATTATAAAGAGGGGGAGAAAACGTGTTCTATACCTACTAAGACTGAATCCTTCAATTTGACGACAATATAGAAACTGGCAGAAATGTTTAAAATAGTACCGGAAAATGTTAGTTACTTTTCGTCTTTTTCCCCCTTTTTGCAAATAACAGAAATGTGGCTCTTCGGAAATTCTGTTGAAAAATAAGAACTGCACTAAAACCATGCATATATTTTTTCGGACAACCATACCAAGTTGTCAGCTCGACATACATGCATAAAATATATCTAAATATGTACTAATTTATTATATATGGTATGCAATAGTTCAAATTTAAAGTGTTTAAATATTTATATTCTTGGTTTCATTTTTAACGGTCAAATTGACGACGTTCAGTCTTTTTAGTAAGAAAAATTCCCGTCTATCTAGTGTTTAAACATATCCCATGGTTGAATTTAAGAGTAGTAACGGATATAAGTTGAAATGAATTCAAGTCGATTTCATTTGAGGCTACTGGGTACTAACCCTATTGGCTCACTTTCAGTGCTAACCTACGGCATTCCTTGGACAAGTCAGCAAGACTTGTTCAAGGAATGCCGACCTGAAATAAAGGATTTTTTAAATTTTACTACATAATAGAAAAAGAAATTTTACACCTTGGGGAATTTTTCGTTTTTTTTAAAAATGCAATAATGCTTTAAAATTAAATGATTTGGGGGAGCGGAATATGGTATAGTGTGTTTTAAAAGCTCCTCAATTCCTTTGGTGGACGAAGTTTTCTAAAAGAATTCTATTGCAAGGTGCAGAAAAGTTCAGGCTATCTGAAAATACTATTTTATTGGATTATCAGCATTTATGGATCTGTAAATAGCAGACAAATTTTCTCCATAGATTACACATTGAGGTGAATGAATCCAATAGAGTTAGTACACAGCAGCCTTAATGCACTAGAATAAAATTTTAAAATTTATTTTTTTTAGGGCATATAATTAATAATTCAATTTATTCCTGTAATTAATTATTTACGGACATGATTAATTTTTAAAGTCGTAACTTGAATGTTCAATAAAAAAAGCCTTTGATAACATTTATGGATGATTCACCATCTTAAAATAATTCAAATATTACTTTTTCCCTAAGCCTAGAGGAACACGTAAAACCCCAGATAATGTAAATGCTGTTTATTCTGAAAACTTTCGCTCTCTGAACTTGATAACGAACGATACCATGAAATATCATAAATTTACAAATGAACTCAGTTGCTGCTATTTGATTTTTAACTAAACTCGGTTGTATTCGCTTAATACTCTACTCTGTTTCATATTTTCGGTGCACTGGATAACAAACAATCTCAGTGCTTTGAAGTACAAAATTCAGTAAATAATTGTATAACAGTCTCCAAACATATATTTCTTTCAGCTGTTCAAATTATCCATACATGCAATGAAAATAAACGAAAAATTTTGAAATTCATTTCACAAAGTGTTTAATAAGTATTAAATTAATGTTATAAATATTAAATAAGAGTTTAGTAAGTGTTAAATGTAATGTTTCATAACTGTTTAAAATTAGGGTTTAATAAATATTTAATGTTCATTAGTATTAAAATTGGGGTTTTAATAAGTATTATATTTAATGTTAAATAAGTATTAAACTTAGGCTTGATAAGTATTAAGTTTAATGTTTAATAAGAATTAAAATAAGGGTTTAATAAGTGTTAAATCTAATCTTTCATAAGTGTTAAAATTAGGGTTTAATAAGATTTAATGTTCATTAAATATTAAACTAGGTTTATAAGTTTTAAATTTAATGTTTAATAAGTATTAAAATTAGGGTTTAATATGTATTAAATTTAAGGTTTCATAAGTATTAAAATGTGGGTTTAATAAGTATTAAATTTAATGTTTAATAAACATTAAAATTAGAGTTTAATAAGTATTAAATCTCACACACAGTAATAATCTACACAATTCAACTATACGCTTCTAGATTTTGTTATGCATGTAAAAAAACGAAGTAAATTAACGGAATGGACCAAAAAACATAAAATGTAATTTTGGAAAAAAAATTTTGATAGAAAAAACGCTCCTAAAACCAATACTCGACGCTTTTAAAAAATCGTTTTTCCAATATTTGCTGTACGGCCTATTTTTAAGCTTAATTCAAGAAGAAGTCATTTCGCTCAACTTTAAACAAACCATATTTCACGATGTATTTGCATTCTAAAGCTTATACGTGGCGCCAAACGACATCACTCGGAATATTTTATGCTGCGATGCATTTTAAAGAGGAGCATGCGTTGCCTCAATTCCGTTCGATTACGTTATCAAATCATTAAACGAGGATCACTAAGTATCGCAGCAAACAAAGAGAACAATTTAGGGGAATGGAAGGAATCGAATGCTGTAAATATTGATTCCGAATAATATTATACCTCGAGTGTATTTCCTATAAATTCCTATCTCAGTCGTTCCTGGAAACTTAATTTTTTTTATGTTCTTATCATTTTTCGACTTTGGAAAAAAAAACATTTAGACAAATAAAAACATTTTATCTGTATTTCTTCTTACTTTACTTCCATTTTTAACGTAGGATTACGTTCCTTTATAACGGTCCCCCAAAAAACAAAATTTTAGACGCTAAAATAGTCCGTCGTCGCGAGTTATAATTTTGGCAGCGCGCCAAACCAGTCTGTATCGCTTGGGCAAGAAGTAAACAGTTAAACAGAAAAGTACCAAAATTAGTCAAAATTTTGATTTACATACTTATATATATATATAATATATATATATATATATATATCTATATATATATATATATATATATATATATATATGTGTGTGTGTGTGTGTGTGTGTGTGTGTGTGTGTGCGTGTGTATATATATATATATATAATACATAACACATACATACATATATATATGCAAAAGATGTAAGCGACGATATGTATTCCTACGTTAATTACCCGCAGTAGTTTCGTTAGAAAAGACTACCTGAATTTTTTTATGCTATGCTCAGCTATATGTGTGTACGTCTCATCGACAGTTTCAATTTTTTGTTTATATACAACGGATTTAATGAATCCCCAAGCAAAAAGTCTAATAACTTCTGATATGGCACAAAAAACTTGGAGAGAACTGAATTACCATTTAGACGTTAGTCGTGCTACAAAATGTGCCACACGTCGAAATCTATGATACTATGATCAAAATCTCTGATTGATATTAAAACTTGGTGACATGTTCTTTCTATTTAATTAAATTATTTTAATTCTAATAATGTAATTTCTATGCACTCCATGTTGTCAACCGCCTTGCAAACATGCATTAGAGGGCATGTTTGCAGCGGTTGACAACATACTTCCAGAGGGTTTAAAGCAAGGTTTTCTCACAGTGGACGAATCGCCCCTGGAGGTTACTGGAACTATTCAAGGGGATGGTAATAGCCTCGGGTACAAATTGGGGATGTTAACTGAACATAAGAGGGCGTTGGGGACTTAGAGAAAGAAGACGAGAAATGCTGAAACATCCCAAGGACACTGGACACAAGGGGTATGAGAAAAAATTATTTTTAATGTTATTCGTAACTTTTACTTAAATATTATCCGTCGTTATCGAAGTTATATGTGCGTGATGCGAATGTTACTAGGGTGATTGTAAGAAATTATTTTATAGTTCCATGCTTCGGGGTGTCTTTCTTTACTATGTTTTAGGACTGGGACTGGTGCTCGTAAAATCTATCGTGGCTGCATTGTCCTCCAAGTTCTCAAAATTACTTCTGGAGGTGCAGGATCAAGTGTTCTGGTCTCGTCAATTGGACGCGATTCAAATTGCTGGTACTGGTCCTTTGGTCAAGTCGGATCCGATCCTTGTGGTGCCAGTCAAAACATGAGCCGCATCTTCATCGCCCATAGCCTTCGGGACTTGATCTGATGTTGCTGCCGGTCAGAGGCATAAGAAACAACAACAACAACAGGACTGGGATTGTCAAACTGCGGACCACCCAAGCTTTTGTGTGCGGTCCGAGGACACTCACACTCATGTGGTAAATGTAATTTTAAAAGAAGCTGAACCTCAATCATGAGAGAATACTCTCAGTATAGAAATGTTTTTACAAATCCAGAATTCAGCAAAATGTGCCCGAACAAAGTCTATAGTAAAAGACATCTCTAAATACATTGAGCATAAATGCGAGGCGTGTTACTCAACGATGAGCAGGGAGACAGTGCGTGTCATGACAAGAGGGAGAGTAGATTCCTAAATTAATTTAATATCATTTCTTAAACACCGTACGAAGTTCAGTTTGAAATTTGTATTCCCCATAATGATAAAAATATTAATGAAAATAGATTTAGATTCCCTACCAAAGAAAATTCAAAACTTCGGTGATATTCAAGAGGACAGGATTTTCGAAGACATGGTTGGCTGTATAGTATGCTTTCTATGTGTACAATTATCCTACAAATCATTTCCTGCTTTCATAATACAATATGATAAAGATGATAATGCGAGTCTCAGGACATCTGTTTTACATTTTGTTAAGAGAATCGGATGTCCATCGCAAGTCGCTGCTAGTTGTTTATTAACTGCCGCAGTGGTAAATTGCGGTCTCAGGGAATTACTTCTCTGTCTTAAGGCTGAAATCCCTCGTGACTTAGGAAGTTCTGAGAGTTTCTTGCTTCGTTAAGCCTTCTTTCCTCTTTCATTTGACTATGAGGTCAAAAATGTTTTGTCTTAGAAAACCACATGGAGATTTTCGGTGCCTCGTACAGAGTGCTGCTAATGTTGTATCCTATTATCACTCCCCGCTGAAACTCGGTCTTTCTCTTCTTTGCAATTATCTCTTCAGTGCTCATCTTGAATCAGTAGTAAATAAGTACCAGATGTTAAAACCACAATGATGCTCAAAGTTGGCTGAGTTTTCTATAAGTGCTTCGTAAGATCCCAATAATGTGCCAAGACTAACAGTATATAAGAGGTATTAAAATACTACAGCATATAAGTCGTATTAAAATAAGTAATAATGCACTACAGTGAATATGGCTGTTGTGTACTAACCCTATTGGATTCGAACACCTCCGTGTAACCTATGGAGAAAATGTGTCCAAAGAATGACGACTTAATTTTTTTTTAAATTTTAAGTTGTACTCCGTAATAGAAAAAGAAATTTTACACCTTGGGGCATTTTTCGTTTTTTAAAAAATGCAAATAATATTTTTAAATTTAAATTATTCAGGGGAAAAACTCTGATTTAGTGTGTTTAAAAGATTCCTTCGTTCGTAAATTCCTTCGTTGGACAAATTTATAAAAGGACTTCTGTTGCAAGGTGCAGAAATGTTCATGCTTTCTGAAACTACAATTTTTATTGGATTATCAGCATTTATATGAAGCTGTCAATAGTAGAAAATTTTTTCCATTGGTTAACACTGACGGGAGCGAATCCAATAGATTCAGTACACTGAACCCTTAAGTAGTAAACTTCTCTAAACTTACATAAATGCGCAAGATCAACCTGGCAGTAACTAAAAGCTTCTTAAAATCCACTCGCAACATATATTTGATTTAAAGAACCTACTTCTTTTATTTCATATATTTCTATCTCAAACTCTCGTGAGAACCGAATGCATATTCAAAGCTGGAACAGTGGGCCGTGCTTCGTTAGTAACAACTTCTGTTGTATGAAATGCAGTAATGCATAAATATATGCATTTACGCACAGAAAAAAAATAAACAGATAAATCTAATAATTACGAGATATAAAGAACCTTTTTATATACACGATTTTACAATTTTCTTTTGAATCATATAAACTGACAATTCTGGGTATTAACAAATACGTTTTTTAAATTTTTTCTGATGAATTATCCCATCAACTGAAAGAAAATGATCGCCCTGCACTGTGCACAAAATGCAAGGACTGTACCGTGAACCACGCAGTTCTGTACCTCGTAAAAAAACTTTTCGCCAAGAGCCAGGCTTACGTTGCATTAAGCCGAGGTTAAAACCCTTGGGTAGCACTGCGCATCGAAAGGGTTTGACTGTTCCAAACTTACTGGAAAGACCTTCTTACTTCGGCCAGATTCACAATTTTAATATTTTCCTAATTTAATTATTTTTCACTGTATTTATTTTTCATTTTCTCTCCTTTTTTCTCTTAATTGCACAAACCTTCACTTAATTCTTCTTTTTCACTTTCTTTTATTTAATTTTAATCACTTTTAGTCGTTTCCACTATCCACAGACTTTATAAACTGCTAACTTTTACTTTTTTTAAAATTTTTCGCACGATATTTTTCTAAACAAACTAAATTCACATGTATTCAGTTTTCAAAATCGTCAACGCCCGTTACGCAAAAGTGCAAGCATTGAATTCGATCGAAGCGCCACCTTGCAGATTTTTCTGCTTAAAGATGGCTAAAATTACCAAAAGAATGCATTGTCATCGTGTTCTGAGCTATTCTAAAAGTTTCAAATGTCTAGCTAGTCGGGAAGTTAGATAAAAATTGATGCAAGATTTGTACTGGACAAACAAGAACGCGAGTTAATGAAAACGCTGTAAAAATGTTTAAAGATGTTAAATTTCAAAAGCTTTAATAAAGTTTAAAATCTTCTTATTTACCAAGATATAATTTTCTCCTTAAGTAACATTTTTGCCTAATTTGTATATATTTTTCCTTACTGTACTTTTCATGAACAGCAAATGATAGTGAATGAATACAAAAAAACTAGTTCCAGACAAGAATGTTTAAAAAAAGTCATAACATAATGCTAGGTTACGCAAAGAGCAATAACGTTTTATTAACTAACCTCTTTTTTCGTCTCGGGTATATTAACAAAACGTGCCTTCTTTTCATTATGAACCTTTTTTTCCAACACTGTGGAAAAAAAGATTTCGTTTTTGCTTTTCGGTCTCTATTCTGATTTACTAAGAGACAATGGCGTGAAAAAAAAAGATAGTTGAGTTCTTCCTACAGAAAATAAAAGCTGAACACCCCTTATGTACCTAATTAAGTTCGTTAGAAAAAAACCGTATTACTTAAATTGCTAAATTCTTGTGAAATTTCTTTACACAGAAAAACGAGATCGGAATTAAAACATTTTGAAAAAAAAATTCAAAGTTGCTTTAAATTTATTTGCTTTTTTCTACAAAAAAAATGTTTTAGAGAATGAAATTTTATTTTAACTTAACCAGATGTTTAGAAGCTAGGTTGCGGCCTAAATAATAGAAATCAAGGGATTTTGTAATACAATTTTGTCAAATTTCTTAGAATTTTACTGCAATGTTCTGTAATTCAGATTTCAGAGCTGTTCTACTCAGTCATTATCGATTAGTTTGAATATAGTGCAAACAACTTGTTGATATTTTAAAAGTCACGAATGCAATGAGAAGTAGTTAATAACATACAATGTTAGACATATTATAATATCACATGTTATTCTTCCCTACGTAGGACAGATTTTTAACTATTATTTCAATATTTATGTCTTAAATATGTTTATAAAATTTTAATGCAAACATATCTATATCTGTCAGTACAAATAAATCTAAATTAAATGAATTCAAACACAATAAAAGTATGAGGAAACAGAGCAACCACCTTTTCACTAGCAACTGGTGGATGACACTTTATAGAACTAAAAGTTTTAAAACGTTACAAAAAGATTTAACGTAGGATTACGTTCCTCAATAATGGTCCTCCAGGAAAGAAAAAATTCAGAGTCCGCCCTGCGTCGCGAGTTATAATTTTGGCAGCGCGCCAAACCCATTAGCAGTAAACAGTTAAACAGAAAAGTACCAAAATGCGTCAAAAAAAGAGTAAACGATAAGTAATCCTTCGTTAATAACCCGTGGTAGTTTCGTTAGAAGAGATCTACCTGAAATGTTTTTTTGATAGATATAACTGATTGTATGGTTTCACCAAGGGGATGCTTCTAAAATCCAGTATTCATCAGAATATTGTATTTTTTATCTGCTTTTGATGCTTTTATTTCAAAGTTAATCAGTCAATCTACTTTTCAGCTCTTCTTTTCTTTCGTGGTCAATGCAATTTGAAGGGTCCAGGGGTAAAACGACTTTACAGCCATTTTTGCGAAAATGAGTTACCAGTGCTATCTTGTAGCTTTCAAGGAGTATAACACCAAGTGCATTCATATGTGGGGCAGAACCCCTTTAAAGCCGTTACAAGCGATAAAGTTTCGGCGTTCCATAGAAAAACCACGTTTCTCCAACTTTCAAATTCGTTTTTCTCAAAACGAGGTTTCTGGAGAAAAGTGGTTTACCCTGGACCTTAATTTGTTAATGCCTCATACAGTCTTTTCATTCTGGTAAAAAAGGAAAAACCTCAAATGAAAGAAACAATGGAGGGAAGCGAGTGCACATTACACACGGAGTTTTAGAGCAAAAATTATCAGTTCGTAGGGAAAATGCAAGGGATAGTGCGGAGATTTGAAAAGCGACCTGTCAATCGAGGAACTGCCCAATGAATGCAGGTGAGCTAGTTGCAGCCAAACTTATGTGACCACGTAGATTTACTGGAGACCCCAGGGATTTTATGGACGAGGCATCGGCCGGGGCTGTTTAAAGCCAGTCGAAGCTGGTTCGAGAAATTTAAAAAGATGACCGGCATTCACTTCGTTATCAAGCGTGGTGAAGCGGGAGCGCGGATATGAGGCAGGCTGAGGATTACCTCAAACCTTTGCTGGAATTATAGCAGCTGAAGGCTACATCCCCCAGCCAGTCTTCAAATTTAACGAGACCATGATTTTTTTTTGGAAGATGCCAAGGAGGACTTATATAACGGCAGAGAAGAACAGGATGTCAGGCTACAAAACCTATGAAGGATACGCTAACCCTCGCACTGGGTTTACTGCAAGATTAAGCCGCTGCTCGTTTATCATTCGGAAAATCCTAGAGCCTTTAAGTCACTTAGATTCTGAAAGAAAAACTGCATGTTATGTGGAGAGAAAACCGAAGGCGTGGGTCACCAGCCAGTTTGGGGAGTGGGTGAGTTTGGTCTTTGGTCCTGACGTTAAGAAATATCTCCTGGAAAGTAACCTACCCCTGCAAGCCCTTCTCGTTCTAGACAATGCACCTGCTCACCCTAGCCTCGAAGATGACATCTCGAAAACATTCAAGTTTATAAGGTTCTCTACCTTCCACACAACATCACCCCTATCCGCAGGTGATTTCTAATTTCAAGAAGCTCTTCACCAAGCACCTGTTCCGCGCTCTGTTTTGAGGTGACGGAGAGCCACAAACTCACGCTTCGAGAGTTCTGAAGACCTCTATAACATCGTGATATACCTCAGACTTATCGATATGGCCTGGTAGGGTGTTACAATGAGGACTATTGACCACTGCGTAGAAGAAGCTGTGGCCTGAGGTGGTGTCTGAAACGGACCTTTGTCAGTCTCGATCCGAAGCGGCACAAGGTGGAGGAGATGTATCCTCGGCAAGTCCATAGATTACATATAGATGAAGGTGACATCAACGAACTCATTGAGAAGCACGTCGAGGAACTGACAACGGAAGAGCTAAAGGAGCTACACATACAGCAGAGTACGGTTTAGCAGGAATAAGTGACGCGGAAGAGGTTATCTCTACAAGTGAGATAAGGAAATGCTGGGACCAGTGGGATCAAGGAAATGCTGAGAAACTTTCAGACTTCATTTACAAGAACACCTAGGAAAAGGTGCAAATCGGCGTGCGATTGTGATATTTATGGCACTTTGTGTAACTCATTTCAGAAACATTCTAAAATTGAGGCTGAAACAGACCTCACCGGACAAGTTTTTATCGTAAAACCCCCGCAGACGAAATTAAGGAAAGTGTGGCGAAAGGTCAAAAATCAACGAATAAGATTTAAATATTCAGTTCAGCCTTTCTCATCCTTTCCATCACCATCTTCAAGTCTGAACTCCAAGGTAAATGTTGTACATTACACTTAACCCTCAAACGGTTACAGTGGTTGGAGGCGAAATATATGGTAGGATCGGGTCGGATCCGACCCGATCTCTTTTTTTCATGATGTTTTTGGTAGAAATAAGTACACAATAAGCCTTTTTGTTGTATAGTAACATTTATTGATAATATTTTACATGAAATAAAACACATTTTCTAGAAAAAATGACCAAAAATTGTAATTTTGTAAAACAACAAAAATTTTTTGTCATTACATAGAATGCGTATATATTATGTCTAAAATGTAATTTTTTCTACCTAGTTTCAGAAGTTAGTGAAACCAACTTTCGGACCACAAATACACTGAAGTGCCACTGAATTACTGGATACCTACCTAGTTGGGCCTCCTCTGGCCTTAATAACGGCTGCCACACGACGAGGTATAGTATAATCAACAAGTTTCTGGAATCGTTCCACGGGAATGGCTTGCCAAATATTGGCTAAAGCTGTCCATAATTCAGTAAGGTTCATTAGTGCTGTGTGATGGCCTTTCACGCCCTTTTCCAAAACATCCGAAAGATGCTCAACAGGATTTAAGTCTGGGCTTCTAGGTGGCCAATTCATGACAGAGAAGTCAGAGGAATGCTCATCCAACCAGCCAGTAGCCAACCGGACTTGTGAGAGGTACAGTTGTCTTGCTGGAAAACTCCATTACCGTGCGGATAACAAGAACAGCATAAACGGATGGAGGTGCTCACCCACCAACTCTACGTACCGAATTGCAGTGAGGGAGGTTGGTACAAGCACCAAAGATCCCAAACTGTGCCACGAAAAAAAACCACCCCAGACATGATTGAGCCACCATGGCCCTTGTACAGTTCCAGCCAGGCACGCAGGATCCATGGCTTCATGAGCCTGACGCTATATTCTCAGCATCCCGTCGGCGTTAAGTAGTAGGAATCGAGACCTCATCAATCCATGCTACTCGTTTCCAGTCCTCTACACTCCAGTCTCGTGCTCCTTGCCCAGGCAAGACGTGCAGCCGATGGCGAGTATAGAGCATGGTCTCTCGTAGGTCGCCGGTTTCCCGACACCCATACGGTGAAGCGAGCGTTGCACAGTCCGTTTACTGACTGTACGACTGTCACCGTCATTAAACTGGGTGGTAATTTCAGCTAATGTTTGGCTTTCGCTGGCTACGTACAATACCGCCTGAGCCGTCTCTCACCACGCACTGCCAGGCTAATTGTCCTTTGAGTTGCCCGATCGCTAGTTTTTTCTCTACCATCCATGTATTCTTGGTATACTCTTCACACTGTCGACCTTGAGAAATCCTAGCTGTTGACGATTTCGGAAATTGAATGCCCATGCGTCGCGCACCTACGATTTGTCCGCGATCGAAGGCGTCCTAAATCAGGCAGTTTACCCATACTGGCAATTCCAACAACTAATTCAGAACACCACAGTACGCGCTATGTATGCAGTTACCACAGCGCCCTCACTTGCGCATGCATGATGTGCAGCGCTACACAATTTGCATAGGCTTTGTTATACCTAATTCAGTGGCACTTCAGTGTATGTTATAATAATATATACTGACATTTTTGGCCTTCAAAATCGAAAAAATAATTTAATTCGAAACTAGAAAATTTAAAAAATTTCTAGTGATCATGAATAATGTTTTCAACAAGACACTCGTAATTGCTTATTTCTATATCTAGAAGGTTGGTCTAGTAGGTCTATCTGGTAGGGTTCCTTGTCAAACTCGATCACTTGAAGGGGAGAGTATGGGAAGGGGAGACACATCCTTGGGTCGGATCCAACCCCCACTGAACCGTTTGAGGGTTATTAAAACACGTTTATTGCAGTAAATAATATTATATTGCGTTTTTATACAATGTTCGTCATTTACACAGCACATTTTTCATATTTAAACACATGTAACAAAAAATTGCGCTTTTTGGGGGAGCCCGGAACGAATTAAAGGCACTTCCATTCTTTCAATGCGGAAAATTGATTCGAGATACAAGTATTTCGAGTTACGACCTCTGTCATGGAACGAATTAACTCGAAAGTCGAGGCACCACTGCATATATATATATATATATAAATATATATATATATATATATATATTATATATACTATATATATATATATATATATATATATATATATATATATATATATATATATATATATATATATATATATACACAGGTGGTTATCAAAATAAGGGAAACCATCAATATTAGTGGTGTTTATGGAAGTGCTTCGTATTCCTTAAAAACACAGTTTAGGGACCAATATTTTATAGAATATCGTGTTATATTATTCTACTCTAAAGTAGCAGTAATAAAACTATGGGCATCAGTTTCTTTGGGGGATTAGCGTAAGATGTCAAACCTAGTAGACCGTGCAGAAGGGCAAATTGGGGAAGCGCGTTTAATTGGGTATCTGTTACAAACAGCCCCCATGGGTTTGAGTGTTTATCGCTAGATATCGGAAGTCATGATGGCATAACAGAGTTCACAGAAAGACATCCTCAGCGAAGCAGAATAGTGGACGAAAGGGAAAGTTAAGTGAAAGAGACTGACGGTATTGAAGCGGACTGTGACATCAAAAAAGAAGACAACTGCAGCCAAAGTGACCGTAGAGCTCTATATGAACCTGCAGTCTCCAGTACCAGTCATTACAGGTAAGAGAAAACTTCAAAACAAAAAACATTTACACCAGAGTAGTAATTCCAAGCCACTTTTAAGAGATGTGAAAATAAAACCGTCCTCTACAGTGGTGCCACGAGCACAAATCCTGGTCGAGTGATAAGTTGAAATATGACATTTGGTTAGACGAATCATTGTTCACTTTGTCCCCTGCAACAGGACGTGCGTATGTCTGAAAACACCTACACAAGCGTATATCATGCTTGTCTAATGCCAACTGTCAAACATGTAGAGGGAATTTTTTAGGGTTTCGGCAGCCATCTCATGGTTTTCAAAAGGGATCTATTGTAACCCCGAAAGGGAGATTGACTGGGAGGACTATGTCGAACTTTTAGCCGACCAGATCCATCCTATGGTGCAAAAATTGTTTCCTGCGGGAGATGGCGTTCTCCATGATGATAATGCTCCGATCCATACAGCTGGACGTGTCAAGTCGCGGTTTGAGAAACATCGAGACCAAGTCAAACACCTTATCTGCCCGCACAGTCCCTAAACCTCAATATCATCGAACTGCTGTGGTCTGTTTTAGCGAGCAGAGTCAGGATTCAATATCCAGCAATAGCATCTCTACAGGACATTCACGATTTATCCATAAAGAATGGTATAATATTCCCTTAACCACTATCATGACTGGAATCACTTCCTTAGTGAATCCAGGTGATATTAAATGCCATAGGTGGTCCTATGCCAATTAATAAGAATTTCATGTTTTTCCCTAAGTGTTTCCATTATTTGATAACCACCTGTATATTATATAATATATATAATATATATATATATATATATTAATAACAATGAAACAATGAACAACATCTAAGGAATGCGTTTCATTCTGAAACTTATACGAAGCATGGGGCTTTCTTTCATCATTACCACGTACCATTTTCGCAGAAAATAAACAAAGAATTTCGGTTCTTATTATTCTACAAGGTTATATATATGCTAGAATTTTATATCTAAATAAATAACTCGTTACTTGCTTATTAAATTTGTTTATTTATTTTTGAAAAAAATTAAAGCGCTAACACTTCATGGGGTTTAATTGAAAAGGTAAAATGTTTACTTTTAAGCATGGCATTGATAAAAAGAATCTAATTACGAAAAAATTCTACACGAAATTTATCACGAAATTAAAAAAAAACACTCGTTTCCCCTTAGAAATAATACGGTAATTTAACCATAGGAGAATATCTGTATTGTAGTATATATAGCAATTTTTCATATGTACATGTGCATATTTATAATACTAATTTTAGTTAATTAAACGCAAGGAGTTCTGAAAAATTTATCATACGACATACGTCCGGAATGTGTTTGATTAGAAATTTTTACATACCATACCCTGGGGCCCTGGCTCTTTGAGCAGACCTTGTAATGAAAGCAAGATAACATAATTTCATGGAAACAAATTTTAATTTCAAATCTCATTTATATGACAAAAGAGGCTGTTCAACAGCAGAAAAAAGTGAAGCTATTTTCACCTAAAAGAAAAAAAATATTACCACATAAAAACTTTGTTTACGCAGAACTTCGGCAATATTTAATTAACATCCTTGCGTCATTTAATCGCTAATTTAAAGATCTTCTTTTCTCCCCCCCCAAAACGTTTTTTCACTTTGAAAAAGGCTGTTTACATGTCACCGCGATATAAAAACCGTAGGTGAAGGAAAAAACTATTCTTCCTTTGACATGCACATGAACAAAAGAATTATGAGTAAAAAATATGCAAATTTTTCGTTTGTTTTCCCCGTCTTTTTTCGAGTATTTTTAGTATATGCTGTCTTGAATAAAGCACTTCTAATGTACTCGTTGGAAAAAAAAAAATTTATTTTTGTGTTGAAAGTGCAATACTTTATTCTTTAGTGCTGAGGAATTAGTAATATAGAGAATTATTTATTCCTCTCATTAATTAAAACGTTTTGCTTGGAATTTGGTAGTAAATGCCGTAAAATATCAATTAAAATATACCCAACATATTGAATGTTGGTTATCGTATAAAAAGCTTCCATCGTGAGGCCTAATTCAAATCTAGGGAAAACATGGTTGTCCTTCTGTTCAACTTCTATAGTCAGTAGGTACCTTTTAGGTAGTGCCTTTAAAATGAAGTGCACTATTGCAGTGTCTAAGGGTGAATTTCTATATGAGTGTGCGTAGTGGATAAAATCGTCAAGGTGCCTCACCACAGGTCCAGGGTTCGATCCTGTGACTGGACAAGGTCGACTCAGCCTTCATCCCTTGAGTGGGTAGATAAAATGATGACCAAGCATGCTTGGGAACTAAACTCTGGGGGGTTCCCATGCCAGGCTGACCACCTGACTGTGACATATGCTGTAATGGCACCCACAAGCCCCACGGTCAAGAAGCGGAGATGGGCACCGCGGGCCTTGGTCCACAGTGGACTGTTGCGCGAGGAGTTTAGTTTAGTTTAGTCTGTCATGTTAGAGCTTTAATGTATTGTTGAATTATGTTCAAAAATTCATAATCAGGATAATTGGGCTGCGAAAGGTCATAGAAGAAGTCCCTGACTGTTGTCCTCCTTAACAAATAGTTTGATAACTATCAGATGTTAACTGAAATATACCCACTTGCGTTGAATGGTAGTTAGCTTATTAAGTTTGCAACTCGAGGGACCTAATGCAAATCTAGGAGGAATGTCTCTTTTCCTCCTATAGTGAGTTAACCCTTACAAGGCACACCTCTACCTTTGCACGGCGCAGATATTTTTCCAAAAAATCGAAGATTATTTTAACCTAAAAAATCTTAAAAATTTTTCCATGAAAGGTTGCAAAATGTTTTTACTTCTTTAAACTGATAACAGATGGCATCACTAGCAATTTCTCTACTCTTGACTTGGAAAATTTTGAATGCAAATGTAAAGAAACTATATTTAGGTGTTCGAACTGTGCGTACGACGCCCCTGAAAGGGGTTAAAAGGTACCTATTAGATGCTCCTATAAATAATTACCAATACTTATATATCAGTATAAGTAGAGAAGAATTTTCTCAATGATTTCTGTCACGTTAAGAAAAATATGTATCGTTTAATAATGCTCAAAACTCATAATCATGATATGTGAGCTGCAAATGGCTTCTATATCACTTTGTTGTTCTCTTATAATGGGTATTACACACCTATAAAGTGCTGCCATGAACTTACCAATATACTACAGTGTCTAAGGCTGAATTTGTTCATGGATTGTCTGTAACGTTAGAAAAAAAAAAAATATGCTGTTAATTATGTTCAAAACTCGTAATCAGGATAGGTGGACAACAAACTGTCATGGGGTGCCCCTTTGTTCTGTCCTATAATGAGTGATTAGGTAGCAATAAGGTGCTCCCATGCCACCCATACGTATTCACTGAAATACGTAGGTACTATCATACAGCAGTGTATAGGAGATTTCATTGTGAGTGTCTGTGTTGTTTTTTTCCGTCTGTGGGGCCTCAGTAGAGAAGGTCCCTACTTCGGAGTACATATGAAGAGAGAGAGAGATATGTACTGAAAGAAATACACAGAGATAATTTTTTTTTACATAGATGATGACCCCGGCGATGGACGTCGTACTTTCCCAGCTTCGGGTTCGAGACAAGGGGGTTTCTATTACAGGCGGAAGACTCACTTTACCCAGATGACATGTAATCCTTACTCTGGAATCGAACAGAAGCCCACGGCGTGGAAGGCGAAGATGTTGAGTGTCTGTCAGTTGGGAAAATAAGAATCGTTAATTAGTCCAAAACACATAGCATAAAGTGAGTTACAAAGAATCGTGGAAAGCATTTAGTTGTACTCCCGTATTGAGTAATGCAGTAGCTATTAGGTGCTGCCATAAAAAGTAGCCTTCATAGGCGAATTTCTTATAATGAAAGTTTTTTAATAAATTATGTACGGTGGAATTACATTCAAAACTCCTAATAAGGGTTAGGGGAACTAAGATATACCTTACAAAATTTTTACATTTTAGATATACCTTAAATTTTTTTAAATTTATAACTTAAAATAAGTAGGAAATACAAGCAAACTATCTTCACTTTTCTTCTCTTGTGCTCAAAAGGTGCTTGGGAGATACTAATAAGATAAGTATCTAAAAATTTGAAACTCGTTCTTAAATACTTTACTGTTCAGAGCGAAATTAATTCAAGTTCCCTCACTATGTTTTTCATGCTAGCACCATTATGCAACCCAATAATTCCTAAATTAGAACAATACAACCCCATTTTTCCCTCTGCACTTGGTTGATACACTGGTAACGTGCTAGAAGTTAAAGTAATATCTGTCATTTGCAAAATGTTGCTAGAAGTTTAATAAGAAACAGAAACCAAATGAAAACTGAGAAGATACCTTTGAAATGTCTCTATAAATAACATGTAAAGCAAACCCTGCTTGCTGAATTTAGAAATTTAGCAAGCAGGGAATAAAACTAGAGATTTATTCCCTGTTTGCAAGAATTATGATAAGAAACAGAAACCAAATGAAAGCTGGAGAAGATACTTTGAAATGTCCTCTATAAATAACATGTAAAGCAAACCCTGCTTGCTGATTTAGGAATTTATCAAACAAGGAATAAAACTAGAGATTTATTCCCTGTGTTGCAAGAATTATGATAAGAAACAGAAACCGAATGAAAACAGGAGAAGATACTTTGAAATATCACTCTATAAATAGCTTGTAAAGCAAACCCTGTTTGCTAAATTTGGAAATCTACTGTAACTTCCTTCCAACTGAGCAAGATTCGGAACCAGACTCTTCAGCTTCGAATCTCGAGATTGGCATGGGTTTTTGTAACCGTTCGGAAACGGTTTTCAGAAGAAAGTCCCGGTCTCCTTGTCTCGCATGTTGCAACAGATGACTGTAGCTCTCTAAAAAACCCATAAAAATCAACCAAGCCAAAAAAGTAAATAGCGATGCTTTTGAAAGGGGAAAATATAGAAGATAATTTTAAATTGTTTGAGTAAGGTTTTTCTTCCCCACCTTGTTTCCTCAGTCTGGTTATATTATGTAACAAACGAAAACTCTTCAGGATTAAAATATGGTAATACCTCTCACTAACCCCCTTTTAACGAAAGGAAACCGTGGAAAAAACCCGAGAATGTTATTTGTGAACGCGATCGAAAAACGAGGTTGTCGAGCTGAAGGATTACAATCCCTTTAAATCTGTTGATGCGGGGTTATACCTCCCGGATTCCTCGCAATTTTGTATATTTACAATCCAATCATATATATATACCGGGTGCGGTCATAAATTCGTGCAAAGTTCAAGCAATTCGTAAATAAAACAGAATAATGCTCGGAAAAATTTTCTGTTGCGCGAATAGGATCAGAGGGACATTGGTTTTTTTTTCCATGTAAAAAAAAAGTTCCAAAAGTAACCGAAAGAGAGCGCTTTTGCGTGACCACGTTAAGTCTGCCTTACAGGAAAGACATGCGTTACATGTTGTCACATTCATGCAGGATGGTACACGTAATATATATATAAATATATAATATATATATATATATATTATGATTATATATATATGTAGATATAATATATATATATATATATATGTATATATGTAGATATATATATATATAGTATGTATATATATAGTATATATATATATATATATATATATGTATATATATATATATATATATATATATATATATATATATATATATATTATATATATCATATATATATATAATATATATATAATTAGAAGATAAAAATATATATATTATATATATATATATATATATAAATATATATATATATATATATGTATATATATATATATATATAATATATATATATATATATATATAATATATATATATATATATATATATATATATATATATATGTATAGATATATATATATATATATATAATATATGATATTGTTGTGTTGTGTGATATATATACATATATATATATATAATGATCTGTACATCACGAGGGACTCATGAATTCTGGTAGTCGAGGAGAGGCATTGAAGGACCACGCCAAGAGGCATAGAGGCGAAACATAAAATGAAGGTACACACAATCACGGAATAGTTATCCTTAGCATATTTTATTCAGTTTCAACACATCATTTTAAAGATCGGTTTGCAGAAAGGCACAAACAAACTGGCCCGGACTTGCCGGAGCTTTAGCATCGCTGGACAGTACACTGCATAGACGAATATCGAAGGACAACAGAAAGCGAAGCAAGGACGACACCAGGAACAGAGCACAGAGCAGACAGAAAAAGCCCGCGGAAATTCTTGCTCTGGCTTATATACGAAAAGGTTCATGACCCTGACACTAGGGGTCCAAAAGCTTCGAATTGGCTATCAGCGAACATCTGACCTCGTGACTCAAAAGTTGTAGGATCTTTCGAAAGGTGCGAGATAGACTCGTGATGTTGATGTTTTAAAAATAACTTTTACTGGTTTGCACACGGGTGTTTAAGGAATAATATGGTTGGTTAGGTCCGTTCATTTAGATAACAATTGGGAAAATGGGGCTGTACTTTATTGAGAGGAAACACGGATAAATTAAATTACGCACTAGATTAATAATGGTAGGGTGTTATTATTACATATATATATATATATATATATATGTGTGTGTGTGTATGTGTGTGTGTATGTGTGTGTGTGGTGGAAATGCTATAATACCACCGCCTTTGTATAATAGAGTTTCAAGTAAGACTGAGTTAATGATTCTAAAGAACAAAAAAGAAGTTACAGAAGCTATGTAGTTAGTCAGAGTTATTAACATCTCATATTCTATTGGGAATACGAAGTTACCATCAAATAGACGACCATTGACCATGCATTCTAAACACTGCAAATTAGTTCTAATTCATGTGGTGCAATTTTCACACTGTGGATCATCCTTTCACAGCTGTAAAAACATTTGCAAAGTTTTATTAAAACAGCTACTTCTTTTATCTCAATTAGCATTAAGTATCTTTAACACAAAAATTACAACATAGATTAAAAACTGTAATTTCCCTAAGCAGGTAATTTTTCTCGAAACGTGAACAAAAGTCCGTTCTCACATAATGATGATTACCTACTGTTTGATAAAAAAAAACAGCGATGAAAAGCCCCCTAAACGTAATGAAGATAAATTGCATTAATGAAGCCATCATTTTATATAACATGGGCAATTTTAGGCGGTTGGTAAATTACTATTTAAATTTTGTACTGTTAGTGAAAATCCCCTTACAAAGCTTTTTTGAATTGTCACATGTTTAAACAACAGGTATTTTTTAACCATGCGTACCAAATTAATATTTTATTTTTTAAGATAAATTAGTTATTTAAAAGTTGAAAATATGTCTTCCTGTTTCATTCCGAAATGTGCAGCAAATATTGTGATAAATATGCCTTAGAAGAGTAAAAACAAAATATGCAAGAAGTATTAATATTGTGTCTCTATATAGTACCTACTGTAGTAGATTATTTTTAACTATATGTGATTATTATTTATGTGATGCGTATGTAAGACAATAAAGGGGAAAGAAGACAGCATCTCAAAATCCACCAATAGAAAGAAAAATGAAGGTGACACTTGGTGAAGCATTCTAGGAATTTAGACACCCAAATTTTTTTTAATTTTATTAACTTACGCTCTTATTTAAATTTTTCAAATGAATTTGTACTTCCCCAATATTGGTGATATGGAACCTTTTAATCATTCTAACAATATGGCCGTTTAGAGGAGTAGCCGGGGTAAGAGAAGTTTATATATAATATATATATATATATATATATATAGATATATATATACAAAACATAGTTAAATAATTTACAGGGGAGGCTTCAGGGTTGTTAATTTCGTGGTGAAAAAACGCCACTATTTTAATATTCACATGGAACGAGCAAGCGTCAATTTTCAATCCAAGGAGGTGAATTCCCCTTTGAAACTAACAGGGGAGAGTCTATTAATACTAGTATCAAACTTAAGCTCCGCCTCTGTGTCCATCTCCGGTTCATGCGTCACGAGCATGCGCAGGAGTTTTTAAAGCTTTTGAGACAATAGAGTTTTAACCAGAGCGGGATAGATTTCCAATCGGGTTGGTTACGCGTCGCGAGGCTCGAGATGACGGCTTGTCAAGTAATTAATAGATTGAATTGTTGTTGGTTAACATTCGGAACTAAACTCTTAAGTGTAATAAATTTGTAGTTCTTTGCCACAGGCCTGTACTCACTGACTACTATGTCATTAATAATTATTAGGAATAGGTTAAGATGGAGTAACGTGAATTAAGAACACCATAATGAAGCTGGGTAAGAATAAGATTCGTGTCATATATATATATATATATATATATATATATATATATATATATATAATATATATATATATACACTCATGGACAAAAAAATTAGCGCACCAAGAATAATTGCGGATTGTAACGAAACTGCAATGAAGGTACATGTCGGAGAGATATGCAAATGATGGAGAAATGCAGCGTGATTGCGCATTACGTATACCGATAGTGGGCGTTGAACATCGTACTCTGTGGAGTATAAAACAGGTAACCAAAAGCTTGTTTGAGTGTGCTGAATCATTTACAAAGGAAGAGCTGAGATAGACATGCCATTACGCCGTGTTCGAAGACAATAGTAAGCAGTTGTCGCGTTTGAGAGGGGAGAATCGTCGGGATGATGGAAGCTGGGTGGTCACCTAGGCGAGTAGCTCGTCAATTAGGCCGCTCTGATTGTGTTGTGAGGAGGTGTTGGGACCAGTGGACCCGAGAGATGTCATGTACACGAATACAGGCTCAGGACGCCCTCGACAGACCAGTCGTCGAGAAGACCGCCACATCGTAAGAAATGCACGCGTACAGCCAACTGCTTATCGGCCGCCATCCAGGCACAGGTAGCACCTTCACTAGGGCCTCTGTGTCTTCTCGAACCATACGAAGGCGCCCTGGCTGAAAGACAGTTGGTATCGCGGCGCCCGTTACTTGTGCTGCCCTTGACGCCCACCCATCGACGCCTCCGTTTGGAGTTTTGCCGCGCACGAGGAAACTGAACTGCAGCGGAATGGAACCAGGTCGTCTTTAGCGACGAATCCAGATTCAATCTCGGCAGTGATGACAATCGTATTCGTGTGTGAGAGCCCGTGGTGAACTCTTCAATCCTGCCTTTGCTGTACAGCGACACATTGCTCCCACAGCTGGTGTGATAGTATGGGGTGCCATTGCCTACAATACACGGTCACTCCTAGAATTGTTACGTGGCACCATGACAGCCCAGCGGTATGTTCATGAAATCCTGCAACCACATGTGTTGCCACTCATGCAACGGCTCCCAGGAGCCATTTTTCAACAAGACAATGCTCAGCCTCATACGGCAAGGGTGTCACAAGACTGTCTCCGCACTGTTACTACCCTTCCTTGGCCTGCCCGATCCCCAGATTTGTCTCCAATCGAGCATATCTGGGATCATTTGGGACGACGAGTTGGGCATCCCACGAGTTTGAACGAACTAGAGGCAAGGTTACAGCAAATATGGAACGAAATGTCTCAAGACATCATACAGAACTTGTATGATTCAATGCCGGATCGCATCGCATCGTGCATTCGCGCTAGAGGGGGTCCAACGGAATATTAACTCCTCCGTTCTTTTGCCTTTTTCTCTGAAATAAATTATCCTTTTTCTTTGATTTTCTTATCATTTACTTATATTAAAGTAGTCATTACTTATGTAAAATTTCGTTTCATTTTGAAAACTCCTTCTTGGTGCGCTAATTTTTTTGTCCATGAGTGTATATATACACTGCTGACCACCCAAATTGCAAACACCAAGAAGACAAGAGATATCACAACAAAATTTATTTTGTAGATAACATGTTGACCAAGTATCAAATGATTAAATTTATAGACTTCTGTGAAGTGTGGATATTGCCAAAATCAGTAGCCAGAGTAGCCGCCATTGTTGGAGATCGACGCTGTCACACGCCTCGGAATTGATTCAAAGAGACTTTGGATGAGTTCTTGGGGTACAGCAGACCAAGCAGCTTCCACACGTTGCCAAAGTTGATCTGCTGTGGCAGCTGGGGATGGAATCTGGGTCAATCGTATAGCAACCATGGGCCACATGTTTTCTATCGGCGAAAGATCGGAGAGCGAGGCGGCCAGGGAAGCAATTCAATCTGGCGATTGACGAAGAACCGTTGGACAACGCGTGCCACATGTGGTCGCGCATTATCCTGTTGAAATATGGCTGTGGGCAAGCCCTGAAGGGTAAGGAAGGACAACTGGCTCCAACACCTCGGAGATGTAGCGCTGGCTGTTTAAAAGTACCGGCAATGCGTACTAGGTGTGCGAGAGTGATATCCAATACCGCCCCATACCATAATACCCGGGGCAGGACCAGTGTGGTGGTGCATAACGGCGGAGACGTCTGTGGTTCTGCGTCAAGGGTAGACAAAGCAATGGACGTCTTGCGGACAGACCACTCTGCTGTAAACGGCGTCGAATGGTACGCGCAGACACTGGATGATGCGTTAAAGACTGCATGCGCTGTGCTATGGTTCGTGATGTGACTGAGCGATGTAGCGCTGGCTGTTTAAAGTACCGGCAATACGTACTAGAGGTGTGCGAGAGTGATATCCAATACCGTCCCATACCATAATACCCGGTGCAGGACCAGTGTGGCGGTGCATAACGGAGCTGTTCAGCATCCTCTCTTCACGGTGTCTCCAGACTCGAATGCGAACATCGTGGGTGTTGCAGACAGGAGCGTGACTCGTCAGTAAAGACAATTTCATTCCATACTGCCGTCCACATCCTTCTGTCATCGCACCATTGGAGGCGGGGACGTCTGTGGTTCTGCGTCAAAGGTAGACAAAGCAATGGACGTCTTGCGGACAGACCACTCTGCTGTAAACGGCGTCGAATGGTACGCGCAGACACTGCATGATGCGTTACATCGCACCATTGGCGGCGGAGACGTGCTGTGCTATGGTTCGTGATGTGACTGAGCGATCCGTCACTGCCATGCGGACAATTTGCCTGTCATCACGTGAAGTGGTGCGCTGATGTGGATGCGATCGAACACGCCGGTCCGTCGTACCCTCCTGCATCCAACGATCACATATCCGCATTACAGTTGTTTGGTTTCGTCCAACACGACTACCGATTTCCCTGAAAGATAATCCACAATCTCGGTAGGCCACTATCCTTCCTCTGTCGAACTCGGATACTTGATCAAAATATGATCGCTGTTTTCGACGAGGCATAATTGATCGTTTTTTTGATAAAACCCAAGAAAAACACAATTGCAGAACTTGAAATCGTCGAAATCTCCAAGCCTTAAATAGCGCTTTGAAGTGGCGCCACAGGCGAGCGTGATGTGCGTCTGCTCTCAAATTCTAATCATTTGCATATCTCACCTCGGCTAATGCATGTTTTAAATTTCATGTTATTTGCATGTTTCCTTCAGGGTGTTGCATTTACAGTGGCCAGCAGTGTATATATATATATATATATATGTGTGTGTGTGTGTGTGTGCGTGTGTATATGTATACATATATATGTGTGTGTGTGTGTATGTATGTATATATATATATATATATATATATATATATTTATTTATTTATTTATTTATTTATTTATTTAATTATTTATTTATTTCTTTATTTATGTAGGATATACTTTAAAACTTGAAATTTAAAAAAACAATTTTAATTTTGTCGCGATAAGCGTCATATATTAGGCCCTGATAAAATAAAAATTAACTAGGATAAAATATAAAACTTGCCCTTCTCAAAGTTCTACCTCCATAAGCAAATACAGAATTAAAAATTATGCAGTTTCAATCTTTCATTCGAAAAACAGTGATAGGAAAATTTACCTCAGCTTAGAATTGAAAATCTGCGAAGTCAACTGGTGCACCGCCTTAGGCAATTATATCCTAAGATATGAGCTTCAAAGATAGTGACTACGTTACCCGTCATTCCTTCGGACAAAAGTTATGAAGAATTCAAGCTTGAGGTAGAGATTAAGAAGGATGTATTTTTCCTTAGTATAACATAGGGATTGACAGTCTGCGATGTGAACTTTCTTACCCCCTTAATAATTGACTCGTTTATCAACAATTTAATGAAAGTCACACTGATATTGTGCTTACCGGAATATTTTGAAAAAAATATCTATTTAGCTGCAAAATTTGGTAGTTTGTAAACTAACCAGTTACATTCTTCATATAATGAACATTAGGAGAGGATATTTTGCGTGTATAGAGGAGGGCAGGAATTAGATCTTTAAATAACATTACGCGTAGTTTTAATGTGACGGTGGTTAGAGAAGTGAATATCGAAGATTCTAGGGGTGAGGCAAACAGGATGACCAGAATCAAAATAAAACCGCCATCTCTTATCCTGGTTAATATTTATTCATTATCCAATCGTCCATTAAACGGAGGGCATGCTCGGTGGTTCTAATAAAGTGTACTGAACACTACTAGAAAATTATATAAGACAAAGCAAAGTTGAAAATACGTCAAAACATGGACGACTAACGCCCTCTACACTAGAAAAACACAAGTAATTTCCGTTACAAGGGGTCCACTCAGAACAACATTGTTAAGATTGCAGGATCGAAATAAAATTTAAACAAGGATAAAAATCTATGTATATACAGGTCTTTTAATCACGAACAGCGAGTGGTATACCAGAACAAACGTTGTTCCAAAATCAGGTTGTAGGGTGTCAATAAAGTTGGTTTGTAGAATGTGTCAATCGAGTGGTGTTTCAAGTGGTCAATCACTTGTTGTAAGAATCTGAAAATCGGTATTTGACCAGTTTGACCATGAATTGTTCGTTGAAATTGCTAAAAAGAATCGGCGAAAAAGATACACGGATAACATGCTTATAATCGTCAGTTTTATTTATTTTTTCTTGCCTTAAGTGCGTATAACACTGAAAGGATTTCCATTTAAGTGTTTAAACTATTCCAAATATTTTAGTCTATCGCAATTTCAATTTCCATGTGACAGATATAATGAAAATATTCGTTTTCACTTAATGTGGGTTGTTATTTTAATTTGCAGAATTATTCCAATTGTTTTGTAACATTTTAGCCTATGTGGAAATGTGATCATATTTTAATTTATTTACTCTAATTTTTCTTTTCATTTCGTTCACGTTGATCTTATTTTTCTCCCGATGAAGAAGGACGTAAATAGCATTGTCAAACAAATAGAAGGAAACTCAAATTGAGAAGGGGGTAATTCAATCGGGCATAGAAACGAATTGTTCCGGTGTTTGAGATTATTCTGAAGCAGCTAAGTAGTACGGCAGAGGTTTAGAAGTTAAGCTGAAGCCCGTTAATATTGATTCTAATGCAAGAGAAATGGGTGATTTTTATTAATGCGGTTGCTTTGTAAAAACAGATGTGATTTCAAAGTGTTATTGATAACGAATACGAATGAAATTAAAGTAACATCCTAAAGAGGAAATTGGACTGATAATTATGAACATTACTTTGTAGAAAGTTCACCATTGCAAGTTTTCACACGTCTAAATTTTGTACAAGTTTAAGACTGCTCAAGAATGACCAGCACATTTTCCCTTATTCACTTGCTTTGTAAAAACAGATGTGATTTCAAGGTGTTATTGATGATGATTACGAATTAAATTAAAGCAACATCCTAAAGAGGAAATTGGACTGAGAATTATAAGTATTAATCTATAGAAAGTAAATCATTGCAAGTTTTCACACGTCGAAATTTTGTACAAGTTTAACACTATTCAACAATAACCAGCCCATTTTCCCTTATTCACTTGCTTTGTAAAAACAGAAGTGAGTTCAAGGTGTTATTGATGACGATTACGAATGAAATTAAAGCAACATCCTAAAGAGGAAATTGGACTGAGAATTATAAGCATTAATCTATAGAGAGTAAATCATTGCAAGTTTTCACACGTCGAAATTTTGTACAAGTTTAAGACTGCTCAACAAAGACCAGCAAATTTTCCCTTATTCACTTGCTTTGTAAAAACAGATGAGATTTCAAGGTGTCATTGATGACGATTACGAAGGAAATTAAAGCAACATCCTATAAAGGTAATTGGACTGAGAATTGTAAGCATTAATCTATAGAAAGTTAATCATTGCAAGTTTTCATACGTCTAAATTTCGTACAAGTTTAAGACTGCTCAACAATTATCAGCACATTTTCCCTTATTCACTGAAAACTGAAAATTTTGACAAAGGGAAAAAATATAATTTTGAATACTACATGAAAATAACAATATGCCATCACAACACTTAGCACTGATCTCTTATGAGATTATCTGTATTTTGAAAATATCATTCATTTTATTCTTTAAATTTACGTAAAAATGTTACTCCTTAATAAGAAATCTGGCCCTCGTTTCTATAACAGAAATTTCGATGCGAGTAATCGGAAAATTTTATATTTAATGTTTTAGGTTTAATTATTTTGTCCAAAACTAGGATTTGATCGAAATAACACCTATCAAGTTCTAGGAACCTATATTGAGTTTCTCAGCTATGTAGTAATGCTGATATTCAAGTTAAATATAAATATTCAAGTTCATTCATGAATATATTTATATTTCAGAGTAAACACAGGAAATTTAGAAGCAACAATAGGCATGTATCCCTGATGTGCAGAAATTCTTAGATTTATTTTTATAGGGAATATTTCCTTAAAAAGGAATGCATTTATTCCTGGAAAACTTCATTTCGGTTGTGAAAATTTTAGAATTCATCCTTCTAAAATCCAAGCTCTGTTTTATCTTAAATCCTAACCATTAAGTATTCTGTCTGAGGATACAAGAATAAGAGTGAAAAATCGGTTAATTTACATAAAAAACCGTTCGCTTATTTTAAAGTTGCAAGATAATTTGATAAATAACATTTGAATTTTATAAATACACAAAGGCACGAACTATTCGTGAGAACAAATCAATGCACTATTTTTTTTTATTTCTTCGAAATTTGAATTTCTTGCAATGTTATTCAAAATCACAAATAATATGTCTCAGAAAAAGTCACAAATACTCTTCCGTTTTTGGAGTGAATACGAAATTATAATAAAGAAAGTGAAATTTTTCAGCGTAAATTAACTATAGTCCTCCGAGAGAAACTCTAACAGTTTTGTATATTTACTTCTAATATCTAAGAGGATTTCCCATGATAATAATTTGAAACTTCAGAGAAAGTAAGAAGAGAAAGCTTTTCGAGACCAGCTAACTTTGATTTTTCAGTTTCCATTAAGTGCTTTAATGTTTTGAAATGGATTATTTCGCTCTAGACCGGATAATGAAGTATTTAAAGTAAAGACAAATAGTAAAATATCACAAGTCATAGAAGAAGAAGTCCCCTCTAAAAGGTTTTTTCTAAAAGCTTAACATAATCAAGTGGTGTAAAATAATGCCTTTCATTTTCGTTAAGTACAAATTTTGCTTTCAAGTCTCTTTCCTTTTCTCAGTTCTTGCAGACCTTTTTGCAAAAACCTCACACCACTCTTACTAGATCAATAAAAAAAAAAGAAATATATGAAGTATATTTTCTGTATTCTCTATTTTTATAAAAATGTTTAAAAAAATATAGAAAACAGACATTACAAATAGAGTAAATATTAATCGACAGTGGCAAAATCCGCCCGATTTCCGGGACTCCAAATGCTGAATCAGGGACAAAAGTACGTGGGCCAAAGATCAGTTGCTGAAACAATACCTTAGCGTAGACTAGAAAAATGGAGGTTAATGACTGACGAAATTATGCTGTACACTCACGAATAAACCACGCATATGCTGAATACCCAAGAAAAGTGTGATATACTGAGAAGAAGATTTTAATTAGGAACGGGTATCAAATGTCGAAGAGTGTATATATATATATATATATATATATATATATATATATATATGTGTGTGTGTGTGTGTGTGTGTATATATATATATATATATATATATATATATATATATATATATATATATATATATATATATATATATATATATATACATATATATATATATGTATATATATACATATATATATATATATATATATATATTATACATATATATATATATGTATATATATACATATATATATATATATATATATATATATATATATATATATATATATATATGTTTATATTATTATTTTTTATTATTATTTTTTAAGTATTAGAAGGTTATTTTGGATGATCAGTTTTGAATGATTTTCACTCTCGTTCAATCATTAAGTTAGGAATTTTGTGAATTTCTCCATTTCTAGCTTTTATAGGTTTTTTTAAAGAAATCGATACCTTTGAATAGTTTTGAATTAGGTTGCTACGGCGAACAGCGGCAGATATTAAAAGTCTAATTTTAATCTCGTGTAAGCTAACAGTGCATGCACAAGGTCTATGTATTTACCAACCAGTTACCTCCAGCCCCACAGCAATGGAAAATGCCACCGAACTTGGGAAATTAACCCTCTACTGCGTATTCAGGCTTTTACTACGTAGTGACTGGTCTTCAGGTGTATCATGGACGATGAACCTTAATGGTCTGGGGGTCCGAGGTGTCAAACTCAAAGGTTACCAACCAGTTATATACAGGGTGGTCATAAAAAAAACTTTGCCGATATATGGACTGTTCTAGCGGCTGTTCTGTTCAACCGATCGAGATGAGATTTCAGATGTAGTTAATCAGAGGTATGGGCTCGGGATTCTGTGAACGTCAATAAAGTGGTGCTCACGGTTATGGTTATAGATACAGAAACTCGAAATTTTCGAATGGCAACGCCCACTTTATCCCGTCGCAAAATGCTCAGCGCATTCGAAACTCCTAAAGAGCGTTAGAACGGTATATGTATCACAACAAAAACACTATCGGGGGGGCATGGATGAAATTTTCATATGACAGAGGCAAGACCCCAGTCACTGATCACAACACAGACCGGACAAACGAAAACTTTTATTTGGATTACACATTTTCCACATGGGTGCCATCACAGGCCGTTCGCAGAGCTGTTTTTTTGTGCGTGCATAACGCGTCCGATTTTTGTGATACACATACCGTTCCAACGGTATTTGGGGTTTTCGCATGCGATGAGCATTTTGTGACGGGAAAAAGTGGGCGTTGTCATTAGAAAATTTCGAGTTTCTGCACCTATAACCGTAACCGTGAGCGCTACTTTGTTGCCGTTCACAGAATCCCAAGCTCGTACCTCTGAGTAACTATATCTGAAATCTCATGTCGATCGGTTGAACGGAACAGCCGCTAGAGGTCCATATATCGGCAAAGTTTTTTTTATGGCCACACTGTAGATTCTCCAGTTTTATTCGGTCTAGCTTAATTCAGAAAACTAGTGGCTTCAGCGTCAACAAAAAATTGGTGATGTTTATTTAATAATGAACAACCCTTGAGTTTAAAATAATATTCCTTTTGTATTCCTTCCAGCCTTTTGGTCTTGTTATGAAAACAAAAAGGCTGGTTGTAATATAGTGTGGCATGAATGATCAACATCAAATTCCGCTTAAAACTGTTAGTGCAATCTAACACGCTAATGTAAAGGAAAAGTTTTGTGGTATTACATAGTCTAGTCTTGGTGTTTCATATCGTGCTTCTGTTGAGCATAGGTGCCTCCCCAAAATTAATTTGAATACATTCATTGAAAAGAAGTTTAATACGTACCAAAATTGCAAAAACAATGTTTTGCTGTTGTTGTTGTCGTTATTATTGTTGTTGTTGTTGTCGTTTATCCCCCCAGACCGGAGGTCTTACAGACCAGGTCCATAAAAGCTTGAAGACTGAAGGATGCATATCTGGTTTATAATGGCACCACAAGGGTCATCTTACTTAGCCAGGTGCCACCTGAATTTTAACCGAGCATCCCCAGAAATGACCTCTGAGGGATCGTGACTTTTCCCACCTCTCTGACCTCATAGAAGGATTTTCCGGTCTACAAATTTAACGTGCACATACCCGACCTAGAGAAGAAGGTATTTAATGGCGTTTGTCGGGATTCGATCCGAGCACCTTCAGTACCGAAAGCCGACGCGCTACCACCAGGCTACCGAGGGCCCAAAACAATCTTTTGATGGCACTAAGGCAATCATTTAGTGTGAGAACTCTTGGAGACATGGAACTCTCATTTTATTAGAAATGAAAAGTGCTAGTCTTAGAGAAATTATGGGACTTAGTAAAGAGAAGGAAAACCAAATAATTGTTTCTTTTGGGCTTCATTTAACACAAAACGACCCAATGTAAAAGAGAGATTAGACTGATGATGACCATGGAGATAAAACATATAATAATTAGTGCTAATGATGATGAGGATGGTGTTTCTGATAAAGAAAGAGAACAATGATAATAATATTGATGATGATGATGATGATTAGAATGACAAAAAATCTGATAAAGGACAATGATAGGATGATAGTTCTGATAATGAACGAGAACGATGATAATAATGAGGATGAGGATAATGATGATTGGAATGACAAAAGACTGACAAAGGACAATGATAGGATGATAGCTCTGATAATGAACAAGAACGATGATAATAATGAGGATGAGGATAATGATGATTGGAATGACAAAAGACTGACAAAGGACAATGATAGGATGATAGTTCTGATAATGAACAAGAACGATGACAATAATGAGGATGAGGATAATGATGATTGGAATGACAAAAGACTGACAAAGGACAATGATGAGGATGATAGTTCTGATAATGAACGAGAAAAATTATAATAAGGAGGATGATGATGATGATGATTAGAATGACAAAAAAAACTGATAAAGGACAATGAAAATGATGACAATGATGGTGATGGGAAGGATTAAGATAATGGTAATCATAAACAGCAATAGTTGCAACAACATTAATAATAATAATATGTTGCTTAAAATAATTTCACGGGTTTTAATTACAGGAAAATACCAGAACAATGAAGATAAAAGAGAGAATATATCATACCATTTTTGCTAAAAATTTCCATTAAATGCAACTTAAAAAAAGAAGAACCTTAAAAGCATAGTTCTAAACTCAGTAAATCCTGATTTATTAAATCCAAATTTATTTCCTTGAAATACAAATATCCTTAAATGCAGTTTTGAGTCAAACCAAAAATATTTCTTCAGTTTGAAAAATGGCTCAATTTTCTGCAGTTTAAATTATAACAAACCGAAATAAATTTCCCCCGTCAAAATTAAGTATGATCTTCAGAGAACTCTTTTAATGGTTCCATTTATTTAATTCTCATCCTGAACATGGTTTTCCCCTTGACAGCAATTCTAATCTTCAAGGACAATAAGTCGAAGAAATCTTTTGAGAATACACCAAGACTTTTGATTTTTCAATTTTCATCGCGCAACGTATAGTTTTAAGCCTCGGATCTTCTCTCTCTGGCTGCGATATTAAATTGTTTGGAGGAAATATTAAAGGGGGAAACTATCAATACTATTGAACGTTTTCCTACAAAAATGTTATATAACTGTGTCTCGTTTAATAACAGTTGTCATGACTAGAAGTGTCAAATTTTGAAACGAAATCTCTTCAATTCAAGTATTTTTCATCTATGACAATCATCGTGTAAAATGTAAAGGCCCCTTGAAACCATTTTATAGTTTTTCCCTTTGATGCGAGGGAAAAACTATAAAATGTGTCTTATAGCGGAAAATGTAATGTATACTATACTGTTAGAAAATAACTGAAACTGAATGTGTGAATTCAAAACCATATGTGTTATTTTTAATTCATATAATTTTTCCATATGCTGTTCAATTTATGTTAAGAGCCATGTATTATCAAAACTAGCAATCTCTATTATTTTAAAAATTTAATTAAGTATACTTTATTACAGTATTACAATCAGTTAAAAACGAAAATTTTTGAAAATGGTGTACTAATAAAAAAAATAGCGTGGAAATTTTTCTAAAAGTAATTTCAAATTTTTAACTTCAAAAAAGCATAAGATATAGTTCCTTTCCCTTTACCGAAAGGAAACCAGTTTGACGAAGTTTGCTAGTTTTGACCCTATACTAATTATAAGAGAAATTGTAAAAGGATAGAAATTGTAAACGGCTAAAATTGTCAAGTTTATGTCGCACGTAGCATTTATTCGTGCAATTTTCAATTCAGTAATGTAATAGTAATGCATAATTATTCACTAGGTAAATTTATCCAAACATTTCACTAAAACCCGATGGTTTTAATGAAATGCTTAATATATAGTTTTTTGCCCTTTACCGAAAAGGAAAGAAGGTCTGACGGAAATTGCTAGTTTTGATCGTATACTACTCATATATCAGTGCAGGCTAGATAACGTGGAGATTACGATAGACGATAAAGGTACGTAAATGGTATCGTAGGGGAAATCGTAAATGGCTAAAATTGTCAAGTTTAGGTCGTACGTAACATTTATTCCAGCAATTTTCAATTCAGTAAAGTAATAGTAATGCATTAATGCTTGCTAGTTAAATTTACCCAAACATTCCACTAACACATTACAAAATATTAATGACTGAAATATCCTCAAGAAACTTATAACTAATAATACTATAATTTTTGCATATGCTGTTCAATTTATCATATGATCCAAACTAGCAATCTCCTTTTTTTTTCAACATTGAGTTAATGATACTTTCCTACAGTATTTCAATCAGTCAAAAACGAAATTTTTGGAAAAATGGCGAACTAATAAAAAATAATGTGGAAATTTTTCTGAACGTAATTTCAAATTTATATCTTCAAAAATGCATAAGATATAGTTTTTTGCCCTTTACCGAAAAGGAAAGAAGGTCTGACGGAGATTACTAGTTTTAATCCTATACTACTCATGTATTTGTGCAGGCTAGATAACGCGGAGATTACGATAGACGATAAAGGTACGTAAATGGCATCGTAGGGAAAATCGTAAATGGCTAGAAATTGTAAATGGCTAAAATTGTCAACTTTAGGTCGTACGTAACATTTATTCCAGCAGTTTTCAATTCAGTAATGTAATAGTAATGCATTAATGCTTCCTAGTTAAATTTACCCAAACATTTCACTAAATATTACAAGATATTAATGACTGAAATATCAAGAAACTTATAATTAATAATAGTGTATTTTTTTCAATATACTGTTCAATTTATCATATGAATCATATATGATTCAAACTAGCAATGTCCTTCTTTTTTAAAACTGAGTTAATAATGCTTTCTTACAGTATTTCAATCAATTAAAAAGAAAACTTTTGGGAAAATGGTGGACTAATATACAAAAATGTGAAAATTTTTCTAAAGGTAATTTCAAATATTTATCTTCAAAAATGCATAAGATATAGTGTTTTGGCCTTTACGAAAAGAAAAAAAGGTATGAAGGAGACTGCTAGTTTTAATCCTATACTACTCATATATTATTGCTGGCTAGATAACGTGGAGATTACGATAAACGGAAATCGTATGTAAATGGCATCGTAGGGGAAATTGTAAATGGCTAAAATCCTCAAGTTTAGGTCGTACGTAACATTTATTCCAGCAATTTTCCCTTCAGTAATGTAAAAGTAACACATTAATGTATACTAGGTAAATTTATCCAAATATTTCACTACAACATTACCAGATTTTAATGAATAAAATATCCCCTACAAATTTGAGTCAGCAACTACTCTTAAATTTGTGAAATGTGTAGTGTACAATCAAAATTAGCAATCTCCATTTTTCTTAAACTGGAGTTAACTATATTTTCTTATAGTACTACAATCAGTTAAAAACGAAATTTTTTTGGAAAACTGGCTGACTAATAAAAAATAATGTTGAAATTTTTTTAAACCTAATTTCAAATTTTTATCTTCAAAAGCGCGTAAGATATAGTTCTTTGCCTTAGCCGAAAAGAAACCGGTCTGACGGAAATTGCTAGTTTTGATCCTATACTACTCATGTATGAGTAGTAGGGTAAGTATGCCTAATATGAGACCTTGCCTAATATAAGACCCCAGCTTACAGGACGTATAGGCGACTAGAGCGTAAAACAGTAGTCTATTTCATCGTTCGTAATCGGTGAGTCACTCAAGTGTTTGCAAGCACACACAAAGGTGCAGTATTATTTTTCCTGAATGTGTGCTCTTCGACTTTTTTTCATCACCATTTTTATTGGCTGATTTCACCTTCAACGTAAGACTCTTATTAAAACTGTTACTATTGGATAGGTAGCTATAAATGTGGAGTGTAAACACGCCTGTTTGTTTTTAAGTCAATCCTAAACTAAAAAATTCGCTGGCGTGTTCAACAACATGGCCGTGCCCAATATGAGACCCCAAAGTATGCCTAATATGAGATAGTGTATCATATTAGGCATTTTAGTTTTCACTCTCACAGCCTTGTTTCCTCTGAAGCTGCAGATGCAATGACGCCCAGGCGAAATCCACAACTATGTAACAGTAATGACAATGTGGAAGGTATTGATCTAACAAGTTCAAACCAGTTCTTAGTGACTCCTGAAGAAAAAAGAATTTTTTTTTATTACTGATTCTTAAAGAATATGAGTTTCTGTTTCTAAATCTACTTTAATTTTTTTCTGTACGATCATTACATATGAAAGGAGGGTGATTTAAACAGACCAGAAACTGCCCATTTCAATATAAGGGAAAACTTTAATTGTGTATTCGGAAGAACTTATTTTTCACCAAAAATGTAAAAGATTATTGTGATAACTGAAACTGAATCATGATATGTCTATGATATATTTCAGGTATGTTTTTTTAGTATTAAGAATGTAGTAAACCACATATTAGGCTCTAAGTATATTATTTGTTGATTTATAGGTATATTTATAAAATTTCTCATGACAAATGACTGAAAATTTGCATATAAATAATCCAACATATACAGATAAAAAATTATACTAAAATAGACAAAAACAAACAGAAATCAAGCACTCTGGGCAGCCACGCACCAACGGCAAGATTCTGCATAAGAGCCGGAACTGAACCATAAAACGACAGAGGTAATCGACAGGTCACGTCATCAGGGGGCCTAACCATGTCAATTACCTCAAGGGGAACTTTCTGAATAGGATGCAGGTAATCCCAAAAGACATCCCAAGGCCCCGAGTTCCCCAATGAAGCAATTAGTCAAGAAGAAAATGAAAAGACAAACACAACTTACTGTATGGGCTCAACGCACCTTACAAGCAAGCACACAAAAATCCTAATGCAATATAAACGGTGCCTATACACCCTAATTCCGTAATTGACGGTTATAGCGAAACAGCAGCCAGTACTATCCTAATGGTTACGTCATTGTAACATTACTATAGCGCCAACCCCCATTACAACTTAACCAAAAACACAAATACTATTCTAAACAACTTTAAAAATTCCTGAGTCTAAATGCCATTTTTTTAAAACTTTTAAATTACCGAAGTTTTTAGGGAAATCGTTTTTTCTTAAGTTTTCCTCGAAAATACTACATGCCTCCAAAAAATCCCCAGCATTGTTACATATGTTTTTTATTCTGTAAAGTTGTGAGTAAAAAATATTATAATAAATTTTATAGTTTAAATTGCTATGGAAATTGGTAAAAGTAATAACCTCGAAGTTAAAATCTAACCTTTTATCATAAATTCCTATTTTTATTTCCCTATTTTGAATATTAATTTTTAAATCCAGATAAGTCGCACAAAGATTATTTTCGTTAGTCCGGTTTAAAGTAAGTTCCTTTGGGTAGATTTGATTAAGAAATTCCAAATCGTTACAGTTAAAAATTATGAGGTCATCAATATATCTAAAACCGGTAATATTATTAGAGTTAAGAAATTTAGTTTCGTAAAAATGTAAGAATAGGTTGGCAAATGCACTAGAGTAGCTATTTCCCATAGGTATACCCTTTATCTGTTTAAAGAAACATAAGCCGTTAAAGAGATAGTTTTCAAAAATTTTAAATTTACATAAATCAATCCAGTCACATTTTAAGATTAAAGTACTATCTAAATAAGCATCATAGATTTCTGAACATATAATCATTAAATTATCATGAGGAATACTGGTAAACAGGTTTTCAAAATCAAACGTGTAAAAGCTATCTATATTCTTACTTTTTAAAAAATGTAGAATATCCTCGTTATTATTTATAATAAAGCTTTTTTCGGTAACCTTAATTTTATTTAGAATAATTTTTAAATAGCTAAAGAACTTTTTACTAAACAAAGTGTTATAACAATTTGTACTACAAGTAACAAACCTAAATTTAGTAGGTACTTTATGGAATTTTATTGTAGGAAACAGGTAAGGGTATTTTATGCTATTAATCTTAAACTTAAATTTTTTGCTGAAAGCTAAAATCCTATTATCTATTTCTTTTTTGGTAAGGTTAATTTTTTGATAGGTATTATTTGAGTTGTATTCCCTAGAAATTAACTGCTTAAAATAATCTTTACACATAAAACCAAAGTTATTTGCCGCCTTATCAACAACCGTAATAATAAACTTATTTTTTAAACCTTTAATTTTACTGTATAGAACTTTGTTTAAAAAGAAACCCCTCTTGTACACCATACCAAACTCTTCATAATTCCTTTATATATATCCTGTAAAATATGTACCTTCCACTCCATAAAACCTTCGATAGGCCAATTGTACTTCCTTGCTAATTTTATAATTAAGTAGTCTAAATCTTTAGTGATAGAACTTAAAATTTGCTTTAAATTTACCTTATTTCTTACCCTAAATTTTGAGTCCTTACGTAGAACTTCCCTCAACCTAACATTATTAATAATATTAAGATCCCCTGTTACGATATGCCCCAAAGTTGGATTTACAAAGTTTTTAAACTCCTCAATATGACAATTGCAATCAGAATTAGAAATTTTGCCTAAGTTATGACAATAAAAGTTATAGTTGCAGATTAAGTCCCTTAACGTTTTTTGATATTTAAACGCAATAGCGATTTTCCCACAATCCTTGATTGGTAATAATTTAGAATTATAATTTCTAAATTATTACCAATCAAGGATTATTATTACGGTTGTTGATAAGGCGGCAAATAACTTTGGTTTTATGTGTAAAGATTATTTTAAGCAGTTAATTTCTAGGGAATACAACTCAAATAATACCTATCAAAAAATTAACCTTACCAAAAAAGAAATAGATAATAGGATTTTAGCTTTCAGCAAAAAATTTAAGTTTAAGATTAATAGCATAAAATACCCTTACCTGTTTCCTACAATAAAATTCCATAAAGTACCTACTAAATTTAGGTTTGTTACTTGTAGTACAAATTGTTATAACACTTTGTTCAGTAAAAAGTTCTTTAGCTATTTAAAAATTATTCTAAATAAAATTAAGGTTACCGAAAAAAGCTTTATTATAAATAATAACCAGGATATTCTACATTTTTTAAAAAGTAAGAATATAGATAGCATTTACACGTTTGATTTTGAAAACCTGTTTACCAGTATTCCTCATGATAATTTAATGATTATATGTTCAGAAATCTATGATGCTTATTTAGATAGTACTTTAATCTTAAAATGTGACTGGATTGATTTATGTAAATTTAATATTTTTGAAAACTATCTCTTTAACGGCTTATGTTTCTTTAAACAGATAAAGGGTATACCTATGGGAAATAGCTACTCTAGTGCATTTGCCAACCTATTCTTACATTTTTACGAAACAAAATTTCTTAACTCTAATAATATTACCGGTTTTAGATATATTGATGACCTCATAATTTTTAACTGTAACGATTTGGAATTTCTTAATCAAATCTACCCAAAGGAACTTACTTTAAACCGGACTAACGAAAATAATCTTTGTGCGACTTATCTGGATTTAAAAATTAATATTCAAAATAGGGAAATAAAAATAGGAATTTATGATAAAAGGTTAGATTTTAACTTCGAGGTTATTACTTTTACCAATTTCCATAGCAATTTAAACTATAAAATTTATTATAATATTTTTTACTCACAACTTTACAGAATAAAAAACATATGTAACAGTGCTGGGGATTTTTTGGAGGCATGTAGTATTTTCGAGGAAAACTTAAGAAAAAACGATTTCCCTAAAAACTTCGGTAATTTAAAGGTTTTTAAAAAATGGCATTTAGACTCAGGAATTTTTAAAGTTGTTTAGAATAGTATTTGTGTTTTTGGTTAAGTTGTAATGGGGGGGTGGCGCTATAGTAATGTTACAATGACGTAACCATTAGGATAGTACTGGCTGCTGTTTCGCTATAACCGTCACTTACGGAATTAGGGTGTGTAGGCACCGTTTATATTGCATTAGGATTTTTGTGTGCTTGCTTGTAAGGTGCGTTGAGCCCATACAGTAAGTTGTGTTTGTCTTTTCATTTTCTTCTTGACTAATTGCTTCATTGGGGAACTCGGGGCCTTGGGATGTCTTTTGGGATTACCTGCATCCTATTCAGAAAGTTCCCCTTGAGGTAATTGACATGGTTAGGCCCCCTGATGACGTGACCTGTCGATTACCTCTGTCGTTTTATGGTTCAGTTCCGGCTCTTATGCAGAATCTTGCCGTTGGTGCGTGGATGCCCAGAGTGCTTGATTTCTGTTTGTTTTTGTCTATTTTAGTATAATTTTTTATCTATATATGTTGGATTATTTATTTGTTTTTTCATTATGGGGATATGAAGCTTCTGCGCTATTCTCTATTGAAAATGTTTTCTTTGCAGGATATGTTTTATGTTATAGTGATTTAGCAGTCTATGCTTGAATTTTAATTTTGTTTATTTCTATGGTTTACTTTTTAAATTGAAAATTTGCATGTAATACTCGTAGCATACAGAAGGTCGTTCGCACTTTATGGAAACGATTTTAATAGTTAAGTTTTGTGTATAAATGCCGTATTTTTTTCAGCGATATCCTTCTAGCTGATAGCCATGGTTCTTAACAATAGCTCTAGCTGTAATTTTTCATGAAAGCAAAGTTTTTCTTAGTTCTGTCATGTCAATTTTACCCCATTCCTATTGGCCAGTTTTCCAAAGTCCGGCTCGTTGTCTAAGGCTCGTTTTAATAAACCGAAAGCGCAAAAGTTCATTGAAGAAGCGTCAGGGGATTTTACAGGTTTTTCTTTAAATGGAATACACTATATTACTGTTTCTGATTCTTCTTCGCTAAATAAGCGGCAGTTAATTTTAACGTGTGAGTAGAGACTTTGTCCATAGCTCAACTTTATCAATTTTCTTTCCATACAAGGCTGGAGTTTCTTCTTCAAAAAGTGGTTCTAAAATATTCTGCTGTTAGTAGAGCGAATTAATTTTGGCTTTACTTTAGACTTTTTTGATTTATGATTTGCCGTTGTAACAAAATCCTGAAACTATCAGGAATCCCTTTGGAAACTTTTCTGTACACTGAAGAAGCCATTTCGTAGGGCCATTACCGTCATTTGAGCAATAGAGTTTTTTTTATTACAGACACTTAAATACACCCATTCCTCATCGATTGATATCACAAGTTTCCCTTTTTCAGCATCTAGGTGTTCATAAAATTTTCTGAAATTTGTTTTTCTTTCAGCAATATGCTTTGGCAAAAGCAGATGAACTTTAAGTTTAAATATCTTTTTTAAGTTCAAATCTTTATGAATGATTTTACTTACAGTGCCAGAAGGCATATCTAGTTTCGATGCAATGGATCTTTGAGTCGACAAATTTTCTTTTAAGATCAGAGACTCCACTTTATTGATATTTTCCTGCATTTGAACTGTCTTAGGATGCGGTTTCGCGGACATGTTGTCATTTTTACTTTCAGTTAGACATTTTTCCTCTCAAATTTAATATATTACAAATACCATTTTTTAAAATTCCATCCCCGCGATTTTTACACCGCTTTATAATTTGTTGATACGAATATTTCTCCTCGGAAAGCACAGTTACGTAACCTTCTAGCCATCTATCAATTTTAGGAGCTATTTTTAAAATAAATATTTTATTTTACATTCCAATCAAAACAAAACAGTAGCAGGAGATTATTCTGAAGTTGCCAAATTTTTATCTCAAAATGCAGACGACAAAAATAAATTGCAAAATTGTTTCCATACAGTGCGAAAGACCTTCTGTATAATGACCTGTATTTTTTTTATTTATTTTAGATTTCGAGATTAATTTTTGGTTCATTACACTCAGTAATACATTAGACAAAGAGAAACTAATGTTTTTACGTATACTTATTTTTTAGAGCTAGAGGTTTTTATGTATAAATTTGCTGCATTTCAATCAAAAGTCTTCAATTTTGTAAAAAGTTGCATAATTTTGGACTATTTTTTTATCATTTTCATATTTTCGTTCTATATTCCTGCAAAAAATAGGACAAAAATTTTCGAAAGAAGAAAGCTGCTCCTTCGGATACCTAAAGCTTTTATTTGTTTATTTATTTTATGTACCTACATTTTATTTGTACATTTATTTTATGTATATACCAGGGGACGCGTAAAATATTCTGGGGAGGAAAGGAGTCGTTAGTGTAAAATGTTTACAAAAACCTGCTCTAGAGCAATATAATGAACATATTAAGCCCAGAATTTTATGTATTCTGTAAAATTTTGTGGGGCAAGTTTCTAAAAATGATACTTACTTGCAACAATGGAATAGTTAAAGTTGCTTTAGTAAACTTTGCTTTTGTGTACATTTAAAAGCAACTATACTACAGAAGAACTACAAAAAGTTTTATCGCTCTCTGATGGCGGTAACTTTCGTCTATAGTTCCTCAAGTTCTTATATTTATATTTAGGCATTTCATACGTAAGTAGATAACAGAGTTCTATGGAGATTTTGTTGGGTTTCTGTGTAACTTGGAAAAGTTAAATTCATAACAAACTAAACAGAAGTTTCTCTTTGCTATATATGTTTAAAATGCTTACGATAAAAATATTTTAAGTTATTATAACAATTATGATAATATTTAAAATATTTAAGGTTGATTCGAGTAGATTTTGTCACTAGTAGATCTGATATAGATTTTTTTTAAATTTAATATACGTAAATTGAAATTATAAAGATTTAATAAAGAAAGTAACAGTACAAGAAACAATATTTTAATTGTCTTTGTATACAAAGTAATTTTGCGTTAATATACTAAGTTTCCATTAAAGTGTAATCATTTTTATTAAAACTGATGTCTATGATAAATATAGGATGCAGTAGAATGGACTCCGACATTTCTGAAGGTCACTTTTAAGGGAGTGACAGGGGTAGGGGGACGTGAAAGGTGACAACAATTCGGGCGGATTTTGTAGTTGTTGGTAGACACCATGACTTGGTCCGGTGAACATTGATGTTTCGTTATGGAAGCGTTCTTTTAAAACAACGATTCTTTAACCGCGGCACAGAGACCATTTAGGATAGACTATGCAACTGATGCCGTTCTTGATCGAAAAACAATCCTGCGATGATTCCGTTGGGTTTCAGACCGTGAGCGCAAGTGGGTCTGCATTACGCAGGAAACCAAGTGGTTGTTCTCAAACATAAGAACAACTGAAAATCTGCGACGAGTCCGTGAGTTCCCCGTTCACGAGGAAGTTGCGGCCATTCCCCCAGACATGAAGTAAAACTTTAGAGAACTGATTCGGCAGTGAATCGCAAGTAACGGGCACCACCTGAGTGATATTGTTTTCAAAACCTAGTGAGAAAAAAAAAACTAGAGTGTTAGTACTTTTCGAAGATATAAAGCTTTTTCCTGCAAGTTGTTTCGTTCGTTTTCTATTACCCTTTAAACTGTGGGAGTCCTTTTTTCCGGATCCTGTAGTTATCATTAGTTGAGGCTTTATTTGGTCTTGCCGCTTGTGTTCTAAACAGAAGAAAGCAATTGAATCGTTTATTTCAAAAACCCGTTAAGTGCGCTTTTTCAGATTCTTGAGAAACAAAAAAAAAAACATTATATTTTTGATATGATTATAGATTTTCGCTTTAAAAAAATTATAGCATTAGTTAAAATCTTCTCGAAGTGCATGTTGCTTATAATTAACTTATAATATTTATTATTAAGTTAAAAAAATTTTAAATTTTGCTATTAGCGGGTTTCTGCAATAAAATACGTTTCTCTTTAAAAACGTAAGGCTAATTTCCTCATTTTGTTGTATTATTAGGATTTTTAAAAATGAATACAATGTTATAATCTTTACTTTTTTATATAATATTTATTTCTTGCGTTTACAAAATTTTAAAAATGTTGCATTTAGCAGGTTTCTGCAATAAAATAAGTTTTTCTTTAAAAACGTAAGGTTTTAAGGCTAATATCCTCATTCTGTTGTATTATTAGGATTTTTAAAAATGAATACAATGTTATAATCTATACTTTTTTATATAATATTTATTTCTTGCATTTAAAAAAAAATTTTTAATGTTGCAATTAGCAGGTTTCTGCAATAAAATACGTTTCTCTTTAAAAAGGTAAGGTTTTAAGGCTAATTTCCTCATTTTGTTGTATTATTAGGATTTTTAAAAATGAATACAATGTTATAATCTATACTTTTTTATATATTTATTTCTTGCGTTTAAAAAAATTTTTAAATATTGCAATTAGCAGGTTTCTGCAATAAAATACGTTTTTCTTTAAAAAACGTAAGATTTTTAAGGCTAATTTCATCATGGAGAAACATGCTATGTGATGTCAATTGTCGGGTTTCTGCACTAAAGTTAATTTGCACTATCAATAGTAACCCATAAAGCGGAATGGTAGTTAGAAGATTTTTGTACAAAAATATGTGTTTACGATAGAAGACACTAATTCTGTAAAAAAAGGGAAAATCCAAAAAAATATCTGTTAACGGGTTTCTGAAAAAAAAGATTCAATTATGTCTGATAAATTTTCTTAAATAATTCACTTTTATTTTAAACGTCAAAATTCTGCATTCAAATTGAAATTCACTTTTAATAATAAATTAGAGCAAATGAAGGAAATAAAAACCTCTTTTTCAACAGTGCTCATAGTTAAAAGCGTTTGGATTGTGTTTAGAATACGAGTGGTAATCCAACTAAAAAGTAAATGTAATTTTATATAAAAACTCATACCTAGCATTTTTTAAAGTGCTGTTATTAATCAAAGCTTCTCTTGCCAATTATCCAAGGAATCCTAATGAAAAGTAATCAATTTAGTTAAATGAATCTACTCATATAATTTATTAATTTTTAATACTTCTGCAATTACGTCAAAAATTAAAATTAATAATGCATTGAAATCTCCTTAGAATCCAGTAAAAAATTATTTGTGTTTAAAAATTCAACTTGCCGCGCTTAAAAATAGCTCGATAGAACTTTATTCAGGATACTTATGTATTTATTTAAAGTTTAATTTAATTTAATTTAATTTACTATATATTACTATTTCATTAAATATACGTATACTACCATTTAACTTTTAAATTATTCTTTTAGAAATTATTTAAACATTTAATTTAACGATTTAAAGATACTGATTCTATTGGTTTAAGATGATCAAAAACAAAAATGCAGTTAACAAAGAAAATGAAAGTGTAATTCTAATCCAGCTTAAAAATTTAGACAAAAGAAGCGTCGAGGAAAAACATTCTTTTTGAGATTAACTTTATTATCGACCAGTAAGCATATGTTCGTATTGCTGGAAAACAGTTATTAATTTGGTTTCTCAGTCGTTATAACTTTTGTGTTCTCTCAACCATTTCAAATTCGTTATTGAACTAGTAATTTTCAATATCGAATTAAATTATTCTTTTTGGAATTGCTTAGATATTTAATTTATCGATGTCAAGATACTGATTATAAAAGTTTCAGATGATCATAATCAAGTTTTAATTAACAAAGAAAATTAAAATGTAATCTCTAATTCGAGCTTAAGAATTTAGCAAAAGTGCATCGAGGAAAGACATTATTTTTGAGGTTAACTTATACATACATAAATATATATATATACATATATATATATATATATATATATATACCGGGTGGCCATAATAAAACTGACAGTGCTCACAGTGTTCTGTAGCACAATCTATTTGCGAGAATGACGCCACATTTTGTAGGAAGATTAAACAAGACGGGGGACGAAGGATTCCGCGAAAAAATAAATTAGTTCAAAAAGTTACCGCTAGGGGAATATTTGGCGCTGTGTAATAGATAATAATATGTATCGGTGGCGATGGAACATCAGTTTTGTAGTAATGGTGGAGTAGTCATCGGACCAGGGCAGGCGAATAGAGAAAATAGAAAGCTGTAGCGGGCGGTTTCTGGGGAGAACTCATAAAGATAAAATGCAGTCGAGAAACAGAGGCAGAGAGTCCAGAGTGAAAAACGTACTTCCATCGTCTTTAACTTATTTTATTCTTGGATCACTCACTGACAGCTTACAACATTGGTCGTGCCTTACACCTAGGCACACAAAACACATCGCGCGGCGGACGGGACGGGGACGCGGCCCCGCCAGTACAAATTTTACAGGAGCGAAAACTACATGTTTTCTGGCCGTAAGCAAACAGACAAAAGACTACAGAATCGCGCAATTTCTTTCCCGAGTACGGGTCTCTGAAACTTCTAAATGGCAAGAAACGGACAAGTGATCCTAGAGCGTCATATGGTGTGATCGGTGGAAAGTTCTCCAACCTTATATAACGGTTATATAACTCTTTCCACGCGTGGCCTTAGGGGAAAACTAATAGATCTTTCGGGTTGCATTTGAGGGGTAATGCTTTATTGCCAAAGGGTAAAAGGTGACGTTTTAAGAATAAAAAGGTTTAAAATTTATTCATATATATATATATATATATATATATATATATATATATATATATATATATATATACACTCATGGACAAAAAAATTAGCGCACCAAGAAGGAGTCGTCAAAATGAAACGAAATTTTACATACATAATGACTACTTTGATATAAGTAAATGATAAGAAAATCAAAGAAAAAGGATAATTTATTTCAGAGAAAAAGGCAAAAGAGCGGAGGAGTTAATACTCCGTTGGACTCCCTCTAGCGCGAATGCACGATGCGATACGATCAGATATTGAGTCATAGAAGTTCTGTATGATGTCTTGAGACATTTCGTTCCATATTTACTGTAACCTTGCCTCTAATTCGTTCAAACTCGTGGGATGCCCAACTCGTCGTCCCAAATGATCCCAGATATGCTCGATTGGAGACAAATCTGAGGATCGGGCAGGCCAAGGAAGGGTAGTAACAGTGCGGAGACAGTCCTGTGACACCCTTGCCGTATGAGGCCGAGCATTGTCTTGTTGAAAAATGGCTCCTGGGAGCCGTTGCATGAGTGGCAACACATGTGATTGAAGGATTTCATGAACATACCGCTGGGCTGTCATGGTTCCACGGAACAGTACTAGGGGTGACCGTGTATTGTACGCAATGGCACCCCATACCATCACACCAGCTGTGGGAGCGATGTGTCGCTGTACTGCAAAGGCAGGATTGAAGCGTTCACCACGGGCTCTCCACACACGAACACGATTGTCATCACTGCCGAGATTGAATCTGGATTCGTCGCTAAAGACGACCTGGTTCCATTCCGCTGCAGTTCAGTTTCCTCGTGCGCGGCAAAACTCCAAACGGAGGCGTCGATGGGTGGGCGTCAAGGGCAGCACACGTAATGGGCGCCGCGATACCAACTGTCCTTCAGCCAGGCGCCTTCGTATGGTTCGAGAAGACACAGAGGACCCTAGTGAAGGTGCTACCTGTGCCTGGATGGCGGCCGATGAAGCAGTTGGCTCTACGCGTGCATTTCTTACGATGTGGCGGTCTTCTCGACGACTGGTCTGTCAAGGGCGTCCTGATTCTGGTCTTCGTGTACATGACATCTCTCGGGTCCACTGGTCCCAACACCTCCTCACAACACAATCAGAGCGGCCTAATTAACGAGCTACTCGCCTAGCTGACCACCCAGCTTCCATCATCCCGACGATTCTCTCCCTCTCAAACTGCGACAACTGCTTATATTGTCTTCGAACACGGCGCAATGGCATGTCTATCTCAGCTCTTCCTTTGTAAATGATTCAGCACACTCAAACAAGCTTTGGTTACCTGTTTTATACTCCACAGAGTACGATGTTCAACGCCCTCTACCGGCTATACGTAATGCGCAATCACGCTGCATTTCTAATCATTTGCATATCTCCCCGACATGTACCTTCATTGCAAGTTTCGTTACGATCCCGCAATTATTTCTTGGTGCGCTAATTTTTTTGTCCATGAGTGTATATATATATATATATATATATGTAGGAAGGAGTTAGTACTCCTTCCTTTAGAAGTGAATCATTAGACTTAATTATTTTGAACATTTAATTAAACTAGACGATGTTTACAAGACAGGACTAACACTTAGTATGAAATTAAAAAAAACAAAGCATCAACACAGCTATTTGACTCAAAACGGCAAGCCTGCGGAGCGACACATCCGCTTCGTAATGTCACTAGTCCATCACTGTGTTTGCGCGCCAAGTCCTTCGCGCCGAAGTAGTAGGAGTGGAAGTTGTAGTAATAGTTCAGTTGTGTTGCCAAACTCATTCTCACACGGCCGTTCTGACTTTCCAGACGTCCGCGGCTGGGTTGTAAACAATAATTCTGAAAAGATAAAAAAAAGAGCAGAAAAAGGAAAAATATTTCAAAAAATCAAGCAGTGTTCAACACAGTGGTATTGGTGTTCAGTTTCTGCACCACTGTTTCATTTTGTCCGCTGCAGTTGATGTTATGGTTGGACCATCGTGATGTCCTAACTTTCGAACTTCGTAACGATCGTTGGGGTTGATGTTCGTGATCTCATATGGTCCGAAGAACTTTGGTCGGAGCTTTAATCCGGTTCCAAATTGAGTTCGTTGTATTGCCACTTTGTCACCGATCTTGTATTTACAAGCCGGTTTACGCCGTTTGTTATATTGTCGTATGTTTTCTTCCTGTAAACGGAGGATATTTCGTTTAGCTTCGATACGTAACGTTTCTTTGTCATCAAGAATTCTTTGGTGGTGTTCCTCGTCAAGAAGATTTTTAATCTGTAGATCCTCTTGTTGTTTCATTTTAACACCAATTAAAAGTTGAAAGGGTGTGAATTTTGTACTGCGTGTGGTGGTACTATTTAAGATACGTTGCAATCTTGGGACATATTTAAACCATTTGTCAGGTTCATCTAGAGCTAACTTAGTTAAAACGGGAATAATTGTGCCATGAACACGCTCAACCTGACCGTTGCCACGTGGCACACCTGTTGCTATTGAAATGTGTTCAATTGACTGTTCCTGGCAGTAACTTTGAAATTCTGAAGATGTGAATGCGCCACCTTTGTCAGTAATGATTTTTGAAGGGTTGCCAAATGTAGTTTGTTGCAAGGATAATTTGTCTAAGGCATCTTTCGTAGAGGTGGACTTCACGGGATAGATCCATACAAATTTGGAAAAGGCATCAACTACTGTAAAAAGATACTTATAACATTTTTTTGTCGATGGTAAAGGTCCTAAAAAGTCGCAATGGTAACATTCAAGGGGTGCATCACCTTTTGGAATGGGGTGAAGGTATCCTTCTTGTTTTCCAGATTTTCGCGAGGACAAAATGCAAGGAATACAGTTCGAAATAATTTCTTGAACTAATTTCTTAAGTTGAGGAATGAAAAATTCACGAGAAACAATTAATTCGGTTTTCTGTGAAGCAAAATGACCTTGTGAATGGGCGTTTAGCACTATTTCTTTCTGCATCATTTGTGGTACTACTAAAAGTTCGGCATCCTGATGAAGTTTATAAAGAATTCCGTTTTTAACAAAAAATTCATCAGAAGGTGTAGATTCAAGCATAGATTTAATTTGAGATATAAATTCATCCTGGTCTTGGGCATTTTTCACCTTTTGAGTGATATCATTTGAGGTAATTACAAGAATGGGGTTACGACTTAAAGCATCAACATGTTTCATCTGTCTACCGGGTCGATGACAAACTTCATAATCAAAGTCTTCTAACATCAATGCCCATCGAGCAATTTTAGCTGGTAGGTCTTTTTTGTGCATCGTTTTTTGGAAAGCATCACAATCGGTGATAATTTTAAATTTTGTTCCCAACAAGTAGTTTCGAAATTTTTTTAGCGCTTCAATAACGGCAAGAACTTCCAGTTCATAACTATGATATTTTTCTTGTTGAACTGTAGTTTTACGGCTAAAATAATCAATAGGATGAAACTGTCCATCATCGGATTGTTGCAAGAGCACAGCGCCAAAGCCTAAGGAGCTGGCATCAGTGTGGAGTTCTAATGGGTATCCCTGTTGAAAAACATGAAGAACTGGGTTTTGTGAAAGAATGTTTTTAAGTTGTTGAAAAGCTGCTATTTGTTCAGAGTCAAAATTAAATTCTACATTATCCCGAAGGAGGTCACTTAATGGTCTAGCAATCAGCGCATAATTTGGAATGAACTTTCTGAAATAACTTGTTAATCCAAGAAAACTTTGAACTTGTTTAGGGGTTTGAGGTTGTGGGAAATTTTGAACAGCTTGTGTCTTGGTAGGTGAGGGTTTAACTACTCCATTTTCGATAATGTAACCAAGAAATTCTATCTTTCGCTGTAAAAATTGACACTTTTTAAAGTTCAATTCAAGGCCATAGTCTGCAGCTGTTTGGAGAACGAGGCGTAATTTTTGTAGACCTTCAACTTCATCATTAGATGGTATGAGAAGATCGTCCATGTAAACAATAAGAACATTGTCGCGAATGAGATTTCTAAAAACTGTGTAAACATATCGTTGGAAAACACTGGGACTGTTACATAAGCCAAATGGGACACGTAAAAATTCGTATTGTCCTTCATGAGTCACAAAAGAAGTATATTTAGTGCTATTAGGGTCCATAGGTACATGAAAGAAACCATTTTTGAGATCAAGTGAAGTGAACACCCGAGATTTTCCAAGTTTGTCTAAAGCTTCTTCGATGAGCGGTAAGGGAAATTTATCTTTTATCATTTTTCTATTCAATTTGCGGTAATCAACACAAAGTCTATAATCTCCACTTTTTTTCTTACATAGAACAATCGGTGCGGCATAATCGGAGCAACTTTCTTTAATAATTCCATCATTTAACCAATCTTGAATTTGGCTTTCTACAATTTTCTGTTCCGCGAAAGGGAGTCGTCGAGAACGTTGAGCTACAGGGATTTCATCTTGTAATAAAATAGTCATCTTAATTTCAGTGTCTTGAACTTTATATGGTTTGTAGGAAGTAACAATATTTTGAACTTCCTCACGAGTTTCAGAATTCAAAATGTGTGAAAGATCAAATGGAAAAGCTTGATCATCAGAAACATTAGCAATATTAACGAAGGTGTTATTTTCAGGAGTTTTGCATAAACGAATACCGTCTTTATCAAATGTAAATTGGGTTTGCTGTAAAAAGTCGATTCCAATAATCACATCAAAAGGAATCAAGTCATCCTCTAGAACATGTATTTTAGCAGGTAAAGTAATGGTTTGAATTTCGATGGAATCCTGAAAGAATCCGATGCTGTGAACTTGGTTTTTGCCAATTCCTGAAAAGGGAATGTTGGTGGGCTGCAATGGTGGCGAACCAATTCTTCGATAGGTTTTCTCATTGATGAGGGTTGCCTGTGACCCAGTGTCACAGAGTGCTGTCAATTGAATTCCTGCAAGTTGAATGTCAACATGCATGGGATTTTTCGATGAAGTTTCAGGAGAAAGTGTATTTACAGTTTTATCAGAAATAGGTTTTTGAGAATCAGGTTTTGGTTTAGAATTTCGATAACTTTTAGGGCAATTAGCATGAACATGACCAAAACTTTTACATCCGTAGCATTGTTTACCATGTGACTTATTCAAACATTGGTTGCTTTTGTGACCTCTCAAGCCACAGGAAAAACATACTGGCTGTGTATTTGGGCTACGTGTATTATCGACTTTCACATTGAGGTAGGAAGCATCAATTTTTTTCTGATTATTTTGTCTGAAATTTTGTGATCTGTTAAAGATTTGTTCATAAATTTTCAACTTTTCCTTAAATTCAGGGACGGATTTACAACCGTAAAGAATAACTTTATTGTTTGTTGAATCAGGAATTCCGTTTATGACATACTCAAACAGAGAGGAGTCATCGAGAGAACCTTTGTGTGCCAAATCTCTCATAGCTAAGAAATATTCTTGTAGGGTTTCAAACGGTTTCATACGTCGAGATTCCATTAATTTATGTAACTGAATACCGTTAATTTTGTCCGAAAATTCGTCTAATAAATGGTGCTTCAATTGTTCCCAATTTGTAATTCCACGAATAGACCTAATTAAAGTTTGAGCGGGACCAGTTAAACATTTTCTAACAAAAGTAATTTGGTGAATTGGATTGTTTATCTGATATAAACAAAAAAGTTCTTCAACGTCAGATATAAAATTCTCAACACTGTAATTATCACGAGACGAGAAAGGTTTTATTAAATCAACAACGTCTTTCAGACTAAACAACTGGAAAGAGAGATTCGCAGTTTCAACTGAAGGCAATGAATTTTGATCTGATTCACCAACGGAAATGTGTGTATTTTGCTTATTCGAAGATTCTTTTGCGTCAATGGTGGGGGAAAAGGGAGATCTATTTTCCTCTATAACGCTGTTAGTTTGGGATGAACGTGCACCCGGAAGTGAGTCATCATTCACTTCGCATTCCGAAAGATCAGAAAATTCTGCTTTTAATAACGATAAATCACTAAGACTCATAAGAATGGTATTGGCACATTTGTCTGGGTCAGTTGAAAATTCTAAATGAAGTAGATTACAAATAGAAATCAAGTCTTTAAGTGAAAACTCTTTAAGTACTTTCTGTTTCGTTGCTTCCAACACGAATGGCTGTTTAAAACCTGTAAATTTACGTAATCTGGTACGATTTTGTCTGTCGCCGTCTGTACCAAAAATTAAACGATGTAGAACTTTTATTTGATTCGTACTACCAATTTTTAATGATTTTGCAATATTGGGGTAATCGTTGAGAGTAGCCATAACTATATACTAGGTTCAAACAATTATAGTACACAAATATACAAATATTCAAAACCAAAATCAATACTTATAATACGTAGGTACTCAAATTCAAAAATAAAATTTCAAATCGAAATTTCCTCAAATACCAATTCAATAATAAAATATTGATTCTCAAAATATGCATCAAGGAAATAATATAATATTCTTCAAACTGTATTCAAATTGCAATCATTCAAAATATATGTTATGTTGTGGTTTGTTCAAGGAAACAAGATTCTTCAAGTTAAATGTCGAAATTTTCATCAAATCATCAAATAATTTCATCGAAATAGAATTCTCTTCAAGAAAACAGAAGTGATAAATTCAACGTCAAAGACCATCAAAAATGAATTTAGCATCAATTAAATTCTTGCATCAAAGGAACGTTGAAATATTTTCAATTTTCTTATAATTATCATCAATAAGATGAGAATTCCATTAATCTTCAAAATTTTCTTGAACAAGCTTCAAAGTATGCATGAAATAATTACAATATGATCAGAATATACTCACAGTTCTGGTTTTCGGTTCTCGTCATCCCATCAGAATATTATCAGAGTCCGTGACACATCACTTTCGTTTTCGCTGGCGGTATCCAAAACAGAAATCACAGAGAACAGTAATCCGGTAATCATCAAAAGAAAATAGTTTTTTAGTCCAAGCTAGGGGTATTTCGAGTCCGAGGGCCGAGCACCCATGTAGGAAGGAGTTAGTACTCCTTCCTTTAGAAGTGAATCATTAGACTTAATTATTTTGAACATTTAATTAAACTAGACGATGTTTACAAGACAGGACTAACACTTAGTATGAAATTAAAAAAAACAAAGCATCAACACAGCTATTTGACTCAAAACGGCAAGCCTGCGGAGCGACACATCCGCTTCGTAATGTCACTAGTCCATCACTGTGTTTGCGCGCCAAGTCCTTCGCGCCGAAGTAGTAGGAGTGGAAGTTGTAGTAATAGTTCAGTTGTGTTGCCAAACTCATTCTCACATATATATATATTTATATATATATATATATATATATATATATATATATATATATATATATATATATATATATTTATATATATATATATATATATATATATATATATATATATATATATATATATATATATATATATATATATTTATATATATATATATATATATATATATATATATATATATATATATATATATATATATATATATATATATATATATATATATATATTTATATATATATATATATGTATATATATATATGTATATATATATGTATATATATGTGTATATATATGTGTATATATATGTGTATATATATGTGTGTGTGTGTGTGTGTCACGACCGCGACGCAGCTGCAGATAAGTCCACTGTGCGGGAGAAATATATAAAAAAAAAGACTCAGAGATTACAAGAACTCCATATCGAATTTTCGGACTGGTTAATTTATTCAAATATTAATTAACCAGTCCGATCCTCCAAATTCGACTCAACCCCCTCCATCCGGAAAACGCCCGTTCTGACTCTATCAAAGATATCCCTAAATTGCGCTTTGTTCTTTCTCGCGCGTAATGCAAAAGCGTGGGCGATCATCCCGAGCCCCTTCTCTCGAATATTCGGCGATTGCATCATACAGCGCGTGCTAGCAATTCGATGACCCTGAACTCTTCGCTGAGAAAAACAATCTACTTCCTGAATTGGAAAACACACTAGGGCTTTACTAAAAAATTGCCGTTTAATGCTTATTAATATAATTAAATATTGTTTATGCTTCTATCATCAGATATATATATATATATATATATATATATATATATATATATATATATATATATATATATATATATATATATATATATATATATATATATATATATGTATATATATATATATATATATATATATATATATATATATACATATATATACATATATATACATATATATATATATATAACCCCCTTAATGACCGTTCTTACAAAGGGGATTAAATTTCCCGTTCTAAAGATGGGATCGGAAAAATGGACCCCGTAAGCTATAGGTTAAATGAACGCTTGATTACATTTATGTTTTAAGTTTTAGTTTTTACGTTATCATATTGTGAAGTATAGTGTACTACGTTGAGGCCCGCGAAACATAGTCCACATATGCATGTAGCCCAAGATAATAAAAAAAAAGTTTGAATATGGCTGCTGTAGATTGATCCAAGTTAGTTAGGCCCAAATTAATGACAGTGAGTTCGGCGTTCAAAACCAAACATCCCATTGAATTTGCCGTTGTATTTTGTAAGTAACTCAAACAATGCAAATAATGCAACAACTCAAACAACGCAACAACTCAATGCAACAACTCAATGCAAATAACTCAAACAATGCAAAATAATATACATATAGAAGGCATAGACAGCCTAACAAATTAACTGAAAACCCTAGCGTTGGGAAAACTTTAACTTTTCAATAAAAGATTGCTCAGTTGCAACAAATCTTTATACTGAAAAAAGACAATTATAACTAGTAAAATGCAAATAATTCAACAGAGAAAGATATTTACTAACAGGAAGAATGCGGAAAAAATAAACAGAAATCCTGCTCTTAGAGCTAAACGCACCATAAATACAAGATTTTTCTACAGAATTTTTCATTTATGGTGCGTTTAGCTCTGAGTGCAGGATTTCTGTTTATTTTGTCTGCATTCTTCCTGATAGTAAATATCTTTCTCTTTTGAATTATTTACATTTTACTAGTTATAATATTGTTACGAATTTTTACGAGTCTATAGTATTCTCGCCAAATAAGAGAATTATCGCCAAATTGGTGATGGATTTGGATACGTATTTTGGTCACCAACCTTCTAGACCTTTCTAAAATCTTCTAGAGATTTCTAGCTGGCCGACCGATAGGGGACGCTTTGGAAGTCTATAAAAGTACCTGACATTGGCATGGGAACTCAGTGTTCCTTTCTGAAATTTACGAGTCTATTGCAATCTAGCCAAATATGAGAGTTATCGCCAAATTGGCGATGGATTTGGTGACTTATTTTGGTAACCAAATTTGGTGATATTGCCCCAAAATTTGCCAACTTGCCATCTAGACCTTTTTGGAAGCTTCTAGAGTTCTCTAGCTCGCCGACCGATAGGGGACTCTTTGGAAGTCTATAAAAATACCTGACATTGCCATAGGAACTCAGTGTTCCTTTCTGCTGAGAACTGAATGTATTGAAAGTGCTTTAGGCGTGTATTGTATTGAAGACTCTGTTATCCTGACTTGTGTTTTTAGAGTTTTCTGCTGTATAGAAGACAGTTATTAGGTGTTTTCTGTTTGAACTTGTGTATGCCCCTGAAGAATTTACAGAATAATAAATTTTATTTTGTGTTCACTTTCTAAAGAGATTTTATTTAATCCTATCGAACCCAGGAAAACGGAACAATATTTTGTAAGTACTAGTAAGTTTAAATAATAATAATTCTTGAATTTACCCTTGTTAATACCATTTATTAGCTTCTTTTACTTTAGTTCGAAATAAATAATTATTAACTACATAATCCTTTTATCATAGGGTTTAAAAAATATACCTTTTTTCTAAAAACCTTCCCAGTTTTCAAACTAAAATAATGATGTACTTAATTTAACAAAATAAAAAGTTATAAAATAATAACAACTTCGCTTTCTTTCAAAATGTAACAAAAAACATTTCTCTAACATACTATAGTCAAGTCACACATCAGATTTTCATTTTTTTCTATTCTTTTTTCCAATCATAAGTATAAAAATGTCAAGAAAAAAGTTAAAACGGAAGAAAAAGTATCAATTTTGTTATAACAGCTTTTAAGTTAAAAAGGTATTGAAGAAGAATGAAAAGAACTCTTAATCTTAACTCTAAACATTTCGAGTTTTTTTTTTCTTTGGAAAGTAAATAAATTGAGGCTTTGAAAAATGCGGGGAAATAACATATTTTGCTGATAAAACTTAGCTTTTTGAAATAAAGAAAAGCATTTTTTGATTTTTAATGAAATTTAAAGAAAGTGGTATACGGAAATTTCTGATGAATATTTATATCCCCTTTTGTGATATGTATTAGGTATATGATGTAAAGATATTTATGTTGTTGTTCTCTCTAATGCCCCTGGCCGAAAGTATTCCATAACGGGTCCCTATAGGCTAGCGGGCTAAGAGGTGTGGCTCCAGTTTCTAATGCCCTTCAAGGGTCCGAGTTAGCCAAATGTCACCTCAATTTTGATCGAGCATACACAGGGGTGGCATCTGGGTGATAAGTACGCTCTCCCACCCTTTCTGACCTCGTAGAAGGACTTCCATGTCTATAGATTTAACGTTCCCATTATCCGGCCAAGACATGGAGATATATTTAATGGCGCTTGTCGGGACTCGATCCGAGCACGGTCAACACCAAAAGCCGACGCTCTACCACAATGCTACTTCGAGCCCAAAGATATTTATAGTTAATTTATAGTGATTTATTATAAAAATATTTTACGTAAATTGATTATGTTGTAGGGTTCGCGTGTTGCTCAGATGCAAATTTCTGGTAACTGCGCAGTGCAGGCCAGTCGAAGTGAGTTCGGAGCAGGTGTCTGGTCTATTTAAGTGACACACGCTGAGTTGGCAAGAGCCCAAGTAGGGAGTGGAGATTTGTACGGTAGTACGTTACGCTATTAGTAGGGATACGGAGAGGCGAGAAAAGTTAGATTGGAGGTGATAGCGGTATTTAACTGATAGAGCACGTATTAGTATTTAGCTGGTGGCTGCATGATTTCGTAGGTTTTTAGTAGGTGGCTGCATGATTTCGATAGTTATTTCAGACCCCGATGGTTACGGGTATTGTTAGTGAACGTATATTCTGCCTGAAAGGGTTCATTACGACTTTAAAGTTCAGTTTCTTAGTACCCCAAATTGCGATACTGTTGTGTTATTATTTGAAGCCCCAAGTCGGTATATGTTAGTCTACCTCTACGTAGAAAATAAAGGAATTATTTATATTTATGCCTCTTACTTTATAGTGTGCCTGGACCGCTAGAGGATTCACAGGGTAAATAAGAAATAGAACCACATAATGTTTTGAAATGTTTAACAACTATTTCGTTTAAATTTTTTTAGTTTTGGGCGAGTGCCGAAAATACTACCATACGCCACGTTAGAAAAATAATTTTCTGTTTGAAATTAAAGTTTTTGTTATGATTGAACAAATTTTACAATAATACAAAACATACAGCTCAAGAATATTCAATATTTATGGCAATATAAAAGCCATTTAAGCGCATAGAATTTTCAAAACAATATGTAATGTTTTAATAGAATTGTGAATAAAGGGACTTCTCCTGCACTCTTTTTATACTATTTTAGCTTATTCTTTTCCGGCACCATGGAAACGTACAACAGCTTGTGTTGAAAAACAAATGTGCCTCATATGACGTAAGTGAGTACTAACATAATCGAATAGTTCATCTTCGACTGTGTTTATTACCTCATAAAAGTTATTTATTTTGTCTTTATGGGATTGTGCGTAGATTGATTTATGGTAGGGATTATAAAAATCTGACAGTATGGAGGCTTTATATCAGATTTTGATACTCGAAAAGCTGCACAAGAGACATGAATTGCTGAAAACTGTGAAAGTGTATTTTATAGGTTTCATTTCTGATAATATGGGAAAAGGTTATCTCTTCTATTGCGACTCAAAACAAGAAAACGTAACATTAATGAATAGACAATATGGAATAAATCGCATGTAAAGTATAATTAATTATCCCCTAAACAATATTTTTCATTGGGACGACCGCATGGTATAGTGCCTAGCGTCTTCAGCATCCAAGCAGTGGGCTTGGCTTCAAGTACCGCATAAGGCATAGTCATCAACGTGTTGTCCCCTCATAGGCAGCAATGCTGGCTCGCCTAAATGGTACTCCCACAATAAAGCAGTAAAGTAGACAGCAAGACTTCTCAGTGAATAACAAAAAGCGATTGTCTCTCGACAAGTTTTTCTGAATTATACAAAAATAATAATAGTAAAAATAATGATAATAATTAATATATATATATATATATATATAACGAACAGAACTTGCCGAAATGGGGAAGAAACAGTTAACGGGAAATTAAGCAGATGGCAGCACCATTCAGACTACTGTAGTTGGTTATATAACGTTTTGCGCACGACACTCCAGAATGCAATCTATTGTATGGGGAATTTAAAAGTAAAAGTACAGAGCCTGTTGAAACTCGTTTCTGTAAAGACGTGTGCTATGGATGGCGAAATGATGATGGTTGAGCTGAGATTTACATTTAAAGTTTGAAGAATAAAATAAATTTTTTTATAAATTAAAGTGTTATAATTACCGGTTGTAATGAAGCGCCTTCGATTTGAAAGAAAAAGGAATTTAATTTTTAAGAGGAGCTAAAGTGATCGAAGGCTATTTCCATTACATTTTGTGAGAAGGTTAGGAAGCCGACTTTGATTATAGAATAGGACCGTCGCCTTTATGACTTTTATGACTTAGCCAATTTAAAAGCGGCTAAGCGGGGTTGGGGTCTGTGGTTTCCGATCCCAGACAAGATTAGCGGAGTTGGAGCCACGGATGACGTTAAAATAGAATACCCTATTGTGAACAAACTTAAGTCAGGGTGTGGGGTCTACCCCAGAACACGTGGAGTGGACTTTGGGTAGTCTGGAAATGACGCAATGAAGGGCGTGCACGTTTTGAGAGGTTATCCAATCAAAGAAATGTAAATTGAAGCTAAGTGGTGGAGTTTTAAAAGCTTTCCTGAATGGATGTAAGAGTTATGAGAAGGCGTGGACAACGATGTGAATAAATAAAATAAATAGTGGAATTAGAGTTTTTTTTTCGGGAATTCACTTTTGCGGGAGGGCTCCGGGTTGACTCTTCCCGGTTCTTTAGCATTGCAGATGATGAAGAGTTGTTATTTTAACTGTCGAGGAACAGTTGAGCTTTCCCGGGAGTTTCCCGAAGAGGTATATCATTTAGCGGAGCAAAAATCCGGTTGATGTGTCCCGGTATAATAGCCTCATGATCCTGTACAAAAGTGGTTGTTTTGATGATGATGAAAATCTGGTCGCTGCCTTCACAAATAAGTAAATAGAGATAAAGTTTGGAGAGAAATTGCGTCTTCACATTTGAGTTCCGATTGAGTCGTCCGATTGAGTCGTGAGAAGAGAAAAGTTTCGATCGAGAAAGTTTGAGGACAGCATGTTCCTGATAAATACCCCATCTTTCGAAAGGAGCGGAAGCAGCCTACGACAGAGCCACGACAGATGTCCATGACAGAGTTAAGGAGCCTACGATAGATTCCCACGACAAATGCCTACGACAGAGCCAAGAATGCCTACGACAGCCTAAAGATGTTGAATGCCTGCCACCCTAGAAGGAAGGAAGGAGACCCCATGCCCTATGAGAGAGTCGACACCCGTGATCCAGTGCGGTTAGCATCCAATTGAGTGAGTGTTAATCATTTTGTCTTGTTCAGACCCAACCTCGCAAATTGAATTACTTAGTGCGGGATCCATATTTTTAGAATATAGATTTTGAGGGATAGAAGTTCTTTTCCATATGTAAAATAAATAAACTTATGCTCCCTGAATCTAAAAGGTGTAGGTTTTAATGAAATAACAGGTTATTGAACATAAAATGATGAGAATGCTAAAAGATTAGTAAAATAAGTATACTGTGCATTAAGATTGTTGATTTTGTTTGAGTTAGGTTGTAAATAGATAATGTTGTAAATAAGTTAGTTTTTTTTTTTTGTAAATATAAATTTGAGTCACTCATCCTTGTTTGCAGTTTATCTTAAAAAAAGCTATCTCTAGCTTTTTTAAACAAAGTTATTTGACCTGTTCGTTTGCCAATAGAGTCTAGAGTCTTGGGTTGTTCAACAAAATAAAATTAACACAACACACCCAAATACCTCGTTCTTAAAAATAATATGTACTAACCCAAATAAACTACGAATCACGCCCAATTAAATAAATCAGGACAGGCAACACGACACCGGTCTCCAAATACGACTGCATTATGAAGGGCTAATTTTATATGGATGCAAAGAACGTGTCGGAAAATGAAGTGGAAACAAGACATCAATGAAGACATGTGCAACAACAAAAAATTCTTACCCCTCATGCGTAAAAAAAGATAATAGTTATCTGAAAATGGGGTGGAAACCACAAGACATCGATGAAGACTTGTGCAAGAACAAATAATTTGATGAGAATTTGAATTTAGTCCTCATAATTTTTGACATACAATATTTATACATTATTACACAACTAAAAATTTAAAAAGGTAGTTGATGAACAGAAAAACACACACACATTTATTTCCACAATCAAACAAAATCAAGCCTAGCATACATAAAGCAAAAACCCTGGTGGTTCCTAGAAATACGAAAAATTCTCCAGGATCTTATCAGTTTACATTATAGTACCCTTTGGCTGATGGCAAAAGATATCTAAACAAATGCGTCATTCGTGATTTTAAACAAAGTACTTTTTAAATAGTTTTTTTAAACAAAGTACTACATTTATTCTTGAACATTAAGGAAAAAGAAGGGAATGCATTAGTATCTTTTTTATATAAATACATATCCCTTTGTCAAATTTTTAAAACAATAATATTTGTTTGCATAAAATTCATACATATACTACGCTATTTTTAATGCAACATTTTAAAACAATGCTTTTTTTCATCTTACTGTTCAAAAGGCTTTAAACAACATATCTTCGAATAATGTTTTAGGAAATTTTTAAAAGCTTTAATTTTTTTTAAAAGCTTCTTTAATGGAACGAATGGGAAATATGTGCTCACCTCCATACCATTTTAGAGAATTTTAATAAATAAAAATTGACTTCTGTTCTACTTACTTAGTGTTATATTATGGAGATATAGTTAATAATGTCTGTTTTGTCAATTTTACAAAGAAAACGGGAACGGAGCTAATTTTTTAAATTGTATAATATTACATATACTTTTGGTATCTTTTTAAACAAAAATATTTGTTGACTTAAAAACTATAAAATTAATACGGTACATCTAAACTAACGTTCACAATTTTTTTTCTATTTTACTCTTCAAAAGGTTTTAAATAATATACACTGCTGGCCACTGTAAATGCAACACCCTAAAGGAAACATGCAAATAACATGAAATTTACAACATGCATTAGCGGAGGTGAGATATGCAAATGATTAGAATTTCAGCGCAGACGCACATCACGCGCGCCTGCGTCGCCACTTCAAAGCGCTATTTAAGGCTTGGAGATTTTGACGATTTCAAGTTCGGCAATTGTGTTTTTCTTGTGGTTTTTTCACAAAAACGATCAATTATGCCTCGTCGAAAACAGCGATCATCTTTTGATCAAACATCCGAGTTCGACAGAGGAAGGATAGTGGCCTACCGAGATTGTGGATTATCTTTCAGGGAAATCGGTAGTCGTGTTGGACGAAACCAAACAACTGTAATGCGGTATGTGATCGTTGGATGCAGGAGGGTATGACGGACCGGCGTGTTCGATCGCATCCACCTCGGCGCACCACTTCACGTGATGACAGGCAAATTGTGCGCATGGCAGTGACGGATCGCTCAGTCACATCACGAACCATAGCACAGCACATGCAGTCTGTAACGCATCACCCAGTGTCTGCGCGTACCATTCGACACCGTTTACAGCAGAGTGGTCTGTCCGCAAGACGTCCATTGCTTTGTCTACCCTTGACGCAGAACCACAGACGTCTCCGCCGCCAATGGTGCGATGACAGAAGGATGTGGACGGCAGAATGGAATGAAATTGTCTTTACTGACGAGTCACGCTTCTGTCTGCAACACCACGATGGTCGCATTCGAGTCTGGAGACACCGTGAAGAGAGGATGCTGAACAGCTGCGTTATGCTCCGCCACACTGGTCCTGCACCGGGTATTATGGTATGGGGCGGTATTGGATATCACTCTCGCACACCTCTAGTACGCATTGCCGGTACTTTAAACAGCCAGAGCTACATCTCCGAGGTGTTGAAGCCAGTTGTCCTTCCTTACCTTCAGGGCTTGCCCACAGCCATATTTCAACAGGATAATGCGCGACCACACGTGGCACGCATTGTCCAACGGTTCTTCGTCAATCGCCAGATTGAATTGCTTCCCTGGCCGCCTCGCTCTCCGGATCTTTCGCCGATAGAAAACATGTGGTCCATGGTTGCTCTACGATTGACCCAGAATCGATCCCCAGCTGCCACAGCAGATCAACTTTGGCAACGTGTGGAAGCTGCTTGGTCTGCTGTACCCCAAGAACTCATCCAAAGTCTCTTTGAATCAATGCCGAGGCGTGTGGCTGCTGTGATCTCCAACAATGGCGGCTACTCTGGCTACTGATTTTGGCAATATCCACACTTCACAGAAGTCTATAAATTTAATCATTTGATACTTGGTCAACATGTTATCTACAAAATAAATTTTGTTGTGATATCTCTTGTCTTTCTTGGTGTTGCAATTTGGGTGGCCAGCAGTGTATATTTCAATATTTGTTTCAAACAAAGCTTCTGAAATGTACCAAATATGAAATACGTACTTGTCTTTATCATATTTTAGAGAATTTTTAACATATAAACAATTGAATGTACCTCAGAGCATTCATTGTTCGTCTCCATTCAACATATTTGGCACGACAGACCAGGGTGGGCCAGTGCCTTGAGTTGAAGATTCCTCCAGATCAGCCTATTTCTAGACCTGGTCTGCCAGTTCTTCACTCCAATCACTGAAAAATCTGATTCAACAGAATCGAGCCATCTTAGTTTTCGCCTTCCACTTCTCCGACTAGAAAAAGGCTTTGCAACAAAACTCTTCTTTACCAGATTTTTTTCGTCCATTCTAGCAATATGAGAGGCCCAGTTCATTCTTTTAATTTTAAAAATTTTAATAATATCGGGCTCTTTAAAAAGCTATAGTTCATCTCCATTATGGAGTCATTAATTAGTGTAAAAATGTTCATCAAAGAAATCATGTTGATAAGAAATACCTCTATCTCTTAGCAAGTCAATATCGAATAACCTGCTGATAAGATGTTTCTATTAATTTTAATATAGCCCAACGGGATTTAAATATTAATATCTTATTGGTCTCGTAAAATCCAAGAAACATCCATACTTGGCTGCAACACCAGATCGGCATATAATGGACTGTGGCAATGTGCAGATACCAGTAATTAATAGATTTTCTAAGTGCAAAAACTTGTTTGTTGTTGTTTCTTATTTCCCCCCTGGTTGAAGGTTCCTGACCAGGTCCATATAGGCTACGGGCTGAAGTGTGCAGTTCCGGTTTGAAATAGCTGCACAAGGTTCGGAGTCCTTCTTAGCTAGATGCCACCTCAATTTTGACCGAGCACCCCCAGGGGCGAAATCTGGGGGAGATCGCACCCTTCCCCATCCTCAATGACCTTCATGGAATGAATTTCAAGCCTAGACACGGAGGTGAGAGCGCCGGGATAAATGGATTTGTTCAATCTGATTGAGAATCAGGAACCAAACAGTGGTAGAAAACCTACTCAGGTTCTGCAAATTATTTTCAATCTTTTCATTTCTTTGTGCTACCGTGAACTGACACCTGTTTGAGTGAATGAGTGATCGCAGGTAGGAAAGTTTAAGATCTTTGGTAAATTAATTGTTCAATGCTCACTGATAACGATAGATGATAGGAGAATAATGCTAATAGGTAATTTACAGTGAACATTCACTTATTTGGCCATGATATCTATCGCATTATATTGGTTCTTTAATTCCGTAGTAATTGGAATATTGTTAAATACCAGATATAGCAGGAAATGTAGCAGTGCATATGTATGATTATCAATTAAGAATCTTTGAGTATAGTTAAATGATGATATTGAGTAGGTAAATGATGATATTAGCAGTGTATGTGTATGATTATCAATTAAGAATCTTTGAATATAGTTAAATGATGATATTGAGTAGGTAAATGATGATATTAGCAGTGTGTATGTATGATTATCAATTAAGAATCTGTGAGTAGTTAAATGATGATATTAGCAGTGTATATGTATGATTATCAATTAAGAATCTTGGAGTATAGTTAAATGATGATATTGAGTAGGTAAATGATGATATTAGTAGTGTATATATATGATTATAGATTAAGAGTATTTGAGTAATTAAATGATGATATTAGCAAGAATAGGTAACGGATTAATATGATATAGGAGTAGAAAGTCACTAATGAGTAATATGAATTGTATATGTATTGTGTCAATGTTTAATAAATTGATTTGTAATGGTACATTTGAGTAATCACTATCTGTTGTTGCAAGTACTAACCACTAGCTAATCAATGCATTAATTAATTAAAAATCAAAATTATATCATTAAGTACGATTCACTGTCACAATCGTACCTCCCCCCCCCCCACTAACATCATAGAATGAATTTCTGGTCTATGGATTTAACGTGTCCATATCCGGCCTAGACACGGACGTATTTAATGGCGCTTGTCGGAATTCGATCCGAGCACCTTCAGTACCGAAAACCAACGCGCTACAACTAGGCTACCTCTGACCCATACAAATAATACCGACGGCTTCACGCAGGGGTATTTTTTGTCTATTTACTGTAGTTTGCTTAATTATTTATTTATTTATTTATTTTATGTAATCTAACAAGTATTGAAAGCAAGATAAAATTTACTTAAAGAGGAAAAAATTTTGTGAATTTTGCCCGTTGTTTTCAATACATAACGTCTTTCTGTACATTCCTTTTGTGTTACTGAGAAATCTGTGATACATTCGTGTTCCTTGAATACGATTTGTTTTGTAATTAACGCCATGTACCAAATTATACCGGGTGAGCCAAAGGTTCGTAAAAACTTTAAAAATTCATAAAAAAATGAAGAAATTATGATAAAGAAGTGCGGTTTGCAAGAAAGGGCTCAGAAGGAAGTCGGATTATTTTAGCAGCAATAAAAAAAATAGTTTTAAAAAGTCACCGGTAGATGGCACTGACATGCGAGATACTCAGCAGAATTATTCAAATTAATCTTGCAATAAAAGACCCCGATACACGACGATTTCTCATTCGCTTTCAGAATGTTATCATTACACGATCGAGCGTTGTTGATCAAGCTGTTAAAAGACACCTTAGTTGTGTTGTACAATGTTCTGGAGGTCATGTTAATCAATTTTTATATTAAGAATAAATGAATGGAACGTACTATTGTCCTGTTCATTGTGTTTCAGGTCGTCAGCGCCGTCTACCGGTGACTTTTTTAACTAATTTTTATTTTGCTCCTAAAAAAATCCGTCTTCCTTTTGAGCCCTTTCTTTCAAACCGCACTTCATCATAATTTCTTCCTTTTTTATTAATTTTTAGAGTTTTTACGAACTTTTGGCTCACCCGGTATTTATTGCACTGATTCGATGTTTCGTAGATTCTCGAATTCTGTACAAGTTGTTTTTTTTTACATCAAGCCTTTTTTAAGTAAAATTAATAATGCACATCAAAATAACTACTATATCCAACCTTCGATATTTTTACATATTTAAACTTCTTGCGACTTTCTCCTACACACTATTCATAAATTCTTCTAGTCAAGTGACAGATTATAAATATCTTTTAGCGACAGATCGTCTTTCTTTATAATCAATAAATTCCCCATTATTTAAGATAAATGATTTAAAGAAGTGATTCCCTTTCTTTAACATCCATTAAAATTTCAACAGTTTTCAATAAATATGCTAAATTGAGAGCATTTACATTTACGCCATATATTCCTATCGTATTAGTTGTATGGGAATTTAAAACTTTTTAATTCTTTTTTGCTATTTTTCTTAATTTATAGTTCAGGTGATGCATGGGTTAGTCGGGGAGAATGGTTTTTGGAGCACCGTAGGCCATCATGGATTTTTTTTTTGTGATTTGGCGAGTTTTGATGGCACGATAAATATTTCTACCTTGTAACCCTGCTGGCAACCCCTCTTTGTTAGTATTTTCTTTGAGTGTTAGTATTTTTTCAGTATTTAAAGAAGATGGAAATAGGTTCTGGTAACTGCTCTGAGTTTTAGTGTGTTCTTTTGTTATGTTTTGTGCATGTTTAAACGTTTCTTGGTATTTTTGTGATGTTCCTATTTAAATTTGTGTCATTTTTAAGTGTTTTTAAAATTTGCTCCAGTATTCGCAATTTTTTTTTCTGTTTGAAATTTATATATTTGCGTTGAATAATGTTTTAAACTACTTGATTTTTTGGTAATATTCCTTTTTAAATTTGTACCATTTAAAGGGTTTTAAATGTGTGTTAAGTGTTAATATATTTTTAAAATTTGTTTCGATGATCTCAATCTATGTTTCTGTTTGAAATTTATATATTTGTGTTGAATAATGTCTAAAACTACGTATTTGGGGTAATGTTTCTTTTTAAATTTATACCATTTAAAGCATTTTAAATGTGTGTTAAGTGTTAATATATTTTTTAAATTTGTATTGATGTTCTCAATCTATGTTTCTGTTTGAAATTTAAAAATTTGTGTTGAATAATGTCTTACTATACGTTTCTTTGTAATATTCCTTTTTATATTTCTACCATTTAAACGGTTTTAAATGTGTGTTAAATGCTAATATATTTTTAAAATTTGTTCCGATGTTCTCAATCTATGTTTCTGTTTGAAATTTAAATATTTGTGTTCCAAAATATTTCAAAATATATTTTTTTATTATTTTTGTGATGTAATAACCTCATTAAAAATACCCATGACCTTCTGAGTTACCCATGACTCCACGTTAATAAAAATGCGCCTATGAAGTTTTTACACACAGGCAAGAAAAAAAGCCTAACGACCTATTGGCCCTTATTGACCTCCTAAAAATTCAAATAATTGTAAAACATTTCTTTGCGAACAATTAGGACCTAAGAGCAACCAACATGCAAAATTTCAGCATCCTAAGAATTTTAGTTCCTAAGATTTGCGCTTCTTTTAACATACCGAAAAAACTGTCAGGAAGTCTCTTCTAACGAAACTACCGAGGGTTATTAACGTAGGATTACTTATCGTTGCTTACCTCTTTTGTATGTATATATATCTTATGTATATATGTATCCATATATATGTACGTATGTATATATATACATATATGTATGTCAAAATTTTCACTCATTTTTGTACTTTTCTGATTAAAAGTTTAATTCTTGTCCAAGCGATACAGACCGGGTTTGGTGCGCTGCCAAAATTATAACTCGTGAGGTACGGACGGCTTGCAATAACACCACAAGTGTCGTAGTCCGACTTGGCCAGATGTCACCGCAATTTTGGATGAGCATCGGCATGGGCGACATCTGGGGGGGGGGTGTGCTTGTACCTTCTCTCACCCTCTCTGACCACTTAGGACTTTCTTGTCTACGAGTTTAATATACCCATATCTAGCCTAGACACCAAGGTATTTAATGGATTTCGCCGGGATTCGAATCGAGCACCTTTGGCCCGAAAGCCAAAGTGCTACCACGTGGTTACCTGGTGCCCCCAAAGAATTCTAAAACCTACTTTTTTATATGGGTTGGAAAATCATTAATACATAAGATTTGACAATTTTAGTCTATTTCCAATTCCCCAGCTTCAGCAGCTTTTCATGTCTATCAGTTGCCAATTCTACGGCGTAAGATTTTACGCCAGTTATTCAATTATGGGGCGACTATTGAATTTATGGTGTCTATCGTGATTTTTTGTGATTTTTCAGCATAATTCACTTTTCAGAACCCGTCTGCTAACACATCTGCTTAATGATTAAAAAAAGCCTTTTTTCCAGTCAACACATAGCTAAGAATAACGCGAGAGATTTCATTCTTAAAATAAAATTACCCGTGAGCTACAATCTTTTTCCACACTTCATTTCCAAAGTAACATTTTGAATTCCAAATGAAGTTTATTCCCTGACCTCTTTAGACTGTTGGGGTGTTAAAAAACTTCGTTCAGACACTGCTGGAGTAGAGAAAAGAGAGAAATAAAAAATTTTAAAAAAATCAACAAATTCGGAACCCGTTCACTTTCCCGCGGGTATTTCTTTAAATATTTCTGAAGGGTTCGGGGTTTCTATTTTAATGAATATTATTCCATGCAATAAACTGATTTTACCATTCTTCAGTTTCTCTCATAGGAAAAAAATTTCCATTTATGAGAGCGCTGTAGGAAAATACGCAGTTTCTTCTTCAAAAGAACCAGAAGTTATTTGCTTTATTTATGAACGCCCGAAATAGTTGAAGATCATTACAAAATATAGCTTTTGAATATTTAGTTAAAATATTGAGGGGTTTTTCATTTAGTTTATAGAAAAATGAACGTTTTAGCAACGTGAACGTCATGCAATGTTTAAATAAGTAATTCCAAATGGAACTGTTTTGGGGGATCTTGAATAAAAAATTGCCTCTTTCAAACGTTCACGGTGTATTCGTTGTATTTCAGAAATTATATTAGTTTTAAAAAGTCCCCTTTCGCACATGCAAAAATTTTTAAGGTCTAGCTTCAACTAAGTTTTTTGCTCCCACTCTTAACCCCTCCTCTCTCGCACGGGGTGAGATTTTGACTAATAATTCTCGTGCCCGTGATATTTCCGGGCTGGAGTGTTTAAAAGTAACGTACCAAAAAGATTAAAACAACCCATTTCATTTACCCTGAAAAATTTTTATTTCTTATTTTACATACCAGATGGCAGCACCAGACAATTGGTAATGTAATTGGGGATGGGTTTTTTTTAAACTAGATGTGGAAGATCAAGAAATAAATGGATTCCACGGGAAAAAATAGGCATTTTTATTACCGTTTTCTTGAAAATTATGCGATCTTTAAGGGGTTACATAACAATGGAATACAGGGTCATCGAAATAGGTGTCCATGATTTCAGTTGGACACACCGGGAACAACAATCGACCGATCGGATTTTGCGTAGCAGCAGATGGTATGGGAGTTAACTCTGGGAGTTTTTTATCCATGTCATGGTGACCGTGACTGCGCTGCAGGCATGCGCCGAAGCTGTGACGTCGCGCTTCCACTTGCATGGGTTTTGACGTTGGATACGATAGAACTGTCCAATTTTTTGGCCACCAAGAATTCCTGATTTGACCCCTCTAAACTTTTTTCTATGAGGTTACCTAAAAAGCATTGTGTACGCTGAAAAGATTCGGGACCTACGCCATCTATCGGACAGAATCACTACTGCAATAGCGACCGTGACTCCTACTTTGATCGCTACCAGGATGGTGATCGACAATCGTCTAGATGTGTGCCGGGCTACAAGGTGTGCTCATATCGAAACCTACAAGGTGATGTCCAAAACTTTATTCGTTTCTGTATCTTTTGGTGAAAAAATAAACACCCTGAGAAAATAACCACCTTTTTGTGATACCCTGTACTAAAAGTTTTGTATTTTTGACGCCTAAATTCTATCGCATTAGCAGTACCATACATAGAACTTAAAAGTCATTCAAACAAACAACTTTTTAACCAGGAAATTAACACCATTTATTCTACCCGACAAAAATTGGTTCCCAAACAATTTAATTTAATTTAAAGGTATTAAAATTGTGTGCCTAGTAGTCGCTTGTTTAGCTTCGGACTGGGAATACTCGGTTCGAATCCTGACGAAGGCAATCAAATGACTCCGTGTCTAGGCCGAATATGGACATGTTAAATATGTAGAATGGAAAGACCTTCCATGTTGGTCAAAGAGGGTGGGAGGAGGTATAAGACCCCAAATTTTGCCACTGGGATTGCTAGCCCAATGTATAGGTAGCACGTGGCATAGTCTGACTCCGATCTTTGTGATGCCACTTATAACCGGAGCCACATTCCTTTTCCCGCTGTCATCTATGGAACTGGTCTGGAGATGTTCCGACCGGGGGGGGCATATATATATATATATATATATATATATATATATATATATATTATATGTATGTATATATTTATTTATTTATTTATTTATTTATAATAAATACAACGATCAATGTATGCAATTGATGTAAAAAAACAAAAAAAATATATTTATAAAAAAAATCGTAACGGATATGTTTATAGACAAAATAATGTAGAACAAAATATTCAAATTAAATCTAATAGAACATACTAAAGAATATAGTGCAGTTTGAGGAACATATCATTTACTGTAATTTAATATTTTTTTGGATAATGTCCAATCGTCTGCCGCATTAGAATGAAAAAAAAAATTTTTTTTGTCTATTTCGTTGTTATGCACGTGACGCAAAATTAGTTTAAAGTATCACAAATAAAAAACAAACCATGTGATCAGCATTTAAAAAGTTAAATTCTAAATATTAATCTTTAAAAATTCACCAAAAATCAGGAAATTAAGTAAAGATTCGAAAAAGATTTCATTTTAAAGGAATTTTTACGACTTTTCTCGTGATATAAATTTTATAACCCACAGATTAATATTTTAAATGCAAACTTTAAAGAATGTAACAAAATCAGCTTTAAAATTTAATTTTATTTAATTTTAAAAATCTAAGGTGAATTTTTCAAAAATCTTTCTTAGTGCACCCCTACACTATAATAAGAATCGCCATTCAAAATTTCAGCCCTTTAGATCCAGCGGTTCGGTCTGTGCGTTATATGTCAGTCAATCAGTCAGTCAGTTACGGAACTGTTTTATATATAGGGTAGGTGGGGGCAAAGGTTCGCATGGGGCAAAGGTTCGCACATACATTTTAAAATGACCGGGAAGAGTTTTAGGAAGAATAGGGTAGGCAATGCATTCCTCTACTTCCAGTCAGTTGCCTCGTAAAAAATGTTGGAGTTAAGACCCCCTTTTGCAGAGAAAATGAGGTAAGTTTATTTTCGTCTCTTTTAATGTAATTTTTTGCAAATTTTGAGTAATTTTGAGCATCACTCAAACTCACGAACTGTTTTGGGCTTATTTTCGCATGTTAGGGTGGTAAATAACCTTTCAAATCCTACCTTAAGTTTTGGGTTAACTCAAATACAGTGGCGTCCATTCTGCAGAAACAGAACCAGCACGAAATGGGGTAAAGGTTTGCAGGAGTCATGAGGTAAAGGTTCGCAGTGCAAACCTTTGCCCCATCTGCAAACCTTTGCCGCTCTAACTATTAACATTTGTTTCATGTCCTCTTTTCATTAGGAATCCTTATTAACAACGTCTTTTATTATTAATGGGAATTCACATTTTTGTAATTTGAAAAAAAAATTATGGTTTTTGATAAAAACTGCCTGTTTTTAATCAGAAAATGTTTTGTAAAATGCTTGAAAATCCATAAATTAAAAATAAAATAAATTAGTACAACACAAAAATAAAATAGCTCTGAACAAAGACCTATTTTACAAGATAAAGGAATTAAATGTTGTTACAAGACATTATAAGCTTCGAAGGTCTGGTTAGGGAAAAAAACTCTAAATGAGTAATTTCCAGATTTGCAAGTCTTTGAAAGGCTCCTTGCGTCAATTTTTGACGAAATTTTATAAAATTTATTACAAAGACTCCTCTTATACATTAAAATAAAGTTATGTATCCATTTCAGGTTTAGACATCATTCAGATTATCAAAGTTTAACTTAAGCGTGGAAAAGTACAAAAATTTCACGAGAATTCAGAGTACAAGAATAAAAATATTTCCTAAAAATTAGTTATTCAACGAAAGCACAAATCAAAACATAACCCTGATCCAAAATGTATAAGCAATCTAAATGCAAAATTAAGGATAAGGTTAAAAATTGGATCGCAAGGAGCATTTTAAAAAACATAATAAAAATTTCAATTTTTTAAATATAAAAAATAAAATTTTAAATATTTATAAAATTTTATAAGGTATTTGAAATAGTTTTACTTTAATGAATATTTATGCCCAATTCATATCTCTGAGGTAAAAATTTCAAAAATTGCTTTGTAATGTCCCCCATCCCCTTAATTTGCTTAATTTTTACGGGTTTTAAAAGAATGAGTAAAGCCTAAGATATAATATAGCGATAGTGTTAATAGTTGATATTTTAATTGGAAGTTCTTTAGTTTAAGAAAAAAATTATTGAGAATAACCCCTTTTCATTTTGTGAATTTCTTTGTTAGATTCAACTTTCTGTGTTAATAGTTGATATATCATTTTGAAGTTATTTAGTTTAAGAAAAAAATTATTGAGATTAACCTGTTCAATTTGTGATTTTCTATATATGTAACACCTTTAAAAAGATTACAAAATGTGAAATAAAATTATTTAGACAACTCTTTTTGTGATTTTCGATGCCTATCCAGTAAGAAACCAACGAGTGGGGTAAAGGTTTGCAAACAGGTCTTTTGGTAAAATTAAAAATTTGGTGACTAAATATTTCGGGAAAAAATTCATTATTTTATAGAAGGTAGAGGGGATACTCAACTACAATACAAGTGACTTTTTGGGGCAATAGAATCTAACGGAGGCCCGTAAGAAACCCAAAACTCAAAACTGCAAACCTTTGCCCCCACCTACCCTATGGATTAGGAAATTTTTAAGTATTTTCTTAATATAGGGTATCAATTTGCTCAAATATACGTTCTATCATTCACATTTTTTTTTTGCTATAAATTCAAAAATTATCGGTAGGAAATTCAAACGAAAAATTAAACGTACTTCTGAACAGAAACATTTAGTTCAAACTTCCATGAAAAGTTTTCCATGATTTCACTTTGAGACACTTTTTTCACAATTTCTAAGTTCGATGATAATTTATGGATAGAAATGCATATTTACAAATTTTTCAGGTATACCATTTTAATAAATATATAAAGATTACGACAAAGAGGGATTTTGAAGAATTTTGCACAAAATTATTTGAACAGCAACCACCCCGTGTAAACTCTGTATTTTAAGTGCGACAGTTCTTCCCCATTATCACGTACCGAATTCTATATTTGTAGAATTGATACATTCTTATTATTTCTTAAAGAACATACAAGGTGCGACAATTAATAAACGAGATTGACACTACCTTGAACGCGTTCAAGCATGGCTGACCATGACGATGCGTGTTAGAACAAGTCAGAACAATTTATTTAGAACCAGTTTGAACCAGTTAGAACAAGTTAAGTTGCATACGCCTCACGTGCATCGTGCTTTAACCGAATTCAGTTATTAAGTGACGCTCCAATGTGTAACATGGAGCAAAGGGCAAACATTAAGCTTTGTTTTAAAATTGGAAAATCTGCTACTGAAACTTACAACTTGACAAATTAAGTATATTATGATGATGTACTACCTCGTGCACGTGTTTTTGAATGGTTCGCTACATTTCGTGATGGCCGGGAGGAGTTGAAAGACGACGATTAACGAGATAATAAACGAGATTGACACTACCTTGAACGCGTTCAAGCATGGCTGACGATGACGATGCATTTTTGAATGGTTCGCTACATTTTGTGATTGCGGGTAGGAGTTGAAAGACGACGATTAACGAGATAATTAATAAACGAGATTGACACTACCTTGAACGCGTTCAAGCATGGCTGACCATGACGATGCGTGTTAGAACAAGTCAGAACAATTTATTTAGAACCAGTTTGAACCAGTTAGAACAAGTTAAGTTGCATACGCCTCACGTGCATCGTGCTTTAACCGAATTCAGTTATTAAGTGACGCTCCAATGTGTACATGGAGTAAAGGGCAAACATTAAACCTTGTTTTAAAATTGGAAAATCTGCTACTGAAACTTACAACTTGACAAATTAAGTATATTATGATGATGCACTACCGCGTGCACGTGTTTTTGAATGGTTCGCTACATTTCGTGATGGCCGGAGGAGCTGAAATACGACGAGCACACGGGACGTCCGAAAACTGTTCGAACACCAGAAACGATCGTAAAAGTGAAAGATCTTTAGTTAACTGATCGGCGAGTGATCCTGAAAATGATGGAAGACGTCTTGAACATTAACCAAGAAAGAATTCGTCTAGATTTTGCAGCGTCTGATTAAGAGATTCCATCTAATACAGCCACAATTTTATGAAAAAGGGACTTGGTTCTTACTGCATGATAATGCCCTGCCGCACACAGCAGGTCTTGTCTACCAATTCGGTACTTTTCCGTTAGCCGGGTGCATTTGGCGTTCGTCCTATTAAGTATCGCCATTGGCGACTATGAAAAGTCGCCAACATAACAACCCTAGGAAATCAGTTTAATAGGTAATAGATGGACTAAATTTTGAAGAAGCATTGTCACACACGAAACGTTGAAAGAAAATGAGAGATCAACGCGTATAAATAATGTGAGAGAACACGATTAAGTTCAGAGACCAAGCTATACAGTATAACCCCGAAATTCACATGAATAAAAATTGGAAACAAATTAACCACAAACTTTATTAGCTTTCTCCACAATCGCACAAAAGATTCAGCAGTTGCGATGAAGCACCACCGCATGGCGACATGAAAAAACACTGAGGAACGGCACGCCACTATTTGCAATCATGCAGGCTGAATTTCATAGGCGACGACAAAAAGAGAGTCGTTTTGAAGAGATCTTGAAGAACATTAAAGATTTTTGGCCTCCTAACTAATTATTTACTTAAAGAACAAAATGAATGCTTTCTTATATATTTTGTTCTTTCACATACCCGTATCAAGGGAGTTACAATTAATTAAACAAAAGAGCCATATTTGGCGATATATAACTTGCGCCCGTCTAACGGAAAAGTACCAAGAATTCTTATACAGTAAAGAAAATGAGGAGCTTTATCATACTCCTTTTCTCCAGATTTGTCTCCATCAGACTATTTCCTCTTCCCAAAGTTTAAAATATGTCTGAAAAGACACAGATTTGAGAATATAGAAGACATCAAAAGGAACGTGACAGCCAAACGTGGAAGGGTTAAGGAAGAGGTTTTTAAAGCATGTTTCCAAAACTTGCACCTGTTTGTAGTCTCAGATGGTAACTACTTTGAAAATTATTAAAGAGTTTTACCAGAATACGTCTTGTATTTCATAACTGCTCCAGTTTCGTTTATTAATTGTCGCACTTTGTATATTCCTAAATATAATATTGCCCATTAAACAAAAAGAATTTCAAATTAGCATATATTTAGAAATAATTCAATTGACTCGTCTATAATAAGGTATTTCAATATATGCAGTGTGAAGAAGAGAGAATTTTTTTCTCATTTGAAACCCAAATTTTCATGTATAATAATTAAATTTCTTTCTAAATATAACAGTAGTAAGTACTTTAGACTTTCCTCTCCCTAAATTCAAAGCTGATTCAAATAAAAATAAAAATATAAGGAAAATGCATGTCTATAAATGTTAGGTTTACATTGGAATACGAAGACATACATGTCTTACAAGAAGAAATTAAAAAGTATGTTTCAAAGCCCTTTCGCTTTCAATATAAAGAAGTAATATGATTTGAAATAAGTAGAAAATGCATAAAAAAGCAATTATGCTTTCACTTTGATCCAATTGAAATATAAAATAATAATAAATCATCAGTTATTCAAATTGATTTTTTAAAATTAAAATCGATGCCTTCTTTACACTTAAACTGCCACATTATGTACTTAAAATGTCACTTACGTCTAGTTTTCACTAAACAACTAATTACTCTACGTTCTAAAATTACTATATTAATTCTTTACCAATGGTTTTTGGAACTACTTATACATTTTTCAACGAATAATTAGACCCTCCAGTTAATTCTCAAAATATCTTTTTCCTTCGCCTTAGAGACAAAAAACTGCGGAGGCCTTAATTCCTGAAAATACACGCCTCAAAAAAACTGTTCTTCTTTCAACTCCATTTCAAAAAAGCAATCTGAATTTAGAATGAAGTTTGCTCCCTCACCTTTTTACACAGTTGGTGTGCAACGAACTCTGTTTAGACACTGATGGAGTGGAAAACGTGAACTAAGAATATTTTTGAAAAACTAAGGATTTCTTTTCGCGCTGCTATTGAAATTTATCAAAACTGACTGAAAGGTTTGAATTGTTTCCTTGTACGTTTCAATTTCCCGTTTAAGATATTTTTCCCTGACTGTATCCTTGGACTTTTTTATAAGTTACATCATTAAAGTAAAATAATTTTTTATTGTAATTATCATTTAAATAAGGCACATAAAAAAGGCTCGTATATGAGAGCTTGTAAGGTTTACATAAGATTCTATTCATAATAATCTAACTTTTAGGTGAATAAAGTTAAAGAAGCCGCTTAAGATATGCTAATTGCGGCATACGCGGTTGGTATAAATACCAAGCAGCTAGATTAACGAGAGGAAGGAGCTAGGAAGTGCGGAAGTCGAAGTGTTGATGAAGTGAGACGAAGTGCTGACGAAGTGAGAGGAAGCGAAACGAAGTATGGAGCTGGAGCTAGGCTTAGAGTCTGGTTTAACAATAGTTGAGTTTTGCGAGCAGCCGCTGGAGGCATAGCTAGGTTGCTTCAAACCTACGCGAGTTCTTGTTAGGCCCAAAGTTTACGTGGCAGCACTGCTGGTTGACTTTCAAAGTATCTGTGAGTATTGCAAAGTGTATGTTTCTTGAATGAGTAGTTGTACAAGTGAATATATTGAATTGTATTTCCCTTGCATGAATGCTATATATATCTCGTACTAGTAGTAAGTATGCTTTATGTTGAAAAGCAAAAATCTATATGTGCAAATATTTAAATAAACATTGTTGTTATGTAAGAACTGTGTTTGAATGAAATTATTTAGAGTGCCATTTCAAGATATACATACCCAAAGGTAGGGTAGAAATGCCAATTCTCTATAAGCTGACGTCAAGAATGAGAACTGGGGATTAATTAATTATTACCGATATGGTGATACTTTAACTTCCTGTCAGTTCCGAATTACAAAAAGAAGCGTACTAAAATAGCGTGAGGTACTCGCTTGGCCTTTGTTAACGTGTTGTGTGCGTGGTCGCAGAAATTTTACCGGGAGTTTGAGATAACAGATAAGTAAAATCCCTGGAATCTATATGGAAGGGGAAGGCCAGAAGTCGAAAGGTAGGTGATATCGGAATATTGTGGTGCCTTTCCCGTAAATCGTGTTTAGTTTTCACATATGTTGTTGTTGTTGCTGTTGTTTCTAATGCTAGTTGTTGTTTCTAATGTTGTTCCAGAATTGTTCCATATAGGCTACGGGATGAAATGTGCGGCTCCGGTTTTAAATAGCACCACAAGGGTCGGAGTCCGTCTTAGCTAGTTTCCACCTTAATTTTGACCGAGCACACCCAAGGGCGACATGAGGAGGGGGGGATCATACCCTCTCCCATCCTCCCTGACCTTCATAGGGGGACTTTCCAGTCCACGGATTTAACGTTCCTATATTCGGCCTAGACACAAGAGTTCAGATATTCAAGTATTAAGCTCTCGCAGTCCGGAACTGGGATTGATACATGGATTAATAAACTCCCTTACTGTCCCCTAAACTATGATTTTTGGATTGATAAACTCCCTTAAAAGGAATACAAGGACCTGAATTAGCCTAGTGGTAGTGCGTTGGGCTTCGGTCTCCGGGGGTTCAGTTCAAATCCCGACGAACACCATTAAATACCGTCGTGTCTAGGCTGGATATGGGCGCGTTAAATCCGATTTACCGGAAAGTCCTTCCACGAAGTCAGTGTGTGGGGGAAGATGCGATCCCTCCAGATGTCGCCCCTGAAGGTGCTAGGTAAAAATTGTGGTGGCACCTGGTCAAACTGGACTTCAACCCTTGTGGTGCCATTAAAAATCGGAGACGCATCCCTCTGCCCTCAGCCATATATGGACCTGATCTGGAATGCTCTGGTCTGGAAGCGTAGGTCACAACACGTACACCAAAAAGAATACAGAAGGTCTTTCGCACTTTCTGGAAACGATTTTGCAATTTATTTTTGTCGATGGCATTTTAAGATAAAAACTTGGCAACTTCAGAATAATCGTATGCTACTGTTTTGTTTTTATTGGAATGTAAAATAAAAGATTTATTTAGAAAATGGCTCCTAAAATTGACAGATACCTCGAAGGTTACGCAACTGCGCTTTCCGAGGAGAAATATTCGTCTCAACAAATTAAGGAGCGGTGTAAAAATCGCGGTTATAGTATTTCAAAAAAAGGTATTTATAATATATTAAATTTGAATGGAAAAAATGTCTAACTGAATGTAAAAATGAAAACATGACCGTGAATCCTCATCTTAAGATTGTTCGAACGCAGGAAAATATCAAGAAAGTAAAGTCTCTGATCTTAAAAGAAAATCCGCTGACTCAAAGATCATTTGCATCAAAACTAGGAATGTCTTCCGTCACTGTAAGTAAAATTATTCATAAATATTTGAAGTTAAAAAAGATGCTTAGATCTAAATTTCATCTGCTTTTTGCCAAAGCATATTGCTGAAAGAAAAACAAATAGTAGGAAATTATATGAAAAACACCTAGCTGCTGAAAAGGAAAAATTTGTGGTAACACTCGATAAGGCATGGGTGTATTTAAGTAACTGTAATAAAAAAAAGATCAATTTTCTATTGCTCAGCTGATGGGGATGACCGTACTCAATGGCCTCGTAAGTGTACAGAAAAGTTCCCAACGGGATTCATGATAGTTGCAGGATTTTGTTACAACGGCATATTAAAAATCAAAAAGGCTCAAGTAAAGCCAAACTTAATTCACTCTATTATCAGCAGAATATTTTAGAACCAATTTTTGAAGAAAAAATTCCAGTATTATATGGAAAAGACATTGATAAAGTTCAGCTTCATGTGCGCAAAGCCTCTAGTCACACGTCCAAATCAACTACCGCTTATTTAGCAAACAAAGAATCAGAAACAGGAAGAAAGTGTATTCCATTTAATGAAATACCTGTAAAATCACCTGACTCTTCTCCAAGGGACTTTTGTGCTTTCCGTTTATTAAAGCGAGCCTTACGAAAACGGTATCCAAGAACACTGAACGGACTTTGGAAAGCGGTCCAAGAGGAATGGTGTAAAATTGACATGACAGTACTAAGAAAAAGTTTACTTTCATGGGAAAATTCGAGCTAGAGCTATTGTCAAGAACCATGGCTATCAGATATAAACAAATCACAGCAAAATAAAAGCATTTATACATAAAACGTAATTCTCAAAATCGTTTCCATTAAGTACGAACGACCTTCTGTATAAACTACATTTTATTGTTTTATTGTTATTATTAACCTATGCAACATCATGACAGAATGAGATTCCTGGTCTAAAACATTTACCAACTTTTCAATCCTCCCGTTTAGACTTTTGCAAACATAAAATGCATAAATAAACATTCCCTTTTTGTATTATACAGACTTTCAAACTTTGACTTTTTTACTAACAAAATCTGTCAGCCAATGCTTTGAAAACGTTGAGATTTATGAGATTTAAATTCAGCAACTTTTAAAATATTTATAAGGAAAGTTCAGTATCATTTATACATTGTTGTAAGGGACAGCGAAGAAACATATGGTATTGAGTAATGAACATAGGAAATTTAAATTTAAGCAAAGAAAAATCAAATCAAAAGTGATTTTATAAAATGTTTGGTATATTTGAAGATACCTAACACTTGAATTTTAAATTTTAGAAAAGAAAAATTATATTATAAATGATTTCACAAAAAGAATTTGCCAACAAATAAAATAGCTATTAGGGATAAACAATATTGCCAAAAATTTAAATTTAACCAAAGGAAATTCAATTAAGAAAGGATTAAATTAAAAGTCTGATATGGTTTATAATATCGACCATATGAAATTTGTAATTAGCAAAAAAAAATTAGATTAAAAATGATTTTAGAAAAAGCTACATAGATTAAAAAACAATCAGTGATAGACAATATTCAATTTTAATTCATATACTTTCAGATTTATTAGTTTTCTTATCATTAATACAAGTACACATTCCCAATTAAATCCTTAAAAATAAAAGTTCATGTTTATCTGGATTCTAATTTATTTTAAATATTTTCAAGGCATTGACTAAAATAAAACTTTTTAAAAATTTGAATATTTTGTATTTCTAAAGCTCTTACCGGATCGATACATATTATGGCATTAATTTTAACTTGAAATGGTCTTGACATGAACTGTAACAACCTCTAATTGTGTTCCTAATTTCCCTGAATACATCTAGAGCACTGGTCGTCAAACTTTGAAGCCACTGAGCAACCGTACTGCTCGTGAATCTTACTGTGAGCTACCAAAAGAAACCAAGACAATTTTTTTTTCTAAATCAAACATTTTTTATTATACCTATAAACATACATTTCTACTAAATATTACATCCAATTGAATAAAATTGTTTATATTGTACATAATTTAATAAGAAGTGTAAGAACATTTTTTTTTCATCTAAGTTTAATGAGAAGGATGGCACTCTCCTTTGTCATCAACATTTTTTTTAATGTTAGGTGAGTAAGTCGTAGCTGCCATTCGAATGCCTTTGTCCAAATGTTCATCTGTCAATCTGTTTCTGTACTTGTTTTTTTATAAACGTCATACTGGAAAATGAAACCTCGCACAGATATGTAGAGCTGAACATTGCCTTCACTCGGTCTGAGTTGCAACTTCAGGTAAGCCAACCTGAGCGTCACCGCGATCTACCTAAAATTTCCCCGCGAGCTACTAGTAGCTCGCGATTGACGGTTTGGCGATCTGTGATCTAGAGGATAAGTTTTAAAACTCTCCTTTTCCTACTCAAATCTTCTCGAGTATTCAAAATTTGACCGCAAATCTTATCAAACATTTTCTACCTTTGAGTTCTAACACAAAATTATTCCTTTTCTTTCCACTTTTCTAATTGCATGACTGACACCTTGGTAGATGAGATTTGCTGTGGACTACGCAATCGTTGGTCAGTGGTCAATTGTGCTTCGTCTTAACGAAGCTTTGTTATAGTATATACTACTGTTACTTTAGCCGGCCGTCCAGAGAACCCAAGAGATGATTCGCGAAGTCAACAGTAATGAAAACATTGGTTTCATCATTTTGAAAAGACCGGAAATTTAACAATTTTATGAAATTTGTAACGAAAAAAATTTTACAGATTTTTTAGTTCAAATTTAAAAAATTAGTGTATTCCCGACTTTGAGGACGAAAACAAACCCAGTTATGCTTAAAAATCCCTAATACTTTTTCTTCTAATTTATATAATCGTATTTGTATAATAGTAAAACTAGAGACGAACCAGAGAAATTTTTCGTGACATTATTTTCTTTATATTCTTTTTCTTATCAAGTAACCGTTCTCATTTTAACATTCTCGCTGAAATGATCCAAAATCATTTGTTAAAAATAAATTGTTAAGATAATTGCTTTGTTAGTGCTTTTTAAAATAAGTTTTGAAAACCTTAAAGGGTTATTAAATTTATTTTCATGACATTACATTCAGTTTACAAAAATAATCTCTTGGACTCCTTAAATCCCGTATATAATATATATATATATATATATATATATATATATATATATATATATAGATATATATATATATATATATATATATATATATATATATATACAAACATATATTCGACATATTTGTACCTACTGTGTACAATTCAGGGTTTAGTGATATTAGCATTACTTTGTGTGCTTTCCTTTAAATTAAGACCGGTTGAGCACGATTTTACTATATTAAGCGGAGAAAGTGTTTTACTGCTTCCACTGCAATCAAGCTTCCGTATTATTCATATGTGCTGTGATATCAAGTATTTTATTTACAACAATCAACCGGGATGTTGGAAGATGTCAAAATCTAGCGGATTATTCAACCTCTATTCCTATCGATAAACAAGGCAGTGAATAAGTAACTGTGAACAGATAACTAGATGTCACATTATGGGTACCGTTGTCTTTAATCTTTAGCTCTAACGATCCATCTTATTGATTATTGTTCTTGACACCATTTATTAAGGTGGTAAGCTGTAAGGGTGGCCCAAAGGAAAATGAGACTTCTGTTTTAGCGGTAGTTGTTCAATGCCCAAAGCTTTGTGTTTGCGCCAGTAGAGGACGTTGTAAGTTAAGAAACATAGCTCCTATCATCGAAAAGTGTCATTGTGTTCTTTGAACATCTTTAAGCTAAGTGACTACGTACTCTCGTGACACGGATTCGTCCAAACAGGCAAAAGAGCTTTTATTCAATGTTTGATGGCAGAGGTTGTTAGTGAAGCCAAAATTTATCGCCGTCAGAGGGATGTGTTTAGGCATGAGTGTCTGTCCCAATGCACAGCATTCAGGTGATTTAATGGATTTCGTAACGGATGTGTGAGCATGGGATACGCTGAGACCTACCCAATCCCACTTGGCCATCACCATGGGATTGACTGCTTTGGACAAAAGATTTCCCGTACGCTTTAACTGGGAGATCCGTTACAATCCCCCTCCCCCTATAGTCCTGACCTGTCACCCTGCAACTACCACATCTTCGGACCCCTGATGGTGCATATGCATTCGTGCAGAGTTCTCTGCATGCAGACCCCCGACTCCTGTCATCACATTAGTCACGGTAACATTAGTCACATTAGTCACGGTAAGCCCCCAAGGTCCCTCGTGTTTCTTCATCTAGTGTCCCCCGCCCCCATTGTCACCATTTGACCCCCGGACCCCGGGTTCTTTGATGCATTGCATCCGGACCGCGAGGGGAGGCGATCCACGCATATACAGAGTACGGAGTGAACATCAATCACTGGATTCCCCAAGGCACAGCAGAGCAGAGTGCATGAACGCAAACGCAGCATGAGAAAAGCTTCTAAGGTCCACCGGTTTGCTAACTATGCAGATATCTGGGACATCGCTCAAAACTGGTTCCGTAGACAACCAAGGTCGTTGTTTACACAGGGCATCTAAAACCTAGCAGTCACGGGACACTTACTTGAACTAACAAGGTGACGATGTGTAGTGAATATATTGCTCATGTATCACTGTACAATATTGATACTTCCTGTATGTTTACATATTCCAACATATAAACCATTACAGAATAAAAAAACAAAAAGTTTCACTGTCATTTGGGCCTCTCTTATATATAGTCTGTGACTGGCTAAACGGCTAATCCAAAAGAAAATTCATTTTTTCTTTTGCAAAGTATGAAAATAGAAAATACAAAATACGTATTAGTATTTTGTATGAATAGAGTTAGTCTAGGCTCAGCAACATTTAACAGAATTAATTTATTTCGCGTTATTTTAAATTGTTATGGAGCTTTAGAAATTTAAGTATGAACAAATTACATATAAACTATATTTTACTTTTCTTTGATACATTTTCTTGCAACCAACTCTAGTCCAAAGGGGGAGCAATACATCTCAATTATCTTCATACCCTCTAATTTCAAAATATGAAATCTTTTCAAAATACTTTCGATTGATTATTTGACTAAACAAGTGACTTATCAATTATATTTGACTTATCATTTTCCTATTTTGAAAAATACATGACTTCTCAAAATATAAAACTGATATATTATATAAATCAAAATCTTACTCATTTTGGTCATACAGAAAGTTTCTTGCTTGCAAAAACCCTCTTCTCATTTTAACTATTCACACTTTGATGAGTTAAAATCCTCTGTGAAATTTGTTGCTTTTCCAAGCTTTTGTTAAAATGGACTTTAAAAGGCTTGAACAGTTTCTTAGATTTATTTTCATGTTTTATAAAGATAACACATTAATTTTAATGATAATTATTTTCAAGCCCTCTTAGTCCTGTAATGATGATTAATCACCTCCAGTAATAAAGCAAAGTTTATCAGGCCTCCCTTCGTTAAAATTTAGAGCATTGATTAATGTATTTTATTGGTTTCGGACCTGTGTCAGTGTTAACAAATACGTCAAATTTAAGGTAAAAAAGTTTTAATAAACATGTAACTTTCCATATTCAACAGGTTGTTACATATCTAAGTTACGTTTTGATCATACTAATCAAATAAAAGAATTCGAAATTTTAGTTCCAGTGGAAATTCCGACACGAGCATTTTACTATTCAACACAGATATAATTCATCGATTTTCTGACGAGAGAATGCATAAAAATAAATGTTTGAGTAGTGTAGGTTTCCATGCAAATTCCAATAAAGCAATTTTATTATTCAGACTAGATAATGTAGTCACATTCGAGGAAAAGATAAGCCAAAGTAAAATAAGCGTTTCGATGCAAATTCTGATACAAGAATTTTACCCTTCATATATTAACTCAGATAGTTTATCTATTCGGAATAGTAAATAGTAAAGGAGAAAGTGAAATTATTGTTCCAATAGAAGTCTGTGTCATCAATATTAGAATTCAAAAAGACTTATTTCTTAATGTAAAAGTATTTATACATTTATGTAATATGTGAGTGTGTATATATATTTGCATCTATATGTATGTAAATATATATATATATATATATATATATATATATGATAGGCTAATTAATAATGTGAGGAGAGATAGGGCTGATCACGGGACCAAGTATCATAGGTTTTTAAGATAGTATAGTGATAGTCACGATAGCAAATATCATGGGGTAGGCTAATTGGAATAATTAATTAATTGAGCTACCTTTTCCAAGTGACAAACATATATAATACATTGCGTTGTGTTTGAATTATGACATGATTATTCTGATTTAATTTAATAGACGGATTTATTAGAACAAGAACACAAATATATCAATACAGCATATCATAATTACACTAGATTCAATTACTTCTACTACTCGATTGAAATTTGAGGCATAGATTTAACTTCATACACATATTTTAAAACTATTAATTCATTACTCAATTTTCCTCTTATAAAGGAGGCATCTACTATCAATGAATATTTTCATACAATAACCTTTAAATTGTTACTATCTATTTATCTCATTAATTATGGTCTTGAGGCAGTAAGGCTATGCATATTTTCATGATCAATAAATAATATCACAAATACCTTGTAATGCAGGCTATTCTGCTTCAGTCATTATCCGCGAGTAGGCTGGCGGTACATCGTTGGGGAAACACTTCTTTTGTAGAGGCACACTCCGATAGGCATTCATCTCTTTCGGTTGATAACTGGGGTGAATCGAGGTGATCTCGCTTACATCTGAGATCCGGCGTTGTCTCTCAATCGTTCCCTTGGGGTTGGCTAATATACTCGCAGTCGAACTATTATCATCAGGTCTGCGTGCTTTTTCGGCGGCGTGCATGGGTCGTTTACGCTGGTAAGGAAATTCAGGATCGAGTCCTTTCTAGTCGCTGTTTCATCGAGCTTGCTTCTAAGTTGGGTCCTCGTCTCGTTTATTTTTACGACATCTCATCTCTCAGTCTGGTCATCAGCTCGGCCTCTCAAGTCTTTGTTTAACCTTTCACCGCAAGTCTCCGGTCAGCTTAGATTTTTTCGAATCTCGGCTTAGCTCTTCTTCTAAAGTCTGCTACCCGCTCTGCGTCTCAAGTCTGCTGTCAGCTCGGCGTCTCTACAAAATCTGGTGTCAGCTCTGCGTCTCTAAAAAAATCTATATTGTATTACTACTCATTGGCTCCACCTTCTTCTTAATTCTTATTGGACATATATCTTCATATGAGATTTTATTGGTTCCTATTCATCGTTCTCGGACCTTCCACCACCTCCTTCTCTGAGGGCGGGGTGCCTAACTTCATTACTACTTTTTCCCATGGCCTCCACGTTTTCTTGGACTTGAATCTGTTTTTCGTTATTTTCATCATTGCTAAATCACCCCTCTATTAACCGCTCCCTTCTTTATTCATCTCCGAGCTTAATCATCATTTTCTCACATTTGTTTCCCTTTTCTCCCGTCGTGCTGGTTTGCTTAATAGTTGGTTCTCAGCTCTATTCCTTTTCATCTTGTTAACTACGTTCTTTTAACTTGGCTACTTCTCCCTGTGGCACTTCCTGTTTTCATCAATTTCGCCCCTTTTAAGGCTTCTCCTGTTATTCCCCTTTTTATCTTCTATTTAACCTTCCATACATTCTTTACGATCTTTCCTCGTTTCTATGGCCCTCTTATTTTACTCCATAACTTTATTTAATGTCGCCACAATATACCCCGCGACTATATATATATATATATATATATATATATATATATATATATATATATATATATATGTGTGTATGCACATATCTCTTTATAGCGGCTGGTGCACGAAAAATCTGTCATGGCTGCAATGTCCTCCAAGTTCTCAAAATTACCTCTGTAGGTGCTGGGTCAAGTGTTCTGGTCTCGTCACTTGACTCGGTTCAAAATTGCGGGACTGGTCCTTTGGCCAATTCGGACTCCGACCCTTATGGAGAAGCTCAAAACAGGAGCCGCACCTTCATCGCCCATAGCCTTCGGGACTTGATCTGATGTTGCTGTCGGTCAAGTGGCGTAAGCAACAACGTGTATATGTAAGAATATGATAATCCTGGAAAGTCATGGAAAAATTACCAGGGCATCATTAGGTTTAGACCGAAATAACAAATAAAGGAGTTGATTATAAATTTCATTGCTCCTTTTTAGGAAGAGTTTTCAAGAAGTGTAGAATTTGTAAAGCTATTTTTAAGGACTGAACATAGATCGATCTAAAACATGAAAACATAGGGGAAACCCTTGTACCTAAGGCGGCTATTTTCAAATGGCAGTATCTTTACTTATAACTAACTTACAATAATAAAAATAGTTTGTATACATTAAGTTGTTTATTCTCTTTAAATAAAAATCACTTCAAGTATAGAAAAAAATTTATAAATGATAATGAAATTTTAAAAAATATTACAAATGGCCCTAGGTACAATAACACTATCGTATCTGGGGCCAGTTATTTCCAAAAACTAAAATTGTTGTATACAATAAAAAACATTTGTATGCATGATTTCTTTCATGCACAATTTCTAAAATCTTCGTAAGGAAGAAATGTTAATTGTAGGCAATGTCTTAAAGGAAGAAATGTTTATTATTCCACATTTTAATTGCAAAACTGACACCAAAAGTAAGTAACAAGCACTGGCGTTCTGAGCCTCCAGCATTTTTTGGTTCAGGCAGTTAAAACACAACACTATCTGTGTTAATAACATAAGATGTATCATTCTGATACAAAAATTTATCTCAATCCTTACTGAGTCGTTTTAGTTTTTTAGACAACCTGTAACGTTAACTAGTTCTGCAATGCAAAAATGCTTCAGTTTTTTCCCCGTCTAATTTTGTCAAACAGAATTCTCCCTTTTCAAGTTCATCAATAGGCTTTTCGTCAGCTATTAGAGAATCTATGTTACTCGCAGAATCTGAAGCGCCCATCACTTCAAGGGATTCCTCAGTTGTTTCATCATCACTTTCTAATGTATTTTTTTCTCCATTGTCTTCTTAATGGTCCCACATAAATTTTCTGTTTCAAACACAGATTTCGTAACTTTTTTTTAAAGAATTACTTTTTTTCAATTTTTGTGCTTGAATTTCATTTTTCTCGGGGGTATCAGTGAGAATTCTACACTTGCCAGGTTTTCATCCACCTCTTTTGTACCAGAGGCCATGGCCCTAGGTACAAGACAACATTATGGCCCTAGGTACAAGATGTTGTTGTTTTTGGCAAAATGGCTTCCATATCCAAAGATCTGCAGAAACCAAACTTTGTTTGTATTTCATTTTTTTCTTTAATAATTACAAAAATTATCTGCTATACATTAAAACATATGTTTGCACTTACTTTCACAAAATAGAACCTCAAATTGATGTGAAAAAAAATAGTTTTGATCATCAAATCAAGACTTTCTTTCCTATTTAACTATAGCTTCTTCTTGCTTTCATTCAAAATGGCTGTTATGATTTGAAACAGTGTTATCACTCACTCCAACGAGTAAAAATACTGTAAAATAATAATTATTTAAATAAAGCATGGTAGCCCTAGGTACACGATGGCCCTAGGTACAAGGCTTTTCCCTAATTACGTTCTATTTGACATAAATCTTTTATTTTTAGCAAACAGAACTAACGATATAAAGTGGGTCTATGTGAGTCTGAAGCAAAATTCTCAAAAAAAAATTTCAAAGATGGAAGCCAACCATAAATGTTTACAGTATTTTAAGCAATATTTTAAGAGCATAAAAACCCTTTCGAAAATGAAGTAATATATTATATAGACATTTTATGAACTTGGGAATCTCGCTATAATAGATAATCAATTGTATCATTTAGAATTTCAATATGTATATAGATATTTTATGAACTTGGGGATTTCGCTATAATAGATACTCAATTGTATCATTTAGAATATCAATATTTATATAGACATTGTATGAACTTGGGAATTTCGCTATAATAGATAGTCAATTGTCAAGTGCCTCCGCATTGAAAAAAAAAAAAAAGATAGTCAATTGTATCATTTAGAATTTCAATATGTATGTCTATAGGGATTACTATTTTTAAAAATGTAAAGCTATTGGATATTTTATTACATTTAAAATTTCAGATTTTAGAAAAATAGCTTATATGGTTTTTTTAGAGGGGGGTGTCAGCTTTTAACACTCGGATTTAAGTGATAACAACCGTATCATCATTAATAAAATGAATTCGCGTATTATCAGTGCCCAAAATAGCAAACTTCCATAGATTTTACATTTGTCATCTCTATATCACATAAATGGGAAGTCCGATGTTTCTAAAGGTTTGCAAGTTTTCGTGGGTTAAGAAGAAAGAAAAATTGTCACAAAAAAAGAGTTGGCTAAAACACATTTAAGCCATGTTCTGAAAGACAAAAGTGGGGTAAACTGATATCTCTGTATACAAGTTTGATATAAATATTATAAACATTGATGTTAACACTTTAGAGCAGTGGCAGTCAACCTGGTTCCTACCGCCCCCTAGTGGGCGAATCAAGCTTTCATTTTGTCTGTTGTTTGAAATTTTGTTCCTCCTCTGTGTATAGAATATACTACTAACACATTCACGAGTTTGACTTCTTAAAATATGCTTTTGCAATTTACTTTTGAATTCCATCTCTAAACTTGGATTACGGGTAATAATTCACCGAACACTTCTTGAAGTATACTCTTGAACGAGGGAGCAACGAATTAGCTCCGTAGCCATCCGTAGCTATTTATGCATATGTATACATAATTACAAGATAATAAGAACTTTTTATATACCATGTTTATAAACTTTCTGTTGAATCATATAAACTTGACAATTCTATGTATTAATAAATACTTTTTTAAACAAAATTTTGATGAATTATCCCATCAACTTGAAAGAAAATGAAGTTAATTGTAAGTTAACTTCCGTTTAACTTTTCGTTCCCGTCCCAGCCGACAGATGGCTGCACCAGTCTACAAAACAAAATTAACTGAAATAACAAAAACATGACAAAATCTGCTTAAAGATGGCTAAAAGTATTAAAAAAATGCATTGTCATCGTGTTCTGAGCAATTCTAAAAGTTTCAAATGTCTAGCTAGTCGGGAAGTTAGTTAAAAATCGATTGCAAGATTTGTACTGGACAAACACACACACAAACAAGAAAGCAAGTTAAGATAATTCACAAATATATAAACGACCCAACCTTTCGGTTTTGCGTAAAAAAATAAATAAATAAAGGGGGGAAACTTGTGCTAATTGTGTAAAATACAACGAAGTAGAATAACTGTATAAGCGGATAATGAACAGCCATAAGGGCCATAACTATTTTCCTTGTGGCTCTTCTACAATAATAATCATTATAAAACTTATTCCTATTCCAGATATCAATGTTTGTAGGTAAGCCTCTGCGTATATTATTAAATTGACTGCATACTATTACACAGTGCTCCACCGATTGTTCAGCACCACAAGAGCAAATGCTACTTTTTCCGTGAAACCTGTTTTGATAACTACCAAACGACCCCTGTCCTGTGATTGCTTGATTTATGTAAAAATCTGCACTTAGCCTGTCAGTTTTAACTTGAGGAAAAATTTCTCTTACTCTAGTTCCAACAATTGTATTGTTCCACCTATCTTGCCAGACGTGTTCCGCCATTTGAAATAATTTTGCTTTCACTTGGTTTCTAGTCCATTTAATTTCTTTATTTATTACTTCTAATTTAGTTGCTTCTTTTGCAGTCTGATCAACTGCTTCATTTTTATCAATCCCAATATGCGCTTTTATCCAATGCAGTGCGACATTAAGTCCCGAAGTTTTAACTAAATTTTTGATGTTATCTACCATCTCACTTTTAAAAAAAACATGGTAATAAAGTATAAATAAAAAGATAAATTTAAGTGCATATTTTTTGCAAACCCTCCCCTCTACTTCGCACTTGCGCTAAATTGAGTCACTGCGAATATGCACCGGTGGGTGGTAAAGAAACTTTGCCATGAATAAAGATACAAAAGTGGATGGTAGATATTGAAAGGTTGACGACCCCTGCTTTAGAGCAGTAGTTATTAACGTTTTTTTTAATCGGGGACCATGTGTGAAAAAAAAATTCGAGTACTCTCCCGCAACCATCCCGTTTAGAGGCAAAATTGCTTTAATTTTCCGAAGAAACAAACGATTTGTGGTAAAAAATAAACTTTTATTAAAAATTGTCACGGATAATGGCAATATGACAGAGTCTGCAGTTGTCTGGCATAGGGTGTATTCATGAATAAGTAAGACTTAAGTTAAAAATTTAAAGTTTATTTAGAACCACAATAAACGTTAAAAATATTAAAAGCAATAAACTTAGAACATTTGTATAACCAAAATAATCTCTCACAGAAACTTCTAACACACGAATCTCACTAACTCGTGAGTCCGAATGTGTGTGCTGCTAGGGGCACCTTTGCCATAGGACCATAGGAACATGTGATTAACTGTGTTACCTAGGCCATCGCCTTCTAACACAGATATTTCATGAGATTGACAACGGAGAGCGAAAGTTCCACCGAAATGAGAAAAGGAATGTTCGTTTTTTAATATCTTCGGAAGCGTAAATGCAACACAAAAGTGAAGCAGAGAATTTTTTGGTCAGAGCTTTGGAGGGTGAAATGAAGAGTTCTCATTGGACGTCTCCAGAATCTTCGTGATGCTTCTCTGGTGGAGGCGGAGTCAATAGCTGTCTGAAAGCTGGTTTTCAATTGGCAGGTAGAGAGTGGAGGAAGAAAAGTGATTGGATAGTCAGATAAGGTTCAGAATCCGTGAGTTCTAAAACTAGGAAATCGACCAAATCCAAAAGGATTTACTCAGAAACAAATAATAAGTGCTAGAAGGAAGTTTAAGGATAGTAAAATAGATTTTTATTTTATTTTATAAAATTTTTAATTGTTTTTTGCCTTGACAAAGCGAAGTATTGTTTTTTATATTTTTTAAATTTTATTTAAATGACGAGGACAAACAAAGAATTTTAAGACGAAAGACTCAGGATGGCACGAGGCCTTTTCCTGTTAGTGGGGTCTGCCTGATCATAGTCTGCAAGATTAATTAAAAGTTCATTGTCAATTGAGTTGTGAAAGTTAATAGCTTGATTTTTAAGATAATTTCGAATAGTAGGGATTCCTAACTCCCTGTAGATACAATTATTTCTGAATACCAATCCGCGTTAACGATTTGCCTAATGGTGCTGCTCTGAGCATAAGCAAGTTTTTTAATATGGGAATTCGTACATTATGAACACGCACCTTTGATCTAACTCGATCGGTACTTATACAAGCAAGTAAGATAACATTAACATATATTTGCATAAAATACACTGGAAAGGAAAAATAATTAACCAAGGGGAAAATAAATGAAAAACCCCATTTCTCAGATGTATGACGTCAAAGTTTCCGTAACGCCGTTAGCTGTTTGGTAACAAGTTCTACGTCAGTATAAAACGATAGCATGAATGTCGGAAAGTAATACAAGTAAACTAAATCTTATAAACTGAAGTTTAGATATCCCTTTAGGGTTCATTTGCCTAACAAAATTCTACAAACTTAATAACATTAACAAATTAAATGAAAACATAAACTCAATAGGAAACATAAAAACCAATGAAGACTTAAAAATTAATCGTATTTTTAGCTTAAATTTAGGCTTTACTTACTGTAAAATCCTTGGCATAATATTACTCAAATTTGTTTTATTTTATTTTTTTAAATTCGGTCATTTGGCCACTAGGCTATTAAACCATGGACTCTCCAGTAGTTCAAAACAAGGGACTCGTAATTCAAAAGTATAGGGCACACGTCAAGATGTAATGCAGTCATAAGGTGCAGTCATAAGGTGTAGCAGGTATTCGCTGGTTCACACTAAATCTGATACAGCTTTAGCGTTGTCCAAGAACTTTGATACTCGTATTATTCAAATCTATACAGACAGGAAACTAGGATTTTTTTAAAAATAGTCACTGGTTTATAAAACTGTTAAATTTGTAGTCATATTGAAACCATGAAACCAAATTTTTTATGACTGCTGACTACGTGGGACGCTCCTTAGGTTCTTCCACACCACCTGTGGTCCGGGGACCACTTGTTAAGATCCACTGTTTTCGAGGGTTTTTTCCATGATTCTGTCGTGTAACCTTTTCTCAAATGATTTCATTTGTATCCCCAAAGTACTTTCACTCTAGAACTTTTATTTATGATGTAATTCAGCCTTCAGGTTTTATGTTAAAACTAGGTTCTAGAATAAACTTAATAAATTTCTATTCAGTCCAAAGCTATGGAAAAAAAGAGAACGCTTTAATCTGAAAAAGAACAGGAGCAGACGGAACATCGTTTTTTCTACCTTCTTTACAAAAGAACAACCTGAGTTCAAAATTGAATTCCCTCGACTTCTAATACTTTGGATGATTAAAAAATACCGTGTTTGGACACTGGTGGAGTCGAGAACTAAGGAGTAAGGATGTTCCCCTAAAAAATATTGAAATGAGTTCTTACGCATTTATTTCTTTCTCGACTCTAATTGTGATGGAAGTTCTTTTTTCTACCAACATACTTTTTTTCATAAAGTCTTGCCATTGTTATAAGGTATTTCATTTTTTTTCATTTTCTTCCATTATTTATTAGTTGACTGTTAAAACTTTTTTTGGATCTAATGTAGATTAAAAACTTAATATCAACTATTTCGTTTATTCAACAAGTTTTGAAGGCTTGAAAGTTGGTTAAATTGCAATCCTCAATAAGACTAATTATTTTGAATGAAAATTATTTTAAATTCAGTTCCTAGGGTATAGGACACTATACAACTATGCACTTAAAAAGCTTTTAAACAACTGGTAGTTTTGTTCAAATTAAATTTAAGAAAATAATTTAAAGAATATTTAGTTGTATGTTAGCATATACATTTATATACAGGTACAATACTAGCAGCCCGTCCAAACTTTGTCCGGGTTGAATAATTATCTATCTTAAGTAGATATTAAGTAGGTATAATTTATTTTAAAACTTCATGGTATACCACATTTCTCGGTTTTCTGAGGTTTTAAAATAAGTTGATTCTCTGCATTTCCTGACCTAGAGAGACCAAAATATAATTGTCCATAAGTAAAGCAATCCTCCTGTAAGTCAAGTCCAATATATTTGTATGTTTGACCTTGGGATTTGTTGATGGTGATGGCAAAAGAAATTTTTATTGGAAACTGTAACGTCAGGTACTGGATTGTGTCCGGGGGGCCAACCACATGCCGATTTTGATACGATTCGGCCCCATAGCCTATCTATCCACTACAGAGTCCGCACACAAAAAACATGAAATAAAGCACCAAAAATGGCATTAAAAATTTAATAACTTTTTTTTAAAACTAAAAATTAAAACATACGACTACGTCAGGCAACCCACGTGCCCATTTTGGTACGATTCGGCCCCTTAGTCTCGCTGTCAGCGAGGACAGCCGTAGAAGATGTCGAAATAAGCAACTTTTAGAACCCGATTTTCAAAAATTATTATGATTGTGTTTTAATCTGAACTATCAACTACATCTATACAAAATTTCAGCTCAATTGAAGCAATACTTTTTCACTTATAAAGGAACAAACATAGGCCTAATCGAAATAATCAATAAATTTCACAGTTTCAATGAAACACACTGATTTTTGAATAAAGTTCAATAATTCAAGTTCGATTTACGCAAATTGTGCATAAAATTATGCATAAATTCAAAAACATGAAGTTTATAAGTTAAATAAAGTTCTGTAATATTATACCAATAAATTTCCAGTTGATAGCCAATAAATTGTAAATCTTTTTTTTACCTTAGATGCCCAATAAAAAGCGTAGTTCCAAATGTAGTTTTCTTCAATAAACCCTTAAACGTTGCCAATTTCAAAAATCCTTTTGTATTTATCAATACCTCCTCCACTTGAATCTGTAAAATCTTACATGTTTTACTGATAATATATGAAACTGTAGTTTGATGTGTTGCTATGGTTACTTGACTATGGTTGACAAAGAAAATTCAAATGTTAAATGTTTTACTGAAAATAAATGAAATATCGTTTGATGTGTTGCTATGGTTACTTGAATATGGTTGACAAAGGAAAGTTGTAAAGGTGAAGCATCAGCTCAACATTTAGGCCCCTAACTTTCTTTGTACTGATCAGATATACATAATATATAGCCTATGTCCATCTGGAATAATGTACCTTTCAAATAGTGAACGATTTTTTCAAATAGGTGCAGTGGTTCCAGAGATTACTCTCCACATACAAAATCCGCTCTATATATATATTAGTATATAATATAAGGTTGGTTGTAGTGTAATGTTTGTAGAAGTACCGTACCCCGTGATCCCCCCCCCTTTCACCAATCAGAGGGATTGGCTGCGGGGGCGTTGAACCCTAGGGGGTGAAGGGATCGTCGGAAGAAATCAGGAGTAGGAGTCGGGGTCTGGTAAGATGCAATAGGCTTGCCCACCTCGTGCTCAGAGTTCTGGTTGTAATCTTTTGTTAAATTGTCAATAAATGTTTGTGTCGTTTAGACCAGTGGTCCCCAACCCCCGGGCCGCGGAACGGTACCGGTCCGTGGATCAGATGGTACTGGGCCACCCAACGAACATTAAATTATTTCCATTTTATTTACTGTGGTGTATTTCTCGCGGGTTAGAGCGACTTTGTAGGCTTTGTGCTAATTTATACCTTTGTAATTGAAGAAATCTTCTAACTATTTTAAATTAGTTTATTGTTTATTAAACATTTCAAAATTATGAATTAAAATTGCAGTCGTAGCCCCCCTCAGCGGGCCGCGGTAAAATTATCAAACGTTGACCGGTCCGCGGTGATTAAAAGGTTGGGGAGCAGTGGTTTAGACGACTAGTTTCATCTACCTCACTGTCCCTATGCCAGAGAAAGAACCTCGGTGTAGTGTGAATACACCACATTGTCGCAGTCTCCAGCATTGGCATGTTCAAAGGATGAGGTAAGGTTTATCGTAGGACTGTATCGTAGGACTGTGCTTATCGTAGGAGTGTGTGTAGGTGCAATACCTGAATTAAAGGGAATACCTGTGACTAGGAAAAGACAGGTAAGAAGATTCAAATTGTTATAAGTTAATGAACATTTGAAGTTAAGTTAAGAAAATGTTCAAAGGATTTAAGAAAGAGGACTTTAAACTTCTTTGCGAAGAAATTGGGGCAGAAGTGATCCCCGATGCGAGAATTTCAGATCTTAAAAATAGTATTATTGAATCCGAGGAATACAAGAAAGATCCCGAGTTTGTAAGAGGACGGGCAGAGGATATTTTAGAACAGAGACAAATTAGGGAGGAACAAGAAAAATTAGAAAATGAGAGAAAATATGAACAAGAAAAATTAGAAAATGAGAGAAAACATGAAAAAGAAAAATTAGAAAATGAAAGGAAACACGAATTAGAGCTCTCTAGAATTCGGGCTGAGGGAAGAAATGCAGATGAGACAGAAACCAGAGTAACTTCTGAAGGTGGGACTAGTGTAGAAAGTTTAATCAAAAGTATTCGTACTTTAACATTAGCTCTACCAACGAGACCTGAAAATTTGGAAGTATTTTTTGATTCGTTAGAACGCGCATTTCTAACCAAAAAGGTACCAGAGGAGTTGAAGGCAGAAATTTTATTAAATTTAGTAGGAGAAAAAGCCTCTAATTTATTAGTTTATGTTAAACAGGATGAATTGAATGATTACGAAAATCTTAAATTAATTGTTCTTCGAGAGTATGAGCCAACGCCTCAAAAGTGTTTAGAAAATTTCCGTAAAGCAAAAAGAAATTCAAATGAAACCCACATTCAATTCATTTCAAGATTAACGACTTCATTAGAAAACTATTGCAAATTAAGAAGAGTAAAGACTTTTGAATCCCTTAAGGAACTGATTATAGCAGATAAACTAATAGAAACGTTAGATCCAGAGACAGCCGCTCACATAAGCATAAGACAAGGGGAATAATTTTTTTTCCTTTACAATTAGCCAAAGAATGCGACTTGTATTTTATGTCTAAAGGGAAATCGTTTACGAAATATGAAACTAACTACCAAAAGGGGATGAATAAGAAAAGAAGTGTCAAATATATTCCCCCACCATTACGAATTATGAAGACCGGAGTTACAATTATAGAACGAAACCAATTAAACATTGTTTTGTGTGTTCATCCACCGAACATTTGGCGAAAGCTGTTCGGAACAACCTCAAGAGTTTACGAGCCAGCAGAATAAAAAACCGAATAGCAAATCAACCGAAGAAAGCGCTATTATAGCGGTAGTTACATCCCCATATTTCACTCCTAAACCAGATATTCAAGCTTTGAAATATGTAAGCATTTTAATCGGTGGTAAAAAGATTCCCGCTGTATTAGACAGTGCTACACAGATCACCGTGTTGAAAGATAAACATATTCCGCTTAGTAACGAAGCATCACAGGGTAAAATTGTTTTGATGTCCGCGTTTAACGAAAGAGTAGAGGCGAAGTTACATACTATACAGATTGCACTGGCTGATGAAACCTGCAGCCAGATGACGTATCCAATATCAATAGTAGCGGCCTCCACGGAGAAACTGGCCGCTGAATGCCTGCTACACCCATATGTGTATGAGCTTCTGAGAACCGAAAACACGATTACGGAGAGGGATACTGAGGCCGATAAAATTTATGGGTGGAAGAGGGTTGAATGTCAAACAGGGAATGGGTCCCAAAAAGAGCAGGGAGAAACAGCGCCGGCTATTACCCCCGTCGGGGAAAGTTCGAATGCCGAAGATAAGCTGAATATTTATGTGGTGGAAAGTGAGATCAAGAAACAAAGCATAGGGAAAACAGACGCAATGAAGAAGAAAATGAAGCGGGGAGTCAAAAAGGTGATATGGAGACTCAACTTTCGGAAGCTGCGAAATTGAAATTAGAACAAATTAAATGTGAAACGCTCCAGAAAGTAAGAAAAGATGTAAAATGTGGAAAAGGAAATTTTTTATGGTTGACGATTTGATTTATCACAAGATAAGGTCGTAGGAGAAGCTGTTTCGCAGTTAGTGTTGCCAAAGGGGAGACGTTTGCAAGTATTAAAATTAGCACTGAATCTATATTCGGAACCATATGGGCTTAAAGAAGACGAGAGAAAGAATCAGATTAAGCTTCTTTTGGCCAAACATGACTCAAGACATTGCAGATTTCATAAAAACTTTTCTTAACTGACAGTTACTTGTGAGAACTGTCAGTTAAGAAAACCGGAGAGGGCCAGTGATAAAATTCCTATCTCCCCCGTGGTAAGGCCAAATTTACCGTTTGAGGTAGACATAATTGGGCCTATAGAACCACCATCTGCTCGAAAGCATAAATATATTCTATGTTTACAGGACCAGCATTCAAGGTGACCGGAAGCAGTGCCATTACGGTCTATAACTGCGAAAGCAACGTGTGATGCTTTATTAGAGATATTTTCTAGAACAGGAATTCCTAATGTTTGTGGCCAGTGATCAGGGCACCGACTTTATATCTCAGTTGACCCAGGAATTTCTTAAACGTTTGGGCTCGCATCCTAGATTTTCCACGCCTGGATACGCAGCTAGTAATGGATTGGTTGAGCGGTATAACCAAGTTATCAAAAACATGATGCATCACATAATTAGAAGCAACCCATCGAATTGGGATAAGCATATACCCTTTTGTTATTTGCCTACAGAGAAGTACCCAACTGCACGACAGAGGTTTCTCCATTTAAATTGATTTATGGAAGAGAAGCCCGTGGTCCGTTAGCAGTATTAAAATCGAGTTGGGCAGGGGAGATACCCATTCCGTTAGGACTAAATAAAACTGTTGTAGAATATTTGCAAGACCTAAAAATTAACTTAGAAAAACCAGCTGACCATGCTTCCTTTTCCGCAGCTGACAAACAGAAAGCTTACGCAAATTATTTTAATCGACGTATACGGATGAAAGAATTTAGTAATGTTGAGCAGGTGTATCTTTTAATTCCTGACTCTGCAAACAAATTATACGCTAGGTGGACAGTACCAGGCGAGATTATTGAAAGGTGTAATCTACATTCTTATAAAGTAAAACTTGCGGAAGGGAAAGTAGGGCATGTGCATGTGAACAAAATAAGGCAGTACCATCCCAGAGTTCAAGCTGTAGGTGTAGTATTTGAAAATGAGGAAGAATTTCCAGAAATCGATCCAACACCTAATTCGTCCTAATGTAAATATTGAAGATATCTTAAAACAGTTTGAATGCGCACATTTAAATAAAACCCAGGTTGGAGAATTGTTGACTTTACTGAGTAAACATCATATGTTGTTTACGGGAAATGTGAAAATTGCGAAAGTGGGAGCACATAAAATTCGTTTGAACCGAACGAAGAAAGGAAGAAACCTTTTGTATATAGAATTCCCGAATCACTAAAGCCGAAGGTAGATGAGAAAGTTAAAGAGTTCTGAGTCTTAGATTTGATTGAAGAAAGCGATGATGAGATAGCATACCCAGTTGTGTGTGTTAACAAAAAGGATGGAGGAATGCGGTTATGTGTCGATTTTAGAGCCTTGAATATAGCAACGATAACAGATGATTTTCCCATGGAAGAGACAGCCGATTTAATTAATTCTATTGGTAAAGCCAACGTGATAAACGACGTAGATTTATTAAAGGGATATTGGGCCATCCGATGGGCCCAGAAAGTAAAAATTGACAGCATTCAAGACCCATAGACAGCAATACAGATTTAAAGTCATGAGTTTCGGATTGAAGAACGCATCTGCGACTTTTCAGAGCGTTATGAATATAGCTCTTTCCTCATACCGAGACTTTGCTAGAGCATATATCGATGACATTGCGATTTTCTCTAAGGACTGGAAAGCTCACTTGATAACATTTAGATTCTGTGCTTGCTAAACTTAGAGAGTTAAATTTTACGGTGAATGTAAAAAAATGTGGCTTTCGCTAGACCCGAAATCAAATACTTAGGACATATATTGGATCAGGCAAACACAGAACAGATCCGGATAAAGTTAAAGCCATAGAACAATTGCCTAGACCCAAGACAAAGAAAGAACTCCGTAGTGTGCTGGGACTATGTAATTACTACCGTGAGTACATTCCTAACTATGCAGAGTTAGCCTTTCCCACTTACGTAAATAACGAAGAAGGTTCCTGACATATACCTTGGTCAGATGCACACGAGTCTTCTTTTCATAAACTGAAGACTGCATTGATGAATGCTCCTTCGCTCTTCACGCCTATTCTTGGAAGACCGTTCATCATCTACTCAGATGCCTCGCAGGTTGGGATAGCGGCTTGTTTAGCGCAGAGGTTTGAAGAAAGAATTTATCCCATTTCTTATGCAAGCCAAAAATTAACCCAAGCCCAACAAAATTGGTCAACGATCGAACGTGAAGCATTTGCGATCGTTTGGAGTCTCAAGAAATTTGAAACGTGGATATTTGGATCAGAGATTAAATTTTATACAGATTATATCCCTTACCTTTTTTTAACAAGGTGTGCTCCACAATCCTCCAGGCTGCAGCGCTGGGTTTTTGCACTACAAAAGTATAATATAACTATGAAACATTGTCCAGGGGCAAAGATGCCTAACGCGGATGCCTTATCCCGTTTATTTTGATATCAATAGTTAAAGGACTCTGGAACTAAGTGACTCACAAACTTTAGTGAAGTGCACTATAACTAACTATTGTGTTCTCAAACATTTCTACGTGTCATTGAAAAATTCTTTTATAATACTAACCTTCTAATTTCTTAGTGTTTTACAGGATCCCTGTAAAGAAATTGTGTGTGATGTCTTCTATACGTCTGTCGAATTCCCGTAGTAGTATGTTATTTTTGTTTACTAGATAAATTGTGAGTAAGTGCTGAATCAGTATTTTTCATACTTATAATTAATTTTCTTTTAAGGTGTTATATAAGTGTTTAAATGGTATTTTATTAATTTGAATGTTAGAAATTAGGTCAAACATTACTAATTGTCAGATTAGTGCTTGTTGTTTTTGAACCCCAAAACTTATCTTGTGTGGGGGGGTGTAGTGTATGTTTGTAGAAGTGCCGTACCCCGTGATCCCCCCTTTCACCAATCAGAGGGATTGTCTGCGGGGGCGTTGAACCCTAGGGGGTGAAAGGGATCGTCGGAAGAAATCAGTAGTAGGAGTCGGGGTCTGGTAAGATGCAATAGGCTTGCCCACCTCGTGCTCAGAGTTCTGGTTGTAATATTTTGTTAAATTGTCAATAATGTTTGTGTCGTTTAGACGACTAGTTTTATCTGCCTCACTGTCCCTATGCCGGAGAAAGAACCTCGGTGTAGTGTGAATACACCACAGTGGTTGTACTATATGAACATACAGGAAGTAATAATGATACATGAGTTACATATTAGCCTCATATAGTAGCCTTGTCGTTCCAACAAGTGTCCCAGTGTTTCGTTAGACTTGAAAGCTCTGAGAAACATGTCCGTAGTTGAATGCGGAAACTAGTCTTGAACGGCGCTCCGGAACTTTGTATCGTCAGCAAACCGGCGGCCCTTCAGACCGGGCCTCTTTTTCAGTGGGCCGATGATCTGGTAGTCTCAGAAAAATGGTCGGGCCTATAAAGGGGAAATAGTCGAGGAAATCTCAGCGGAAGCTCTTCAGAAAATCTTGACCATGGCAGCATTCGATTCCATGGAGATGGTCAAGTATACTTGACCAGGTATCGGCATGTCTCCGTGCTCGCGCGTACTTTACGAAACTCACTAAAATCGTCTGGACACAGTACACCATGTCATTCATGCCCATGTACATACCATGATAAATTTCGGTTCCAGTAACATCTTCTTCAATCAAATAGTGAATAACCGTTCTCTGAGCCTGTTTGGACGAATCCATGTCACAATCATAATAGTCACCTTTCTTAAATACGTGCAAAACAGCACACTGACAGTTTCCGAACATAAAACCTTTCCTTCGTGATATACTAAGCTATTTATAGGCTAAATTGCAAATCTCTGAGTTTTTAAGGCTGCTGTGTACTAACCCTATTGGGTTAGCTAACCTCAATGTTAACCTAATCTGAGGACCTTCCAATTGCCCAGACTGGAATGAAACGATGAGCTGAAAGAATCTCCGAATTCGACGAACGGAAGTGAAGTGAGCACGGTGAGATTTTTTCCCGAACGAACTGAAGAGGAGTGAGGAGAGGTAAGAAGGTGGCGAACAAGCTGACAAAGGGTCAAGTGCAGTTTGCGTCGAGGGTGTTGACAACCTGCTGAGAGCCGTCGACGTGTTGTTGTTTTTTTAAGTGCAAGTGATTTTTAATCCTAATGTTTATTCGTGCTGGTTAACATTCGTCCGAGAGATGACCTACCTTCACGAAAACGTTCTGTTGTGATATAGTACATATGTGCTGTTGAAGAGTTGTACCTCGTCGTTTCAATGTTAATTAAAAAAAAATTTCTCCGTCATGAATAGCTGTGTTATTTCGTCACACTATGGAAAAATTTTATCCATTAATTGCAGACTTGGATTTAAAGATTTTTTGTTTCAAATTGTACTCCATAACAGAGAATAAAATTTTACACCTTGGAGTATTTTTCGCATATTGAAAAAGTTTAAACAATATTTTTAAATTTAACTTATTCGGGAAAAAATCTCGTGTAGTGTGTTTTTAAACACACATAAAATCCTTTGGTGGACAAAATTTATGAAACGATTCTTATATATATATATAATATATGTACACTGCTGGCCACTGTAAATGCAACACCCTGAAGGAACATGCAAATAACATGAAATTTACAACATTCATTAGCGGAGGTGAGATATGCAAATGATTAGAATTTCAGCGCAGGACGCACATCACGCGCGCTGTGGCGCCACTTCAAAGCGCTATTAAGGCTTGGAGATTTCGACGATTTTCAAGTTCGGCAATTGTGTTTTTCTTGTGGTTTTTTCAAAAAAAAATCAATTATGCCTCGTCGAAAACAGCGATCATCTTTTGATCAAGTATCCGAGTTCGACAGAGGAAGGATAGTGGCCTACCGAGATTGTGGATTATCTTTCAGGGAAATCGGTAGGTCGTGTTGGACGAACCAAACAACTGTAATGCGGATATGTGATCGTTGGATGCAGGAGGGTACGACGGACCGGCGTGTTCGATCGCATCCACCTCAGCGCACCACTTCACGTGATGACAGGCAAATTGTGCGCATGGCAGTGACGGATCGCTCAGTCACATCACGAACCATAGCACAGCACATGCAGTTTGTAATGCATCATCCAGTGTCTGCGCGGACCATTCGACGCCGTTTACAGCAGAGTGGTCTGTCCGCAAGACGTCCATTGCTTTGTCTACCCTTGACGCAGAACCACAGACGTCTCCGCCGCCAATGGTGCGATGACAGAAGGATCTGGACGGCAGAATGGAATGAAATTGTCTTTACTGACGAGTCACGCTTCTGTCTGCAACACCACGATGGTCGCATTCGAGTCTGGAGACACCGTGAAGAGAGGATGCTGAACAGCTGCGTTATGCACCGCCACACTGGTCCTGCACCGGGTATTATGGTATGGGGCGGTATTGGATATCACTCTCGCACACCTCTAGTACGCATTGCCGGTACTTTAAACAGCCAGCGCTACTCTCCGAGGTGTTTGGAGTCAGTTGTCCTTCCTTACCGTCAGGGCTTGCCCACAGCCATATTTCAACAGGGATAATGCGCGGACCACACGTGGCACGCATTGTCCAACGGTTCTTCGTCAATCGCCAGATTGAATTGCTTCCCTCGCCGCCTCGCTCAGCGGATCTTTCGCCGATAGAAAACATGTGGTCTATGGTTGCTCTACGATTGACCCAGATTTCATCCCCAGCTGCCACAGCAGATCAACTTTGGCAACGTGTGGAAGCTGCTTGGTCTGCTGTACCCCAAGAACTCATCCAAAGTCTCTTTCAATCAACGCCGAAGCGTGTGGCAGCGGTGATCTCCAACAATGGCGACTACTCTGGCTACTGATTTTGGCAGGAACCACACTTCACAGAAGTCTATAAATTTAATATTTGATACTTGGTCAACATGTTATCTACAAAATAAATTTTGTTGTGATATCTCTTGTCTTTCTTGGTGTTGCAATTTGGGTGACCAGTAGTGTAATATATATATATATATATATATATATATATATATATATATATATATATATATATATATATATCTATATATATATATATATATATATATATTTATATATATATTGCATATATATATATTCATATATAGGTGCAGAAAAGTTCAGACAATCTGAAAAAATCATTTTATTGTATTATCAGCATTTATGTAGCTGTAAATAGAAGACGAATTTATCCTAGGTTAACATTGAGGTGAGCGAATCCAATAGAGTTAGTACACACGCAGCCTTAACCACTGATATCAATACAAAAGTTTTTTTTTCGGGCTACCCTTAAACATTTCATTTATTACAATATAAGGACTGACACTTCATGTATATACTGCAAAATGCACTTGGCATCACATGCACTTGTAAACTCACTTTTAATACGATCTGAGAATTTCGCCATTATGTTTATAGAGAAAATATGCGTTTCTTTCGATCAAAAATTCCTCAGCGAACACAAAGATGTCTATCTTTGTGAATAGTTTCAAGAACGAGGAAATAACTTGAATTAATTTCATTAACTCATTAATTTAATCCATGGTATTTGACGCAATTCTTAGACTTGAGCATATTTTTTTTTTCCCTTAATTTCATTATTTTGGCTCTCTACTTGAGTAGCATAACTGAAGCATTAAAACAAATGCAGCTAATCACTAGAAAATAATTTCCAATTCTCTTTTCCAGGAATGATTTATTTCAACAGGCCTTATCTTAATACAGTGTGCTGATTGAAAAGAACGGAAATTAATGTTAATTGAATTAGTTTTTTTTTTTTCACGCTAAAATACACCTGTCACAGAAGTGACGGATAACATTTGTTTTGTGAATTAAAATTCCAAATTAAATTATTTCAGAAAGGAAAAATTAGTTTTTTTTTATTTCACTTCAAAATTTTTAAAAACTTAAAAATTCTGATAATATTAATAGTTATAATATAAATTTGTTAAATTTTATATATATATATATAATATTATATATTATATAGTATATATGGGAACAGAAACAGAATAGGGCTTCGAAATCGTTCAAATAAATAAGAATCGTTTATATGTAGGAAAGAACGAGAACATTTCTAGAAATTTTGTAATGTTTGCTGTGTTTCTTTCTTTAATGGTTAATTTAAGATATTCGATGGGATTTTTTCTTTCCTTTTATTTACTAATGTCGAAAGCTACATTTTGTTTGTAATGCACCCAACAATTTATATTTTTATCAGATTTTTGCCTGTTTCATATCTATGGAACTGATTTCAGAAACAGCACAGAACTAAAAAACGAAATATAAGTATCCGAAAATTAGGTTACGATTTTGCTTTATAAATATGTATTTCTTAAATATTTTTCTTTTAAAAAATCAATCGGCTGAAAATGTTTTTTTTATTTTGTTAAATTCCGAATTCGTTATCAGGGGGAAAAAATTATAAAGAAAAAACTTAATAACAACAAAACAATACGTAGCAAATCATCATTTTTTTACGTAAAAAAACGTTATAAACATTTCTGAGTAAAATTATGCCATTTACCACTTGAAGGAAAGAATTTATTACCAAACCAGAGTGATTTTTCAATCATAAAGGATTTTAAACTTATTTAATTTGTCATATTTTAATATTCTTCTCTTAAATCTTTATATATATATATATATATAATATAAGAGCTTGTCTGTTTGTTTGTCCGCTATAGAATCATAGACTGTTTCACCCCACCGGGACCAAATTCGGCACAGTTAATGTTTAGGACCCGAGAAACTTAAATCAGGAAAAACGAAATTTGGGGCTTAATTAGTTTTTTTAAATTAATTATTTAATGTTTTTTGTGCCCGATAGAAGTGCGTCTACCCCCTGTGGATTCCCCTCGACCAGCTGCGTTAAGAGGGGTGGTTGAGAATGACGGAGGGGGGGTGTCAAATTCCAATGCGCGGGAGAAAGGGTTGGGAATGACCTTAAAATCAGACGAAGGTCCGCAGGCTCAAAGTTTCTTTCTTCTTATTGTTTGTATATCATTTCAGTAGAAACGGGCTAAGCGCATTCTGTCTGGCCAGATGAACATGAAGAGCGGGAGGGCAGCTCAGTATTTTTTTGATGGAATGCATGAAATATTTTATATCTATATATCTACCCGGGCAACGCCGGGCAATAATGCTAGTATATATATATATATATATATATATATATATATATATATATATATATATGTGTTGTGTGTGTGTATATATATATATATATATATAGGTAAATGAAAATACAAATGCATTTAAACAAAAAGTAGTACTAGGTAAAAAAATGAGGCAATATTCCTGTGTGCGAGCGACATTTTGAAGAAAAAAGGATTATTATAGCAGCTCAAGATCTCAAAATTGCTTTTTTAAATACATCAGTTTATTATATATTAAATACGTACGTTAGCTTTCTGTAAAAAAACCAGAATATATAAATCATATCTATTAAAAATATTATTTTTATGCTTTTATATTATGGTTAATGTATGTATTTCTGTTTTTTTTTACGACTGTGTTAAAATATTCGCTTTTCTTCCATAAAATTTTCGAAAAAAGCCCATTTGCAAAAATACTGCGTAATAATACCTTAATGAGCATCGCATTTAAATTCTACTGTTTTGAGCAATATTGCAGTTAAAAAAGTAAAATATTCAGACTAAAAAATAAAGATACGTTCTCTAAGTTGTCTTAATTTCCTTTTAACGATTAATTTCATATTCAAAGGACAATGTAGTTATTCAAAGAGGTGAACGTGTCAACGTAAGGCAGTGTTAGTAGTTTGGTGAGCATAAATTACCGATAAGTAGATGGAATGACCTCTTATCATCTTCTTCAATTCATCATTATCCTTTTCATTTATTAACAGTTGTTACTGTTCAGCATTGATTCACCTTTCTATATAAAGATGGCAAGCACCTGTAAAATTGTTTTGCTTGTTGTTTAAAAATTATATTTATTATTTTTTTAATTAATAGCTTAAAGTTTAATGTTTAAATTGGTAAATTTCTTTCTTGAATTTTTAAGAATTTTGGATTTAATTTGTTTATACATTTATTGCTTTAACCTAATAGAACTTTTATTATTTATTCTCTTCATTTTAAAAAAAGACTGATGCATTTTGGGTAATTTTCAAGCTGATTTTGATTAGTTGTTCTAGGATTATGGTGAGATTTTCTCTTGAAAACGCTTTTTTGCTACTATTCTAGTTATTCTTTCTTTCATTCTTTTGACAAATTCCAATTACTTTATTTTAAAAATCGAAACATCCAGGTTATTTGTAAATCACATTATTGCATTTTATTTAAAACGTATTTATGGCAAATAACTAATGGATTTCCTTAAAACTATTCAACCACCATTTTGGTAAGTAAATTCTAGCTTATTATTGAAATTAATTCCCATTGCATCGCCAGTTGTATTATTATAAATTCCATTAACAAAGTAATCTTATTAACTAATTGGAAAGTTTGTGTATGTTCTTTCTATTCTTTATGTCAGTTATCAATTTTCCTATTCTTAAATATTGTTCTTTTTATTTTCTCTATTCTTAAATATCTTAATGATCGTACAGTTACTACAGGTTATTTTTGGAATACTAATACGTAATCAGCATTTCTTCAATTCACGATAAATTAAATGGGTGGCTACATGTTTCGTACTTTAATAGTCATCGTCATCGGTAGTAGCATTAGAATGTAATTGTCGTTATGATCATGACACTAGTGAATTAGCAACAATCACATCTAATGGCTTCCCGTCCTGAAGATGAGCTGTAGCAGTTTAAAACATGCATCATCCAGGGCAACAATCAGACCTAATTCTTCTCGTCTGATGATAATCTATTAAGTAGTTCGAAATATGTAGTCATCCTAGCGACATCATATCTAATGATTCTCGGCCTGACGATGAACTATTAAGTAGTTTGAAACATGCAGTCATCCTGGCTACAATCAGACATAATGCTTCTTGTCCTGATTTAATCTATTAAGTAGTACGAATTATGTAGTCATATCCTAGCGACAATCATATCAAATGCTTCTCCGGGCCTGACGGTGAGCTATTAAGTAGTACTACATATGTAGTCATCTGCGCCAATCAATCTAATGCTGTCTTCGTGGTGACGATGAACTATTCAGTAATTTGAAACATGTAGTCATCCAGGTGAAAATAACATCTAATGCTCCTCAGACTGACGATGGACTGTTAAGTCGTTCGGAACGTGTAGTCATCCTTTTTAATTTGGGATTTGAAGAAGTGTTGATTACATTTCAATAATCAATTATTTGATCACATTCTTGCTTGTCTTAATATTCAACAGAGTTTGCAAAAGCATAGATGAAATGTTTACTACAACCTCGAAATTCTCTTTAAAATGTACTTTTTTTAAATAGCTTTTTTTAAAATGCCTTTTTTTAAATAAGCTGATTATTTTATTTGTCTGATTTCGTATCGCAACTCTTACAAAATATCTTGCGATTATTTCATAGCACTTTCTAGTGACTGCGTGATAAAAAAAGAAAACAGTGCACGTACATTTTATGACAGAAGTTCAGCAAAACAAATCAGCAAGGGGTTGGAGATAAATAGAAGCTTTTTTAAATTCGAAGAGAATTGGAAGGTTGGGGGCATAGCCATCTGAGGCAAATGACGACAGTTACTAGAGTGCGGATAAGGCCGAGATATTGAGATATGAATAATCAATAAAGAGACCTAACTGTAGTAGTTGGGGTCATCATTTTATGGCTAGAATCGGCGTGCAGGGATCATGTTTTAGTGGAGCACAGCCATCACCATTTTTCATCGAACGACTCATCTCACATCGATTGTCGTCCATGCAAAACTAAGATATGAGTATGTTTGACAAAGTGTTTTAATTACTAGTCATACAAATTATGATTATGATATTATTATTAATATTTGTTTATTGTCCGACTGCTTTCCTCTGCAAGAGTTTAATTAGTCGCTGTAACAACACTTTATTTGGGTGACTTAAACTCATTCCGTAATGATTTTTATGGGAGACTTCCGCAAAACACATGTTCCATGTTGTTATTTTTGTTTCTAATTAAGTTCTAGGATTAAGTCCAATATAGGCGTCGGGCTTAGTGCAGCTCCGGTTTATAATAGCACCACAGGGGTCGGATTCCGAACTTGGCTAGGTGCTAGTCCACAGTTTTGACAGACACCGTCAGGGGCGACATCTAGGGGGATCGTACCTTCCCTACCTACTGACCTCATAGATGGACTTTCCGGTCTACGGATTTAACGTGCCCATATCCGGCCAAGACACGAATGATTCGTATTAAAGTAGTTAGCCAAGCCGAATTGAAATATTAATTTGATAAGACATAAAGAAGTGCTTCTCCTCCAAGCATTGATTATATCCTGATAAAGAAAGCAATACTGGCTTTTATAATACCCGAAAATGCTTTTTTCGTTAATTAAACTCAAATCTTACCCATATCTGGCCTAGACACAAAATGATTCTATTAAAAGTAGGTTAGCCAAGCCGAATTAAAATATTAATTTGATAGGACATAAAGAAGTGCTTCCTCCAAGCATTGATTATATCCTGATAAAGAAAGCAACTACTCTGGCTTTTATAATACCCCGAAAATGCTTTTTTCCGTTAATTAAACTCAAATCTTAGCCATATCCGGCCCTAGACACAAAAATGATTCCTTATTAAAAGTAGTTAGCCAAGCCGAATTAAAATATTAATTTGATAGGACATAAAGAAGTGCTTCCTCCAAGCATTGTTATATCCTGATAAAGAAAGCCATACTGGCTTTTATTAATACCCGAAAATGCTTTTTTTCGTTAATTAAAACTCAAATCTTACCCATATCTCCGGCCTAGACAGCAAAATTCTTCCTATTAAAAGTAGTTTAGCCAAGCCGAATTAAAATATTAATTTGATAGGACATAAAGAAGTGCTTCTCCAAGCATTGATTATCTCTAATACAAGAAAGCATACTGGCTTTTATAATACCCGAAAATGCTTTCTTCTCTGTTAATTAAACGCAATCTTACTCATATCCGGCCAAGACCACAAAATGATTCATATTAAAAGTAGTTAGCTTAGTCGAAATGAAATATTAATTTGATAGAACATAAAGAAGTGCTTCCTTCGTGCATAAAGCATGCTTATCTGATGATAGAGAAAGCAATACTGGCTTTATAATATCCGAAAATGTTTTCTTTCCGTTAATTAAACGCAAATCGTACCCATATCCGGCCAAGACACAAATGATTCATATTAAAAGTAGTTAGCTTAGTCGAAATGAAATATTAATTTAGTAGAACATAAAGAAGTGCTTCCTTCATGCATAAAGCATTGCTTATCTGATGATAGAGAAGCAATACTGGGCTTTTATAATATCCGAAAATGTTTTCTTTCCGTTAATTAAACGCAAATCTTACCTATATCCGGCCAATACACAAAATGATTCATATTAAAAGTAGTTAGCTAGTCGAAATGAAATATTAATTTGATAGAACATAAAGAAGTGGCTTCCTTTCATGCATAAAGCATTGCTTATCTGATGATAGAGTAAAGCAATACTGGCTTTATAATATCAGAAAATGGTTTTCTTTCTGTTAATTAACGCAAATCTTACCCATATCCGGCCAAGACACAAAATGATTCATATTAAAAGTAGTTTGCTTAGTCGAAATGAAATATTAGTTTGAGTAGAACATAAAGAAGTGCTTCTTCATGCATAAAGCATGCTTATCTGATGATAGAGAAAGCAATACTGGCTTTTATAATATCCGAAAATGTTATCTTTCCGTTAATGAAACGCAAATCTTACCCATATCCTGCTAGACACAAAATGATTCTTATTAAAAGTAGTGAGCCAAGTCAAATTGAAATATTAATTTGATAGGACATAAAAAAGGTGCTTCCCTCCATGCCGTAAAGCATGGCTTATCTTTTGATAAAGGAATTCCATACTGGCTTTTATAATACCCGAAAAGGCTTTCTTTCCGTTAATTAACAGCACATCTTATAACGTTTCTTCTTTTTGTATCTTTCTATAGCATTTTATTTTCCCTGTTTACAATTTTGCACCCCCATTAATTCTAAGCCGGCGGCGTAATCTATTTTCAATACTCTAAATCTCGAGTCTCGCATCGACATAAAAGAAAAGCCCTTTCCTATTCTAAGTCTAGATCTCCTAAATTCCTAACACCTTAACACTTAAAAGAAATGCGCTGAATACATTTGAAGTGATACGTTTTCCTAAGTTCATTTAGAATTGAGTTCGTTTCCAAAAGAAAGAGGAAAACTCCGAATAAGAAACAGGGAGTTTATTCCTCACCTTTTAAGAACGAGAGAGGAAAAAAAATTATTTCTATTTAGACACTGATGGAGAGCAGATATGCGAATGATATCATTCAACAAAAATCCTCTGTTTTCTCTCCATTAGGAAAATTTATTGAATAGTGCAAACGTTTGTATGCCTTTGTTGTTCCTTTAAAACTCCTTTTTTCGTCGCTGTAGACTATTTTGTACAATTTTTATGCGTCTCCGGGGAAATACGCTATTAACTAGGAATAGGGCTTTTTTTTAAAGGGAAAAGAAATGGTGTAATCATGTGAATGAAAGAAAGTAAACTTGGTAATACAAACAAGGGGATCGTGCAGAAATTCCGTGTTATCGATATTCTGTTGTTTGTTTTTGTTTGTGTTTTCTAAACAAAAATTTTTTGCATGATTAATACTTTAAACAAGCAAATTTGAAGTAAGTCCAAAATATGTAAATTTTAGAGTGTTCCAGAGCTTTTGCTTTATGTTATGCTTTATTTTCTCCATTGCAGCTTTGATGTCGTACTCGCGATATATTTGTATAATTCCAAAGGAAAGCAAAGTAAATACAGACTTTGCTAGATGTAAAGAATTCTAGATTATTTTCTCTCGTTTTCCTCATAGACGATAAGTGGTAACCGTTTAAAGCCGCTGTGTACTAACCCTATTGGATTCGCTCACCTCGATGTTAAACCTATGCAGAAAATTTGGCTACTATTAACAGCTTAATAAATGCTGATAATCCAATGAAAATGGTATTTTTAATTAACCTGAACTAGTCTGCACCTTGCAACAGGATTCATTTTACAAATTTCATCACCAAAGGAATTGATAAGCGTTTAAAACACACTAGACCAGATTTTTCTTCCCCGAAAAATTTAAATTTTAAAATATTATTTGCCTTGTAAAGAAAAAAAAACGAAAAATGAACCAAAGGGTAAAATTTCTTTCTCTATTATGGAGTGCTTTTTATGAATCTTCTTCAATCAAAATCGGCAGTCTTGGAGCACATTTTCTCCATAGGTTAAACATTTAAGTGAGCGAATCCAATAGGGTTAATACCAGCAGTCTTAACCCCCTGTTCGTTAACTCCCTTGGTTCCAGAGTGCATTGGAACCAGAAATTTCCAGAATTGCATTTCAACCTAACGCGTGCAATCCATTACCGACAGCTTAGTGGGTCGACTTGATTCATGCTCCTAACTGTAATCTTGTCTATAAACAACTATTTTTAGGCTTTATTATCAACAGCTGAATGCCCGTGCTTCGCTACGGAGTACATTCAAATTGAATACAACGGACAATGTATGCAATTAATGCCCCAATATACGTATATATATATATATATATATATATATATATATAATATATTATCTATATATTATATATATATATATATATGATATATATATATATATATATATATATGATATAATATATATATATATATATATAATATATATATATATATAATCATAACGGATAATTTTTAGACAAAATAATGTAGAAGAAAATATTCAAATTAAATTCTTTAAAAACTTCCATTTCCAATTAATATTTCTTTTGTCAATTTATTTCGTTGTTATAGCACGTGACGCAAATTAGTTTATAGTATCATAAAAAGAAAAGAAACCACGTGATCGGCATTTAATAAATTAAAATTCTAAATATTAATCTTTAAAAAAATCACCAAAAATCAGAAAATGGAGGTAAAGATTCGAAAAAGATAGCATTTTAAAACAATTTTATGATCTTCTTGTTATATAAATTTTATAACCCTCGGATTATTACCTTTAAATGCAAAACTTAAAAGAAGTTACAAAAGCAGCTTAAAAATTTCATTTTTAAAAATCTAAAAAGAATTTTTCATAAATCTTTCTTAGTGCACCCTACACTATAAGCAAAATCGCCATGCAAAAATTTCAGCCCTTTAGGTCCAGCCGTTGGTCTATGCGATATCTGTCAGTCCAGTCGACGGAACTGTTTTATATGTATACAATTTATATATATAAATATATTGTTCCACTAAATTGGGCCATTCCATCACTATATTATAGATGAATGGCCAACTGTGACAATCTGACAGTTTTGCGCAATCAGCTATGATGTCGCGTAGTTGCTGATAGAGGATGAGATTGGCATAAAAAGAATTGTTGGATGATTATATATCTGTTATTTATACAGTTTTTAAGAGGGAGTGCATATTTCAAAGAATCAAATATTTTAGGATTTGAATACAAATACTGAAAATTCATCTGTGTTATTTAAATATCAGGACATATTGAAAATATAGGAAGATTATTCTCGACGGTTGGGGACAAAGAATTGAGATCATCTCAGCGAGGAAAGTATTAAATCGATATTAGCAGTAACGTATAATTTTAAAAATATATAGCGTAAGCGATCTCAAAAAAATATGAGACCTGTGGTGGAGTAAAGACCGTACTACTATTGTCTTTCTAAATAGTAATTATTCCTATTAGACATTAGTATTATGGGTTGTAAAGATAGGTGGTTTTCCTTTATTTAAAAAAAGGGAATTATATTAAATAAGAAGAACATTCTTTTTTCCCAAATTGTATTTTTATTACTTTAATAAATAAGTAAATTATGTTGGTTAGCATCCGTAGTGCACGTTGTCTCATATGAAAGCCTTTAATCTATACATATAAACAGTCCGTGACTGACTGACTGACTGATAGATAACGCCAGACCAAACAACTGGACCTAAAGGGCTGAAATTTTGCATTGCGATTCTTCTTATAGTGTAGGGGGTGCACTGAGAAAAATTTTGAAAAAATTCTTCTTAGATTTTTTAAAATTAAATTTTTAAAACCTGTTTCGTAACTTTTTAAGTTTGCATTTAAAATAATATCTGACGATTATAACATTTATATCACGTGAAAGATCATAAAGTTCCTGCAAAATGAAGTTTTTTTTCGAATGTTTACCTCTTTTTCTAATTTTTGGGGAATTTTTAAAGATTAATTTTCAGAATTTAATTAATTAAATGCTGATCACGTGGTTTTTCTTTTTGTCATTAAATTAATTTTGCATCACGTGCATATCAACGAAATAAATTTACAAAAAATATTAAATACAGTAAAAGATAAAATTTAACCACCAGACAAAGTGAGATGGAAGTTTTTAAAATTTTAATTCAAAATAGTATGTTTTATGGATATTAAACATGCAAAGTATTGCATACATTAACCGTTACATTTAATTTGAATATTTTCTTCTACATTCTTTTGTGTATAAAGATATCCGTTACGATTTTTTTACGAATATATATTTTTTGGCATTAATTGCATACATTGACCGTTGTATTTAATTTAATGCACTCCGTAGTGAAGCACGGGTATTCAGCTAGTTAACATAAATTCTATCTGACAATGTCCAACAGCGAATCTGTTCTTGTATTGTTCCCAACGTGGCAGCTACATAGTCTATTCGATTTTCAATCAAATGACACCGTCAATTAGTTGGCCTCATTATTATGGGAGCACTATACAGGTGAGTGTTATGAAAACATCAACTTAAAACTAGTCCGGAACATCCGATTTAAAACTAGACGGAACTGGTTTGCTTTGCTCCTGCGCGCCCAATTAAAAGCGGTGGCGCGGCAATGAATGCGTGCGCATGGACATTCTCCAGAACTTCTTACAAAGTTTTAAAAAAAAACGTTGCAGCAAAAAAAAGGTGTGGCAATTTGAATTTTCCGGCTGAAGAACGTTATGTGAAGTCAGTCTTTCGAATTTTCTTCGGCGAGAGTGTCCATCGATGTTCTTATAGAACATCGTGCTTTCTGAATCGTGCTTTCTGAAGCACGTGGTTGCTCATCGTGCTTTCTGAAGCACGTGGTTGCACGTGTAGCACCAAAGTAATGTAATTAATCTACGAAGGGTTTACGAAGAAGTGATCTAGCTTATGTAAGCCAAGTTCTTGCGCAATGTGTTGTATAGATTTGTACAAATGCGGAATTGACCAAAGTAATGGAATCAAGACCTCCTAATGCTTCTTGGTCTTTTGAGGAAGAATTGTGATGTCCCCTTGCAAATAATTTTTTTTGCTCTCTTAGCTTAAGTCTTAAATAAAGTGTGGTAAGTGAATTCTAGCTTTATTCTTTTATTTTTAGTGCAATGTGCTGATCTTTTATAATCATGGCCACAACAATAATCATTAACAGTGATCCAACGTAACGCCCTAATTGCAGCATTGTCCTGGACAAGCAAGTAGGAATAGAACCTACAACTTGGCAGTCGACCCATAGGCTAAAGCACTGCGCTACCTGGCCGGTAAAACTTCATATCTAAAATTAACCTTTTTTATTTATTCAGTAGAACAATTACAATTCCTATCCGATTTAACTAATTTCGTAATATATTCTATAATAATCTACAAGGTGCGGCTATTATTTCCAGGACTGATCAAATAACTGCAGAAAATATTACATGAAATGCATACTCATTTAATATGTTTCGAAGTAACTCCCACCTGACGTAATGCACTTCTGTGCTCGGTTGTGCTCGGAAACAACTTTTAAAGTCCTCTTTCAGAATGCCCTTTAATGTGCACGTCACCGTTTTCTTAATGGCTTCGACATCCTCAAATCTTGTTCCGTTCAGCAAATTGGCCCAGAATGAGTTCGTGGAGATGCAGCATCTTCCATACTCTCCGAACTTAGCACAGGCAGACGTTTTCCTGCTTCCAAACCGAAAGATTTGTTGAAGGGAACAAGATTTGAGGATGTAGAATCCATCATTAAAACGGTGACATTCACATTAAAAAGCATTCCGAAAGAGGACTTTGAAAGTTGATTCCGAAACTTTATACAGCCGAGCACAGAAGTGCATTACGGCAGGTGGAAGTTACTTAATGTTAAATGAGTATGTATTTCATGTATATTTTCTGGATTTATTAGATCAGTCCTGGAAATTAATGACCACCCCTTGTATTTTGTTCAAAGCCCTTGTTTATTATTTGTTCTACACAGACTTACTTGAGCCATAATCACAACGATTCAGTTCATTAATATTCCGTTAGACTACGATTTCATTTACATAGCTAAGCAGTTCAGTTAATTTACATTTGAATGAAATTCCTTTTCTTAATGGGAGCTTAATATCTCGTATTCGAAATTAACCTTTCGCTTACGGGGCCATTTTTCCGATTCTCTCTTTGGAACGGGGAAATTTCATACCTCCTTTGTAGAACGGCCATTAGGGAGGTTTATATATATATATATATATCTATATATATATATATATATATATATATATATATATATATATATATATATATATATAATATATATATATAATATATATATATATATATATATATATATATATATATATACATATATATATAATATATATATATATATATATTATATATATATATATATAATATTAAAAACTAGTAATTTCTTAATTCAACAATCTTAACATTTAAAAACCTATTAATTCCTCACTTTACTTATTCCAAATTACAAAACCTTTTTTAATTCCCTGAAACAGGTATTTTCCCTTGGGCATTCGTGTTAAAATCCAAGAGATATTCTAAATTTTAGCATTGTCATCCCAGTAAACTTATATAGAAATCCCATAATAATAGCCTTTGTAACCCCAGGCAATATTATTAAAGATGGCTGACTTTTTACCGAAATTAAGCTCGACGCGGCGTGGCTACCGAATTAGATCAGATCAGAGCATCAACAAATAACTTTATTACCAATCAAAATGTAAGTCACACCTCTGTGTCACGTGATGGAATGACTTTATAAACTATCCTGGTGTCTAAAATTAGACACACTCTGTAAGAATCGGTCTGTCATATAATCCCGGGCGGACGACTTGGAAAACTTAATAAAATGCCTTAGATTCAATTAGTACTGTGGTTTCTGTGTCTGCGTTGGGAGTCTTTGCGGGAAAATGCTCGGTTTGTCATCATGTGTATCGGCGACGTAATCCACTCTGGCCTGTATTTGTTCTTCCATGTCGCCGATATTACAGGAAAGTCGGCAGCATTCTCACCTGCTGCGACCACATCCCACAGGGAGTTCCAGGCCGTAAGTTTTACGGTTGCTGTTTGCGGTCTTCGGTCAGGAGAATAAGTTTCACGCTGTGGGCTTTATGTGTCAAGGTCGAGGTCTCCTCTTTCCCCGTCAATTTCCGTCGTAGTATGTGTGCATCGAAGATTGTGCGCGACTTTTTTTTTTTTCTTCACAGTTGTGTAGCTGCTTTTGCTTCTGACTTCAACTTCGAGTGAATCTTTGCGATTGTGTTCTCCAGTGCTCCGTGTGATAAATTCTTCAACGATTGTCGTCAGAAATAATCCCCACCATTCAAAATCATCGAGGTGTTCTTGTGTGTGAATTTAATTAAGCCGGTATGCAAGCCCTAGCGCTGTACCGTGAATAAATAAAAATAAAATTTGTGCAACCGAGAATTTTACAGTAACAAGACAAGCATCACATGACAGGTTGTATGTCTCCCATCATAAACTTTTAAAATTGTGTAGTAAACTATGATTATATGATATTATATTCTTGTTTTAAATTGAAATTAATTGTGATATTGTGTTAAACTTATAAGATGGAAGATAAATCTATAAAGACAGAATTTCAGGGGGAAGATAAAATTGAGACAGAATGCAAGGACGATTTTCAACTTGAATATGTAGAGAGGGAATTCAGGGATTTATTCCTTTTGACCCAGAGGGGGGAATGAAATTACAAAAATGGCTTGCCTATATTGAGCAGAAATTTTCCCAAGCAATGTTCCAAATGAACAAAAAATAAAAAGGATTTCAAAATTTCTCAGGGGAAAGGCTCTAACAATTTTGTAAATAATTGCCTAGACATCCAAGATTGGACAGAATTAAAAGACACTTTGCAAGAATTATTCTTTGAGGCAGATAGCGTGGAATTCTCTGAATTTTTCCAATTTGAAATTTGAATATAATGATGACTTAACTAAATATTTTCATAAAAAATTGATGTAGGAAAGAGATTGGGTTATCACAGAAATTAATACTAGAAGGCCTAACACAAGGCCTAAATGCTCAAATGAGAATGACCCATAGCTGCAAATCCTCCTCAAACCACAACAGAATGGATAGAGTTGGCTAATAAGCTAAACCAAAATAAATAATGAAGAAAACAAACTAATCAAGGGGATCGGGATAACTTTTTTAACACTAGATTTGAAAATAGGAACCAATTACGACAGAATTATTACAACCAACCTCAAGTTAGGATGAATTATAGCCACACTCACCAATTTAGACAAAATTACTCTTCCCAGCCTCAATTTAGACCTAATAATAATCAACAAACTCAGTTTAGACCTAATTATATTCAGCAGCAACAATTCAGGACAATGGCAACCCAGAGATCAAGGTTGAATAGAAATTTTGCACCCAATCCCAATAACCAAATTAATCACCACAAACAATATGCAGACTTACCAACTAGACCCTGTCGAAAATGTTCTAACTTTGGCATAAGTAATGCTTATCATTGGGAACAAACTTGCTCTATTAATGAGAGATTTGATAAGATGTCGGTGTCAGACATAAACATCATTATGAGGAACCTGAATTTGAAAGAGATCAGGCGCCAGAATGACAATACTGTCATTGAGGGGGAAACATTATCAGAAATAATAGGGTTGACAAAACAAAAGACATATAGAAAATGAGGAAACAGAATTTTTTAAATTGTGTGATTGACACTGCTCGACTATTAGTCTGATGTCACAAAACTGGTCAAGCAATGTCACTGAAATGCTATTCAAGCTCTCCAATTAAGGTCAGGCAAGCTGAGGGTGAAATCTTAATTACAACTAAATGTGTATTAACTTTGAGAATAGGGAAATAATTAGAAACATTTCTGCATATGTTTTGGGACAATGACTTGCCTTATCTTATTCTGGGACTTCCTGAGTGTAAGAGTTTAAATTAGTAATTGATTGTAACCAATTGTGTGTGTATCAACATAGAATTGCTTTGAAAATGGTTAATATTTGTGATATAAGTAAAATTTCATTACACCTACAAATAAATGTGATAATAAGTATGTGGATAATAATAGTAATGGTCATGAAATTGAAGGTTTCTGATATGTTTAACCTTATGAAGAAAATTTCGCAGAAAAGAAAATGATATTGTCTGTATTGATTATGATGTAAATTGACAATTTTAATGAAGCTCTGGTGAAATCAAGCAGAAAGTAATCCAAATTATGAAATGTTGACATTAATGATCAAATCAAAAATTTAGATGTTTGATAGGGAATTAAAGAATTATGCACAAAATAATAGACTGTTTTCAACTAACAAATATGACATAGGCAAAATAAGGATGGAACCCCAAAGAATAATCCTAAATTCTGATTTACCAGTGAGTCTAAGAGCATTACAGGGACTTCGCCAACTGAGGAAAAGAGATCAGGACCCAAATTAAAAATTTGTTAGAAGCAGGAATCATAAAAGAATCACATAGTTCATACTCAAGTCCTGTGACTTTGGCAAGAAAAGCGAAATGAGGGAAAAACTAGACTTTGGTATTGATTTCAGAAACTAAATTTAATTACTAAGACAGATGCAGAACCCTTACCCAGAATTGATGATATTCTAAGATAATTAAGCAGAGCTAATACTTTTCAACTTTAGACCTTACCCCCGGGTATTGGCATGTACCCGTCCACCCAAAAGATACTGAGAAATTGGCATTTGCCACTACTTTTGGCTTATACGAATGGCTAAGACTCCCATTTGGTTTAAAGAACGCCCCTGCAATATTCAATAGGACTATCAGGAGAATTTTAGATAAATATAAAGTTAACTTTGCTGCCACTATTTCGATGATATTATAATTTTTTCAGACTCCAAAGAACAACACCTTGAACATTTAGAGATACTATTTAACCATTTCAAAAAGAGAATATCAAGTTAAAATTAACTAAATGTACTTTTCTGCAACAACAAATTAATTTTCTTGGATATAATGTAACAAATGGGAAAAATTGCCCCAGACAACATTAACATTGAAAGATAAAGTGTTTGAAACCACCAACTAATGTAAAAGAACTCCAAAGATTCTTGGGCACAATAAATGTGTATAATAAGTTTATTCCAAAATATGCAAAAGTAAGACAGCCATTAAATACATTATTGAAAAAAGGGGTTAAAAATGGGATGGTCAGACAGGTGCCAAGAAGCTTTTGAGGATCTTAAGAATTTATTGAGTTGTAAACCAATATTGCAATTGTATGATGTAAACAAAGACTGTCATTTATTGTGGATGCTAGTAAACAACAGGTTGGAGCTGTTTTTAAAACAGCCAGGTGAAGATGGGGTGTTGCATCCCATAGCATATCACTCTCGTGTATTAAAGGACTATGAGGCAAATTATTCTATTACTGAACTTGAGTGTTTGGCAATTGTGGACAGTTTAGACAGGTATTATCATTATCTCCACGGGAAAAAGTTCACAATTCACACAGACCATGCTGCCTTAGTTTGGCTTAAAATGTGAAAAATCTTCGAGGTCGACTCTTTCGCTGGTCATTAAAACTAAGTATGTTTCGACTATGAAATTAAATACCAGAAGGGAACTGCAAATATTGAAGCTGACATGCTTTCAAGGAACCCTATTCTAGAACCTAAAACCCAAATAAACCATTAATTGAACTAAGAAAAATTGTAGAATTTCAAAATAAAGACAATGTACAGGGACTAAATATAAAAAACTAAATGAATGTAATCTACATGAGAAAGAAAGGATTTATAAAAATTGTAGTACCATTTTCATTGAGGTTAGAAATTTTAAAAAGAGCCCACGAGGATTATGGACACCCTGGAATAAATAAAACAATGCAATTACTCACACCCCAATATTATTGGCCCAAAATCCATGAGGACATTAGTAATTATGTTAAACATTGCCATACTTGTCAATTAAACAAAAAGAAAAGACAGAAAAGGTTTGGATTGCTGCAAGAAGTACCTCCGACAGACCAACCCTTTGAGTGCTTAAGTTTAGACACAGTAGGCGGATTTAATTACTATAATTCCACAAAGAAATATTTACATTTGATAATTGACCATGCAACGCGTTATATTTGGGCTTTTGCCCATCAAAAAGCGTAACTACTGAAAACTTATACGAATTGCTTAAAACAAATATTCCAAATTCAAACACCAAAAAATTGCTAACCGACAGAAATGCAGCTTTTACATGTTCAAAGTTTAGAAGATTTTTAGAGCATAACAATGTGCAACAATTACTTACCTCGAGTCATCATCCACAAACGAATGGGAAGGTAGAGAGGGTTAATCAAACAATAATTACTAGATTAAGGTGCAAAGTACATAACCTCGACAAGCAAAACTCCTTGGACAACCCTATTAAATGAAGTAATAATGAATACAATCATACGCCTCATTCAGTCACCCAAATGACCCAGCTTACCTACTTTTTGGAATATTACCTTATGAACCTCATGTTAAAAAACAAGATTTTTATCCTCAGGTAGATGAGGCGAGAAAATTAGCTAAAGAAAGGACAATTAATTACCATAATAGGAATAAAGTAAAATATGATGCACGTTTTGTAGAATTCTAAATTTAATGTTGGAGATTTAGTGTTATTCGAAGAATTTCACTATCCTAATACTAGAAAATTAAGCTCACCCTATTCTGGACCTTACACTATTCTAAAACAAATGTCAAAAGTTAATTACGAAATTGATAGACCAAACTTTCACACTAAACGAGATTCTGAAATTGTCCATGCTTGCAGATTGAGATATTATAATGCACCAGAGAGCTTAAAACTACACCACGAATAATGACAAACATTAGATCCATTTTCTTTCTTTTCTATGTGATGCTTAACATCATTATATTTTTTTAAATCGATATAATTAATTATGTGTTGTCCTACTAAAGGTATATAAAAAAAAAAAAAAAACTGTCTAACTTAAACTTTCTTCTTAAGAATACTATTATATGTGAATTTTTTTTTGGATCTCAATTTAAACACCGGCTATGACAACTCTACTTCTTTAACCTTTCAGTAAATTTCCTATTTCTTGAAAAAACACTTTCCTATCACCCAACTCTACAAGCGCGTTGGATGTCGTCCCAACTGTTTAAGATCTTATTAATTTTTTTTTACTATTTGTTTTAATTCAACAACTCAGTCACTTAAAGTGCTGAAGATCATATGCTTGAGTAATGACTAAAACAGGGCTGGGATGGCCACTCCTTTTGTCCTCCCATTTCTATATATTATACTCCCACAGATATGACAACTGCACCTTTTCCTTTTTCTCCATCTGTGTACTATGCAAGATGCTGTTTTCCAACGCAGTCATATTCTGTCGGAGATTAACGGTTAGTCCACTGTACGGCTAAAAGACTCTTCCTCCTTATTAGTCAGAGAACAATATGGAGAAAGAAAACCCACTTGTTACATAAACACAACCCTCACTGCTTCAGAGGTAGAATTAAAGAATTTGAGGACTAAGAGTTTGGGTAACACACATACAACAAGGTACCTTCAACACAAAAAATTGGATATCCACGTAGAATTAAATAAGTGTACACAAATGAATAGTAAATAGATAATTTGAAAATAAAATGAAAAAGTATTGAGAATAAATAAAGTTAGCATAAATAGAATAAGTATAATTAAAGAATATTGAATAGGAATTTTGGAATGAATAAATATTGTCGAAATAAAATGATATAAGAAATGATGAAATGAGAATAAGAAATATAAATGATATTGAAAAGAGATTTTTTTTTTTGTTGATAATAAAGTAATATTGAAATAAAGGCGACTAATGGATATTAAGCAAAAAATAATGAGATAAATAAAGATACGAAAACTAGATAATGAGTGATATGTTTTGTAATTTTTATATACAATTGATATATTTGAAGTGTGATTTTATTAAATCTTGTGATTTTTATTGAAAGTGTGATTTTTATTATAAACTGTGATTCTTATTATATAACTGAAGAACTATTTTTCTTGATATGTAAACAAACCAAAATAATGTTATGTTTTATGTATTCTACATTGGTGAAGCAAAAATAGGAAACAGCAACACAAAGACTGTGATTTTTTAATTGGTGTATTTTCCTCAACATACTAATGACTGTGAAAGGACTAAAAATGTTGCACAGATAAATCATTACAAGATAAGTTAATAAATTTTTTTTGGACTCACTCCATAGTAGTGAACGTTGAGGAAGAATTTTTGAATTTTTCATCCTGTTATCAAAGTCAACTTCATTTACTTAATTTTTGTTTGTTTTTGATATTTTTATTACTATGTTTTGTACTTTGTATTATTCAAATCGAGATGATGGTAGATATTGTATTAAATGTATGTTTATAGTGAAAAATTTTGGTAGTTTACAAATTTTTGGTTATGTTAATTGATTTTTTTTTTGAGATTTTGTTGTGTGGGGAGACGTCCCTATTCAACAGGTTTCAAATACATACTTATGTAGAATCTTCAATTTAATATTATGTGTCCTTCTTCTTAGTGATTTTATATATATTTTTCAGTAAATTTGATAATGTTGCTATGTCAGCTCATCACGTGATCTTTAAAAATGTTTTTCTTGCAATTTAACTTTAATTGAACTTGATACGTTAACTTATTCCAAATTTTTAATGCCCATTCTTCTCACTCATCTGAGTGAGTCTGCCCTCCAATGCAGGCATTGTAGGTCAGCCTCTTCTCGGACGGGGGGGATATTCTATAATATTAAAAACTAGTAATTTCTTAATTCAACAATCTTAACATTTAAAACTATTAATTCCTCACTTTACTATTCCAAATTACAAAACCTTTTTTAATTCCCTGAAACAGGTATTTTCCCTTGGGCATTCGTGTTAAAATCCAAGAGATATTCTAAATTTTAGCATTGTCATCCCAGTAAAACTTATATAGAAATCCCATAATAATAGCCTTTGTAACCCCAGGCAATATTATTAAAGATGGCTGACTTTTTTACCGAAATTAAGCTCGACGCAGGCGTGGCTACCGAATTAGATCAGATCAGAGCATCAACAAATAACTTTTATCCAATCAAAATGTAAGTCACACCTCTGTGTCACGTGATGGAATGACTTTATAAAACTATCTGGTGTCTAAAATTAGACACACTCTGTAAGAATCGGTCTGTCATATAATCCCGGGCGGACGACTTGGAAAACTTAATAAAATGCCTTAGATTCAATTACGTATCTGTGGTTTCTGTGTCTGCGTTGGGAGTCTTTGCGGGAAAATGCTCGGTTTGTCATCATGTGTATCGGCGACGTAATCCACTCTGGCCTGTTATTTGTTCTTCCATGTCGCCGATATTACATATATATATATATATATATACAGATGTAGTACAAAATAATACGAACACCTGTGAAAAAGTATGACGTATTTCACACCTGCAGTACAGCCGCGCCACCTGCAACAGAAGTCTGCCACCTCGTGAGCGTGAAGAGGAAGGTATCAGTCTCTCAACAGCAGTCACCTACGATGCATGCTTGTATCGAACTGTCTATGATAAGTTGAAATGTCAGACCTGTCAGAGTTCCAAAGAGGAATGATAGTTGGAGCTCGTTTAAGTGGAGCATAGGTTACGGAAACAGCAAACCTTTTGGGGTTTGCAAGGAGTACGGTATCAGCCGTTATGACAGCGTACACGAAAGAGGGTAAGACGACGTATTCAAAGCACAACAGTGGCCGAAAGTCCAAGCTTGCTGATAGGGATAGACGGGTCTTGAAACGCATAGTAGCTCGAAAGCACAAGCAATCGTTATCCGAGATAACATCCGAAATGAACAGTCATCTCCAGGACCCCGTTTCAACAAAAACTGTCAAAAGGGAACTTCATGCTGCGAACATTTATGGCAGAGTGGCAATTCGCAAACCCTTGGTGACAGCACTAATGCTTTCAAGCGACGCCAATGGTGCAGAGATCACAAAGGCTGGTCCCCACAGCAGTGGCAACAGGTAATATGGTCAGATGAATCGTCATTCACCCTATTTCAGATGACCGGACGCGTATACATCTGGAGAACGCCTAAAGAAGCGTTTCATCCTGAATGCCTCTTGCCGACTGTGAAGCATGGGGGTGGCTCCATTATGGTATGGGGTGCGATATCTTGGCGCGGTCTTGGGCCACTTTTTATTCTGCATGGGAGGATCAAATCCAATCACTATCTAAGCATTCTAGGGGATCATGTCCATCTTTTTGTTCAGACTGTATTCCCTGGAGAGCGACCGCTTTTTCAAGACGACAACGCCCCTATCCACACTGCTAGGTGGGTTCAAGAATGGTTCGAAGAGCATGACGATGCAGTTGAACACCTCGCATGGCCCCCTCAGTCTCCGGACTTGAATATTATTGAACATTTATGACAATATTTGGAATCCAAACTTCGTTCCCGATTTCCACCTCCATCCGGACTTTCGGAATTTGAGACCGCTCTGCAGGAGGAATGGCTTAATATTCCTTTAAATATTGTCCATGACCTTTATGCATCTATCCCACGTCGCATTAAATCTGTACTTCAGTCAAAGGGTGGTCCAACCCCCTATTAATAAATATTTCCCATTATTTCCCAGGTGTTCGTATTATTTTGTCCACCATCTGTATATATAGATATATATATATATATATATATATATATATATATATATATATATATATATATATATATATATATATACATATATGTGTGTGTGTGTGTGTGTGTATTTATATATATATATATATTTCATTCTTGGATCTCTATTCTTGGGATACATGCTATCCCAGCCAGTAAGGAAAAGGTTAACACTGGAAAAAAAAACTTTTTCCTGATCTACTCGACTGCATGTAAAAAATGTGAAAGTGACTTCATATCAAATCGCAGTATGCTCTAAAAAGGCCTTATTATTTTTCATTTTTAGTTTATTTTCTCTCCTTTAAGACTCTGGATGAATAGAAAAATAAACTCAACTTAGACACTGATGGAGGGGGGTACGCAAAAAAGTACAATAAAAAATCGATTTTTTTTTCTTCCCTTTTTTATCTCTTTTTTTTAAATACAGTGAAACCTCGTTTGATCCGGATCAACGATCCGGATCTCCGGATAATCCGGATCAGATTTGTAGACTTTTTATTTAATGTTCACAATAGATAATAATTTTTAAGTATGATAGCAAGAACGTGACTACATGTATGCAAAAATATTCGATTTTTAGTTTGATTCAATGTGTACAGTTCCTGCATAGATTATTCAAAAAATTATGGTACTAAAATGCTTTTTGTTGAGTTGAAGAAAACTTTACTAGACTTACCAGTTCTTTGTTGAGAATGATGCGAAAAGTTATTTTTATATTTTTTAATGTCTTGTAAACAATACTATGTAATTTTGTTACAAAACATAGTTTTTATCGTAATAACCGGTAAATCTGCTTAGTTAAGGATTTTGTTTTGCTTATTACCCATATTACCCGGATTATTCGATTATCCGGATTGCCTATGGTCCCAATTAGTCCGGATAAGCTAGGTTTTACTGTAATTTGAACGGTGCTGGAAATTTTCAAATTTTATTATTTAAATTTTATTTTGAGAGATATAAAATATTTTTCATGGACTTTTTTGTGTATCTTCCTTGAATTGAAATCTCCAGTTATAAAAAAAGGCAAACCCACTTTAGTATAGATATTTTAAAAAGAGCTAATCTTAATTTTTACAGGGTTATCTTTATTTATCTTGTAGTTTTATTAACTGGATACTGTAAGTATTTTCCCCACCCTCTAGAAAAATGTTAAATCTCTACGCCAATATTACAAAAGAGTACCACCTCTGGCAGAGAAATATTCAAAATATCCGGGGCAGTAATGGCTTCAAAATTGAAATATTTTATTAATTTCAATGTCTGAGAGATAACCAAGTAGAGTTTAGACTTACTGGTAGATCTTGTGGTAGATCAACATCACATTATTTTTTTTCCGCGCGAACTCTAATGAAGACAGAGTTCTATGATTTTGATGTTAGTCGATGCAATTTTTGGAGGTATTTTAAACATATCTATGATATAATTAACACAAGTTAAGGTCATCTAAGCTTGTGAAAGATTGTCAGTTTCCTACCAAACAGATAAGATCGGTTATACCGACACTACGGAAAACTATGTGCAAAGTACAGCTAAAACTTGCAAATAGTTTCAGAGGCATCATGAACTGATGGATGTTTAAAGAGAGCTATAGAGATTTGGGCCTATGACATATTTCTGTGAATGAGAGCAAATCCAAAGGCTCTGTTAAAAAAAAACTTTGCCAATATCTATTTGTTAATTAATATTTAAAATATAAACAATAGAAATAAACAAAAAATAAAATTCAAGCATAGATTGCTAAATCACTTTAACGTAAAACATATCCTGCAAAGAAAACATAAAACATTTTCAATAGAGGATAGCGCAGAAGCTTCATATCCCCATAATGAAAACAAATAAATAATCCAACAGAGATAGATAAAAATAATACGAATATAGACAAAAAAACAGAAATCAAGCACTCTGGGCATCCAAGCACCAATGGTTCAGTTCCGGCACTTATACAGAATCTTGCCGTTGGTGCGTCGATGCCCAGAGTGCTTGATTTCTGTTTGTTTTTTTGTCTATATTCGTATTATTTTTATCTATCGCTGTTGGATTATTTAATTAATATTTATTCATAATTTTTTACCAATACAGTCAAACTTCTCTAAGGCGGCCAGTACATTTTCTACCAATAATTATTTGGTCACCCATGCAAATGACGATATCTGCGGCCCTGATACACGTCACGCCCTCCGCTGTTAAATACCGTGAAGGAAACAACATCGCATTAGTCGCATGCAAGATGCCACGAAGTGCAGAGTTATCTGATTTCGAGAAAGATGGAATCGTAAGGTATCACAGAAATGGCCTATCCTTAAGGGACATATCTAGTGAGCTGAATTACCCAAAATCGACAGTGGCCTATGGGATTCAGAAGTGGAAGGTGAGCGGTGATTGTCGGAATGTGCCTCGAGTCAGCAGACCCACAAAACTGGGAAATAGAGACCGACGGAAGCTGTCCAGAGAAATTCGAAAGAACCGCCCCCAACCGATGGCCCACATACTCCAGGAGTTTCAACAGGCTTCCGGGAGTGTTGTTTCCATTAATACCATCCGTAAGGAAGTACATCTGCTTGGTTTTCATGGTCGTGCTGCCGCCCATAATCCTTTGATCACAAAATCCAGGGGCTCTACCGACTATGGAGTATGAATAAATTTTGTTTTTCTTTTCTATTACAGGGGTCCAAATACTTATAGGTAGATAGGGTAATAATTCCGAAAAAAGTGGCTGTTTTGAGGGGTAGCGGTTGAAAAGAGGTTTATTCCTTAATACTGACTCTCTGGAGTCTTTAGCCGGTTCTGAACAAAATATGGCCGCTTAGAGGGGTGGTCGTCGAATAAGGGCGAGCGCCTAGAGAAGTTTCCCTGAAGAGAAGCCGTTTGAAATATATATATTTCAAACGGCTCTAACGTCATATCTAAAAATAGCCCTTTTTATTATTTTAATAGGATATTGCAGTTTGCATACTATTCAACTATATTCGTTGATATGTTCGATAAATAATTTATTTTGTTTATAGCCCTTGTGTGATCATTTGTTCTACACATACTTACTTCAGCCATAATCACCAGCAATTCAGTTCATTAATCTTCCGTTAGCCTGCGATTTCATTTACATAGCTAAGCATTTCAGTTAATTTGCATCCGAAATGAATTTTTTTAATGCGAGTTTAATATTTCGTATCCGAAATTAACCCTCGAAAAAAAAAAACTTTTTCCTCATCTACTCAACTGCATGTAAAAAAAAGTGAAAGCGACTTCGTATGAAATCGCAGTATGCTCTAAAAAGGTCTTATTATTTTTCCTTTTTATTGCGAAAGAATCTGAATTCTGAATGAAGTTTATTTCATCACCTTTTAAGACTCTGGGTGAAAAGAAGAAAAAACTCCGTCTAGACACTGATGGAGTGGGGAACGCTGAATTTTAAAAAAAAAAACTTTCCTTTTTTTTTATCTCTTTTTTTCTTGAAAATGATTGGAACGTCACTGTAAATTTTCACATTTTATTTACTACTTTAAAATTTATTTTGGTTTTGAAAATATTTTAAATGAATTTTTTTCTGCATCTCCGAAAACAGATTGAATAGAAATATCCAGGTATGAAAAAAAGCAATACCGTTTTAATATAGATAGCTTTATAAAAACGTATCTTTATTTTTACAGGCTTAGTTATATTTTTCATGTAATTTTAATAAGTTATTACGTGAAAGATATATATTTATCTGGGAATTACACAGGGAGAGTCAAAGTTTCTGCAGAGTCTAAAGGCGGGTACACATAACAGCGAAGGGTAACAAACCAATTGGGCCTAATTTAAACGAATGAATTCGGTGTTCGGTTTGAAATTCGGTTGGCCGTCTAGCTTGTGTCGCCGCTCAGACATTTTCTGTAGAGATATGTTGTTGTTGTTGTTGTTGTTGTTGTTGTCCCTTATGCCCACTCGCTGGAGTGTATTTCAGATCAGGTCAATATTGGCTTGCACGCTTAGGGATGAGAGGTGCGTCTCCGGTTTATAATGGAACCACGAGGGTCGGAATCCGACTTAGCCAGGCGCCACATCAATTTTCAACGATCACCCCCCCCAGGGGTGTCATCTGGAGAGATCGTACCCTCCCCACCCGCTGACCTCATAGAGGGACTCTCCGGTCTACGGATTTAACGTGCACATATCTGGCCTAGATACGAAGGTATTTAACCCTCTGACAGCCGAAGGCCCATTTTGCAGATTACCCCAAAAGACCGTTCCCGGCTGAGAACGAGAAGCGTCTTTCCCTTCCCCCACAAAACATCCTGACGATTCTACTGAAATTTGTCAAGGTGGGGTGCGGCCCCACTATCAGCATCAGGTCATTAAGTATGCCGGGATCGGTTCTGGACAATAAAAGAACGACTCTGCAGAAACGTCGAACTTTTGGTAGAATGACCACCTAACAGGCATTAGGGGAAGGAGGCAATCTAAGAGAATTTCGGCCGGCCGTCTGGACTTCTGAATGTTCGGCCGTCTAGGCCGGTTCGGACTTGAGAAGGTTTTAATGGCACTTGTCGGGATTCGATCCGAGCGCCCTCTGTACCGAAGCCAACACGCTACCACTGGGCTTCCTCTGGCCCTCTGTAAAGAACTGATCTAACTGAATGAATTGTAAAGCCAGCAAATTACTCCAATCCATACAATATTGCGAATCTCAGTTTCCGATAGTGTACAAAGTAATGAAGTTTCCGACTCCAAATGAAATTTACAAGCATAAAGTAAAAAGATTCCAAGCTAAAATGTAGGCTTTGTACACATACAGTGAACGACGGCTAACGAAATTAACGGACTTATTCCTTTGATGTACCCCCTAGTGAACGAACCGTGGCAGAGGCAAATAAATGCATTCGGTAGTGTTCGTTGCTCCCTATACATTTAGCGAATAATTTCATTCGTTAACGCTTTGTCATCTGCACGTGTACGCGCATCTTAAGAACAATCATCTATTCAACAGATCATTATAACCACTCACGTTATATAGTTGTTAAGGATGCAAGCTTTCCCTCCACCCCTTTGGCCTGGCTTCGAAATCCGACCGAGGTATAGATTTTTCTGCTCTTCCTTCTCATTTTGAATTACCTTGGTTCAACCCATTGTTCCGTCATATAGACGTACCTACTAAATCCCGCAGTGTATATAGGGTAATGTCTTTAAGACGAATGGTTGTTGCATTCAAAAAAAAGTTCATCACACGGGTGTATAGCACATTCTGGAGCATGTGCGTTTATTTTGGCAGAGAACTTCAGGGAAAATTCATGGAGCATTTTCTTAAAACACAAGTTGTTAAAGCCCCTTCATTGCAATTGTAAAATTTCTATACCGCCTTATGCTTTACTTGTTTGCTTAGTTAAGGCTGCCGTGTACTAACCCAACTGTATTCGCTCACCGCAGTGTTAACCTATGGGGAAAATGTGTCTGCTATTTACAGCTACATAAATGCTAATAATCCAATAAAAATGGTATTTTCAGATAGCCTGAACTTGTCTGAACCTTGCAACAGGATTCATTTCATAAATTTTGACCACCAAATAAATTTATGGGCGTTTAAAACACACTACACCGGATATTTTTTTCCAAAAATAATTTAAATTTTAAAATATTTGCATCTTTTAAAAAAAAAAAATTTTAAATCCCCAAGATGAAAAATTTCTTTCTCTATTTCGGAGTACAATTTTTTAAAAACATTCTTTCAGTCCAAGTCGGCAATCCTTGGACACATTTTCTCTATAGGTTAACACAGGTGTGAGCGAATCCAATAGGGTTACTACACAGAAGCCTTAACGGGTTTTTCTCCCGTAAGTGTCCATAAAATTTGGCCTTGTTCGCCTCACAAACACCTCCAATCCCTTTCATATATTCGCTTCTGCCGCTGCCTGTCACGGCGTTCGTCAATATTTTTTTTTTGCTTCCCTTATTTAAAATCTAAGAGTTTGATGATACTCTAATTTGTGAATCGTCCATATAGAAGCCTAATCCGCCTCGTCCTGATGAACATCCCTTAATTAGTTCGAAACTAGTTGTCACCTTTATTTTTTTACTGTGGATATATAGAAGCCGTGTGTTCCTGTTTAAAAAGAATTAAGAAAGGAAAGTAAACTTAATTTAAAATAGCTAAACTCATGGTGAAACAGTCCGCTGTGAACCAAGGCCGGTGGTCCCCATCTCTGCTTTCTTGACCGTGGGTTTGGGGGGGCCATACAGCATATGTCTCAGTCAGGTGGTCAACCCGACGTAGGACCCCCAGAGTTTAGTTCCCAAGAATGCTTAGTCCTCATTTTATCAACCCACTCAGGGAAGGAAAGCCTGAGTCGACCTTGCCCAGTCGCAGGGTCAAACCTTGCACCTGTGGGGTGGCAGCTTGACGCTTTTAACCGCTACGCCACCGGGCGTAATTTAAAATAGCGTTAGAAAGAAATATAAGGCATTATGTCTCAAATTTCTGCAGATATTTATCCATTCCCGATATCTGCTCCTGTTTTTTCATCACGGACTTGAATAGTGGGATTCTGCGGCTTTGCGAAATGTTTTAAACGAGTTGCAACAGTAAGAAAACCTAGACAAAGTTGGTGGGAAACTAAAAGTAAGGCAATATATCGAAAACCTCAAAGCTACGTCATACAAAGAGCTCAAATGTGTTTACTTCATATATACAGGGCCATCGAAAAAGGGGTTCGTGATTGCAACGTGAAACAAATAATCACATAATTCGACCCATGTTGTTTATTTTTCGTCATAAGATACAGAAACGTATCTAGTTTGGGACACTGCCTAGTATGTTTCGATATGAACATCCCTTGTCGCTCGATCTAATCTAGGCGGTAGTTGATCTCCATCCAGATACGCTCGACCATAGCAGGAGATATCGCTATTGCAGAAGTGATTAGAGTCCGATAAATGGCGTAATCCAGGATATTCTCAGCATACATAATGTTTTTCAGGTAACCTCATAGGAAAAAAGTCTACCGGTACTCCTTGGTGCCAAAAAATTTGACCGTTTCTTCCTATCCAACGTCAAAACCCATGTAGCAGAAAGCGTGACGTCACTCGTCGGCGCATGCCCCCAGAGCAGTCACGGTCACCATGGCATGGAAAAATGAAACTCCCAGAGTTAAAATACAATCTGCTGCTAAGCAAAATCCGATCGGTCGAATGTTGTTCCCGGTGTTCACAACTGAAATCATGAACACCTTTTTTCGATAATCCTGAACTATAATGTTTTTAAAAACGAAATTCCCTTTAACAAAATTTCTTGCAGAACATTCAATGGCATTTACATATCATTATGATTTCCTTGTTAATCAAGCAATAACTGAACATGGCTGTATAGGAGTCTATCAAAACAGATTTTTTGCTAAAACAGATCTTTGTGAGTGTGGCAATATACAGACTATAAAGCACTGTATATACAATTGTAGCAAATGGGCTGAAGCACGAAAAAAACCTACCTTTGGGCTTTCAAGATTGGGCCCCTAGTAAATTATTTACGGATTATTATTGTAGAAGGTACATCAAGAATATTATGCAGGAATATACACTTAACTTATGAATATACACTTCCCCCTACAAGGGGAAGGTGGATAGCCCCTCAGATTTAAAAAAAAGACAGATAAACGAATTGCAAAAAGAAAAACTTCGGGACCCGGTTGGGCTGGATTGCCGTCGGCATAATTAGTTTTATTATTGAAGGGTCGTATAACCTTCGGGTGTGGACGGCAGCGATATTACTTACATATCATTATAAAAATCAATTTCTGTATACCTATTTTTTTCTTACTGATAAAAATTTTGAATCTTTTTAAAATCTTTATTTAATTAGTTTTTTGTGCCCTAATAGGACATATACTCGTAGGGAAATTCATATGTTTTGTTTCCAAGAATTTTCAATTTTCTTAACTAAACAATTTTAATAACAAACTATTCCAGACTTTTTTTTACATTTATCATTGTGCCAATGGAATGTAAAATAGATGAATGTTTAAAAATTATCATGTTTGAAATTACTCCAAAAAAAAAATTATTACAATACTGAAGTTTCTTTCAGTATTTTTTTAAGTGTTTCTTACTTTTTTTGTACTTTATATATATTAACACGCATTTTCTTAGATTGAGTTTTGTCCACAGCGTTTGTTTTTTATTAATTTTGCTGTGTTCGTTATAAATTTGTTTTCGCTAAGACTAAATGAATTTGCTTAAATTATCCGACTTTAATTACACTACAAGAAGAAGTTTAATTTAGAGTCCTGATCCTTTAACATTTTACTAAATTACTTTTCTACAACTCAAGTTATATTCCTCTAAACGAATTTTCTTTAAAACGAATTTTTTTTTTAGACTTCCTTTAATTGAAATGCAACTGTACTATATTATATAACAATAGATTAAGTTCTAGACCAACAAAAAATATTTTTAAAGCATTTGCATTGCGTAATAAATAAGACGAATATAAATTAAGCTCAAAATCCTTTTTTTATTGACCTCAGTTAAAAAAATCACAAAGGGTAATCAACTTTCTTATATAACAAATGATGTTTGGGAAAATAGTAGAAAACTGCATCCAAATTATAGCGCCAACTAACAATACATCAAACGGGAGCAGTTACCTCATTAATCTACAAGTTTGATTTTTTTTTGGGTTCATCGAAATACAAACGTCATTTATCAAGCTCTTTGAATTCGATAAGTTAACTTGCAACCTCTATAATCAGTAGAAATTCAAAGCATAAAAATATTCCTTCTTAAAACGCTTTAGTTGATTTTTCCACTTGCTTGACATTTAAAGCCATAATAAACAAAGAATTATAAAAATTATCGATTTTATAAGTATTTGAGTACCCTCAGTACTGTGAGAAAAAGATATATATATATATACCGAGAAATTTTCTTAGGCCGTTTTCTTCCTCGCGTGATTTATTGCACCTTTACAAAGAACAAGTAAATGCGTTTTGATAAATGAGCTATCCGGTGATTTATTCGGAGTCAGAAAGGTGCAGTAATAATTTTGATACATCAAAAATTAATAATCGATGTTAAACCTTATCTTAAAAGTTACACTCAACCAGAAGAAAGATTTATAATGCGTTATTGCAGAAAATTGTGTTGGTTCGGATTCGAATTTTTAACATGTACATTTTAAATGATAGCTCTGATAATGCTATGATGTGGCTTTAAAAGGTGGGATGAACCCAAATATTTAATTTTTTGAATATATATACACTGTTGGAAATTGATTTAAGAAAACACAGTTTTTTAACAAAAACTTCTTTCATATTCATTAAAAGTGAATGAAATTTCATACATTATACATGCTATGTATAACAAATGATTTGCAAAAATGAAATTTCAGACATAATGATAAACAAAAATATCAGGTAAAAATTAGTCTTTCGTAACATACAAACATGGAAATTGATTTATAAAATATCACATTTCATTGGCTATTCTGAAGTAATGTGACAAAAATTTGCATAAAACCAAGTAACGTGACATGCGCAGTAGACATAAAAAGCGTTATATATTGGAAGCAATACGTTTCAGTCATACTTTTCACAAAGGGTAAACGAAAGGTGTTGTCTGTGGACGAAAGAGCCAAAATCGATGCATATATAGAATGTGGAAAATCTGTTCTGTAAATTAGTAAATTAATTAAAAGACCAGTTGGTGTGATATATAACTATAGAAAAGATTCAGCAAATTATGGCAAAAATTTTAACAAAAAAGGTAATCCACGTTTAACTGAGAAGTAACGTGACATGCGCAGTAGACATAAAAAGCGTTATATATTGGAAGCAATACGTTTCAGTCATACTTTTCACGAAGGGTAAACGAAAGGTGCTGTCTGTGGACGAAAGAGCCAAAATCGATGCATATATAGAATGTGTAAAATCTGTTCTGTAAATTAGTAAATTAATTAAAAGACCAGTTGGTGTGATATATAACTATAGAAAAGATTCAGCAAATTATGGCAAAAATTTTAACAAAAAATGGTAATCCACGTTTAACTGAGAAGTAACGTGACATGCGCAGTAGACATAAAAAGCGTTATATATTGGAAGCAATACGTTTCAGTCATACTTTTCACGAAGGGTAAACGAAAGGTGTTGTCTGTGGACGAAAGAGCCAAAATCGATGCATATATAGAATGTGGAAAATCTGTTCTGTAAATTAGTAAATTAATTAAAAGACCAGTTGGTGTGATATATAACTATAGAAAAGATTCAGCAAATTATGGCAAAAATTTTAACAAAACAGGTAATCCACGTTTAACTGAGAAGTAACGTGACATGCGCAGTAGACATAAAAAGCGTTATATATTGGAAGCAATACGTTTCAGTCATACTTTTCACGAAGGGTAAACGAAAGGTGCTGTCTGTGGACGAAAGAGCCAAAATCGATGCATATATAGAATGTGTAAAATCTGTTCTGTAAATTAGTAAATTAATTAAAATACCAGTTGGTGTGATATATAACTATAGAAAAGATTCAGCAAATTATGGCAAAAATTTTAACAAAAAAGGTAATCCACGTTTAACTGAGATGGAGAAAAGGGGGATTCTTCAGCTTCTATCAAAAACCGGTCACAATTCCAAGCAGATTTGTTCCGATCTATCCCTTCCTGTTATTTCTAGAAGAGTTAGGCAAATTTTACATTCTTCATAGAGCTTGAGATGGTCGAAAATGCAGTCTAGAAAGATATTTCTGCGTCACAAGCGAGATATTATTGGAGAGATCTCCGAAAAGAACCAAAATCTATATTCAGCAGAAATTTTGGTGGCGGAAGTTTGATGGTTTGGGCAGCAATTGCTCATGATGGCAGAAGTGAAATTGTATTTATAAATGGTCGCCTGAATTCATATAATTACAGCTTAGTTTTAGAAAATTTCCTTCTTCCATTTGCATGACAATATTATAGTTTAGATTACATCTTCTTGCAAGACAATGCAAGTATTCACACTTCAAAAGCAATGAAAGATTTGTTTCACGAACAGAATATTGTTCTTTTAGATCATCCACCTAATAGTCCTGATCTGAACCCCATCCAAAACGTTTGGGGACAGCTTGTTCGAATGGTTTATGCACATGGGATGCAGTACACATCACTTGTAAGATTGAAAGCTTCAATCTGTCAAAACTGGAAACTAACTGATCACAAGTACATTCAAAATCTTGTTTTATCAATGCCATCTAGAATAAAAGAAACTTTAATGAAGAAAGGCGGCATTACTATCTATTAATGTCATTGAAATGCGATATTTCATAAACCAATTTCCATGTTTGTATGTTACGAAAATCTAATTTTTGACCTTATGCTTTTGTTTATTATTATGTATGAAATTTTATTTTTGCAACTAATTTGTTATACATGTATAATGTGTGAAATGTATAATGTGTGATATGTATAATGTGTGAAATTTCATTCATTTTTAATAAATATTAAAAATGTTTTTGTTAAAAAATCGTGTTTTCATAAATCAATTTCCAACACTATATATATACATATGTATACTATATATATGTAACATTTTATGAGAAAATAAACGACCGAAAGTTATTTACATATTTACAAGGAACGAAGAGAACGGATAGTGTCTGTTCAACCCTATACAATCTCGCACTCCGCATTTCAACACTCACACGAGCACAAAGGAAAATTAGTTTCGTTTTTCTGCGGGATTATTTATGGTGCAATATTCCCAGCGACACCTAAGTGCCACAGGGAGAAACACGAGTAGTGATAAAAGGGGAAAGATTACATTAGAAATAGAGAATTAATGGAATAGAATTAAAACTTGTGAGGTGTTATTATCATTATTATTATGTATATATATTGCTATGAATTTTTCGAGTCTATGGTAATCTAGCCAAATATGAGAGTGATCGCCAAATTGGCGATGGATTTGGTGACTTATTTTGGTGACTTATTTTAGTGGCCAAATTCAGCGATATTTCGCCACATTTGGCGATATGGCGCCAAATGGTCGCCAACTTGTCGTCTAGACCTTTCTGGAAGCTTCTAGAGATATCTAGCCGACTGACCGATAGGGGGCGTTTTGGAAATCTATAAATATACCTGACATTGGCATTGGAACTCAGTTCTTTTACACTTAAAATTCAACGTGTTAAAAGTGCGTTAGGCGTGTATTGTATTGAAGACTCTGGTATCCTGATTTGTATTTTTTTACAGTATTCTGCAGTAAATAAGACAGTTGTTACGTGTTTTCTGTTTGCACTTGTGTATGAGTCCGAAGAATTTACAGTATAATAAATTTTATTTTGTGTGCAGATTCTGAAACTATTTTATTCAACCCTAACGAACCCAGGAAAAACAGAACAATATATATATATATATATATATATATATATATATATATACAGTTGGTTCTCTGTTTAACGACTTTCAAGGGACCGTGAAAAATCGTCCTTAAGTAGAGATCGTCCTTAAACAGAATTTGTGAAAAAATAACATTTCTCTTCACACTTTACAGGTTTAGGACTGTCAATATATTTCTTAATATATTGGCGTGTTTAAAAATGTTATTTTTATTATCATCATTACTTTATTCACAAAAAGTTATTTTAAATTACATTGATAAAAAAAGAGTACAAACAATACAATAAATTACGTTTTAAAAAATTCAAAAAGTGTTGATTGCTTCATTCGCCTTGTTTTCGTTATTCTCTTTTCCAGATTTTCTAAAATGTTAAATGAGTCACCTTCCATTTTCGATGTAATATAGCGTCGGAGAACATCTAGAGCAGAAATTGCATCTGTGTAAGACGGTGGCAGTGTCTCGTTTTCCGTGTCTTCAACTTCACCTTCTTCGTCTGACACTGTGTTTTCATTTACAATATCTTAATAAATTTGTTCTACATTTCTGAAATCTGTTGTTAAAACATATTTATCACAATTGTAGAAATCTTGAATTGAAACATCATCTTCAACAAGACTTCTCCATTCTTCAGGGGTAATGTCATCTTCGTTGATTTCTACATCCGTACTTTGCATTTCCGCTACAAGTTATTTGTGAATTCCAGCAACGCGAAAGCAGTTTTTTATTGTGGATGAAGAAACTTCTTTCCATGCTGATGTTATCATGTGCATTGCTTCCAAGATTGTAAATTTTCTAATTTTTATACTGTCAGCCGACTTGTTTATTAATTTCCCAATTAAAAACTTTCTGTAGTATGCTTTCACACTGCGAATGATACCCAGATCTAATGGCTACAACTTGCTAGTGCAATTAGCTGGTAAGAAATGGATAGTCAAATTTGTAAGTCCAGGGATATTTGGAGTATGTGCAGTGCATCGGTCGATTAAAAGTAAAACTTTTCACTTTTCTGGATGCATTTTTGCATCAAATTTTCTAATCCAGTCAATAAAAATGTGTGATGTCATCCACGCTTTATTGTTATTGCGGTACTCACAAGATTTCCTGGTGATATTCTTAAAACACCTTGGTTGCTTTGATTTGCCTATAACTAGTGGTGGAAATTTCTCAGATCCATCCGAATTAGTGCACAGTAAAACAGTCAATCGTTCCTTACTGTGTTTTCCACCAAAACACTTTTCGCCCATATACGTTAAGGTTTTATTAGGCACCATATTGTAGACTAGGTCCGTCTCATCTGCATTGAATATGTTCTTCTCATCATATCCATCTAATTTCCCCTTCAGCACTATTTTCCATTCATCCACTATTTTTTCATCTACGGAGCCACTTTCGCCAGATATGCTTTTAAATACAAGTCCGTATATTTCTTTGAACTTTGTTAGCCAACCAGCCGAAGCCTGAAAATTTTGCATACCAAACTTTTCTGCCAGAATAATAGCATTTTCTTTAAATATCACTCCGGAAATTGGAATGTTAGATGCTCTTGCTTGATGAAACCATTGCAGGACTGCCTTCTCAAACTCTTCTGATCAGCCACATTGAATTTTCTTCCGTTTGGATTTGGATCTCAAACCAAATTTTTGTGCTGCTTCAAGAATTTTCTCTTTGCTTGCTAAAATGCCTTTGAGAGTAGACTCGGGTAGCTGAAATTGTCTTGCGAATTGGACTTTTGTTATTCCAACACTTTCTTCCCAATTTTCAATAATTTTCCCTTTTTCGTGTAGCGTAAGATGCTTTCGCTTTGATGGCATTTTGCTCTGCTCACCTCGTATTCGTACTGGAATGAGCTCCTACACCCAACCATGAATTCTCTAAACATGAACACCTGCTTCCCAGAAGGAGTGAGAGAGGGGTGCTTTTGGACAGTTCGTAAATCACATGACAACATGGTAGGTACAATAGAGTGATTTCACACCCGCACTAAGAAATTCGATCCACCAGGGAAGAATGTCGATCTTCCGAGAAACAGTAATCCCCCCCTCCCCCGGTTTTTTCCACTGCAACAAGTCTATGATTGCAACAAACATAAAGGAAATTCCGGGTCTGTTTTTGAAACCAAACTCCCCACAGAAAGTAACCCTCCAGTAGATAAAATGTTGAAGAAAAAGTTTATCATGTAAGAAAAAATCGTCGTTAAATAGAAACAAAATCGTCTTAAAATAGAATTTTTTTACGTCGGAGGGACGGGACCGGGAAATATCGTCTTTAAATAGAGATCGTCGTTAAGTAGAGCTTCGTTAAACATAGAACCAACTGTATATATATATACACACTCTGTCACAAAAAAATATATGCACCCAGAAGGAAACCAGCTACTATTTCGAAACTTAAGATGTATGTAGTGTAAGACGAGATAGGCAAATGAACGGAATTCAGGAGTACAGACCATTATATTAAGAAGATATGGCATGTAAAAGGCTACAAATCAGTAAGTAGTTAATCCACCTCTGGCAGCTATACAAGCCGAAACATGGCGTAGCATCGAATCATTGAGGTCACCTATGACCTCCTGCGGAAGATCATGCCATAATCTTTGCAACTGGGCAGTTAATTCATCAGTATTCCGGGACTGCTGCAGTTGCCTTCCAAGCACGTCCGAGACGGGGTCTATTGGCGAGAGGTCTGGTGACCTGGCAGGCCATGGGAGTACGTCATATCCTTGAAGACATTGTTGGGAGAGTCGAGCAGTATGTGGACGAGCGTTGTCTTGCTGATAAATGGCCCCAGGGCGACTTGATAGCATAGGCAGTGCAACTGGCGTTAAAATCTCGTCCACGTAACTGCGTGCCGTCAAAGTGCGTTGAAGGACGACTAGAGGTGATCGTGTGTCCCAACAAATCACTCCCCACACTTTCACACCTTGTGTAATCGCCGTATGCCTCTCAACAACAAATGCCGGATCGGACCGGTAGCCTGGCCACCTCCACACGCGTAAGCGCTGGTCATCAGCATTGAAACTGAATCGGGATTCATCGCTGAAGATCACACGCCTACAGTCGGTCACACTTCAACTTGCCCTAGGTCGGCAAAAATCCAATCGAAACTGCCTATCTTGTGGGGTCAGTGGTAGGCGTCTTAATGGACGTCGGCTCCTTATACCTGCGTAGGCCAGTCGTCTCCGAATGGTTTCCATTGATACCACCGGATGTCTGGAAGGTGGTAAATTGCGTCGAACCGATTCTAGTGACGTTGTTGGCGCGGACGTGGCTGCTCTTATGATTGCGCAATCCTTGCGCGCATTTGTGTTCCTGGCACGCCCTGACCCTCCGCAACGGTAGCTTATCCCTTCCGTGATCCATTGTTGCCAACACCGAGCAACTACCATATCGCTCCGACCGAGGTGGTGGCCGATACGCCTGTTTGAGCAACCTGCTTCTCTGAGGCCTACTATACTCCCCCTCTCAAAGTCCGATAATTGTTCGTAATGTCGCCGGTTACATCTCGGAGGCATCTCCAGTCACAATACCGTCCATCCAAGTCGACAGATTTGTTTGAATAACCCTATGGCACGAACAATCATGCTTTTAAACTATCCCAGCTGCGCATCTCATATGCGCATAGCCCGCTTACCCTTGTCTCATTGGCGTCGAAATTATAATCATTTGCATTTCTCTTAACAGACTACATTTCTGCCAAGTTTCGTGATAATAGCTCGATTTCTTCTGGGTGCATATACACTCATGGACAAAAAAATTAGCGCATCAAGAACGAGTCGTCAAAATGAAACGAAATTTTACATACGTAATGACTACTTTGATATAAGTAAATGATAAGAAAATCAAAGAAAAAGGATAATTTATTTCAGAGAAAAAGGCAAAAGAACGGAGGAGTTAATACTCCGTTGGACCCCCTCTAGCGCGAATGCACGATGCGATACGATCGGGCATTGAGTCATACAAGTTCTGTATGATGTCTTGAGACATTTCGTTCCATATTTGCTGTAACCTTGCCTCTAGTTCGTTCAAACTCGTGGGATGCCCAACTCGTCGTCCCAAATGATCCCAGATATGCTCGATTGGAGACAAATCTGGGGATCGGGCAGGCCAAGGAAGGGTAGTAACAGTGCGGAGACAGTCTTGTGACACCCTTGCCGTATGAGGCCGAGGATTGTCTTGCTGAAAAATGGCTCCTGGGAGCCGTTGCATGAGTGGCAACACATGTGGTTGCAGGATTTCATAAACATACCGCTGGGCTGTCATGGTGCCACGGAACAATACTAGGGGGGACCGTGTATTGTAGGCAATGGCACCCCATACCATCACAACAGCTGTGGGAGCGATGTGTCGCTGTACAGCAAAGGTAGGATTGAAGCGTTCACCACGGGCTCTCCCCACACGAACACGATTGTCATCACTGCCGAGATTGAATCTGGATTCGTCGCTAAAGACGACCTGGTTCCATTCCGCTGCAGTCCAGTTTCCTCGTGCGCGGCAAAACTCCAAACGGAGGCGTCGATGGGTGGGCGTCAAGGGCAGCACACGTAATGGGCGCCGCGATACCAACTGTCCTTCAGCCAGGCGCCTTCGTATGGTTCGAGAAGACACAGAGGCCCCTAGTGAAGGTGCTACCTGTGCCTGGATGGCGGCCGATGAAGCAGTTGGCTGTACGCGTGCATTTCTTACGATGTGGCGGTCTTCTCGACGACTGGTCTGTCGAGGGCGTCCTGAGCCTGGTCTTCGTGTACATGACATCTCTTGGGTCCACTGATCCCAACACCTCCTCACAACACAATCAGAGCGGCCTAATTGACGAGCTACTCGCCTAGCTTACCACCCAGCTTCCATCATCCCGACGATTCTCCCCCTCTCAAACTGCGACAACTGCTTATATTGTCTTCGAACACGGCGTAATGGCATGTCTATCTCACTTCTTCCTTTGTAAGTGATTCAGCACACTCAAACAAGCTTTGGTTACCTGCTTTATACTCCACAGAGTACGATGTTCAACGCCCTCTACCGGCTATACGTAATGCGCAATCACGCTGCATTTCTAATCATTTGCATATCTCCCCGACATGTACCTTCATTGCAAGTTTCGTTACGATCCCACAATTATTTCTTGGTGCACTAATTTTTTTGTCCATGAGTGTATTTTCTTGTGACAGTGTATATATATTTGTACCAAATCCGAGCGATGGGTAGATATTCCAAAAAGTGAATTTCAAACACGGAAATAAATATGCCAGTTACCGCAAGTCAATAACAGAAATTTTTATGACATTAAATCTTCAGTACACTTTTTAAGAACTTGCAGAAGAGTAGACAAAATAAAAACGTTGAATCTTCGCTGGAAGCTAACAATTCCAGCACCCAAGAACTTTTCTTAACATAGAGGAATTCAGAGATAGTAATTAATACAATATAACAGTTATTTATAAGTTGCATACGACCTTTAACTTCCTTCCTTCTAAGGAACTCGTGCTATACCAGCCGAGAATAAAGCTTTTTACAAGAAGAATATCAACTGTTGAAAAGCCTCAACCGATCGCATCCAAACCTTTTGAACAGAACTTTTTATTCCAGACTCTTATTCACCTAGGAAACAAAATTCGTGTTGCCACAGCGCTCAACCATACCATTTTCCAACAATAGATCCAAGAGCAGTATTTATTACTTACTCCATGGTAGACGCGTGAACGTTGTAAACCATTGTATTTTTTATTTAGCGTGGACTCCAAAACATCGCATGCTGGCGATAACACGCCTAGTTGGCCCCAAATTCATAACAATATATATATATATATATATATATATATATATATATATATATATATATATATATATATATATATATATATATATATATATATATATATATATATATATATATATATATATATATATATATATATATATATATATATATATATATATATATATATATATGAGGCAGTGAAAGACAAAGTGGTGTAAGTCACATTTTATACTTCTTTTATTTGAGGGCAAATATGTAACCTCCATGTTCAATTTATAGTGGAATTGCAAATAATTATTATTTGCAATATTATAATAATTATTACGAATTATAATTTGTTCAATTTATAGTGCGATTTTTAGTAGTTTTTGCAGTAAATCGCTTTTTACTTACACCACTTTTCCTTTCACCGCCTCAATATATATATGTGTGTGTGATTCATAAATACACATTTGTGATTTCAATGAAATTTGAAATTTATTGAGATTAAATTTAACGTTGAACATGTGAAAGATACTTTCTTACATTGCTTCTCACTTTCAAGTAGCCCCCCCCCCCCCGATCTGACTCCAGTGTTCGATAAGGTTCAAGAAAATTGGTTCAAGTGTGGCAACTTTATTGAAAGGAATAAAATTACCCTGAGTCAATATATCTCAAATGGAGTCTTGATCTGGCTGCAAATTCTGTTAAGGCTGCTATGTACTAATCCTATTGGATTCTCTCACTTCATTGTTAACTATAGAGAAAATTTGTCTATTATTTACAGTTACGTAAATGCTGATAAACATATGTACTTCTAGAGTCTTAATTTCCCCCCAGTGACTAAATCTATTTTCTTTTTCCCGTTGTCTGCCTTTTGTGATTTTTGAGTTGAATATTGCTAATTCTGTTTTTTCGGTGTTGATTTCCTCTTCAACAAACTTCTCGTGTCTTTTCCATTGTAAGAAATTATGGCTGCTATGTACTAACCCTATTGGATTCGCTCACCTCAATGTTAACCTATGGAGAAAATATGTCTGCTATTTACAGCTGCATAAATGCTGATAATCCATGAAAAATTGTATCTTCAGATAGACTTTTCTGCATCTTGCAACGGAATTCAATTTATAAATTGCATCCACCAAACAAATTTAGGAGTATTTAGAACACATTATACTACATTTTCCCCCGAATAATTTGCATTTGAGCAATGGTATAGTACTGCCATCTTTCAATTTGCATGAGATAGGATTCCTTTATCTGTACCCAAAATGGTTTAAGGACCTAAAAGCAAGTTCAAGCCCTGGAAACCTCTTTTTTTTTAAAAGGGATAATACTACCACCACTTACAGAAATAAATTATTAAAGCTGTTAATGAATATTTTTTAATTTCTATTTCAGCATACAGTAAGTTCAAGTGATAATTGCCCTTTTAAAATTTATGGAGAAATTTATTTTAAAATTTTATTTTTTAAATTTTTCATGTATTTTAATATCGTTAATAATTAAACTCTAACTAGTTTAACTAAAAAAATATAAAGAACATTTAAGTAAGGGGATTATTGATGCCTGATTTATGTTTTAACATTGAATCCTTTTATAGATTTTATAATCATATATAATAAATTATTTACATATATATAATACATTGTATTAATATTTATATAAATACATTTATATGTATATATATGCCTTTAATCATGCAACCTCGATTAATTTAAACCACAACATTTAATGGATTTTTTCAGTCAAGTGATCATTACTGACTTTACAAATTTATACTGCAGTATGCGGTTTTATTCATGTTTAACTATTCTTGTGCTTTAATATTGTTGAGAATCAAGCACTAACTAGTTTAATTACTAAAAAACTAACAACAGCACTAAATCAGGTAAGAAAATCGATGCCTGATTTATGGTTTAAGGTTAAGTCCTTTTATACATTTTAAAATCATATAAACACCTTTACGTAATACATTATTTACATTTACATAATATATTGTATTAATAATCATATAAATACATTTATATGTATATAAATTCATTTAATTATACCACCTCCATTAATTTAAATTACAACATTAAGCGGCTTTTTCCAGTCAAGTGATAATCACCCTTCTCAAATTTATGCTGAAATATATGCTTTTATTTGTTTAAAAGTTTACCTGTACTTTAATATCGTTTAGAATTAAACGCTAACTAGTTTAATTACTAAACAAATATCAACAGCAATTGAGTCAGAGAGATTATCGGTGCCTGATTTATGGTTTGAGATTATGGTTTTAAATATTTTAATACATTTTCCCATCACTTGTCTCGTATTAACATATTGTTGTTTTATTGGAGAGATGCACAGATAAGAAAATTAACACTGTATGAAGATTCTGAAAAATGCTTATAAGTGCAAATCGCAATTAGTTTTTTTTTTCTATTTGGTTTTATCCCAACATTTACTTGAGAGTTTAATTTTGAAAGTTCATTATTCTGAAATTTTTCTTGCATTTATATCCATTTCAGGTTTTTAGTCTAAGTGGATACTTTTGTTTCATCAATATTAATATCACGAGTCAGTTTTACTTATGAAAATTTTTATTTCTGACTGTATTATAAATATAAAAGGCTTCATTAATTAAAGTAATTAAACGTTTAATCTACTCGCTCTATTTTAAATGATAAATGTCTGAAGGAATGGTTTTGGAACTAATTTAGTTTATTAAATAGTTAATTTTCCAGAGTTAATTTCTTTTGACAATTGTCCTAATTTTCATATCATCACTGGATAATTAAAGTTCGCAAATTAATGAATGTTAAAATTTTCTTTTAAAATTCCAATAATGGTTTCCTGACAGTTTCGTTATTTGGGAGGTCAAAAGAGGATGATGGAAAATAACTCATTTTATGCATTTTATAATACATATATTTATATACAACCGTTTAAAGCTCCGACAAACATGAGACTCGTCCTGCCATCTATGAGATAAGAGACAAACTAAAGAACAGATAATCCAAACAGGTAGTACTCTTCACAGATTTTTGGTAGCTGTTTTCAGGGCTGATTATTTTGGTAATATTAATATCTTTTCTTCCTCGTTCAGACCAAAGACTCGCTACTCCTTTTCTTTACAGTTTTATTTATTTTATTTATTACGGTGAAATTTTACTGGTGTATATGGAAGACAAATAAGATAATTATATAATTTTCCTGTGCTGTAAAAATTGACATGGTGCACAAATGTGCCTGTCGTATTGCTCGTCCATTTATTTTATAGGGCGTGATTATTTTGTGGTAGTACAATAATTATTTATTTTAAAAAGGGGTAGTTGGGTGCGTTGTGTTTTAAATTATTTATATTGTAAACCAAACTCTAGACGTGATTAGCAATTTACGAACAATTTTAAAACCAGTTTGATCTACTAAATCAACTTTGCTCATAATTAAACACACAGCAGATAAATAATACTGATTCAAGGTTTAAAACAAAAAAAAACCTTATTTATTTACATTATTCTAATATTTACATTTTTATCTCATCAAATTTAATTAACATATTAGCTGATCTACTCACTATCAAAAACACCAGCAATTGAAAAAGGGTTCTATTTAGTTTAACTTCTTGATTCAGGGAGCGTAACACTAACTAAACAAAATTCTAAAATCTCCTATCAAAAAATATACTATATTTCAATCACGTAAAACCCGCACTAATCATCAATAGCAACCGTGGGATCTGAACTAGATCCCACAAGAGAAAGCACTCACGTCCTTTAGTTTAGGGAATCACTGGGGTTAGGTGTCGACTCTCCTCTCTGGTAGGGGACTCTTCCGTAAAGTTGATGCGGCACTGTAGACTCAGTCGAAAGATGGGGCACTGTAGTCTCTTCTTTTCAAATAATGGAGCACTGTAGTCTCCTTTTCAAATGATGGGGCACTCTAGTCTCTTTCTCAGCAGCACGTCTCTATCTTGTATCCGGGAAAATCTACTTGTCTGCACGCCACACAGGCTTTCTTTCTCGGGAAGGATCCACCGAGTTTCTACTTATAAACTCCTTCGTTTTATTTTAGCTCCGGGAAGATTCGACCGGACTTTGGGCAGTCAAACAGGGATAGATTTTCTTCAGCCGACCCAGGACGTGGCCTCCTGGAATCAGACTCACTTTTTTTTCGATTTTTATAATTTACTTCAAATATTTTAATTCTCCTAAACGTTCCCGCCTCTGAAACCATTTCTTCAGCCATTCAGGAAACTCGCATCTTTTCATTTGCTGAGTCTCTACACTTAAAAACCTCTCATTCGCTAACTTCTTTCTTAACCAAAAACGCCCCTCTTACGTAATGTTGCAAACAGCTGATGACCACCCGCAAAACACCGCTAAACCGAGTTGTCCACTAACGATCCCCTCTATCAATCACCCACAAAGAGTCATTGTTACATAGCGTCACAATTGGTGCCATCCCTCGCTTATCTGCGTCTAGAATCTCAGACCCCACATACGCTAGGCTCCGTAAATTGGCTAACGTCGCCGACAAACGCTATGCCTTATAGTCACGTCGGCATCAAAAGACGTTCCCGACCTAAAACACAAAATGTAATGAATCAAGCTTTCGAACTTTTTATTTTCTCTTAAAATATTAATTTTAAGTTTTTGGAAGCGCTTCATTACAGTGCCCAAACCTTCACGCATGCATAGATATATATATATATATATATATATATATATATATATATATATATAAATGCATAAAAGATGAATCATTTCCAAACTTTATGTCATAGTAGCTGAAAACCCGCGCTTCGCTACGGAGTACATTCAAATTAAATACAACGGTCAACGTATGCAATTTATGCCAAAAAATAAATATATATATTTATAATAAATGCGATGATCAATGTATACAATTGATGTAAAATATATATCTATCTATATATATATATTTATAAAAAAATCGTAAGGGATATGCATTTTTTTTGGATAATATCCAATCGTCTGCTGCATTAGAAAGAGAAATATATATATATATATATATATATATATATATATATATATATATATATATATATATATATATATAAATTTATATATATATATATATGTATGTATATATAGTCTTCTTATACGAGGGTAGGCTGAAAAGTAATGCACACATGCTTGTAGAGCGCAAACAAAAAGAAATAGAAAATGACTGTAACTTCTTACAAGCGATTATAAGAGTAGACAACAAGAATACTATTAGACGTGTTTACTTAGCATGAGAAGAAGCGTTTACTGAAGAATTAAAAAAGGTTTTCCGTAATTCATTTTAGAAAATCCTTACTTAATTATTATTCTCCAAAATATGTAGCCTTTGTATTTCCCATTTAGAAATGCTATTTAAGAATTAACTTATCTGTAACTAACCGTGTATTCTAAAACGAATGCATATTAGTTTGCTTCATTTTTAAAATCTCACCTCTTTGAACCTTCCCTGTTATTCTAGTTGTAGAACAGTTTGCTTTACTTGCTTTTTTGATGTCTACTTTGCTTTTGTAGTGGCTTATAATGGTGAAACAGGAATTAATGAAGCTACTGGTTTCTGTTAAGCTTGTTTTTAATGACCTCTGAAATACTTTTATATCCACAGTATGACGTTTGAAATATATTTCTGCCTAGTTGTATCCTTGGGCATTTTTTTTCCAATATGTTTCCACGATAGATGTAATTTACACATGTCAGCGTCAACAATGGCAAATGTTTAGTCATATTTGAGACTTAATACGCATGATTATAATACGAAGTTCGATGTAGCCTAGTGGTAGCAGCACGTCGGCTTTCAGTGCCTAGTGTGCTCGGATCGAATCCCGACAAACACTATTAAATACCTCCGTGTCTAGGCCGTATATGGGCACGTTAAATCCGTAGACCGGAAAATCCCTCTATGTGGTCAGAGTTGGAAGGAGAGGGTACGATCTCCCCAGATGTCGCCCATGGGGATACTCGGTCAAAATTGGGGTGGCACCTGGCTAAATCGGATTCTGGATATATATATATAGAGAGAGAGGGGTCGATAGATAGATAAATAGGCGGAAACGTAGCGGAAAATTCTGAGATCGAAAGATAATCAAGACTTGGCGATTTCTAGATGCAGATTATGTTTCTATGGGTTTGCTTGTAGAGTCTTTGAGGGATCAAACATCTCGTGATCTCATCTTATTCGGCCTTCGTTATTCGTTACTTGAAACCGTTTTTCGAGTTTTCAGTTATCACTCACTGCCATTTCAACCATTTTTATGGCTTAAAAGTTGCCCTCATCAAATAAATTCACCGCATATCTGACGTTATATTTTTCAAGACAACTATTATACAAGACGTTTAGGGATAATTCAGCTTTTAATTATTTTTTAATATCATTGATTTAGTTTTAAATTCAAAAGGGTACCATAATTTCATCATAAGGGTTATGAACTTCAAATGTTTTGTCACGTAGGGTTTGATTAAGCCACTCATCAGTTTTTAACCAAAAATTTTATTAAAAACATAATAACTTCAGAAAAGATTCATATCGACCCAATGAAATTTTGTCAAAGTAAAAATTCACTTCTTCAATATAAAAGAAATCTTTACCTGCATAAAAATAGAATTGATTAATATAAAGGAGACCTCAAAAGAAAATACCTTTATCCATACATCTACCTCAGAGGCTTTGTTTTTGTTTTCTACCATCACCTATGATGAAGGATTCCAGTGTTCCTTTTTAGGAAATTCTTTTTATTTTAAACAAAATTAAAAGGATGAGGGAAAAATTGACACCGTTTATCACTCAAAAGTGTATAGCTCCTGCCTTTCATAACAAATCACAATTTACCTTCTCTGTAGATTAGAAAAAACACACGTGAGGTAAAAAATAAACTTAATGGGACAAATTAACTTCAACCTTGTTTTTTTTAATTTTAAATTTTTATTTCTGTATACAAAATAAGAATTATTAATATTACTTTTTACTACATAGAAGACACTTAGAATTCCAAAATAAATATTTTCGGGAAGGATAAGGCCTAATTTTCTAAAATTTCTGGCATAAAAATCAAATTGATTAATATAAAGGTAAACTCAAAAGAAAATACATTTATCCATATATCTATCTCAGAGGCTTTGTTTTGGCTTTCTGCCATCACCTATGATGAATGATTGTATTGTCCTATTGAAGGATTGTATCTTCATCACCTATGATGAAGGATTGTATATAGAGTTAAAAATGGGAAATTAAAAAATACGAGGTTGAAGGTCCCTTTTCCCCTTAATACCCTAATCTCATATTCCCAGAATGGCCGAGAAAAAAAAACCCGAAATCCCTTATTAAAAATGTCTAATGGTAAACAAATTCACATTCCCTGCAAGATGAAAGTTTTCTTCGCAATTTAAAAATTCGAAATTTTTTTTTCTCGAATCTCGGATAAAGTTTGGCAACAGAGGTCGTTTCTATCCCATCCTTTCCACCGATCGGAATTTAAGTGACTATTTTGTTACTAGGAGCTCCTTTGTGCCAGCAATGCGTAGGTTTGAAGGTGGGAGGTAAAGTGACGACTCTGTAATTAGGTTTACCCATAATGACTTTCCTAGAAATCAAACAACTTCAAAGGCAGGTGCTCATAAATTAATCAAAATTTCGTAAATGCTTTTTTTTCCTACAGAGAAAAATAGAAACAAATATTTTAGTGGGTGTTTATTAAATTTTAAAACAACATGGCTTTAATAATGGTAAAATGTTGCTCAGTATCTATGACGTTTGGTAAAAATAAAATAAGAAATATGAATAGCATTAAAATAAGTAACACAGAGAAAGAATTTTTATACTTTGTAAACAGAGTACATAACAGTTTGCTGATTGGTTAGGACGTCCCTCTCTGTGAACACTGTAAGTCTCCGCTTTCAGTGTCACGTGTCTTGACGTCTTGCCCAAGTCTGCATTCTCAATATAAGAGGTTTTTCGGGTGCAGTTCACCCAGTCTGTCGGATCTGTTGGGGGAGCCAACCCACCATTCTCTTTTTGCCTTTTTATCATTTACTATTTTTATAAAGAGCATTTGCATTTTATCGGTGGTTTTGTTCCTAAAATATTGTGCTTTTTATCCTTTTACATATCACGATTTATATCATCGAATCATTTTATAAATTTAAAAAATTTTATATATCATTGTTCTTATCACCTTTATGCTGATTAAATTATATATATTTTTTATAACGTTTACACTGCATTTTTCCTACTTTTTTTACCAGTTTTTACTTACTAGCATTTATTTTATTATGAAAAGGTGTTGGTTTTGAATCTATAATCTCCGTTGTTGGTTTCACTTGGGCGCTTTTATTTTTATCTATGTATATAAAACAGTTCCGTAATTGACTGACTGACTGACTGATTGACTGACTGACATACAACGCACACACCAAACCACTGGGCCTAAAGGGCTGAAATTTGCATGGCGATTCTTATGGTGTAGGGGTGCACTAGGAAAGATTGTTGAAAAATTCTTCTTAGATGTTTTTAAATTAAATTTTTAAGCTGTTTTAGGGACTTTTTTTAAGCTTGCATTTAAAATAATAATTTGAGGGTTATAAAATTTATATCACAAGAAAGATCATAAAAATTCCTTTAAAATGAAATCTTTTTCGAATCTTTGCCTCCCTTTTCTGATTTTTGGTGAATTTTTAAACATTAATTTTTAGAATTTAATTTATTAAATGCTGATCACGTGATTTCTTTTTCTGGTACTTTAAATAAATTTATCGTCATGTGATAATAACGAAATAGACAAAATAAATATTATTTTCTATCTAATGCGGCAGACGATTGCACATTATCCAAAAAAAAATATTAAAATACAGTAAAAGATATGTTCCTCAAACTGTACTATATTAACTGTACTATATTCTTTAGTATGTCCTGTTAGATTTCATTTGAATATTTTCTTCTACATTATTTTGTCTATAAAAATATCCGTAACGATTTTTTTATAAATATATTTTTTCGTTTTTTTTTACATCAATTGCATACATTGATCGTTGTATTTATTATAAATATATTTATACATATTTTTGGCATTAATTGCATACATTGACCATTGTATTTAATTTAAATGCACTCCGTAGCGAAGTATGGGTTTTCGGTTAGTATTTATATATATTTAATTTCGGCTTTCGTCTTGTGTTTGGCGCTTTATGTCCTATCTTGAACCTTGCGCCATAAAACCCCAACAAACCAAACCAAACAGAGTACATAATAAAATTCACTGATAGCATGTAAAATTCTTATAGTAAAATAGTTTCGCTCCCTACTAAGATGGGAGGTGTTGAATGTATTAACTCTAGTTTGAAATTATTTTGATTTGGGACAGTTATCACCTTAATTACTTACTTTGCTATACTTTTAACAAACATCACATTGAAAACAGCATGAATCGGTCAGAGGCCTGTGAAATGAGGGCTCCTACAATTCGTTCTGATCTAAATTAATACTAAAACCATCAAACAGTACTAAGATCTTGTAAGGTAAGATTCGATTCACAAGAATCGAACTTTTGAGTGAATGAATAAAAGAAGCTGCTTGAGATATGCTAATTTCGGCATACGCGCTTGGTATAAATACCAAGCAGCTTGATTAAGTTAAAATGTTGTTAAGTTGATAGATAAGCGAGTTAAGGGAGCTACGAGGTAAGCAGCTCCAGGTGTTAACCGGCGCTTGTACTTAGGGGGCCCAAAGTTTACGTGGCAGAACTGCTGGTTTGACTCTCTAGTTTGTGAGTATTGCAAAGTGTATTTTTATTGAATGCTAATATATATTCCGTACAAGTAGTACGTATGCTTATTGCTGTAAAAGCAAATGCTATATGTGCAACGAATTCAATAAACATTGTTTCATGTATAAACTGTGTTTGTATCAAATTCATTTAGAGTGCCACTTCAAATTATATACACCCAAGTCTCAGTAGAAGTGAGCTTATAGAGTTTCTATGCTCACTTCTACCCAGACTTGGGTGTATATAATTTGAAGTGGCACTCTATTTGAATTTGAAGCAAACACAGTTTATACATGAAACAATGTTTATTGAATTCGTTGCACATATAATTGGCTTTTACAGCAATAAGCATACGTACACTTGTACGGAATATAAATACAGCTTTCAAGAACAATATATTTTCTATACTCACGAACAGTAAGTCAAACCAGCAGTACTGCCACGTAAACTTCTGGCCCGCTAAGCACTAGCGCAGGATAACACCTTTTCAACCTTAACAACCTCCCCTTTTCATTAATGACGCTGCGTGGTATTTATACTAAGCGCGTATGCCGAAATTAGCATATCTAAAGCAGCTTCTTTAATTCACTCAAAAGTTCGATTCTTGTGAATCGAATCTTGTGTATACCTTACAAGCTATACTCTACAATCTTCACACAAAATAAACAGTAAATTCAGGTAGTTTTTTTACTAAATTTTAAAAGATCAGCCGAACTTTAAGATAAATTATAAGATGCCTTTTTTCTTTTTACACTACTGTATTAAAAAAAAAAAGATTTGAATTCTTTATCTGCATACTTGTATATTAAGGAATTGAAGGCAGCATTGGAGCCAGTTTTTATTCTTGATACTCAATATTCCATTTCAAAAGCCTTAGATAAAAGAGAATATAATCAGGGAAATCTATACTATGAAGGCAAATTTGTCTTAAGGGGGGAGATCACCCTTACACTCGTAAAAATACATCGATTTTACTACCAAGCTTAATATGTTGTCAAACAGTTAATTTGTAATTAATTTAAACCAATTTTTTACGGTGAATTATACAAAGCTTTGTCTATTAGAAAACAAAAGCAGAATTCTTGGGAGAATATTAGAAATTATTTTATATAGAAACAAATTAATGTTTTATAAATAATGAATTTTATGTCATTGCGCCCAGATCTTTTTAAAAACTATAAGAGATATATATTAAATTATTTTTATATATTCTCTCCATAGGTTATACTTTAATCTAAACCTAAAATAATTACCATATTTCAAAAAAAAATTTCAGGTAAATGTATTGTAATGTACAAGAAATATCATAAAATTTTTCGAAAAAGATTGGTGTAAAAAAATTAGTAATATGTACTTACGTAAATTTAGGTATAAATTGTATAAACATACTAGATATATATTATACAAAATTTTAGCAATTTGTGACCATTCGTTTGGAAGAAAAAATGCGCAAAAGTTTGAAAATAACAGTTTTTAGAAAAACCATTTAAAGTTTAAAGTTTCTATAAATTACTTTACTATTAGCTTTATACATTTGGCCATAAAATTGGTTCTAATTGTAGTATCGACTTTATTGGTTTAAAGATTCCTTACATTCCATTCTTCAGAAATAAATCATAATAAAAAATTGAGTTTTTTGAAGGTTTTAAGGTGATTCCCCACCCTTAACCCATGTCAAATCCCATGTACGAGTATAAAGATAGTTCTGCCTTTTAACTTTTCATTGCTGGTCTAGAAAATTTTGTAACTTCCTCATCAAAATGACAATAAACTCTTATGCTATTTAATTTAGGTAATAAGAAGTGTTTATTTACATTAGACCTGTTTCAGATTAATGTACGAAAATCGTTGTGTAAAAGATGTATGTATACAACTGCAGGAATCTTCTTGCTGGACAGTTTTCCGAGTTTACTGTCAGAAGACATCAGAACAGTTGAATGGTTTAGTAGTAAAAATTTGGTATGTTGAATCTGTAGGACGGTAAGTCCCTCAGTGTGGTTTGTGGATGAGAGGAGGGTACCAACCCAAGAGATATAGCTCCTGGAGGTATTCGGACAAAATTGTATGGCACCAGACAAAAGGTTTCCCTCTTGTGATGCTTAATAGCCGTAAGCTACATCGGGGGCCATATCTGTTCAATCTACAGCCTTTAGTAGACCTGATTAGGCCGTCCGTAGGCATTAGTAACGAAAAGAACATAAGAGTAGTAAGAATACTGGCCGAGGATTTAGTAGAATACAGTCGAACCCCGTTATAAGGAACTTTAAGGGACGAAAGGTTTTGTTCGCTTTATCCGGTAGTTCGCTATATCCGTTCGCGTTAAGAAAAATACTAGAGTTAACAAAATGTATAACTCATTAGTGTCAATGTTTATTCAATAATGATGTATTAAAAAGTGATAAAATCTATTAAAAAGGATCATTAATGAATTAAATCGACTAAAATCGATTAAATTAGACTGACACAATACTAATTAAATTACTCACAATAGGAAAACGGTGGGACAAAAATTTTCGTTCCTTATATCCGTGAGTTCGTTATATACCGGATTCACTATAACGGATTAAGACGGTATTCAAATCCCAATCAGGATAAATGGTCGTTATAGTGACTGCTCATTGCTGGAAAGAACAAATATGGCCCTCTGGAGACTTAATGATAACTTACTGTGGAAAAAAATATGCAAAGGACAATATCCTGTGTCTCGGCCCTCAAAAAGATAGGGAAGGATCAGCCGGGTAAGTCACAAAAATCGCACTCTCCGAGTTCAATGGAATAATTCAGTAGGTATAATCTTCTTCATCATCATCACGACAGCCTGTTACAGGCCAAGTCATTCCCAGTCAGTTTTCTCCATCCAGCCCGATCAAATGCCACTATTCTCATTATCTATCCGGTCTCCACTATTCTTATTACCCCTATCCGGTTAATTCCAATGATCTCAAGCTCTCTCTAGACACAATCTATCCATCTAGTACATGGTCTCCCAACGTCACGATAGCCCAGTTGGCATAGGCAGCGAGCCAGTGATCTCTGGTTCGATGCCGATCGCTGACAAATTCCACCGCAGTTTACGCTAATGGAGGCTGGTGCATGAAATATCTGTCATGGCTGCAATGTCCTCCAAGTTCTCAAATTTGCCACTGGAAATGCGCGGTCAAGTGTACCGGTCTCGTCACTTGACTTCGTTCAAAATTACGGGGCCTATCCTTTAGCCAAGTTGGACTCCGACCCTTGTGGTGCTTTTGAAAACCGGCGCTGCACCCTTCTGCCCAATTGCCTTTATGGACTTGATTTGATGTATTGTCGGTCAAGGGGCATAAGCCACAACAACAACAACAACAACAACATGGTCTCCCCCTTCTTCTAGTATCTTAACTTTTATAAAAAGTTTTCTAACAGGGTAAGTCTCTTCATATCTATAAACATGGTCCAGCCACCTCATAGGATAAGACTTAATTGCCCTTATTACATTTGGTTGCGTATATTTAAGGTTATAATCCATGGTTTTAATGGATTTTCCAGATGTTGTTTTCTCGCACTGCACCATAAATTCTACTCAGAATATTACCGCTCAAATACTATGAGTTTATTCTCACTAGATATATTAAGGGCCAGCATTCGCAGCCGTAAATAATAATTATTGAAGTTTTATACCAATCAGTTTTTGTGTTTATAGAAATGAATTTTAGTTGACATCTCAAACAGTAGGTAGAATGTTGGCCTAGAAATACGGAAATACGATTTAAAATCGCACGCTAGATAAACGGTCATTCCGATTCTAAAACAGCTGTAATGGGCGTTGGCAGCCTTAATAAATGTAGATTAATAAATATAAAAAATAAGTTTCTTTCATCTCCAAATAAAAGGGACTGAGTGAGGTAAGTCTCTGTAGAAAACTTAGATCGTTGGACAATCTCACTTTAAAGAGTACTGTTCCTCGAGATAGAAGACGGTGAGCATAAATCCGGCTCCTGAGAGATCATCGCTCTAATATTTTCCTTACGGGGTGGGATAGCATGTATCCTAAGAATACGGGCCCAAGAATGAATATATAATATATATATATATATATATATATATATATATATATATATATAATAGCGGCCCGTCCCGACTTTGTCCGGGTTGAACAAAATATTATACCAATAAATTTCCAGTTGATAGCCAATAAATTGAGAATTTTTTTTACCTTAAATGTCCAATAAAAAGCGTAGTTCCAAATGTAGTTATCTTCAATAAACCCTTTAACGTTGCCACTTTCAAAACTCCTTTTTGTATTTATCAATACCTCCTCTACTTGAATCTTTAAAATATTAAAATCTTTTCCTTACGGGGTGGGATAGCATATATCCGAAGCACATACTCTCGAAAACTACGGTGTGATGCCGGCAGAGATATAGTCTCGAATTCCATTTCGTTGTGACTTTCCTAACGGCTTTGCCCCCAAAGAACAATTATGTGACATTCTGGGAACGGAGGGTGAATCTTGCCGAAAAGGACTGAATAATAATCTTTTGCCGTTCTAGCTAGAGGCTATTTCTTCTCAGGCGAGAGACATCAGAAGGGCGATTCACCCGCGGTTCATCAATTCTCAGCCTTTTGACAGATGTAAGAGGCACGGGGTGCCGATGAACTACTTTTGAAATTCTTCTTTAATAGTAAGAAAGCAATAAGAAAGCAATTAACCACTCTTTCCCCTGACCCCCACGCTGAATGTCGCCCACGTAAAATGGGGATAGGAAGTAGATAACATTTTTCCGTTCTAAAGAAGGATTTCGAAAAACGGACCCCGTAAGCAAAAGGGTGTTGCTATGGTTACTTGACTGCGGTTGACAAAGGAAAAGTTGTAAGGTACATTGTAATGCACAAAAGTTGTACATTACCCTCCACATACAAAATCTGCTCTCTCTCTTTATATAATATTACAGAAGTATAGATACACATTGGTATCCCAAAATTAGAATAAGAGATGAAATAAAAATATAAAAATGAAAAAGGATTTTAAGTAAAGAATGTTTTTTTAATTATTTTAAGCACCTAAAATAATATTCAAATTAATATTACGATAGTTATTAATCAAAGTTATTTTTTTAAAAGAAAGAGGTTAAGAGATGGAATAAAAATACAAAAATAAAAAAAAGGATTTTATGTAAAGAATGCTTTTTTTAAAATAATATTCAATTTTTTTTAAATAATATTCCTAAAATAATATTAAAATTAATATTACGTTAGTTATAAATTAAAGTTAATTTTTTAAAATAAAGAAGTGTGCTTGAGACCGTAGTTTTATTCAAAAATAAAAAAAAGGATTTTAAGTAAAGAATGTTTATTTTAATTATTTTAAGCACCTAAAATAGTATTGAAATTAATAGAAAGAGGTTAAGAGCTGAAATAAAAATGCAAAAATAAAAAAAGGATTTTAAGTAAAGAATGTTTTTTTAAAGTAATATTCAATTTTTTTAAAATAATATTCCTAAAATAATATTTAAATTAATACTACGTTAGTTAATAATTAAAGTTAATTTTTTAAAAGAAAAAGAGCGTGCCGGAGAACGGCTAGGTTCAAACTGCTAACGTCAGAACAGAAGCCCACCGCGATAGCACCACGTTAAGGATCGTTGAAGTCTTCGGTACAAAAAGCGGTACAAAAAGACAGTAGAAGTAAAAATGGAGATTGTTACGATTAAGCCCCTAACTTTATTTCTACTGATCATTTATACATAATATATAGCCTATGTCCATCTGGAATAATGTACCTTTCAAACAGTGAAAGAATTTTTCAAATAGGTGCAGTGGTTCTGGAGATTACCCTCCACATACAAAATCGCTCACTCTTTATATATAAGTATATATATATATATATATATATATGTATATATATATATATATATATATATATATATATATATATATTTATACACATATATATATATATACATATATTATCTACATACATATATATAAATATATATATATATATATATATATATATAAACCCCTTAATAGCCGTTCTTACAAAGGGGGTATGAAATTTCCTGCTCAAATGGGCCCCGTAAGCTAAAGGTTAACCCCATTTTAATTCAAGGGTAATTTAATTCAAGACTATGTATTCATCAAGTACATAAATTTCATTTACTCTTATTGAAACTCACCACCCTCAGAATTAATGGATAAATTCCATAAAAGGCATGTAAATCTGTTCATACTTTTAGCTATAAAAGATTTGAAAATGTAAACACCTTTATATTTAAATTGCTAAGTCGATTCGTTGGGCAATCTGCAAAAGAGACCTACTGCATCAATTTACTTCATTTTGGTCGTAAACGAAAGTTTTTAATCAATAGATGTGTCAAATTTGTAACCCCAATTTCTATTAATTACCGATAATTTACAATTAAAAATTTCTTTCTGCACATCCTCAGTGACATGTTTAAATCTGGCTTTAGATACTCACT
>OU015502.1:81377533-81415033 GCA_907164885.2 Dolomedes plantarius | reverse complement strand
CATTGAGATTCCATTCAATTTTATTTTCAATTCCAAATTATTTATCATTAGCTATTTTTAGGCTGACGAAAAATATAACTGTTTTAAGAATCTATATATATAAAACGCGTAGGTATGCGGCACAAAAATCGACGATATTTCTACACTCCGAGTGGCAACGGCTGCCACTACCAGATGTAAACATTAGTAGCCGTCCGCAATTTGCAACCGCGTGTCAACAAGGATTTACGCACTAAAATCAGGAATGTTCGAAAGCGAGCTGCACGATCAAGTGAAAATTGGGAACAGTCTCAAGAATGAAAGCGAAGAAATAATTCATTAAGAGAGAGGCGTGAAAGAGAGAGCATAAATAATCGAGAGGTTAGGCTTAACCGTTGCCGGCATAGCAATAAACAACCAGTAATATTTAATTTTCTACACTTTTTCAGTACTTTCTGAATTTTTACTCCATTTTATAAGTGAAGAAATTTTTTCAACAATTTATTATTTGATATGATTGAGTGTAGATATCTGAATTGTGAACAGTAATACATACATAGAGTGATGTAATCAACACTATATTTTAAAATTTTCCCCAACAATTTCTTATTTGTTGAAATGATAAAGTGTAGATATCTTAATTTTGAAAAATAGTACATACAAAGAGGGATGTAATTTTTAAAATCATTGATGTTGGGTTTCTGTCTTATCTTTAACTCTTTTCTGAGGTAATGGAAATTCACATTTTTTGATCACGATGTTCTAGAATCAGCCTTATAGAGAATACCCCTTACAACATATATTTGTGATGACAGGTAATGGTAACATTCCTTACATATGTTACTTTCAGTTGCGTTGTTTTGCAAAAGAAAATATGAAAATAAAAGCGACCATGCTGGTCGCGCAGCGGCTAGTAAAATATATATAATGGAACTTTAATAGTGGCAACTAGTTATGTACAAAGTATACAGAAGAGTTACAGGTGTGACACTTTTACAGACCTTCAAAATAGCAACCAGCATTTTTTAGAACCCGTTGCCAACGTTCTGGAAGCTGCAGGATGTCGATCTAGGAGCGGTCTACAGCCTGCAGAATAACTGGTCGAAACCACGGAGGGATTCCTTCATCTTGGGAAGGAGATCAAAGTCTCAGGAACTTAAGTCTGGGGAATGTGGGTGGATGGTAGAACACTTCTCAGCCCCAGTGAGCAAGCACATCAGCCACAGTGTGAACACAAGCATTTTCCTTGCATCAGTAAGATGCAACAAATTATTTCGTACGATAGACGAGTAACAAAAACATTGCTGTGTTCATCCTGTCACTGTGCAGGCGTGTGATGTTTGTGGGGAGAGTGCATTCGCTGTCAGGTAAGGCAGGTATGTGACGTACGTGTCGTGTGAGCTGCTTTCCTGGGTTCTACTGCGTGGGGGCTCTACAACAGTGTTGCCACTATTCAGGAGCGGCTCCAGTCCATAATTTTTTTATGGGGGAGGGGGTCGGCACTTAGGGTTATATATATATATATATATATATATATATATATATATATATATATATATATATATATATATAGATATATATATATATATATAAACTGGCCTCAAAATGTCCCAATAACGTTTGGGGAAAATGAAATGCGGAAACTTGCTTCCAAGTTCAAACTAAATGAAAGGTAACTAATTACAGGATTCCGAGAGTATCTCCACTTCAGAATGTTCCCAGAAAGTCTCAACACGTTGAAACAGTCAATCAATTCGATATCCATATCGTCGAGTGAGTGTGAAAGAGGTTTCTCACAGATGAATCTCATTATCACACCATTGAGATCCTCACTGAATATTGCAAAAGTTTCTGGCCTGTTGTTTGTAAAGATCAATGGACCTCCTCTTCGGATCTTTAACCCAACTAAGTATGTTGACCCCTGGGTTGTGTCTGGTCACCAATCAGCATTACCCGTCAAGAGTAAAGAGCGGTCAAGAGACAAGAAGTATGATGAAAACATGTTGAAGTTTTGGACAGTCTTTTGGGATAGGCACAAATCTTAAACAATCATGAAAATGTGCTTTTTTACTGCTTTTTTTACTTTTCTACAACACATTTTTGTACTTGTCTTCTTCTTCTTCTTCACAAGCACAAGCACAACAGCCCCTTACATGCCCTGGCTGCCTCAACCACGTGCTCCCTCCAGAGTCTTCTGTCTGCGACGACTCCTCTCTAATTTTTGATTTTCAAAGTCATTTTCAATGTCATTTATCCATCTAGTCGGTGGTCTACCTCTAGCTCGGGATCCCTCAGGTTTTTTAAAAGTCAAGATCTTAGAGGGATTATCCCCCGAGCTTCTCCAAACATGGCCAAGCCATCTTAATCTATTTCTACGGAAGACTTGTGTTATTTGTGATTGCCTAAAAAGCCTATACAGTTCAAAATTATATCTGGTCCTCCAACGTCCCTCCTACTGCACTGGGCCAAAGATAGCCCTGAGGGTTTTTTTCTCAAACATGTCCAGTGAGCGCTACGTATCTATGCTCAAGGTCCATGTTTCACTTGCGTAAAGTAAGACAGGTAGTATTAGTGTCTTATAAATTCTTAATTTAGTTTTGCGAGATTTGATCTCAATTGTCTTCTCAGCCCAAAGAAGCCTTTATTAGCCATTTTGATTCTGTTATTAATTTCTGTTCTTAGTTTATTTTTGTAATTAATTATAGTGCCAATGTATTTAAATTCATCAACTGTTTTTGTACTTGACTTGCAAAATAAAATTTGGAATTAAATAAAATGTTCAATGTTTTGTATAACCAACGATTTCTTTTTTTCAGGCCAGTAATTTCGAATACCCCCACACACACCCCGAAAAGTTACCGTTCCGGCACATCTATTTCTAGAAATCTAGCACTGTATATATATATATATATATATATATATATATATATATATATATATATATATATATATATATATATATATATATATATATATACATATATATACATATATATGTATACATATATATATACATATATATATATATATATATATATATATATAAGAAATAAACATCGTCTCATTTTAAGTTTAAACCCATTTAGTATTAGGTCTACGATTTTATAATTTTAGGCTATGAAAAAAAATGCGTCGGGCTTTCAGGGGGGCAATTGCCTCTACTGCCCCCCTTGGAGCCGTCTATGCCACTATTAAAGTTCTATCCCTCGTATTTATTAATGTTTTATAAATATACACCCCATTGTAAAGAAATGAAAAGTACATTAACCGTCTATATGACTCATGGTTTACATAGTCGTACGCTTATATAGTGGTACGTCGGTACTCGTTGTTAATTGGTTCCAGAGGGTAGGACGAATACCGAACGAATTTTTCCCATAAGAAGCAATGTAAATTGAATTAATTCGTTCCTGAAAATCAGAAATGTCAGATTTTACTGGACAGTTTATAAACAGATGGCGTCTTTGATACAAAATCTTTAAACTAAACATACAAAATTTAAAATATTAATTAGATAAATTAGAATAAAATTTATCGTTACTCCTCCTGCTCTAAAATTAGTTCATGACCTGATTGGATAGTGGTGAAGTAGAGCAGGAGAGGGGTTATTGCTTCCAATAAAACATTAGGCACTTGCACAGGGATTCTTTCTCTTTTCTATGTCTTAACCTCACCCTGTTGCAGACTCAGATATAGGGAGTTTCAGTGCAAATCTGTCAAGAGAAACTTGCATCTGCCTATGTTTCCAAATGTTTCTCAAGGGGAGGGTGAACTTTAAAATTACCAAAAATCAAACAAAAATTAGATTTTTTTGGGGGGAGTGTATAAATATTTTAAAAATATGTAAATATTAGAATAAAATGTATTTAAAATATGTAATGAAAATTTAAATGAAAACTTGGTGGCTTCAGAAAAGCAAATATTATAGATAGGTGAAAAAAAAATCTTTTAAATGGCTTTTTCTCAAATGCGTAATTTCCAGATTTGCAACTCTTTAAAATGCTCCTTGCGTCATAATTTTTGACGAAATTTTATAAAGTTTATAATAAAGACTTCAAGAATACATAAAAATAAAGTTATGTATCCATTTCAGGTTTCGCCATCATTCAGATTATATCAAAGTCTAACTTAATTGGAGAAAAGTACAAAAATTTCACGAAAATATCACAAGTATAAGCATAAAAATTTTTCCTAAAAATTGACTATTCAACAAAAGCACAAAGTAATACATAAATCTGTTTAAAATGTATCTATACGCAAAATAAATGCAAAATTAAGGGGGGAAGTTAAAATTTGAATCCCAAGGAGCATTTAAAAAACATAAAAATTTCAATTTTTAAAATATGAAATAATTTAAATATTTATAAAATTTTATAAGGTGTTTGATATAGTTATACTTTTGATGAATACATATGCAAAATTTCATATCTCTGAGGTAAAAATTTCAAAACTTGCTTTGTAATGTCCATCATCCTAAACCAGTACTATATATTTTTCAAACAAAGTACTCCAAACGAATCAGATACATTAGTATCTGATTTGTTAAAAAATGTACATTTTTAAGACTAGCTTCAAGCGAAATACAAAACTTGGTGATTATTTTCTCTAGCATATAATGGCAGAAAACAAAATTTTTTGAAAACGTATTTCTTATCGGTTTCATTTTAATAAACATTCACCAGATTTTTTTCTCAGTTCTCTCTAATTCTTTCTGAATGCTGATGCCCCAGTCTCAAAAAATAAATAAATAAATAAATCACCATAATTTCTTCTCCCTGTCTGAGGATAAGTCCCCAAATGATAAGACGGGATTGCTTGCTTCGCGTTCTTCATTATTATTTAAGCAAGTGCTGTACCTTTTAGGAAAGTAAACACCAGACTAACTTGTTTCTTTCAGACACTCGTACTGACACCTGAGTGCTTCTAGGGAGAAATTATTCAGTTTGCTAGTACAGTTGTTTGGGAGATGCAAATGAATTACGGAATAATTTATGTTATCATTGATGTTGATTTATTTTTGTTACTCTTAAATATTTTTACGGATCTGCGTAATTTTTTTGCACAAGTTTTCCTTATCAGAAGCAACTTTTTTAAAGCTTGTGAAAAAAACTTCATACAATTCCTCTTTGAAAACGAGAAGGGGCAGAGTTTTCAGATCTGTCCCATTTACTACAAACAGTACAAAGCATGCATAAAACTTTTAAAAATCAGTGTACTAACACATGGGGACTTGTAAAAGTAAATTTTTTAACTTTAAGTTATTAAAAAGATGTAATTGTAATATGTAATCTATATATATAAAACAGTTCCGTAACTGACTGACTGACATACAACGCACAGACGAAACCGCTGGACCTAAAGGACTGAAATTTTGCATGGCGATTCTTCTTATAGTGTGGGGGTGCACTAAGAAAGATTTTTGAAAAATTCTTCTTAGATTTTTTAAAATTAAATTTTTAAGCTGTTTTAGTAACTTTAAGTTTGCATTTAAAATAACAATTTGAGGGTTATAAAATTTATATCACGAGAAAGATCCTAAAAATTCCTTTAAAATGAAATCATTTTCGAGTCTTTACTTCCATTTTCGGATTTTTGGTGAATTTTTAAAGATTAAGTTTTAGAATTTAATTTATTAAATGCTGATCACGTAATTTCTTTTTCTGGTACTTTAAATAAATTTATCGTCACGTGCATAACATCTAAATAGACAAAAAAAAAATATTTTTTTTTCCTTGCTAATGTGGCAGAGGATTGCACATTATCCAAAAAAATATTAAAATACAGTAAAAGATATGATCCTCAAACTGTACTATATTAACTGTACTGCTATTCATTAGTATGTTCTTCTAGATTTAATTTGAATATTTTCTTCTACATTATTTTGTCTATAAAAATATCCGTTACGATTTTTTTTAAATATATTTATTTTTTTTACATTAATTGTATACATTGATCGTCGTACTTATTATAAATATATTTATTTATTTATTTATTTATTTATTTATTTATTTATTTATCTATTTTTTGCATTAATTGCATGCATTGACCGTTGTATTTAATTTGAATGTACTCCGTAGCGAAGTGCGGGTTTTCAGCTAGTAATTTATATAAGCAGAGATAGAGATGGTATTTATCTTCCTGGACAGTTTCCACCCTTTCAGGGACAACAACTTCCACCATTTGCACGGTGCAGATTTTTTTGATTTTATTTAACCAAAAGAATTTTGGAAAATTTTCCAATTAAAGGTTGAAAATGATTTTACTTCTTTAAACTGATAACAGATGGCAGTACTAGCCATATTTCTGCCCATTTAACTGGAATACATTGAATTCAAGTGAAAAAATACTAGAATTAGACATTTCCACTGTGCAAACGGCGCCCGCCAAAGTGTTAATGCCCTGTCTGGGCTTGAGGTAGCCAAATCGTAACGCGTCGGTTTTTAGTGCTGAAGGTACTCGGATTGAATCCTGACAAGCGCCATTAAATACCTCCGTTTCTAGGCCGGATATGGGCATGTTAGATTGGTAGAAAGTGCCTCTATGAGGTCATAGAGGAATGGGAGAGGGTGCGATCCCTCAGATATCACCCCTGGGGGTGCTCGGTCAAAATTGATGTGGCGCCTGGCCAACTTGGCCTCCTACCCTTGTGATGCCATTATAAAAGACCGAATCCGCACCCCTCAGCCCGCTAACCTATATGGACCTGGTCTAGAATGCAACTCCGGCCAGGAAGCATTAGAAACAACAACAAGGCCCTGTCTTATATTTTTGGTTGCTAACCAGTTTTCACTTAAGTTCCTAATCTCATTTTATTTCATGCAAACCATTAACGGGAATAAGTCTCATATATGAAAGCCTTATTTGAATAGTGGTGCAACTTCAAGTTTAAAAAAAATGGAGTTAGCCTCACTTTCATGTTCATACAAGTCATTTCTATCTTATTTTTAAACTGATACATCTCCAGCTTATTTCTGCTGCCAATAGAAGGCATTACAAATCAGACTTCAGCAGTCATTTCTCAGCACTTATTAAACTTTAAGGCTCTGTATCTCAAAAGGAACAAGAATGGAGTTGGATTTCTATTCAAATAAGGCCTTCATATGAGGCTTGTTAACATTAATTGTTCATTAATGGTAATATTAATGGTTTACATTATTGGTAATTCCCCAATCTGGAGATATAACTCCCACTTGGGAATGAGATAAAGGGGCTTTAGCTTGTTTCATGCTTTTAGCTTGTTTGATGCAAACAAACGAATTTCTTCAGAGAACTATTTAACTTACATTTGAGTGTTTAAAAGGAAAAATTATTCCGTACTAAGTACAGTTAAAAGATATATGTTAATGTAATATGATACAACGTATGTGAAATAAAGTATTGCCTTACATTTAAGATGCTAACCAGTTTTCGTTCAAGTTCCCCTTCCTGTATCAATCCATGCATAACTTTCATAAAAGCCACTCAAAGCTGAGATGAAAGCGGAAACTTTTGAGATCATTTAGATAGTATAATGTGGCGGATTGTCTACGACACCCGCGAACAATCCGCGTCTCTCTATGGCTTTAGAATAGGTAAAAGAAACGAAAATGTTCCGAGTATGTATTTTAGATGATCTACAAAAAGGCAATTCATTCAAGATAATTTACTATGTAATGATGCATAGTTAGTTCTGATTCGTGTATTATGAATAAGGTATATGGACTGGAACAAATTAATTACTTCAAAATAAACTTTAATTTAAATATAATATTGAAATTAGCTTTAAATGTGCTGTGTACTAACCCTATTGGATTCGCTCACCTTAATGTTAATCTATGGAGAAAATTTGCCCGAGGATTACCCACACGGATTTAATGACATTTTTTTAAATTGTACTCCGTAATAGAGGTAGTAATTTTACACATTGAGGAATTATTGGTTTTTTATAAAAAAAATTTAAATAATATTTTAAAAATTTAAATTATTCGGGAGAAAAAAAAACTGGTATAGTGTGTTTTAAACTCTCATAAATTCCTTTGGTGGACGAAATATATAAAATGAATCCTGTTTCAAGGTACAGAAAAGTTCAGGCAATCTGAAAATTCCATTTTTATTGGATTATTGGCATTTATGTAGCTGTAAATAGTAGACACAATTTAACGTAGGATTGTGTTCCTCCATAACGGTCCTCCGAAAAGTAAACTTTCGGGAGCTAAAACCGTCCATTGTCGCGAGTTATAACTTTGGCTGCGTGCCAAACCCACTCTGTATCGCTTGGGCAAGCAGTAAACAGTTAAACAGAAAAGTACCAAAATGTGTCAAAATTTTAACATACATATATATAAATGTAATATCCCCATTACATCACATCCTTAAATTATAACCTGAAAGGAAAAACTAGCTCATATTTACATGGCTAGAGCTAGACTCAGCCTGAAAGGAATAAAAATTAGATTTAAATACAGTCGGGCCACCTTCTTAGTACATCGTTTATTAGAGAAAAATTCATCAGTTCATTCCAGAAGAACGGCTCGGAATAATATCACCTTTCAACATTAAATGCGAGGGTGAGAGGTACATGTAACTATCATATGTAAGGTCAGCAGATTTTGGGGCTCACGAAGCTAACCCCTCCCGAATTCAGATATATACACGTGTAGAAATGCAAAGGCATGCGATTCATGGGAAGTTCTGTGGTTAAGGGTTTTAAAGCGGTAAATTAATATTACTGGGGATTGGATTTAGGAAAGGGATTTTGAATGATAGAATGGAAGAAATAATATTTAAGATATTACATATATATATATATATATATATATAGATAGATAGATAGATAGATAGATAGATAACACATACATACATATATACATACAAATGAATTTTTTGATGAATTTTTTTTATGAATTTTTTTTTTCTATAGGTTAACATTAAGGTGAGCGAATCCAATAGGGTTTGTATACAGCAGCCTTAAAACCTATTAACAGGCGTCCTCCAATGGGTCCTGAGTAGTCTAATACTTAATTAAAGTTTTAAAAATACTTAAATTCACTGGTAAGGAAACACGAACTTACATATTAAAATAAGTTTGCCTTCGAGCCCGATGTAAGACAAATCTAAATTTGATCCTATCTAACACTGACTGACAGACAAAAAAAGAAGTTCTGTTTGATGCAGTTAATTATCTATTGTCTTATTCGTCGAGTCTGCTTCATTAAATTAGTTTCAGATGCTGCAAATTCGATTAAACTTTCAGCACTGAATCCATAGTTTGTATGAAAAACTTACTTTAAAATTAAAAAAAAGATATGCTTCTTGTTTCTTTTTCTTTTGAATACCACAGTCCTCTTGTCAATTAAATGGAAATTCAAAATTAGTAAATGGACCAAATTTAATATCATTTAATAGAGTTACATCGTATACACTGCACGGTTGAAAACTTCTTCACAAATCTCAAGAGTTCTTTGTCGAATTTTCTAAATACGCTAAAAAATCCCCCCTTTCTTTTGAAGTAAATACTTTAAATATAATGAAAACAAAAACCTGCTTCGCAACTCCAAAGAATCTATGTCAAAATTTCAAAGAAATAGAAGCAAACTGCCAGTAATAATTGAATCAAAGGCATAACAGTGTTTTTCTTCCCAAGGAAGTTTTTGTTTCGCTTCAGACGCTTCACCTACAGTCGAGTTGAGATGTTTTATTCCTCAGGCCCGAAGGGCTAAATTTCATTTCGGATTCATTCTGCTCTCTTTAAAGTCTAAATAAAAAAAGAAACACATCTTCATTAACGGCCCTGAGCCCGTAACTGAAGTTGAAAAAAAATAAATTCGCGTTTCCTTCCCTGTTTAGATTTAAGAAAGGAAGGAAATTCTTTTGTGATGCAGATGTCGCAGTTGAATAGCTAAGAGAAAATTCTTTAAGGATGTCTTTTATAAAATTCATACAATGCAAGTATTTAATTGAAAATAAGATTTCCTGGCGCTGGGCGTAATTAAATTACTCGTTTCTTTTCCAATACCTAATAACGCATCGCTATTAAAAATTGAGGCAAATTAAAGTCAGAGCGGTAATTACGCATAATGGTTATAAAATTTGAAATCGGCAGTAATTAATAAAATATATAATAGATTCGGAATACTTTAATTAAGAAAATAATTATATGTTTTATGAAACCTCATTACACTATCTTAAATGATTTTCTATTTTTTTGAAATGTCATAAACTTGCTTGCAAAGAATGATATGAAATAAAAGATGGCTTTTGTTATCGAAATACATAACTCGCTCCATTTCTTTTGTCGTTGCCAGCTCGGAATATCTGTTTTTGACATTAAAACATTTCGTGTTACAAGATGATAACTGAATCATGGATGTAATAGAAATGGCATTCTTAGCTATTTGATTTTCTTTTGTACATTTTTTCGGAAATTAAATGCAATGATCAACTCGATTTCGTCATGAAAGATTTTTTTTTACTATTATTATTGTCAGTGAACTGTTTAGAATAAATTATCGTTAAGATTCTACTAAACGTTTCCTGTAAATAGCTTCATAAGTATAGACAATTGACATCATAGGATTCATAATGAAATTATTAAGCGATATTTTCAAGATGCATTAAGATAGAAATTAGGAACTCCCTATTTCTTCTATCTGCCATGACTGCTTGCATGCGTTTTCACTGCTAAAGTCTGTCTCCAAGAGTGAAATTAAAAATTTTGGAGATTGACATTGTAATGGGATTTTCTTTTTAATTAATGATTATTTTTAAATAGGTATGTCCTTAATGACATACTCAATTCTCCCTCTGCAGCTGGCCTTTCACCTCTTAAATCTCCTTTCTTCTCTTTCACATGTCAACAAACTCTATCGACTTTTCATTTTATTGCCTATTTGCAACCAACACTCCCTTTCTTTCTTTCACCAACACGGAATGTCACAATCCACTCTGACAGACATCATGAACTCGGCTAATGTCTTCTTCCATTATATATATATATACATATATATAGATAGATAGATAGATAGATGGATAGATAGATGGATAGATAGATATAGATATGTAGATATATATATATATATATATATATATATATATATATATATATATATATATATATATATATATATATATATATATATATATATATATATATATACAGAAGGTCGTTCAAACTTTATGGAAAAGATTTTGATAGTTAAGTTTTATATGTAAATGCAGTATTTTTGCGGCGATTTGCTTCAATCTGATTTCCATGATTCTTGGCAATATAGCTCTACCTTAAATTTTCCATAAAAGTAAACTTTTTCTTAGCACTGTCATGTCAATTTAACCCCATTTCTCTTGGACAGTTTTCTAAAGTCCCTTCAGTGTTCTTGGGTGCGTTCAGTGTTCTTGGGTGCCGTTTTCTTAACGCTCGTTTTAATAAACCGAAAGCGGAAAAGTCCGTTGGAGAAGTGGCATGTGATTTTACGGGTATTTCATTGAGTAGAATACCCTTTATTCCTGTTTCTGACTCTTTCTTTACGAAATAAGCGGCAGTTCATTTATACATGTGACTAGAGGCTTTCTCCATATGAAACTCAACTTTATCATTTTCTTTTCCTTGTAAGGCTGGAATTTTTTCAAAAATTGGTTCTAAAATATTTTGTTGATAGTAGAGTGAATTAATTTTGGCTTTACTTGAGACTTTTTTTATTTTTAATTTACTGTTGTAACAAAATCCTGCAACTATCAGCATTCCTTTGGGAACTTTTCTGTACACTGACGAAGCCATTTCGTACGGTCATTCCCGTCAGTTGAACTATAGAAAATTGATATTTTTTATCACAGTCACTTAAATATACCCATCTCTCATCGAGTGTTACCATAAATTTCCAATTTTCAGCAGCTAGGTGTTTTTCATGTAATTTTCTACAATTTGTTTTTCTTTCAGCAATATACTTTGTCAAAAGCAGATGAACTGTAGGTTTAAACCTATTTTTTAACTTCAAATCTTTATGAATAATTTTATTTACAGTGCCAGAAGACATTCCTAGTTTCGATACAATGGATCTTTGAGTCGGCGGGTTTTCTTTAGGATCAGAGACTTAACTTTCTTGATATTCACCTGCGTTCGAACAGTCTTAGGATGAGGTTTCGCTGTCATGTTTTCATTTTTACTTTCAGTTAGACCTTTTTTTCCTTTCAAATTTAATATATCATAAATACATTTTTTAAATGCCATAACCGCGATTTTTACGCCACTTTAAAATTTATTGATACGAATATTTCTCCCCGAAAAGTGCATTTATATTTTTTAAAAGCACCGACCGCAAGTTCTTTCTCTCATCAATTTGTAAAAAAAAACATATATATATATATATATATATATATACATAATATCTTAATTTTTCAGCAGTTTCTCCCGATATATCCATAATGATATTTTTTAAAACACCGATCGCTAATTGTTTCTCTCATCAATTTTGAAAAAAACATACATATTAAGTATAGGGCAGACAGGTGATATAAAGCTGTCGATATTAACCCAGTAAAATTTATTACATCCATAATGACATCAACATGTATTACTTAGCCTTTTTTTTTTACTGGTTACGAAATTTGAAAATAAAATAAACAGTTTATCAGCAACTTTCAATAAGGGAAATTTTTACATCGCGATAAATAAATTCACTTCGTGGAACCCATCAATAAGAGTTTTACGGGGAAATTATTAATATTCATTCCTGGAGGCAAATAATTTACTGCCGTTTGATTTTAATCTGGCTCCCTCGGGGGAAGTAAAATGACTTGAAGTAGTTAAAAGTAATTGCTTATGATTTTAAGAATGGTTCAAGAATTTTGTTTGGTCTTGGTTTTAGATAAGGAAAGCAATAGAAGTAATTACAATAAGCATCTTTTTTTCACTAATAAACATAATTTACGATAGTTATTAAATGGATAAGTATCCCTTTTTCTATGTATTATAAATTCCACATCATTAATTTATCACTGCTGAATTAGCAGAAATTCTTTTTTAAATGCTGTCTGCAAAAAAAATGGATAGAGGCTACATTGTGTTAAAGGATTATTTTTTTTAACTTTTAGCTGTCGTTTTGCAATACATTAGATGTTATTTATGTGTTTATCTTAATTCAAAGCGAGCGTAAGCTTTGGAAATATTTTATTAGTAGAATTCATAATATTGTAAATTAGAGGTTTACGTTTTAAATTATCAAATAAATTAAACCCTATTAATGGCTGTTTATAATTTAAGTAAATATTTTAAGAAAAACTCCCCTTTATTGTTCATAAAATCTGTTTAATAAATCAAAAGAAAGAACTGCATTTCGTAACAAGAAAAAATATTAAAGCATATCTTATATTATGGAATGTTAATTGAAGTATAATATATTCCATGTGATAGCAGTTCAAGTAACACTATTTGAATACATTTGAGAAACAATCAGTTTTCGGTGTTTTTCAAATACAGTGGACGCTCGTTAATTCGAACTCGGTTAATTCTAACTTTCGGTTAATTCGAACTAATCCAAAGGCCCCAAAAAACTTGTATTGGAATTAATGTTAAAAGTATCTCATTAATTCGAACTAAATTTTTATCACTTTGGTTAATTCGAACTAAAAATTTGACAAAAAAAATTCTTTTTCCTCTTTAAACGGAGAAACACACGCTGAATTTATTATTTTGTGTGTCAAAATCATCTGCATTTTTTTCTGTGTAAAGAGGCACATGCCGGCATTCCTAGACTATTGCATTTCCACTAAACGTTAGTGGCTATTGTCCTTCTTATCAGTGCCAGACGATGCTCGAAGACGTTTGTAGCCGTTCGAAATTGGATAGCAGTGGATCCCGGTCTAATTAACCCTCGTGTTGCAAAAGTTTACCGTAGCGCTCCAAACCAAGCCAATCTTATCAGTGCTTAATGAACAAAGCGATTTTTTGTTATTTGTATCGATTTTCTTAGAATTTCAGAAAAACCAGTCTTTACTACAGACTCCAGGGAGCTGCGTCAGTTATGCCTGTAGTGCAGAGAAGTTAATGTGATCTAGTTTTTCTTCCCCAGTGTGTGGTGTGAACGTGTAAAAATTCAGGATGGCTACACATGGAAAGTACAAAACCCTAACTTTGGAGACAAAGGTAGAATTTTTTTTTGAAACAGAAATTGAAGTAGAGAATGGCGAATGTAAAACAAAGTTAGCAGCTAACTATGGACTTAGAAAAAACCTTGTCAACTTATTTGAAAAACAAGGAGTCAATTTTAGATTCATGGAAAAAAATCAAAATTTGCTTGAGGAAGGAAACGCATAAGAAATGCGTCCCAAGTAGATCTAGAAAAAGCTTTACTGCTATGGTTCCAGGATGTTAGATCTCGAAATTTTCCGATAAATGGACCCCTAGTGCTGACGAAGGCTGATGAATTGGCAAGTCGAATGGGTACTGAAAATTTTAAATGCCATGAGGGATGGCTTTTTTCGATTTAAGTCAAATCGCAATATTTCTTATCAAACTGTATGTGGCCAAAGCCCTGATGTAAACGAAGACGTATGCACTTATTTTGGTAAGAAACTGCCAGGGCTTTTCTCTACTTACCTGCCGAAAGATATTTTTAATGCGGCCATAATGGATAAATCCATAATGGACTCTATTAAAACTCTGAAAGCATTTATTCAAATGGAACCTTCCTCTGAAAATTAATTGAAATGTTTACTTCAAATCGAGAAGCTGGCTGAACAATGTAGGCATCATAAACAAAACCAAACATCCATTTTACAGTTCTTCCCCAAAGTGTAATTCATATTTTTAATTAAAGTTCATTTTCTACTAAATATCTTCTGCTTCATTTTATGATTAAGGTAAGTCTGTATTGCTTTTTAATATGTTTAATTTTAGATAACATAGTACAATATATTTTCTGGGGTTATACATACTAGGAGATTATTCATCTTCAGTGATACACTTTCAAAGTTATATATTTTCTCTTAACATCGGATAATTCGAACTTTTTTCTGAGAACCTTTGAGTTCGAATTAACGAGCGTCCACTGTATATATATAACCCCGCGAGTCCTGTTACCTGGACAGTCAATGGTGAACGCTGTGAGACTGTTTTGCACCCAAATCTCATTATAGTATCGGCCCTACGGACTTGACTGGTAGACTTGGGTGGGATGACCTCGTAATCTTAAACAATGAAATTCGTTCCCAATGCGGTGGGCGGATTGTCTTTCGGTAATCGCCTAAAGTCTTCGCGAGATTCGTTGGTTGCTTTTAATGAGGGCGCCATATAGGTTAACCAACACCATCCCCTGGAGCCATCTCTATTGGGGCCGAGCACCACCAAGGGCGACATCTGGAGGGTTCGTATCTTCCCCCTCCTTTTGACAACATAGATGGACTTTCCGGCCAATGGATTTACCAAACGCATATCTGGTGTAGACACGAGGGGTGATGAAATTCACAGTTTAGAATGGCATAAATATTTCAACAGTACATCAAAATGGTGAATATGGTTGTATATAAATAATTTAAAATAATGCCTATCTAATAAGATTAGGAATATCATTTTTTATGTATTTCAATTGTGTAATATTTGATAAATATTTTTTCTACAACTAGCCTTAAAGATTTCTTCGTTTTTTTGAGCAAACAATAAAGAATGATTTCTAAGGAATCCCTGTAACTGTCTTTTTACTTCGGTTTAATTGTTTCCACAATTCTTTCTGTACAGTTTTAAAAGGTTCTGAAGCAAGTTACACCATGGTTAAAAATTGCGTATGATGTTAAGAAATATCAAATCCTCTGTTTGAGCTACAAAATCAAATTACTCGTACTGTTCGTTATAATTACTTCTAAGCCAATCGTGTTTAGGTATTCTACTATTCAAACAATTGCAACTACTGACAACAGAACACAGAGTTTTAATCTGTTCAGGGGCAACAACCTCCACTGTTTGCACAGTGCAGATTTTTTTCCTGGTTTTTTTAACCTAAAAATCCTTAAAAATTTTGCAACTAAAGGATTCAAAATGTTTTTACTTCTTTAAACTGATAACAGATGGCAGCACTAGCCATCTGTTCTGCTCTTTTAACTGGAATTCATTGAATGCAGGTGAAAAGAAAACTAGATTTAGGCGTTCACACTGTGCGAACGGCGCCCACGAAAGGGTTTTAAAGGTTTGCCATAGGCTTTCAAAATTACCAAAACTTTTCTATTCAGAATTTTAACTCTGTGAAGGATTCTAATATCCCGACCTTGACATTGTATGCAGTTAAGTGTAATAATGAAATAGTAAAATTGGTATTGATCATAGTGCAATACTTAACGCAAGTTTTTCTTTTAACAGGCCCCGAGTAGAACATATAGCTAATTGCATTTTTACAAGAAAGGCGCAAAATCGTAGTCAAATAATTCTGTTTACTATAGTCATCATTTACCCATCGAAAAAAAATGTGTATATGCTTCAAGTAAGGTACACATGATCTATATTTTGTTTTCATTGGTCAACTGTCTCGCGATAGATTCGGTTAAACCGTCAGAATCCCTTAGTTTAAAACGAGAGAAAGAAAGTACACTAAATGCGCAAAGTAGAACATAGTACCCTTTAATTTGTTTTTAAGGCAAAGAAGCTTATTTTATTGACGTTCAGAACTGGACTTCTGTTATTGTCTTATAAACAAGTTTCACATATTTTTATTAGTAACCACACTTAAAGGCTTTGAGAAATCTACAAATTAAATAACTCGTTAATTAGGCTATTCATCACGTTCAGATACTCGCAGATAACTCACATAATAAAAAATAGAACACTTACGAAATTATCACCATATGTTTACAAGGTAATACTCGAATACCAGGCCTGTAGACTGTCTCGTCACAAGCTCAGATTTCCTTGCATCCCCACCCCGGCATAATTATTCTTTCACAGTAATCTTCTAATCTCCCGCAAAGCAGACAAACCCCATTGGAAACATTCTATACTTAGAACTACAAACATTTCAAGCACCTAAAGAGAGGTAAAATTTTCATGAACCCAAAATCACGACACATAATATACATTAATATGGTTACAGATTGAAATAGAGTTAAATAGACAAATTTCAACTAATTTTATGATTCCCCCAAACCACTTAATGCACGATTAAATTATCTACAAATATATTCAAGGAATATCCATTAAATAACTCTTGAAACAAACTCGAATTTTTATCTAAGCATTTACGAATAAGATTTTCAACTATGGGGAATCAATTCATGAGAGTATGTAGATGATATCCAATTCTAATTTCAAACATTCAAAATAATCCAAGCAACATAAACCTTTATTCAGATTGCATTCAAACTTCCCAAACTAAAAGTGAAATAAATTATCTGAACTTTCTTTTTAAATCTTAACTAGTACATAATTAATAAACATTCTAACACCACTAATATTTAAGATAAAACCATAATGCATACGTTTATAAAAAGAGAAAATCTGCAGGAGGAAAATATTGTGTGTGTTTCTTTTACCCTAATAAGGGGATATCTTCAAAAGGGGATATTTCAAAACACATCTTATAAATTCATTTTATAATGGAAGCTAGAATGTGCAACTAATCTTTTTTTAGATGTTGAAACATGCGTAGTACATTTTGCTGATTAAATATTTTATTTCGCATTTCCTCAGATGGCACAAAAATAGAGATGTAGAAGGATAAATTGTTTTCCTTTAATATTGCGAGTTCGTACCGAGAATTCATTACAGATTTCTCTGTAGTTTAGCTTTTAAGCCTAACTTGTAGTTCTGCAGATTTATGCATTTAAATGCTATGTATTTAATACGAATAATATATTATATATATATATATATATATATATATATATATATATATATATATATATATATGTATGTATATATATATATAAACAAATATAACATATATTTATATATGCAATTAAAACGCTCCACCATTATTAATTGTATTTGTAAAGCTAACACACATTCTAGATTTCCTTTCAACCTCAATAAAGCACAGATCCTATTTCAAAAACGAAATAACCGCATATTCTATTCTCCTCAATGCACGCGCGGTAAAGTTATTTTTAGACATGAGTCAGCGTCACGCGTCTATCTCACCGCGCCGCACCTGTTCGGAAAGTCTTGCGACGTTGAATCATACCCTCACGTGTTCGATTCTAACCAATTAAAAGAATTTTAGACTCCTAGCGTGCCCATGGTATAAAAACGTTGAGCAGCGATTTTAGGGACTTCCTTCCTTCCTCCCTTCTTTGCCTTGCTCCCTTGCCTTCTGGCTCGTGCTCTCTCGTTCTTCTGTCTCTTGTCCGCGTATTGCTTCCAGTGAAATTATGATGTAACCGTATTCGATACTTAAGCCCCGGCAACTGCGGGCTATCTGTTGCCGTTATTTTTAAACATCATGTCATAAGCTTGTACTATTTTGTTCAACTAAGTATTGCCGTGTACCTTCTCTGATGTCTTGAAGTATATTTTCATGGAATAAAGTACTCTATCTCTTCAGTGTGTTCCTGTTATTTCCTCGAGTGTGTTTATTACAGCATCCAGAACTACCTGTTTGTGAATCCATCTCCTCTACTGGTACCGTTAAAGTCAAAGCCGTTTCCATTATATATATATATATATATATATATATATATATATATATATATATATATATATATATATATATATATATATATATATATATATATATATGTACATATATATATATATATATGTACACTCAAGAGCCAAAACATTATGACCACCTGTCAATAACGAGTTGGCCCACCTTTGGCGCGCAACACAGCTTCAACCCGCCTTGGCATGGATGCCACAAATCCTTGGTAGATGGCCGGAGACAGATTGTACCAGATATTTAAGCAACGGTCACGCAAATCCGAGATATTGCGAATTGGTGGTCTTTGAACTCTGAGCTGCCGTCCCATGACATCCCAAATGTGTTCTATCGGATTGAGATCCGGTGAGTTAGGTGGAATTCAGCATCATGTTAGGGATGCGACATCGATGTCGATGTTTTCAAAATATCGATGTTTTGATAAAAACATCGATGTTTTAAACATCGATTTATTGAAGCCGATGTTTTTTTAACATCGATGTTTTGTGCTCGATGTTTTACGTTGTCTCGATGTTTTTTTTTATGAAAAAGTACCGTAATAAATTTACCACGTAGCATAATTTTCACACTCAGTATATGTAAGTCTGAATTCTGAAAAGGACGAATACAAAAGGGGGAATGATTCCTTAGCAAACAGACAAATTGCAATTAACAACCAATGAACCAATAAGAGCGCTTGGAATGTTCCTGACACTCCAGAACCTTCCATGGGGTTTTATTTTACAAATAGTATATACACGAGTGCATCCATTTAAGTTTTTGTTTCGTTCTGGATTTTTATTAGTTGACGTTAATATTATTAGTAAGATGCCTCCCAAAAGTACCGTTTGGAAATATTTTTACAAAACCTCTGACAAATTGGCGAAATGCAATATTTGCCTTAAGTCCCTTAAAACTTCTGGCAATACCACGAATTTATCTGGACATTTGAAGGCAAAACATGGCGATATTTACAACGAGAATTTTGAGTCATCAATGCAGCAAGGCAAAAGCAACCAAATTTTTGTCATTTGTGTCAGCCCAGTCACAAAGTAAAATTAAATCACACACACCCCACGACTAACCGAAGAAACATTAATGTTAGAGGTTACAAACCAGTTTTAAAAAATGGATGTTCTAAAACATCGATGTTTAAAAACATCGATGGTTTTTGGGCGATGTTTTATTAGCATCGATGTTTTAATATTGAATATCGATGTTTCAAAACATCGATGTTTTGTTATCGATGTCGCATCACTACATCATGTTCCTGGAACCACTCCAACACAATTTTAGCTTTGTGACACGGGGCGTTGTCCTGTTGGAACATTCCATTTCCAGCTGGAAAAACAGAGGCCATGTAAGGGTGCAACTGGTCCGCAATGATGTTCAGATACCCTGTAGCATTCATGGTCTGCTCTACCACAACCACAGGTCCCAGAGACGCCCAAGAGAACGTCCCCCAAAGCATAATACCGTCACCACCGGCCTGTGTATGACCTACTGTACATTGAGGGAGCAACAGTTCGCCTGGAAGACGGCGTATCCTGACACGGTCATCGGCGTGATGAATGACAAACCGTGATTCATCTGACCAGGCAACTCTCTCCCACTGATCCATGGACCAGTCGCGATGTTCCCGGGCCCAGCGCAGGCGCAGTTGGCGATGACGCTTGGTCAGCAAAGGCACACGAGTGGGACGTTTGCTGCGTAGCACCATATCCAACAGTGTCCGCTGAACAGTGTTCTGCGATACTATTCTACTTGGCCCTGCATTGTATTGGGCTGTCAGCTGAGCCACTGTCTGGCTCCGGTTTTGCTTCACCATGCGAGACAGTCTCCGACGACCTTTTTCTTTGATAGCGTGTAGACGTCCAACACCATGTCGTCTACTGCTGTTTTCACCGTCATTCATCCACTTTGCATAAGAACTAACAACTGTAGGTCGCGAACAACCCACGAGTCGTGCAGTTTCGGAAATACTTGTTCCGAGCCTTCGAGCCATTACAATCTGCCCTCTATCAAAGTCGCTTAGATCCGCAGCCTTTTCCATCACACACAGAAGTAAGTGGAAGAATGATTCTTCAGACTCTCCAGCAACAGTTAAATACCACTTCCACCTGATCACGTGCCTTCCACGTCATCCAGGCGAATTCATTGCAAAATGTAGGGGTGGTCATAATGTTTTGGCTCTTGAGTGCATATATATATATGTATGTATATGTATATATACATATATATATGTATATATATGTGTGTATATATATATATATATATATTTATATATGACGAACCCGTCTAAATGGGCCCGAAGCGCGCTCTTTATATCGTAGATCCCTCTTAATTACTCACTAATACTTATTAATAATATTGCAGTCAGTAAACATAGGCAGTGGTAAATGATTACGATATAATAATATCCAACAAGTTTATTCCAACTATTAATTTAACTACCCTCGACTCAATCCCCACATAATTTAGTTTTCCAAGCAATCATCTCAACCCTCGCGATGCGTGACCGCTGAAACCGAATGCTAATCCTGCTCTGTCGAAATTCTATTGTTCCTCAAGGCGTCTAACCTTATCGCGCATGCTCATTGACGTCTGCCGAATGTTCCAGAAGGATCTTTGCTTAGATTGCAATTAATTTTCGCTCGAAATCCAGTCTAAATTCCAAAAACAACTCCCTACGCAATGATGCCTGCGATTCTACTTTCTAGATTCCCCCCAAGATCATCCAATTCTATTAATAACTCCTACGGTCTGTGCATTGGTAGACGCGTGTAATCTGATTGACTCTGAATAATCACGGCTTTTAACGTCAGAAATTAGTTATTTTGAAGCCCCCTGTAAATTCTCAATTAATGTTTTGACCATATATATATATATATATATATATATATATATATATATATATATATATATATATATATATGTCATGCCCGTACCTCACGCCGCGGAGGAGAGGCATAGCACTTATCGGAGGCGTGGCCGGCACGAGGGAGTGATGCAGTTGGGCGAAGTGTTGATCATACCGTAAAGCGCTGCACCCAACTTGGAGAGAAACACACATGGAGCCATAGATGAAATACACAACTTCGAGGATTTGCTTTATTTATTTGAAAGCCTTGGCTGCAGCGGCCACATGACTTGGCCTGACGAGGCGCGGATTACCTTATAAGACAGAAGCGGACCGCATGTCCGACAGCAACGAGAGCTAGACCCCAAGAGACAGAAATCTTCTTTTCACGCACATAGTAAATAAGTGCTTTGCGATATTGACGCCAGAGGGCCTAAAACTTCTTAATATTTTAACTGGGTGACTTTAGATTCGTGGAGTTCACGTGTCCACTTAAGTTTATCGGGGACTTTACTGCTAGATCCCGCGCTTGCTAGAATCACGACCTCTTGACCTGAGTGCAGGATAAGTGGCCATAAAATTCTTGCAAAATGTGGTTTTTGACGTTACAGAACCTATAAATTCAGAGTGATTCGAGGGCTCTTCAAGATTTTTGACACTATACTGACATTCGGAATCTCATAACTTCTAACACTCATATCTGAGGATGTTATTGAGTTCAGCTACTTCACATGCCTGTATAATGATCTGCAGGGATAATATAATTTATCTTATTTTACTTTTAGGTTCCAATTTTGGAAAAAGTGGTCGTGCTTTATTAACAGGGTAATTTTAAATACGCTTTATATAATGGTGGGCCGTTATTATCACATGTATATATATTTTTTTGGTTAATGTCCCTGGGGGATGACGACATTACACCCCAGTCCGTTGCACATATGAATACAAGACATAGAAACAGACAAATGACACAATCACAGAATTTTATTGACAAACGATGACACCGGCGATGGACGATGGGTTGCAGCTCCCCTTTCTAGACGGGGCTCCAATTGCAGGCGGAAGACTAACCAGTTCCCCAGAATACAGCCAAGTCTTAAGCGGGAATCGAACCCGTACCCCCGGCGTGGCAGGCTGATGCCTTTAACCACTTAGCCACTGGGTGACATATATATATATATATATATATATAGACATATATATATATATATATATCGACATATATATATATATATATATATCTGGGTGTTATATATATACATATATATATATATATATATATATATATATATATATATATATATATATATATATATATATATATATATATATATATATATATATATATATATATATATATATATATATATATATATATATATATATATATATATATATATATATATATATATACTCTTACTGTATAGAAATCTAATTCTTTGATCCCATTTCATAATTTAGTAACAATTTTATTCAGTCACGATTATATACATTTTTGCTCCGGTATTCGGCTACAAAGTATCCTCATGAAATATCCATACGTTCTTAGCACGATATAAAGAACCAGAGTACAAAAAATTTCTTCCCCGGGGAGGTGAAAAATGATTTCCCTCACAGGCATCGTATCGATTTTAACGGAAAATGAGTTTATTCTTCATTTCAGACAAAAAATATAAGAATTTCAGAATATTATTGTATACATACTTTCTTAACATATATTTTGAAGAATATCCTACTTCTCTCTCTCAAGAAAGGAAAGGTATATTCATCAAAGTTGTTTAATGTGTAAAAATATTATAGTGGGTGTTATGTAAGAGAGTATTTTTTTTTAATGCTTTGATATTTAAAAGGGTAGTTATTAATAATAGCAGAATTGGCTTGTAATTAAAGAGCCATATATGAAGGAAATAGATCCATATGCATACGTAATACTTTTGAAGGAAGAATTCAATACTATTTTCAAACCTCACATGATATCAAAGGAGTCTGATACCATTGGGCGAAATCTTTTTGGTAAATATAATAAGTGTTTCGCGTTGCTTTCGTCTTTCCTTATAACATGGAAATCTAAGCCTCCAAACCTATATCATGAATGATTGGAATGATTTAACTTTGAACAACAGCACTAATTTACGGTTTAATGACAATTTTATTTATGCATAGATATCTACACTCTTAGTTAAAAAAAAAACCACGCACCAAGAAGGGGTGCTGCAAATTGGACACAAATTGATGTGCATACAGGTTTCGACGGAAAATACAAAATTTTAAACTTTGGCAGCCAATGAATGAACATGTGACGCTGCAGCGCATCTTAACTGCGCAACTGGCAGGATATTAAAGAGTAGAAATTTCGACTCCAGGTCATAAATTCTTTGCGAATTTCATTCCGTGTACTCAGGTAGACAGTAACTATGCCTCGCATACAAGTGCGCGAAAAATATGCGCAGATGTCAGCATTTGAGGGAGGACGTGGTGTTGGGCTCAAAGAAGCCAGTTGGTCTCATCGGCGAATCGCTCGACATTTGGAAAGGAGCGATGCCAATATTAGACGATGTTGACAGAAATGGGTGAACCATGGTCGAACACAGCGTCAAGATGGAAGCGGTCGGCCTAGAGAAACGACAGAACGTGACGACCGGGCAATCGTCAGGGCAGCATTCACAGCCCCAGATTTATCATTATCATCGATCGTACGTGCAACTGGTGATTCAGTGACCGCAAGAACCATTCATAGTCGGCTAAGAGAAAGGGGACTGAGCTCACGACACCCCTTGCACCGACTACCATTGACCTCTGTACACCGACAAGCCCGTTTGCAGTGGTGTCGGGCACATTCGACCTGGAATATCAGTGACTGCAGTAGAACCGTCTTCAGCGATGAGTCCCGCTTCGAATTAGCCCCGATGACCAGCGAATACGTGTCTGGAGACGCCCCTGACAGCGGTGGGATATCAACCTGACTGTCTTTCGCCATACGGGCCGACAAACAGGAGTGATGGTATGGGGCACAGCGGTACGTCGACGATATTCTACGCCCCGTTGTGTTGCCCTTCATATCACGCCATCCTAGGCTTACATTTCAGCAAGATAATGCCCACCCACACACAGCGAGAGTTTCTACTGCTTGTATTCGTGCTTGCCCAATGCTACCTTGGCCAGCAAGGTCGCCGGAGACGATCTAACGTGCCAATTGTACAGAATTTGGCACGATAACCCGCAGGAGGACATCTGCTACATCTACCAATCAATGCCAAGCCGAACAACTGCTTGCATAAAGGCCAGAGGTGGACCAACGCGTTATTCACTTCTTTTACATTTTTTAGCTCTTTCTCTTCAATAAATCATCCAATTTTTCTCAAATTGTAATCATTTGTTTTCCTGTACATGTACATCACATCTACCGATTTTTCTCCTATTCGGATAATTCCTTCTTGGGGCGTCGTTTTTTTTTGTGTGTGTAAGAGTGTATATTGCATGTATCTATATGTACATATATATATATATATATGTACATATATATATATATATATGTATATATATATATATATATAATATATATATATATATATATATATATAATATATATATATCTTATGTATATATATATATATATATATATATATGTATATATATCTTATGTATAATTTCTTATCTATCATTTTTATTTATTTATTTAACCCCTCAACATTGTTGCTCAAACTAGCTCAAGCATACGTCCGGTCTTGTAAAATTTTGCTAGGCCTGAACTGTGATCCGGCATGCTTAAAATTTTTGCTGCTATCTTGTGTTGCTCGAATTTTTGTTATAAAAGATTTCTCTGTCATAAAAGATTCATCTTCATTTCAGATTCTTGGCAGCAAAATGCATGTAGTGTTAGTATTCATAGTAATTTATAGTGGTAATAAAGTAGTTGTTAACCCTATAAATTATTGTGGATTTCAACAGTTTTTATCCTAAAAGTATTCCCAACCCTTTGGACAATTTTGAAAACTATGCTATAGTCTATAACATTATAATATCTGGTTTTCATTGATGCACAGAAGAAATCTCGTCTAAAATGTTTCTTTAAAAGCCTTGTAAAGAAATTGAGCACAGTAAAATAAGGATTCAATCTGGCTCGTTGTGTTTGATTTTGCTTTAAATTGAGCAAAGTAAGAAATGAAATTTTATTTTGTTCAGAATTAAATAATTCTGTTTTCCTCAAAATCTATATTCTCCCGTTTTATCATTTATTATTCTAATACATTTCACTCTGGTGTACCAAGCATTTTGCGGAGTTGTCAAGCCAATAAATCATTGTGGATTTATGAAGTTTGGATCCACAATTTAATGCGTCACTTATTCCCAACTCCCAACAATTTGGAAAACTTTACTATCATTTGTTGTATTATGATATCTACCTTTCAGTGACTTACAGAAAAAAATTCTCGCCTAAAAAATTTCTTAAAGCCATGTAAAATATTTATACATTCTTTGTCTCTGCGAAATTTTACTGTAAAATGAACAAAGCAAGAAACGTAAATTTCTTTGTTTTGTGTTGGGTAAAATAAAATATGCTCTCATTAGATATTCTCCATTTTATCGTTCATTTTTCTAATACTTTTGATTTTCATATACCAAACGATTTGGTGAGTTGTTACTCCTAGAAATTATGGAATGTATGAAATTTTACTCCGTAGTTTAGTTAATTCACTATACCTATCAATAATCTTGAAATTACGAGAATTTTGAAAACTGTGTCATCATTTATTTCATTATGATACCTATCTTTCACTGATACACATAAAAAAAAATCCCGTTTAAAATAATTCTTTAAAAAGTCACGTAAAGAAATTATAAACATTAAAACAAATATACATTCTTTCTCACTGCTACTTATTTTGTTTTAAAATGAACAATGTAAGAAACGCAATTTTTTTTCTGCATTGAATGAAGCTCATTATTCTTGGACTGGACTGGTTTCATGAACTCCAGTTTATTTATTCATCATTCAAATCTATATGGCTGTAATGTGCCAAAATAATTAAAGGCTTAAGATATTCTAAGGACAGTCATATATCTATAATGCCCGGTATAAAGGTCTTAAGTCAAATTCAGTGATTTAAATATACCAAGTTATTGGCTTTTATACCAAACACAGAAATACAATTTCGACTTGAGTCTTTTGTACAAAGAAATGTACCTTTATATACAAAATTAATAGAATTAAGCTTTTTATACAAGTCAAACGATTTTTGGGTTTTTTGTATATGAATATTAACAAATATCTAAAAATCACTTTTTTTGACTTAAGATCTTTATACCAGGCACCATAAATATATGATCACAAAATGTAGTTTCCATTATCTATATATATAAAACAGTTCCGTAACTGACTGACTGACTGACTGACATATAATGTACAGACCAAACCGCTGGACATAAAGGGCTGAAATTTTGCATGGCTTGATTTTGCATGATTCTTCTTATAGTGTAGGAGTGCACTAAGAGAGATTTTTGAAAAATTCTTCTTAGATTTTTTAAATTAAATTTTTAAGCTGCTTTTGTAACATTGTTTGCATTTAAAATAATAATCCGGGTGTTATAAAATTTATATCACGAGAAAGATCACAAAAGTTCCTTCAAAATGAAATCTTTTTCGAATCTTCACCTCCATTTTCTGATTTTTGGTGAATTTTTAAAGATTAATTTTTAGAATTTAATTTATTAAATGCTGATCACTTGGTTTCTTTTCTTTTAATTTTGCGTCACGTGCATAAAAACGAAATAGACAAAAAAAATATCTTGCTAATGAGGCAGACGATTCGACATTATCCAATAAAATATTAACATACAATAAAAGAAATGTTCCTCAAACCGTACTATATTAACTGCACTATATTCTTTAGTATGTTCCATTAGATTTAATTTGAATATTTTCTTCTACATTATTTTTTCTATAAAAATATCCATCGCGATTTTTTTATAAATATATTTTTTCGTTTTTTTTACATCAATTGCATACATTGGTCACTGTATTTATTATAAATATATATATATATATATATATATATATATATATATATATATATATATATATATATATATATATATATGTATGTTGGGCATTAATTGCATACATTGGCCGTTGTATTTAATTTGAATGTACTCCGTAGCGAAGCACAGGTATTCAGCTAGTTACACATAAAATGCTTACATTAGAGGGGCCTCTCACTTTACCATTTCTCATGATAGACTAAGAAATTTCAAATAATGTTAAAATCTTTCCATATATTTTTATTCAAAGTTATACTTTTTGTATTTTTTTCTCGAAATTTGCTAAGTATTCATCGCAACAAACAAAATACTTTTGATGAGAATAGAATAAATTAAGGATTCTTCTCAAAGTCTTCGGAAGATTTTACTTTCCAAACAAAGATTTAAGTTTTTTCCGGCAGGGATTTACGCTCATTATAAAACACAGTTTGTAAAAAAAAAGTTTGAATTTCAAACTAAGGAAATAGCATTTGACTGAAGAGAAACTTCTTTATTGGTGTTTATGCTTTAGTATTTTTTTTTCAAACTTCTTTGAATGTAATCTGTGTATGCGGAAAATTTGTCGTCTTTTTCGGTAGAAATTAGAATGGAATTTTGATTACTTTTCACAAAGTTTATGCTGTATATTCTTGATCTTTTTCTGCATGCAATCGAATGAGTTTTGCATCCGTACCTTCGTGGAAAATATTTAAAGGTTTATAATGGGAGACAGACATATCGATAAGAAATGCGATTGTATTGTTGCATACACAGATATAAAAGTATCTATTTCTTAGTACTAAAACACTATCTGTGAATATTAGCAGTAATTCACTCAAGATCTAACACTGGTGCGATCTGTTGTTGATGTTTCTGTTGTTTCTAATACCCCCTGGCAGGAAGTATTTCCGACAGGGTCTGGGTTATTCCTCAGGTCCATATAGGCTAGCGGGTTGAGGGAGGCGTCTCCAATTTATAATAACACGACAAGGGTCGTAGTCAGATTTAGCCAGGTGCCACCTCAATTTTGACCGAGCACACCCAAAGGGCGACATCTGGGTATCGTACTCTCTCCCGCCCTCTCTGATCTCTTTAGAGGGACTTTCCGGTCTGCGGATTTAACGTGCCCATATTCGGCCTAGACACGGAGGTATTCAATGGCACTTGTCGTGATTCGATCACTCTCCTCGCCAAAAGCCAACGCGCTACCACTAGGCTTTCTCGGCCCTCTGGTGCGATCTCATCAGATCTTAGAAGCTGAATTAGATAAGGCTTCTGAAAGAAGGACTGACGCACCAGACATTTTGTTGCTCACTTCGTGTTTTTGGCCTAGAAGTGTTAAAAAGTTCTTAAATAAATAATTATGAAAATATTAAAAGTTTATATAGTGAGACAAATACATAGATAAGAAATGTTATTATATTGTTGCAAATAAGCACATACACATACATACTACATACATATGTATATATGTGTGTTATCATGTATATATATATATATATATATATATATATACGCACGTATGTCTATCTTATTATTTAAACTTTATCCGCGAATACTTACAGCAGGGGTGTCAAACTCGCGGCCCGCGACGAACATTTTTCCGGCCCGGCCAATATATTGGCACACAATAATATATAATAAAACAACCGTCGCAGAATTATAAGATAGGAAGAATTCGCAAAATGTTTTTTTAATTATACTCTTTTTTTGCTATTATTAAACAAAATGCGTATATTCATGTTGAATATACTGTAATTAGGTAAATAAACCTACGTTTCTATTAATACTGATTTTTTTTGCGGCCCACCTTAGTTAAACCTTGCTTGTTTGGCCCAAGTTAGCCTTTGAGTTTGACGTCCCTGACTTACAGTAATTCATCCAAGTTATAACACTAGTGCGATATCATCGGATCATAGAAGTTATATAAGCTGAGGCTCCAAAAAGCTGGGCAGACGCATAAGACATTTTATTGTCCACTTCGAGTTTTTGCCTACGTTGGAACACTGGTGCAATCTCATCGGATCTTAGAAGTTGTATAAGCCGAGGATCTAGAAAGCTGTATAAGGTGAGTAAGGTAAAGTTGTATAAGGTGAGGCTCCAGAAAGCTGGGCAGTTATTTAAGACATTTTGTTGCTCACTTCCTGATTTTGCCTACGTTGGCCAGAAGTGTTAAAAAGTCCTTAAATAAATATGAAAATATTTAAAAGTTTCTAAAAGGAGACAAACGCATAGATAAGAAAGGAAATAGTATTTTGCACATACACTTATAAACATATATCATTATCTATTTCTTATTATTTAAACATTTTCTTTGAATAGTAACAGTAATTCATACAATATATATATATATATATATATATATATATATATATATATATATATATATATATATATATATATATATATATATATATATATATATATATATATATATATATTAATATATATATATATATATATATATATATATATATAATATATATATATATATATATATATATATATGTATGTACGTATGTATGTATATATATGTGTGTGTGTGTTAGTTAAAGCCTGTAAATGTTAGCATCCCTGCTGTCCCTGCATCCCTTCGGTTAGAAGAGATTCAATTCACAGCTACATTTTTATAAATTTAGATTAAATATGTATAAATATTTTCATTTGTTTCTTCTCCTGCAGAAATCCTATTTATGTAATAAACACTCAACTTCAATTCCCCTGGACGCACTTTATTTTCACTTCTTAGCAGAAATTCTTTTACACCTAGCAACAGACACATCTAGATCGTGGATCAAATTACCAAGACAACAGAAAACTGTTTACTACATATAAACAGAGTCGGAAAAAACACTAACCTTAGAAAATTTTTCTGCTAGTTAATAAAAATAAAAAAAGAACCTATTTCCTAGACTTACCAGAAAAGAGGTGAAAAGAAAAAATAAATGCTAGTTTGATTCACGTTAAGTATCTTCCCCATTTCTGAGATAGATGGTTTCTTATCTATAGAATTTGGCAGTAATAAGTTACTTAGACTCTTTTTAAAAAAGAAGTCAGCGAAAAGTTATTGAATGAGTTGGTTTAAAAGTTATGAAGAGATGGAGAATAATACTTACGTGTTCATTATACGTAACTTCAACAGTTTTCGTAACTTTGGCACAAAGTTACTTGAGTTTGTGAGAGTCCCTTTATCTAATTCCAGATAAAATAGAAATATTTCTGGAAAATACACTGGACGATAAGATACAGCAAAGAATTCGAGGCGCAAAATTTTATTTTGTTTTATTATTCATACAGATTTTGTAATAAGTTTTTTATCTTAGTTTTTCTATATACAAATTACTATACATAAGCAATATATTTTAAATTTTTTTAGTAAAAATATTCAAAATTAGAAATCTCCTGAACCAGGTAGTCTCTTGGCATAATTTTTTCACCCTTTTCACTCTTTATATACAAATTACTTTTCATAAACTTTTTTTTTAATTTTATGCTAAAAATATTCAAAATTTAAAATATGCTTGGTTTTTGATACATCTGCTGAACTAGATGCTCTCATTGTAAAATTCTTACACTTATTTATACATACAAGGTTTATTTTTCGTCCTCGAGTATGACTTTAAATAAAAATTTCCTTAAATAAATAATATATATATTTTTTTAATTTTACGCTAAATCATTCAATTTTTTAAGTATGCTTGGTTTTTGACACATCTGCTGAACCAATTGCTCTCATTGTATAATTACCCTTTGTGATGAAAACATACAAGGCTCATTTTTTATCCTCGAATATGTCTATATAAAAATTGCTTTAAATATATTTTTTAAATTTTACGCTAAAAATATTCAATATTTTGAGTATACTTGGTTTTTGATACACCTGCTGACTGAGCCAGTTGCTCTCTTTGCCAATTTTTTTCACCCTTTTCACTTACTTTTTTTCATTCTCGAATTAGTCTTTATATACAAATTACTTTCGATAAATAATTTTTTTAATTCCATGCTCAAAAATTTCAAAATTTAAAGCATACTTGGTTCTTGATACATCTGCTGAATCAATTGCTTTCTTTGCATAATATTTTCACTTTCGTACATAAAAGGTTTCTTTTTTATTCTCAAATTTATAGTTAAACAAATTATTGTACATTAATGATATATATAATTTTTTTTTATCTTTTAAGGTAAAAGGATTCAGAATTTACTGTGTGCTTAGTTTTTGATACATCTGCTGAACCATTTCCTCTCTTTCGATATTTTTTTTCAGTGAAAGGTAAATTTTTTATCTTTGAATGTGTCTTTACATACAAATTACTTTTCATACATACTTTTTTAGTTTTATGTTAAAAATATTCAAATCTTTACGTATAGTTGATTTTTGATACATCTGTTAAAGCAGTTAAGGCCTGTTTACATAGAATCAACAAGCGTCAGCGTTACTCGTATAGAAATATATTTAACCAATTACAAACCTCCAAACGATTAGCCACGAAATTGATGAGGTCCGCGATTGGTTTAAAATATATCAATACGAATAACACTGGCGCTGACTGATTCTATGTGAACAGGCCCTCACTCTCTTTGCCTAATTTTTCCACTTACGTACACAATGAAAAGTTAATTTTTTATCCTCGAATTTGACTTAATATACAAATTACTCTTCATAAATATACAGTCGAACCTCCATATATCGAAGTAGCAAATTCTCGCGGAAAAAATCGATATATAGAAATTTCGATATATAAAGTTGATCTTAGTTTTATCATAATTCTCCTAAAAGATTAAAATTAAAGCTAATTTTCGTATACGAAACTCAATTTCTAATTTATATGTGAATCACATTACATGAAAGTTAATAATTAAAAAATTAATTAATATGAAAGATTTATTGAGTGCTACATACCTTTTAAAGAAACGATAATCCCGACAGTGGTTACAATGATCATAGTTACATTATTTTTAAAATACTACGAATATCTTGCTGAACAGCCAGTTTTGAGGAAAGTTCTTCAAAGAAAGCTCGCATTTATTCAGTGCACTAAAAACTTCATCAGGGACATTTCCGCGAATTGAAGTCCACAACGTATTGTTTCAAACGCCTCTCGCATTTCTTTTTTCGATGGCTTGGAAATGTTTTCAGATTCATTTACTTCCTCTGGCTCTTCGGTTTCTTTTTCAGTTTCATGAAGTCAGTATGTCTTCGTCTGTAGGATAATAACCAACAATTAACTTATCATCGACTGTCAGGAATTCGTTAAGAAGAATACCGTCTGTAATGTGACCTTTTGAGTGAAAATTTTCCCAAGACTGTTGGATGTGTGAACACGTCTTGTTCTTCGATTTCCGGTAATATAGCTAACCCAGCTTTTGCGGAATTTTCCCACACTTTGGCTAATTCTGCCACACATATCCTCATATCAATCACCTTATGTAAATTTTTTTTCATTTTCAAATGTCCTGATAAGTCGTCGGAGAATGCGTTTTCGGTAATGAAAGGTCCGAAGACGCATTTCAGGTTTTTATTACATCCTGGTCCATTGGTTGCAATATTGAAGTGGTATTCGGGGGAAGAAAAAGAAAATTAACATTTGATAATTTTGAAGACACATTAAGATGGCCCGGGCAATTGTCTAGAAGCAAAGCAATTTTTCTATTTGATCACTCATTTTTCTATCCAGTTTCAAAATCCACGCTTCAAAGATTTCACTTGTCATCCATGACTTTCTATTAGAACAATAGTCAACCTCTAAAGACGTTACATCAGTGACGTAGCGAGCTTAACTGGCGCCCGGAAGGCACGATACCTTTTTGGCACCCTCTGCGAGAGGCGCCCGGGGCATGATAGATCCCCTTGCCCCCCTCTCGCTACATCACTGCGTTACATTTTTTAATACTCTAAGGTTCTTACTTTTACCTACTACCAATAAACGAAGTTTTACTGTGCCACTCATGTTAGCACCTACCAGTACAGTTATTCTATCCTTACTGTTCTTGCCTCCATGACAATCATCGTTTTTCAAAGTTAGAGTTCTGTTGTGTAAACACTTATAAAAGAGTCCTATTTCCTCAGCATTAAAAATATCATCGGGGTGATAATATTTAAGAATTTTTTCAATTCATTGCTTCTCCATTCATCACAGACTACTTCAGATACACATCTACTTTCTCCGGAAATAACTTTATCCTTGAGGCCCTTTCTTAAATTTGTCCAGCCACCCAGAACTTGCTTGAAATTGATTATTTCCAAAATGTTTAGCATACTCCAATGTCTTCTCCTTTATGATAGGACCAGAGATCGGCAAGTTTTGGTCTCGAACGCTCTGTGTCCATTTCAAAACGGCCTCTTCCTCTGTATCGTAACTGCATGGTTTCGAACGTTTTCTGTTAGGTTCAATACTTTCATAGGATTTCATTACGACATTCCTATAATCGACACTGTGCTTGCGGGAATACCAAATTTAGCAGAAATGTCTTTTTTGCGCATTCCACTATCTACATTCTTCAGCAATTCAACTTTGTCCCCAACACTAAGAGATTCTCTTTTTGACATTGTAATCGAGAGAAAAAGTAAAAGTTCAAAACGAATTTATAAAATACTACTTTAATTTGAACAATTTTCCCTGACACTAAACAGTTGTAGGAGTGAGGAACAACCATCAGACAAAAGGGATAGCTAGAAAGTGGTTTTACTACAGGACAGGTCGCAACCGAAATTCGAAAACGAGTTGGGGGAAATTAGGAATTCTAGAACGGAACAAAATCTTGTTTGTCCACCCCTCAACCCCAGCTGACTTGTGGGGTTCGTAGTGACCTTCACTGAACTTCCCTTTTCCCCTGACCTTCATTTTTCATGAGGTAAACGGTCTAAAGTGATATAAAATCTCCCAATATGTCTTGAAAAACTATTTTGATATGTAGAGATTTTTTCGATGTATAGAAACAGTTTTTCTATGTAATGAACATGGAGATTTGCTAAGAGTTCGATATATAGAAAATTTCGATATGGGGAAGTTCTATATATGGAGGTTCGACTACATTTTAATTTTATGATAAAAAAAAATTTTAATTTAAAGTAAGTTATTGATATGTCTGCTGAAACAGTTGATCTCTTTGCCTATTTTTTCATTTTACGTACGCTTGAAAGGTTTATTTTTTATCCTAGAATTTTCTTTATAAACAAATTACTTTTCATAAATATTTTTTTCTATTTTATGTTAAAAAATATTCAAAGTTTAGTTCCTTTGTCTAATTCCAGATTAAATAGAAATATTTCTGAAAAATGTACTGGCAGATAGCATACTGCGAAGGTGTTCTTTATTTACAAATTAATGTTCATAAGTAATTATTTTAATTTTATGCTCGAAAAAAATTTCAAGACTTAAAGATTATTTGGTTTTTGTTACAGCTGCTGAACTAATTGTTTTTTTAATAATATTTTATTCAACGTACACATGAAAGGTTTATTTTTATATTCTTAAATTTTTCTTTAAACAAATTTCTGTACATAAATTATATACTTTTTTTATTTTATGCCGCAAATTTTTAGAATTTATAGTGTGCTTGTTTTTTGATACATATGCTGAAACAGTTCCTCTCTTTGAATAATTTTTTCCCTTACGTGCACTGAAAGGTAAATTTTTTATCATTGAATTTGTCTTTACAGGCAAATTACTTTTCACAAATATTTTTTTAATTTTATGTTAAAAATATTGGAAATTTTAAGTATGCTTGGATTTTGATACATCTTGTCAAACAGTTGGTCTCTTGGACTAACTTCACTTACGCACACGAGATTTTTCACTTATGCACACGAGAAAAGTTAATTATCCTCGAATAAATAATAAATTTTTATCTTCGAATCTGACTTAATATACAAAGTATTCTTCATAAATATGTTTTATTTTATGTTAAAAATATCCAAAATTTAAAGTATCTTTTTTTTATATACATCTGCTGAACCAATAGCTCTATTTCTGGATATTTTTTCACTTACCTGCATATGAAATGTTTATTTGTTATCCTCTGTTTTTATATACAATTTACTTCACAAAAACAAAAATGCTTTATTTTATGCCAGGAAATTTCAAAATTTAAAGTATGCTTGGTTTTTGATACATCTGCTGAACCAACTGCGCTCTTTGCTTAATTTTTGTTACTGCATTTCATTTCCGCGTTATTCATGCACTTGGTTTGAGCTACCTAGCCAGTTCTAACGTCTGGTCTAAATTCTTCGTATTTCGCCGTTCATAGAAGTGAAGTAATTTCTTTGTTAAAAAGCTTTCTTCAAAACCCAAATATTACTTGCATTACTTGGCCACAGTGGAAGATAGCAGTTTTCGCTGCTGGCCAACAAACGCTTTCTCTTTCTGCATTGTTTTGAATGACATCGCCATAATTACAAGTCACTCTTATAGGGCTGTTTAACTACAGCGATATTTGCAAAAAGGTTTAGAATCTCCGGCATGAATCCAGATCCGGGTATTTCTTTCCAAGATTTGTAATGCTTAGATTTGAAATGCAAGATCTGTAATGCTTAGGCTTGTAAGGAATAAGTCTGATCTACCTATTTGGCTCTCAAAGCTGTTTGGCGTTGTCGAAATTTGCCAGAAGGTTTGAAATCCCAGTCTCCAATCCGGCTCAGGGAATTTATTTGCAAGATTGATGTCTTTGTTTTGATCTACCTAACCGGCTCTCAAGGCTGTTTAACATTCTCGATATTTCCGAGAATGTTTTGACTCCTGGGTTCGAATCCGGCTCAGGGTATGTCTTTTCAAGACTGGTAATTCTTTTGGTTTTATCTACTTATCCGGCTCTGTAAGCTGACATTGAGGATATTTGCGAGAAGACTTAGAATCTCGAGCTCGAATCTAGCTCAGGGTATATCTTTTCAAGATTCGTAATTCTTTTGGTTTGATCTACTTATCCGGAGCTGTAGGCTGACATTGCGGATATTTGCGAGAAGGCTTAGAATCTCGAGCTCGAATCTAGCTCAGGGTATATCTTTTCAAGATTCGCAATGCTTTTGGTTTGATCTACATATCCGGATCAGAAGGCTGACATTGCGGATATTTGCAAGCTTGCTTAAAATCCAGGGCTTGAATCTAAACCAGGGTATTTCTTTTCAGAATCTGTAAAGCTGTCGGTTTGATCTAGTACGTATCCAGTTCTAATAGCTGTTCTAAATTTTGCAGAATTTTGCAGAATTTTTGAGAAACTGTTATTATCGATTGTTGAGCTGTGACCATTACTATAAGATGCTTTTGAGAGATTTTTTTTTTACCTTGGTGGTGTTTGCAAGAAGATTCATGACCCTGTAATTTTAATCTATTTTTCCTGTATTTTCTTTACTTGCCTATCCAACTCTAATGGGTTTTCTAAATTTAGCTCTGTTAGCTTACTCAATAGACATTCTTTTACTCAATTTCTGAAGATAAAACCTGATTTTTGTTTTGAAATCTACGAATATAATTTAATTTACAGTTACTTATATTTTAAGATTTCTCTAATTCTTCATCCATTTTGATGCTGTATTTTCTGTAAAAAGATGTAAGTTTATTGCAAACATAATACGCTAGCGATGAACAGTTCGTTTTAGCTGTTTTCAAAATAACGGTTTTTCATTCGATTAGGGTAAGTGCGCCTTTAGCATTTCTGTCTCTTTGTATTTCTGTCTTTTCATTTGTGTTCTTTAGGATTGTGTGTGTACTTGCATTTATGGTGCGTTGAGTCCTAAGTGCAAGATGTCCGTGTATTTTCATTTGATTTGACTATCAGTTTCAATGGGGATGTCGGGGCCTTGGGATGTCCTTTGGTTAGACCTGCATCCTATTCAGAAAGTTCCCCCTTGAGGTAACTGATTCGATTAGGCCACCTGATGACGAGACCAGTCGGTTACCTCCATATATGGTTTATTTCCGTTACTGCTACAGAATCTTGCCTTATGGTGCGTTGAGTTCTAAGTGCGTGATTTCTGTTTATTTTTCGTCTACATTCTTCCTGCTTATAATTATCTTCCTCTGTTGAATTATTTAATTTTAGTTATATTTGTCCGCT
>OU015502.1:81367533-81372533 GCA_907164885.2 Dolomedes plantarius | reverse complement strand
TCTCATTTAGAAAAACTTGAATGTGTTCCAGACATGACACAAACTTATTCAGGACATTACCTCGACTAAGCTAATGGACTGGCTGTATAAGGGGAAGTCCACATATTCCCTTTCCATTTCTTCTAAAAGAGATTTAAATCGCCTGTGTGTCAATGAAGAACGAGACACTATAAATTAAACTATTTTAACAACAGTGTTCATTACAGAATTAGCGCTGTGACGAAATTTTGGCAACTAAACTTCCTGATGTTTATTACAATGGAAGTTCAACATTTTATGTCCAATATGATTTTCAAGAAGTTTGATAAATTTCTCTATTCATTGCCAACCATTGCAGGTGCGCCATCAGTAGTTACAACAAAATATTTTTCTATATTATGTTTTGTCAAAATAGTTTATGAATGAAGAAAGAATATCCTGCCCCTTAGTTGTCCCAGACAGAGGAATCAAACTGCATAATTCTTCATAAACTTGATCTTTATCACGATACCGTGCAATTACTAGCAAGCCGAGCAACATCATTTATATTGGTGCTTTCATCAACAGCGACGCTAAATGCAACAGCTTCTTGCAATCCAGAATTATGTTTTGTTGTTACATTTTCTGCCATTGCAGTTACTCTTCTTTCAATTGTTCGCGCAGAAGCCGGTATTTTTCGAATTCGGGATAATATTGTTGTTTGGTAGTTAAATCGCTGAACAACTTTTCAGCACTTTTATAAAGATTTCGTTTATATATTCCCATCTGTAAAGGGCTTGCCTTTGGCAGCTATGCAATGAGAAATTGCGAAGCTGGAATCTGTCGCTTTAGGCTTCGTTCCAGTTATTCCAAAAAATAAGTTACTTGTTTCTTATAACCAGAAACAGCTCCCTTTATAGCTTCAAGTTTCTCATCGTTGTTATTAAATGTGGACTGATGTTTGGGTTGGAAATGTCTTTGTACACTTGACGTGCGGCATTCGACGCTTTCGCGACATATCACACATACAGCACAATCCTTTTGTTGCATAAATCATATTCATTCGTCCAAGAGTCTTTTGAAAACCGCGAACATCAAGTGTCTGTTTCTTATTCTCCATTTGATGAAATATGGATGAATTATAACAAAAATTAAACCAATAAAATACAAGTCTTCACAAAAAAAACTTAAACAAAAAACAACTGAACTTTGTTACATACCATATAACAATATGAGAATTAGTATAAGCTGTGTTACAAATTGTCACAACGTCAAATTAGTATTCGGTCATTACATTCGTATACCGATGCGCCGAACAGAACGCACTTGGAGCGGACCCACTCAATTTACGAGGGGAGTCCGCGTGACTATACTTTTACTGCTAGTGTACGTAAATGAAAATGCTAAATTTATTTCCTATGTAGAGTAGTGTAGAGTGCCATTAAAAACTCCACCGCGTGCCAAGCCTGGCACGCGTGCCATAGATTGCCGATGCCTGATTTAAACAAAATGAACGGTATCTCTCTTCCAATATTGTAGGTATATTTGCACTACTTTTCTGGAGGAGTTTCAACCAGTAGCACTAAAACAGCAGAAATCTTGAAACCATAGAAAAGAAAAACTCATTAAAGCAGTGATAGACAGAAACGAAAAAATAGATACACAGTAAAATAGGTAAAGAAATACAAAAGCAATTAAAAAGACATTTTCCGGTAGGAGGTAAATGTTACCTTAGCAACAGGAGGGTAAAAAAATACCCTTTATTTCCTTCATACTAGGAACTTTCAAAATTCTGGATGAAAAGAAAAAGGTTAGTTAATCTCGGAACAGAAACTTATTGTTTTCAGTATAAAGTACTATAAAGGGGAAAGCCTCCAAAAAAAGAACAGGAATATTTTGTTTTCGCTTTAAAAAGACTATAATACTTTAATTTGGGAAACTTTCCGGAAAAGCGAATAAAAACCTTTATTTTGACTACAGTAAAAACGAATTGTTCATCGTTTACGCATTACATTTCCATTACGCCTATTCCTTTTACAGAAAATACAGACTAAAATCAAGTGAAGAAAAATCGTAACATATTGAGTTTTAAATAAGTATTAATTAACTATAGTCGTGAATTTTGATATCAGCTTTTATTCCTCAGAAGTTGAGTACGCCTAATGCAGGGGTCCCCAACCTTTTTGTACCTAAGAGCACATTCTAGAATACCGGGTCGGACGGCGGGCACCATTTATTTTTTCAAGGGGAATTTGTAGTTGGACATAGTTAAATGTACAAAAAACATTTAATTCCAAAAATATAATTTAACATAAAAAATAATTGTTAATATTCTTGTGTAAAAATAAATGATTACTAAATATTGCATACAAAATCTACAAAGTATGAAAATTCTTTATAAAAAATATAAATCACAAAGTCAGTGTGATTTTCGGCATTGCATTTCATTGGCCATTGATTCGTAATCAGGAGAGTATGATGATATTTCTGCTCGTAAGCAATTGTCAAGATGTTCATCTGTAAGTCGTGATCTGTACTTTGATTTTATGACATTCACTGTCGAAAACAAACGATTCACACAAGTATATGGAACCGAAAAAACGATTTTATTTTATATGCTCCTCTTTTCAAGAATGGAAATTTGTTTCTGTCAACTATATTCCAGAAATTCTCATCTGATACAATGGATTTTAGAACAATGTCCTGCTGAAGATCCAAAATTCTATCTCCAGTTCTTCTGCCCTTACTTGAACAAGTTCTGAAATGTATGTAGCTAGTTCGGTTACATTTACTTGGTAAAAGGATTAACAAAAAGGTGACCATTGGCTCTATGATATTAAACTGTTGAAAGAGCTTTTCAAAACTGGTCTTGAAGTAATTGAAGGTTGATAACAAATGTTGATAAGTCAATTTCCCCGTCGCCTATCATTTTTTTTCATATTTGGAAAATGCACAAGGGACTCCATCTTCAAATGTGATATCCACAAAGCCAGTTTAGCTTTAAAACGAATTTATAGACCCCATAATTGTAACTGTATATTTTTTCCTTTCCCTGTAGCTCTAAGTTTAAATAATTCAGTTTTTCCATATATCTGTTAAAAAAAGCCAAATCCGCTGGCCAACGAGGGTCTGTTAGTTAAAACAAATTTTGATTTTTGGCACTGAGACAATTTTTAATTTCCTCAATTAAATCTACAAATCCAGCAAGAACTTTGCCTTTACTGAGCCAACGTACTTCACTATGCAGAATGAGATCAGGATCTTCAGGATTTTCTAATAGAGCCTTAAAAAGGTGGTGTTGCAAAGGAGCTGTGCGAATAAAGTTGGCTATTTTTGTAATTATTTTCATGACGTGTCCGAAGGGTAGTATTCTACCACATAAAACTTCCTGGTGATAATACAGTGATTAGGACATAAAGTTTGGAAATGATTCATTTTTTATGCATTTATCTATATTCTATATATATATATATTATATATATATAATATATATATATATATATATATATTCACGCTCAATGGTGACATTGCACAAGTGACACCGACGAATGAAAGACTGGCACGTACACTCCCGGTGTTGTATTAATGCTGTCCGCCGCAACAAAGGTTCTCTCGTCGAGATCTTCCACGGAGTCACCAGGTGTCCTCGTTCACCAAGGATTTCATGTGTCCCAAAAGAAGAAGTCTTAATGGATTTATGGTCCGGTAAGCATGGAGGCCAAGCTACACCGGCCTCCCCCGTCAATCCACCGTCCAGGGAATGTGGCATTCAGGAAGTCTGCGGGCAATGGTCATAAAGTGGGGAGGGGCCCCATCATGCATAAACCACATGTCCCTTTGTGTGTGAGCGGAAGAGCTCGCAAGAAACCTGGCAGCACTTGCTCCAGGAAGACACGGCACGCTGCGCCAGTGAGGACGTTCTGGCAAGAGATACGGTCCCACCACACAATCATTAACGATTCCTGCCCAGATAATCACCGGAAATCTCTGCTGGGTCTTGAGAGGGGTAGTAATATGGTCTTTCTCTGATCTGAATGGGATTGTGGTCACTTATAATTTGGTGATTCTAATTTCTTCCAGTGCCCAAAGTTCAACTTGGGCACTGAACTTTACACTTGTTTAACAACACTGAATGGAATGCGGCCCTTTAGGTTGCATTGTAGATAGTGTTCGTCTTGATGAGTACTATTACCTCTCTTATTTTGTCGACACAGTTTACGTTGTATGTATATATATATTAATATATATATATATACAGGGTGAACCAAAAGTCTTGCCCTGTTTATAATATTTATCGTGCTCAAACTATTATAATTAGACCTATGTTTGTTTGGATATATTGTAAGTACCGTTATAATATTTTTATAAGACCCTTTACCTCAGTAAATTTTAACGTGTGCCCCCTTGGTAGCTCGGAGAATGTCGAAGCGGTATTCCAGTTCCCGCCAAGTGTTTATTTAACAGGTCTTCTGTTACAGTTTACACAGTGCATGTTTCGTCTAGGAAATCACGCACTAAAGATCCCTAGTGTGGGGGTGCGCCATCTTTCTGAAAAAGTTGCAATAAGTCTAAGTAATGTTGGGGGTAACGCTTTTTTGGGCTTTCTCTGGAATAGACGCCATTCCGGCCGAAAATGATGTCCTCCTTACAATATTCCCTGAGTCCCTCTTGAAGGAGAACTCGCGTCATTATTGCACAAAAAAAAAATACTAAAACTGACCTAGTCCAACGATACAAAAGTTACATTATTATATTAAACGATTATTTTGTATTGAATTTTTATAATCAGGGCAAGACTTTTGGTTCACCCTATATATATATTAATATATATATATATATATATATATATATATAATATATATATGATATATATATATATATATATATATATATATATATATATATATATATATATTATATATATATATATATATATATATACATAGTGTGTGTGTGTGTGTGTGTGTTGTTGGTGTTGGTGGTTGAGAATATTTTAGAAAAAGAATAATAATTAAACAATTTAAAGGGGCTTAAAAGTAAAG
>OU015502.1:81252533-81365033 GCA_907164885.2 Dolomedes plantarius | reverse complement strand
GGCGCAATGGACTAATTTGAGCATTTTTACTGATACTAGTTTAAATTTCAAGAAATCTCAATCGATAGCTTGGCCTTTTTATTTTTAGAGACGCAGTTACTGAGAAGTTTAAGATAATCTGTTTGATTTTGCTATCTTTTTGTTAATATAATTTAGCTTCTCAGAAATCAAAACACACCGGTTGGGGAATTTTTTTACTTTCCTAGAAATGGTTTAATTTGTTGAAACTCCCAGTGGACCATTTCGAACCAGATAGAATTTTATTTTCAGAAATAATTCAAATTCTGCGAAGTATATTGATTTGAAATTCACCTTTGGGAATAGTTTAGATCTTAATGAGTCTTAAAAGCTCGTTCAATTCTTTTTCTTCCTGCGCGATAATTTAGGTACTCTCTAGACATTTCTCTTATTTCAAAACTATTTTGAATCGTGAGTTCTCGAGACTAAACTCGAAATTTACTTAGGAATGTTTTCATTGCAAAGTAAATGCACTTTGGGTACTTACGTATTATAACTGAAACTTGGAATCTTTTTGTAATTGGCGCAATAAAAGCTCGCCAACGCGATATAATCGGAAAGAAATTATTTGGCTTAATTTAGAAAACTACTTTTAAATAAGCATAGATCAAATCTGTCAAAAAAATGTCTCTTCATAGCGCTTAAGTACCATGGAAAGACAATATTTCTCAGATACTGCCGTTATTTTCACTAAGCACTTATTAGTACGAGTAACACTTTTGAAGAGATAAATCAATCAATCAGTTTAAACGATGTATCTTAAAACATAAATCAGGTGCAATCCAAAGCTTTCTTTAAACACTCTAAGGCAATGATTCCCAACCTTCTTATTGCTTGAGTACCACCTGAAAACTTTATAGTGTTGTGTTGTACCACTGGTTATGTCATAATTTTTAGGGGGGTCAGATAAATTCTACACACATATGAATATTTTTTACAAAATGTATTTAAGTATAAATAAAACAAATACATAAAATAAATCCGTAAAATTAGAAAAGCCTTTTATGCTTAATTGTTATTAACAAATGGCATATACAATATCCCAACACTAAAATGTCTTTATCAGGAGACCTAATGAGAACTAAAGATAAAGCTCTCAGTTTAACGATGTATCGTAAAAATATACATCAGGTGCAATCAAACGCTTTCTTTAACACTCTAAGGCAGTGATTCCCAACCTTTTATGCTTGAGTACCACCTGAGATCTTTATAGTGTCGTGGCGTTGCCACTGGTTATGTCATAATTAGTGAGTAGGGTCAAGAATAATGTACAAAATGAGTTTAAGTATAAATAAACAAAATACATAAAATAAATCCATAAATTGGAAAATGCCTTTTATACGTAATTTTTATCAACAATGGCATATACAATATCCCAACACTAAAATGTCTTTATCAGGAGACCTAATGAGAAACTTCCTGTTGTTTATGCTTATCTTTTATTACGCATCTATGTCTTGTTCAAAGTGCTTATCTTTAATCGTTTTCTGCGCGCCACCCCCAATGCTCTCGCGAACCACCAGTTGGTATCCACTGCTCTAATGCATCATGACTTCTGTCTCTTTCTTTCAGCGGAAAAAAGGCGTTTCTGATAAATTTTCCATCTTCTAGTTTGGAATTCAAAGCGTCAAAACACAATTTTAAGGATGATATAATCCGTCACAAACACTTTTATGGTGGAAAGTATGTAACGAAAAAAAGTCTTAAACGTTTAGAGGGTTGAAAATAAGGAAATTTTTTGACGAACCCTAAAGTGAGAGTTACCTGAATAATATATTTATAAAATTTGTTAGATTAACCTATAGTTTTTAATTAACTCTAGTAATGTGTGATCGAGTAATGTATGTATACATATTTTTCGGAGGTAAGCCACATTGTGAGACTATTTAAATGTAATACATTGCAGAACTATACCAAAGGACCTAAAATTTTGTAGGGTCTGGCCGCTTTATCCCTAATCAAGCCAGAGCGTTTTAACATCTGCTGGCATGGGATGTTTTAAATTACCGACACCGTTTGTTGCATATTAAACGCGTTGACATGAGGAATTTCGGAGTCTTCGAAAGGTAGGTTAAATGTGTCGAGGCACAATAAAATCCAAAAACTCATTCACGAAAGAAACTTTTGAAAACCTACAGAAACTTTTATTTTTGGAATATTTGTAAAAAATACACAGTGCACACAATGTTTGTAAGAAACGCAATGAAATAAAATAATTGCTTGCATTAAGTAAAAGTGTTTTTGAAGAATCTTTCTTGGAAAGGAACTGGTAAAGTCTTCGCTATTTGACGATCTCGGTGATTCATCGAAGTAGTCCTTTGTGAAAGGTTTCACTTTGCTCATCGATCATGTTTCATTCGTCGTGCCTGAAAAATATTCAAAGCACTCCAACTGTAGCTGTTTCTTTTGAAGAAGGAACTTTGCCGGAAGTAACCACTTGGAGGCAGCTGTTTAACACTCCCCTTCACAGCAGACCTGCCGCGTAGCACGATGATATGCTGGCGTGTTTCTCGCCTTTTTCAGGCACGATGTTAAGGTGGTTATACGTGAGAGCCCGAGGTTGTTGGCTCAGAGGAGAGGCAAGAATGTATGAGCCCGATGTTGTCGCTTTGATGGAGAGGAGAAAGATTTGAGCCTGATGTTGTTGGCTCTTGTGGAGAAGAGTATGACTTCAGCCTGGTGTGTAGGCTGTGGTGAAGAGAAAGATTTTGAGCCTGATGTTGTTGGCTCTTGTGGAGAAGAGGATGACTTGAGCCTGATGTTGTAGGCTGTGGTGAAGAGAAAGATTGAGCCTGGTGGTTGTTGGCTCTTGAAAAAGAAAGAATGACTTCAGCCTAGTGTTGTAGGCTGTGGTGAGGAAGAAAGATTTGATCTGATGTTTGTTGCTCTTGTGGATGTTTCCAGTTGCTGGATGATAATACTGACTGAACGGAGGGATGAGCTAAAAAAATCATTAGCCAGAGGGTTGTATTGGCGTGCAAAGGTTCTGTAAATGGACATGATTTATTACACAAGTTTAAAAATGCTGTTTCAAAATTTCGTTGTTTTTTGTTGTTGGTTTTTTTAGTAATGTTTTCAAAAAAAAATTGTACGTGTACGCAAGTTTTGCTATTCCTTTGTTCCAGATGAAAAGACAGCCGAAAATTAGACGCTTGACTCGTTTCTTAAACCTAAGTCGAATGTTAGTTCTTTTTTCATTTTCATTTCATTTTCCTCAGATTGGAGTTGCAACACTGATCCGAGGTCTCCAGAACTTCTCGGTCTGGATATAGTCAAGACAGTCATTAAGAACCTGTCCATGAGCGAGTACCGACGTTTAGGAAGCTTAAGAGGTTTTTGTTGAGCTTTCGGAGGTTTCGGGGAGGTTTCGGAGGTCTGGCCATGAAATAGTCTCGTTAGAACTTTGTGTGGCAGTTTCGTAACAAGATCGGCCCATCTTCAGCAAGATCCCGGCCAGCCTCCTTTACAATTTTTCCTTTCCTTTTCTTTTCTCCGATAAAAGTTTACGGACAGAAGATTACAACTCTGCAAGCATAAAGCAATAGGCGTCCCACATAGCGTACAAGAACACAGCCGTTATAATAAATAACATGGCGAATGGTGGATTTGTGAATAACTCAAAATAAAACGTCCAAAGTCAAAATAAACACCAATAATTTAAGAAAAATTGAAAGCACTCTTGTAAACAGCAGAAAATTCGAAGAGTTTTTTAGACGCTTAAAACCGTCACAAATGAGCGTTCGGTTTAAAAATGGCGACGTTCGAAAACTTCTGTTGAGCAGCAGTTCTGTTGTACAATGAGCTGAAATACTGTTGGCTGCTTAACAATGCAACGAAATGTTTACTCTCATCCTAACATGAGAAAACAGTATCTGTTGAACAGGGGTTTTAGTGCTCTGATTTCTTTTGTCAATGATAAAGCTTTTATTTAGCACGTGTAACAGCGTGGCTATCTTAAATCATTACTTCTTATGCAATAATACTTATACAAATTATAATTTTAACAAATTATGATGTTACAAATTATGATTTTACAAATTTTGTAACTAAACCTACTGGGGTTAGATTTTTTCCACTGAAAGTTTCCAAAAACGGTGCGAGTTCACCAGATTTAATACATAAACATGCCGGGTATCCACAGAGCAGAATCCCTGCTGCATCACAATGTACAAAAACCCGTGCTGAAGATCGCTCTACCACAACTCTAACTTCAGCTGAGAAGATGGTCTAGGTTATCGGGCTATAGAAAAACATACCGTATGAGAAAATGTAGTTATATAAGTAAGTTGAGAGAAATCGTCCGTTTTTTAGTATTATTTAAATATTTCGCAAAAGCATTTAAAGACGAACTTTAAATTTACTCTGAAAGTAATAATTGTAAAACAGAATGTTTTTTTTTAATTCCGACATAAGAATACTGATTTCAAAACTTATTGCACTACGTCATGTTTTGGATAACATAGTTTCATTCTCACCATAGCGTTCCTAGTCTAGGGTATTAAAAGGCCAAAGATTCTAGAGGGAATTCTCAATCCCCCTTCTATAACAGGTTTTTGTATCACTAAACACCACTGGGGTTACAAGGGACCCCATTAAAATTTTCATTATTTTGCCTGCAATATTATGATAAGAATTTAAGCGTTTAAAATATAATTTCATTGATACTATATTTGGTTTGTAATTTCGATTATATGAAACGTCGATATATTACTAGGTACAATCTATAAAGATTTAGAATCCTCAACAAATGGCTAACAAGTCTAAATTTCTCCATTTTTTTTTAAATTGTTCAGGTACACTGTGCATGTGCAAATAGGTTTGCCCATAGCCCAGTTTCAGCACGAGCGAGGCCACTAGCTTCCATTTTGGTGCATTTATCGCCTTCGCCAAAAAGGGGATACTCGCTTCTTTACTTTAGCCTCTATAAAGTCAGTTAAAATAATGTCGCCCACCATTTTGTCTGCTGGTTCAGTAATGTTTAATACGAAATCTGAACCCTTGGGAATGTCACTACATATTTGGTCCCTGAATAATCTCAATAGAAACTATGTAGGTTCCTCATTTCTTGCGTTTATGATTATACCTAATTCCCAGGTCTTAGGTTAAGATGTCCTCTGTCCATGTTGCTGGATGAGAAACTTGTTCAATACCAAAAGAAATGAATATATAACTGTAAGATAATAGTAATCTTGGGTTTCCTTTCCTCTCAATTTTGTGACGGTAATCCAGCCATTTAAACCATTCATAATTAACATACAGTAAAAGGATAACTGTAGGCCAGAGGTATACTTTACTGCATGTGCACATGCCCAGAAAATTTTAAAACATATTTCATAAGATGCTGACGTGACGCAAGTTTATTACTAGGAAACTAAAACTGTCGACTTAAGATTATTACTATTAATTATAACAAAACTGTTCAAATAGAACAAAATTTAATCAGATATAATAATAACAGAAGCTGTTTAAAATAAACAATAGGAAGTTAAAGTCAATGAATTATGAATGGAATTTTGTTCATAAACATCAGATGGTAAATATTTGATATAGGCTCATTCATATTAAGGGCCTGTTCACATAGGAGTCCGTTGCGTTTGTGTAAGGAAAAGATGACGTTGAGACGAAAATAAACCAATCATAGGCCTCCAAACGATTAGCAATGAATTTTAACGCCTATGATTGGTTTATTTTCGTCTCAACGTCAATTTTCCTTAACGGCAACGCAACGACTCCTATGTGAACAGGCCTTTAACCTTTTAGAGAAAAGCAAATGTAAACAAGATGCATCAGTCCATTAGTTCTGAAATTCTGTGTCATAAAGCTTATTTCAAGGATAAAGATTCGCATGGCTAACGAAAAAAGACTTTCGATACAGCCATAGGTACATTTTTTAGCAGTAATGAAATTTTCAAGTTGGGGGGAATTCATAGAACTCCCTTTTCTATTTTCGGTAGAGCCGCTACTGGCTGTGCAGATAACCGCTCGATTTCAGTACTATCAGATCATTTCGAAAAAATTTTGTCTTATAATAATATGGGTTGAAGCCTGTTAACTGTATAGCAAGAAATTCAATAGCAAAAATCGGGCCGTCTGAAATGCAAAATTCCATTGGAGGGCTATATACATGCAGGAAATCCCAAGGAAAATGTCTGCAGGATTTCCACAACTGAACCCTCGCGCACACGACGTGCAGGAAATTCCTCAAGAAAAACTTTGCTGACTTTTTCTTTGTACGTTGTCCTTTGTACGGCAGCAGACACACTTCGGGTATAAACTGCTTATCCCGGCCTGGCGATAGTAAAAGGAATGTTTTCCAACCGAGATCTTCGGAAGCCATACGGTCTCACAGTCGCACAGTGGAGTATTTGTGGCAAAACCCTGGCCAAAAATATTTTTCATGTGTTTTAAAGTTAAAACCATTGCTTTTGACCTTTAACTTACTTTGTAATAGTAAATACTCCCTTTTTTGTAAAAAAAATTAATTTTTTTAATTTAAAAATTTAAAGTTCTTAAATTTTAAAATTTTAAAATAAAATTTTTTTTATAAAATTAGCTTTATAAATCAATCTTTATCATATATATATATATATATATATATTATATATATATATATATATATATATATATATATAATATATATATATATATATATATATATATTTTTTTTTTTTTTTTTTTTTTTTTTTTTACATTTAATAATTACCAAAGTTTAGTAGCTATAGGGATCTTAGTTCTCTAGGGACTTCAGAAGCTTAACTTTTTCAATCTGATTCCCCTGAAGTCTGACCTTCGTCATCTTCTTCAAATTCATCTTCTTCATCACTCTTATTTCTTAAAACTTATTTTTTTTGTCTCAAAGGCTTAAGAAGAAATAAAGTTTTATATGTTAACAAGATTTATACAGATTACATCTATAGCTGTAAGTCATTTTCCAATCATACCCGTCAAGAAATTATCATGAAAATAAAAAAGGGTTCTTTATAAAAAAAATTCTATATAAAATGGCAGCTGTTTGCGGAACATTTTTTCTTTGAAATAGATTCTCTATACTGTAACCATGACGGTTATAATTGAAATTAGGTCCGTAAGCCCCGACACACCTTCATAAAGCTTTAAGAAACTTAAATTACAGCTAAATTGATTTAAAAAAACATTTTTCAAGTTTTCAATTTTTTTAATATGTTAATAATAAAACTAAGTAAATTATTATATATTTTAAAACAAAGCTCTTACCTGTTTTTAACACGTATACCTGATTTAATTTCAAAACATTAATTCTTAACGCCACAAAAATATAGATTTAAACTAACAACAAAGCTGAAACGCAATCCAATGACACGTCCATTCGCAAAGAAATCTGTTCTTCAACTGAGGCTAGAAACTGCTGAGTGTTACTTATGCTGCTGGAAATGATGTGATTCACTCAGCAGTTTGTTAGAAATGATAAAATGCACTTTTTACAATTATTGCGCAATTTTTAATTTTTACACTTTTGGCCAGGTTTTTGCATCAAATACTCCACTGTGCGTCGGGTGTCGGAGAGCTGCAAGAATTCGCGAAATTTTTAAAATCCCGAGTACAACGGGGTGATAAGGTCTCCGCCACGTCCACGATGATAGACGTCATATCGGGGAAGACTTATGAAAGTTCTTCCTAAAGCTTTTTTTAATCCTACTCAACTATGCTGCTCTGCCAAATGTATCCCAAAAACGAACACGTGGACGCTGGTTTCAAGTTAATCGAGAAAGCGATGACTAGGGATGTTCAAATATCCGGATTTCCTGTAAAATCGTTTATCGGATAGTAATTTTAAAATTATCTGACGGATACCGGATAACCGGAAAAAATATCGGATACAGTTAAGAATTCAAAATCGCGTATAAGAGTTCCGGATGTATCCGTTTTCGAAACCCTAGCGATGACGTCAACGAAACCGCCTTACGTGTTTATTGTCTTTTCGGCACCTTAATGGCAAAACGTAGAACTGTAGACACTACTAATTCATTCTAAATGTTTAGTAATCAATTGACCTCTTCCCAGAGAGCCGAAAATATAGAGTTGGCATCGATTTCAAATTTATCGTGAAAGCGATAACGTCAGATTATCGAAATTACCGATTTTCCCGCTACCGATCGAAGAAACACGTAGCATTCGGGACGAACCAACGTGACACTCACGCTTCTGGTGTCGCTGTACCTCAAAGGTACTCGAATTGGCGATATTTTTAAAATCCCGTGGAGAACGGGGAGATACGGTCACCGCCACATCCGCGAAGCCAGCGATCTCCCCGAGTGACGTCGTACAGCTGAAGATTTTATGGAAATCCTTCCTAAACCTTTTTTAGTACTAGGCAACAATACTTTGCCCAATGCATCGCATTTTTTTCCATTGTAAGAAATTAAGGCGGTTGTGTACTAACCGTATTGGATTCGCTCACCTCAATGTTAACCTATGAAGAAATTTATCTGCTATTATTACTACATAAATGCTGATAATCCAGTAAAGTATTTTCAGACAGCCTGGACTTTTCTGCACCTTGCAACAGGATTCATTTTATAAATTTCGTGCATCAAAGTAATTAATGAGCGTTTAAAACACACTCTACCGGATTTTTTCCCTGAACAATTTAAATTTTAAAATATCATTTGCATTTTTTAAAAAAAAAAACGAAAAAATGCCCCAAGGTGTAAAATTTCTTTCTCTATTACGGAGTACAATTTTTAAAAAAATCTTTAAATCTAAGTCTAATACTTGGACAAATTTTCTGCATAGGTTAACATTGAGGTGAGCTAATCCAATAGGGTTAGTACACAGCAGCCTTAAGTATTAAGTGTCAGAAGACTTGTTTACGGTCATTTCTGTGTGTGTGAGGGGGGAAGGCAATTTAGAGTTGAAATAAACACTTTGAAATTTGATCTGCTAAATATGCCCAACACGTAGTTATCACGAGAAAAAGAAAAAGATAAGTGAATACCTTTTTTATATTTTTTAAACTATTAAGGGGACAAGGTACTTTCAATCTCGTTCTTCTTTAATTTTCAATATTTTACTTTATATACCCCATATTTTACTCTATATACCCCATATTATTTCCTACTACATTGAAGATACTTAGAATTCACAAATAAGTATCTTTGTGTATTATATATATAGGTATTTTATTATATCAAAAATTCTTCAAAAATACTAGAATTTTTCAAAAGTTTCCATGCGTATTCATTTTCTTCTGATAACTTCCAAATTTCTCAGAATTGTTAATTTAAGTGTTTGTCACAAAACTGTGAATTAATTCTTTGAAATCACAAATATTTTTCAAATTTATAGATCATATAATAAAGTTAAAACATAAAAAAAAATAGCAGGCAGAGTAGAAAATATTATTTAAGACTCTAGATTCATACAACAAAAAAATTAACGCACATTTATATTTATACATATAGTAAATTTATAATACAAAATGTAAGAATTTTAATTAATATAGAATGCGCATGAAGCCTTTTGAAAAACGTTAGCATTTTTGAATTTTTTTTGAAAAACAGGTATTATTCTGACAAAAATTCCTTATTTTGAATTCTAAGGAGTTTCAATATAGTAAAATAAATCATAATTTTTTCTCATTTTGTATATAGATTTAAAAACTGAAAATTAAAAATTTCGAATTTGAAGGTCCCTTACCCCCTTAAAAATATTTGACGAAGTTTATATTTCATTGACTATAAAAGCTTTTTTATAAGGAATTTCAATAATATTTTTTTAATTTTCTTTTAAGAGGTAAACGGTGTGGTGTGAAAAATTGAAGCCTGAAATCATTCACATATAAGTGTTGCTTATTTAACGCATTAGAACCGTGTAATATTTCCCGTTGTACCATATTCAAATTCCCCATCTAAATAAATACTGTTTGGAAGAAAGAAGTAGTTTTTTTTCCTTTTCAGTGTAAACAGTAAGATAATGTCGAGAGATAATAGCTCCTGTTTTATTCTGTTTTTTTCACAAGAAATTTGTATACGTCTTATAAAAGACGGAAAAAGAAAGACTTAAATTTCAGTACTTCATTTCTTTGACTTCTTAAGGAAAAACACTCACTTTCGAGGGGTTAATTTAAGTTTTTGACTAGGTCTCTTTAACTTCTTTACGTACGGAGACCTTTTCTTGCATCACTGTTGTTTGATTAACATTTCCCCCCTTTACGCGAGAAGACGTGTTTTTAATCTCGTTTGTGTTTTTATATCGGACTTTACTTTCTCCAGTCCTTTCTGAGTCACTTTTTTATCTTGCATTTGTTAACATTTGCAAAAGTTTACAGTTTTGTTTTGTTTTTAAAAAACTCTACAGTTTTTTGATGTTTTGGATGAAACAGCTCTGGATAAACAAGCATATTATTTTTCTCTCTCTTATTTTCTCATACCGTTCTATTTAAGGGCCATTTTTAAAAGCTGGGTTGTCGTTTTTTTTTTGTTTTTTTTTCTAATTTTAATCTTTTAATGCTGCTGACGATGTACTGTTAAAATAGATATTACTAGTAAACAATAATCGTCATTGATAAAGTTATAGCTATCATGAGTTGTTTTATAGATTGAAGCCTTAGATAAAGATAAACAGATATTGTTAAGGGAGTAGGGGGGAGGGGAAGCCTGGACACAAAACACTTATACGAGACTATATATATATATATATATATAATTATATATATATATATATATTATATATGTATGTAGTATATATGTATGTATGTATATAATATATGTATATATAAATATATATATATATTATATATATATATATATATATAATATATATATATATATACATTATTATATATATATTATATATATATATATTAGATATATATATATATATTACATACATTATATGTATACATATACATATATACATATATATCACACTACATACATATACATATATATATATGTGTGTAACATGGGAGACAGAACGCAGACTCAGAAGATATCTAGTCTCCCATGCTACGGTGAGGCGATGCAGTTATGCTCAAAAAAAATTTACTTCATGACTAAAGACGACGAATACGAGCTTTTTACGGGAACATTTTTATTCAATACACCGACCGCTCCGTCGGTATGAATGCAGCAAGAGAAAGTACAGGAATCCGTCCTATCCGCTAGTTGGTGTTTATGAATTGGAGTACCTTGGTCCGATTGGACTTTATCTCCAGTAAGCAAGTTAATAGGTGTCAAGATATCTGTGCTCAGTAAAGTTAAAATTAAAGATGGAAGAAATTTTAAGATAAGATTACATTACTATTAAGATTAAACTTAAGGAGAGAGAGCGTTAAATAAAGTTAAAAAATTAAGTATGGCTCAAAGAAGATACAAGAAAGTAAATTTAAGTTAAATAATTAATTAAAAAAACACTAGTCGAGAGGAAACGAAAAAAAAAGGCCCATTTCAGGGTCGTACCCTGAAATGGGCCGACCGCTATCAAACTATAATGAGATAGCGAAGCCTCGAGGGGAGGCTAAAATAGCAGGAGGGAAAAATTGGAAAAGGGTAGACTGCTCAGACGGGGGTCAAACCCCAGACCAGCGAGTCCCGAGACGCGAGCGATAGCAGTGCACAACGAAAGCACGAGTTAAGTTAGCAAGATAGGAAGAGTATCGCGGTAGGAGACCAAAGCTAACTCCTAAGAAGACACGCCCGGGGTTTACGATTAGTGGGAAGGGAGTGGTCGTAATCGGGAAGCTCCGCTATCGTCTCATTAGGTAGATTCGGAAGATTCCGTAAATTTTTTGGATATTTTAAAAGCTTGTTGGTAAAAAGATGAAATGCCGAAGTCCCTACGGATGGTCTTGTTAGAGAGATACCTAAAGGCACGGCGGATCCGCCTGAGAGTTCTGTTCTGAAAGCGTTCGAGCTTATCAATATGAGTTTTGGCCGCTGAGAACCAAACGGGAATAGCATACATAGCAACAGGTCTGATAACTTGTTGATACAGTAGAACTTTATTTCGCATGGAAAGGTGAGGGTATTGAGCAGAGTTCGGAGTTGCGCTGTGACAGCATTGCACTTCCTAATAGTGTTCAAGATGTGGGTACTCCAAGTTAACCTAGTCCAGAGTTACACCCAAGTACTTGGCCGTGTTTTCCCAATCAAGCGGGGAGCCATATAGAAATAGACGCGGAGGGTTGTGAAAGGCATTACTGAAAAATATCGCGTGGCACTTTGAGGGATTGATTTTAATTTTCCAGCGTGAAAACCAATTCTCAAGAGTGCCGATGTGACGCTGCATTTGAATAGCCAGGTAGTCGATGTTATGAGCAGTAGAAAGGATAGCAGTGTCGTCCGCGTAAAGTGCAAGCAGGGTATTTTCGCCTCTCGGCACGTCGTTAACGTACAAGTTAAACAACGTGGGACCCAAAATCGATCCCTGTAAAATACCAGCAGTGATATCGTTATGCCGGGACAGCTCGTTATTGACACGGACGACAAAATTCCGACTAAGAAGGTAGTTATTGATCAGATGGATGAGACAGTCTGGCAAGTGAATTTGCATTAATTTAAAGATAAGTCCCTGATGCCAGACTTTGTCGAAAGCGCATTTAATATCGAGGAACAGAGCAGCGGTCGGTCTCTTTTCCTGAAGCCCATCGCGGGCAAATTCGACTTCCCTTAATAGTGTTGCGTCGTAGAGTGTTGAGACCGAAATCCAAACTGCTCTGGGATAATGATGTTGTGTGCTCAAGATGAAGAGAGATTCTGTTAGAATAACGCGTTCCACAATCTTGCTCAGGGAACACAGTAAGCTGATTGGCCTGTAACTCTGGGGGTTATTACGATCCCCCCTGGCTTGGGGATAGGGCTGATAATGGAAGTTTTCCAGCTTTGGGGAAATAGTTGAACTTAAGAATGTAATTAATAATTTCAGAGAAGTACATAATGATATTTATGGGGAGGTTTTTATAATGACGTTGTTAATACGGTCGCTGCCAGGGGCTTTCTTGACTTTTAACTTAGCAATGATATAATGATCTCACCGACCGAAGTAGGAGAACAGTATCAGAAGGGGGGGGGGAATTAAGAAAGTTATGGACGGTTCCAAGGACCAAACGATCATTTTCCTCGTCCACCAGATCATAGTTGGGGGAATTGAGTACGGTAAGTGTCGGCGATAGCATTGGCTTTGTCCGAGTCAGTCAGAGCAACTCCGCTAGGGCCTTGAATGGGCGGAAATGGAAGTGAGTAGATTTGAGGTGTTTAGAAAATTTCCAAACAGAGTTATCATCAGCAGAGAGGTTACTAATGAATTCAGTCCAGTTACGTTGTCGGAAAACTCTAATATCACGTCGAACGCGAGCGCGCAGGAAGTGATAATTTTTCCTGTGAAGGGGGAGACGGGTGAATTGGTATAACTTACGAGCCGCGTTACGCTCTTTAATACAGTTAACGATATTAGCCGGTAAATTATGGTAACGCGGCTTTTTTAAAGCACGGGTAGCACTTGCCTTGGCATTGAGAACGGCTTGGGTGAGATCGGTGGTGGCGCCATCTATATCTTCGGATGAGCGGATAAAAGGGAAATAGAGGGTGGAGTAAGTTAGAATGTCCTGAAACTGCTTCCAGTTAGTGAAGGTGGGGGGATTGGGATTTAGAATATTAACTGACTGTCGAAGGTAATTAATACAGGAAGTGGTCCGAGTCAAATAGGTCAAGGGTTTCTATAGAGTAAGGATAGGGTATGTTTTTAGTAAGCGCCAAGTCAATGGTGCTAGAGTCCAAGTTATAGAAGTGGGTAGGGGATGGGAGCGAGAAGTTTAACGTCAGAGTTATCGGTGACAAATTTAAGAAGGGCGCGGCCAGCAGTATTTGAGTTTCTGCAGTTCCAGGCTGTATTATGTGCATTAAGGTCACCGGTCATAATACAGAAATTACAATAATTAAGAATTTTGAAGAAGTCCGAGTTTAGGAAACGTTTAGTGGGGTTAGGTATACAGAGGAAATTAAAATTTTAGTGGACCTGTCCGGAAGGAAAACAATGGATGTGTTCTCGGCATTAGTAGTATTAATGTCGTTAATTTTATAGTGCTCTAAGCCCTGCGGACATATATGGCAGTGCCACCACCAGGATGTACAGAAGAGTGAGGACGGGGACGGTCCTTTCCGGATATCGAGTCTTATATAAACTTCAGTCCATCACGTGATTAAAGGGTGTGTCTTAATAGTTGATTGGTTTAAAGTTATTATTGATGTGCAGAACTGATTTAAACTTGTACTGACGCCGCGCAGCGTCCCTTTACTTAAAAAAGACAGCCATCTTTAATGATTTTGCCGAAGGCTGTAATAATGGAATTTAACGCGAATGCCCAAAGGGAATTAAATAACTTAAGGGATTAAAAAGGGTTTGTAATTTTGAATATTAAAGTGAGGAATATAGTTTTTAAATGTTAAGAGTGTGGAATTAAGAAACTACTAGTTTTTAATATTATAGAATATCCCCCCGTCCGAGAAGAGGCTAACCTACAACATTATCAAATTTACTGAAAAATATATATAAAAATCACTAAAAAGAAATGCACATAATATTAAATTGAAGATTCTACCTAATCATCACTGAAAATTGCTGTGCAGGGTGGACCCTCCCCGCACAGCAACATCCCAGCAAAAAATAATCAATTAAATTTAACCCCAAAAAAACTGTAAGTTATCAAATTTTCACTTTACATCAATTTTAATTTTGAGTCGACTCACACAAATAATAGAATACAGTATAACAATGAAAATATCAACATCAACCAAAAAAATTTTAAGTAAATGGAATAGAACATGACAATAATAATTTGAAGTTATTGTACTTTCCTTCTCAACTCTCACAACATTGGGGTGAATCCAAAAAAGTTTGTAAGGTACACATGGTAGCCTATAGTTCACTGTCCTTGTTATGTTGGCTACAGTATGTTGCTTGAGAAAAGTACAAAAAAAAAATCACAGTTCGGTAGGTTCTGTGACCTATCATCTCGCAAGCGCAGAATACACAAAAAAATCACAATATCTTGACTTAAAATGAAAAAAATAGTCCTTTGTAGCTGGTTACAAAAAAATCACAGTCTTTACTTAAATCACATTTTCAATAAATCACATTTAATAATATACATACTTCAATATATAAATTGTATATAAAATTACAGAACATATATTTTGTTAATCAAATAATTCAATCTTGTACGAGTTCTCAGTATATCAATTCTTATTCATTATATATCTAGTTTTCATATCGTTATTTATCTCATTTTTTCTTATACCCATTATCTCCTTTATTTCAATATTATTTATTATCAAAAAAATCTCTTTGAATATTCTTTATTTATTCTATTCATATTTATTCTAACTTTATTTACTTATTCTCAATACTTTTCACTGTATTTTCAACTTATTTATTTACTATTCATTTGTGTACACTTATTATCATCAGTTTATGTGGATCCAATTCTTTGTGTTGAAGGTACCTTGTGTATGTGTGTCACCCAAACTCTTAGTCTCCTCATTCTTTTCAGCTGGTTATGTAGATATTTAAATTTAAATTTAAATTTAGTTTTTTCCTCTCTTCTTCAAGATATTGATTCTTTTTATGTTTTTAGAGAAATATGTTATTTGATGGACCGACGTTTTGTCACGTGATCTTTATAATTTTATTTAACTATTACTGCTAATTTATTACCACAGGTTTTTCCAAATTTTTGCAACGCCCTTTTTTCATCATTCATCTGGGTGAGTCTGCCCTTCAATGCAGGCATTGTTGGTCAGCATTTTCTCGGACGGAGGGGGGGTATTCTATAACATAAAATCCCCTATATTCAATTCAAATTCTAAATTGCCTTGGGCGTTGTCGCGATTGAGCTATTTTCGCTTCTGATTCCAAGAACAAAGCAAGCGCAGCGTCCCTTCAAAATAAATTTCTAGCGCATTTTTACGTAACAATGATACGTCACCTCTGACATCAGAGTCATAGTTTCAGCCAATGGCTATAGACTTGTGATCACATGGCAAGACGCTCATAAAGTTTATATAAGTTCCAGTATAACTCGGAGAGCAGATTTTGGCGTGGCATTGTTGCCTAATAAACCTCTGTCATCGATGATAAAGAATGGATAAATAAAAGCATTTGCAGACGTGAAAAGATAATTGTATTCTTGAGTACGACTACGTTTATTCCCGGTGTGATATGCCGGCTCCGGCCATCATTCCGCCGGGCCGGTATGTTATATTATATATATATATATATATATATATATATTATATATATATATATTATAATAATGTGATAATAACACCTCACCATTTCTTAATTCCCCCATGCCGAGTTGTGCCCTTTCCATAACTCTTATACAACCTTATCCCTTATGTAACTACTTCTGTTTCTCTTGACGCCTAGCAATTGCTGGGCATACTGCACCATAGTTGATCACGAGGACAAACGAAACTAATTTTCCTTTGTGCTAGTGTGAGAGTGGAACTGTGCGGACTTAGAGCTTGGATGTGGGGTGAACAGGACGCTAAGCAATCTCTCCTGTATTCGTTGGAAATATGTAAATAACATTCCTCTTCATTCTTCTTATAAATGTTATCCACTTCAATGCCAGTAGTGTAGATAATGTGTACAAGACTATAAACGTATTGTTCTCATCAACTGGATTGTTGACTGGATTTAGTTCCGCTCAAGCCCGACTGCAACCTTCCAATCCAAATTGATTACTTTATTAAATATAAGAAATATAAAAGACTGGAAGATATTTACAAAGAACTTAGAGAATAGTTGAATCGGTCATTTTGAAAAGGAGTCATCTTCGTTTTTTTAATTTTTCATGAGAAGCAAAAATCTATAACTTGCCTTCATGCATTATTAGTTAGATTAAATTTAGTATTTATTATGTTTATAATGCATCAATCTGATGCAAAAATATAATTGTGTACTATTTTTTTAAACTTGTTAGGGAGGTCCACAGAAAAGTTGGAGAAAAGTGGAGATGACTCTTTTTCAAAATGACCGATTCAGATAATGTCGACCGTTCAATCCATGATCCAATCTCTAACTACGTTCAGGGCCCGATTTAGAAAATGCTTGACTATAGGCACAACTCGGCATGGGGGCCCCCTAACATTATTAATGTGGGCGTAAAATTTCCAAAATTGATACACAAAAAAAATAATCATGAATCATTGTGAAAGTACCCTTTTACCGAGAATTGACTATTTGAAGCGTAGAACATTATCAATAACAAAAAGCAATACAACATATTAAATTCATCATTAAAACACCAATACAATGCAACCAGAAAAACTTATTAATCCCTTATATACACTATAACATACATATGATGAACTATATATATAACTAAACATACGACAAACCAATCAATCAATCAAATTTGAAAGGATATATAAAAAATTGCTATTAAAAAAGGTAAATTTTTTTTCATTTTGAATTCAGGATTATTTCTTTTTTTCCTTTTAAAATTAAAATTTTTTGGGGGCCCTAGGCTCGGGCGTACCGAGCCTAATGGAAAATCAGGGCCTGACGAACAAAGAAAATATAGTTTCGTTTGTCCAAGTGGCTATCTGTGGTGTAATATATCCAGAGAAAGCTAGAATATATATAATATAATATATATATATATAATATATATAATATATATATATATATATAATAATATATAATAAAATTTATACTAGTTGATACCCGTCAAAACATGACGGCTAGATAGTAAATAAATGTACTAATACACAAATTATACTCAAAACATCATTGCCAAATGTTGAAAATCATGATAATGCGCAGAAACAAATTAATGTGTTTAAGCAGCCTGTGCTTAGTGAGTATCTAAAACCAGATTTAAAAATCTCACTGAGCATGCGCAGAAAGCAAGTTTTTTTAATTGTAAATTATCACTAACTAAGCAGCACGAAGTAAACAAGTTCCATGAGGTTTAATCTTATATTTCCCAAACATAATTATCATAAAAATAAAAATAGCAGAGAGAGATCTAGAGAGACTCCTCGGAATAAACGTGTTTAATCATTAGAACATATCACTGAGCATGCGCAGAAACAGTGAGTTTCTAAAGACAGATTTAAACATGCCACTGAGCATGCGCAGAAATCAATTTTTAATTGTGAATTATCGCTAATTAGTAGAAATTGCGGTTACAAAAACAAAATTTGACAAATCTACAGATTACAATCTTCCGTTTAAGACCAAAATGAAGTAAATGATACAGTAGTTTTCTCTCACGGACTGCCCAAAAAGTAGGCTTAGCAACTTAAATATATAGATAATAATATAATATATAATATATATATAATATATGTAATATATATATATATAATAAAATATTAATTTCATCCTAATGTTACATTCGGACCATAAGACGCACGCCAATTTTAAGCTGATTTTTCATGTAAAAATGTGTCTTATAATCCGAAAAATACGGTAGTTATGTAACGGGAAATACAATATTAAAAGTAGAGTATCCTTGGATTAATTACTTTATTAACATATAAGAAAATAAAATACTGAAAGATATTTACATATTTACAAAGAACGGAGAGAATAGATAATGGCGACCGTTCAATCCATGATCCAATTTCTAACTACGCAGTTCGGCTCTCACACCAGCATAAAGAAATTAAGCAGGTGTAGCGGTATTATTATACGATAATTATATTGGTGGGGTGTTATGATTACATATATATAAGCTATGACTTTTATTCGCATTAAGTACATCGCATTTAAATACATAAATATGGAAAACAAGTAATGGCTTAAAAGCTAGACTTCAGGGTATCTGTAATAAAGTCTGGATGAGAACTCACAATATTAAAAGAAAATGATTTACCATATTTACTTCTCTATTTTTTAGCCTTCTGAGGTATATGAATAAAATTACTAATCACCAATGATTACACGTGTTTCAACATCTAAAAAATGATTAGTTTCCCATTCTAGGCTCCATTACAAAATGAATTTATAAGATACCTTATGGGATAAGCGAAAGGTCCTTTATTAGGGTAAAAAACAACTTACAATAATTTCAGCTTGCATTTTTTCTCTTTTTACAGATGCATGCATTATGATTTTATCATAAATATTCGAGGCGCTAGTTTGTTTGTTTAATTATGTACTAGTTAAGATTTAAAAAGAAAGTTTAGATAATTTATTTCACTTTTAGTTTCTGAAATTTGAATGTAATATGAATAAAGGTTTTTGTTGCTGGGATTTTGAATGTTTGAAATTAGAATTGTATATCATCTACATACCCGCATGAGTTATTCCCCATAGTTGAAAATGTTATTATAAAAGCATAGATAAATTTTCAAGGATGTTTGAAAAGTTACTTTAATTTATATCCTTGAATATATTTGTAGATATTTTAATCGTGTATTAAGTAGTTTTGGGGATTTATAAAATAGGATTACTCTTTTAAAATCTATAACCAATATTGATGTACGTATATTATGTCTGATTTATTTGGGCTCATAAAAATTTTGCTCTCTTCAGAAGTTTAAAGAAATGTTTGTAGTTCTAAATACAGAATAGCGCCCTTTACACGTACGACGCTCTTTCTCGAGTGAAACCACGATCCCGCGCGATTGAGTGCACGTGTGAAGGTGTCGGAGAGAAGGAAAGCTGCTTAGGAGCGTACTGCAAGTTTTCCCGCGCGCAATCCCGTACGCTCCAAGCACTCGCAAAAGACGTACGTGTAAAGGGCGCTAATGTTTCCCGAGGGGATAGCCTGCTTTGTGAAAGATTAGAAGATTACTGGGAAAGAAAGATTATGCCAGGTGGGGTGTCTAGACTTAGAGGAAGGCTAAGCTTATTGACGAGACAGTTTACAGGCCTGGTATTCGAGTATTATCTTGTAAAATTATGATGATAATTTCATTATATGTTAACAAGAGTGTATAGATATGTTTAAAAGTCTCATTATATGTTTACAAGTGTTCTATATACTTTTTGTTTGTAAGTAATCTGCAGTACACTGAAGTGCCACTCAATTAGGGATACCTACCTAGTAACGAGTTAAGCCTCCTCTGGCCTTCATAACGGCTGCCACACGACGAGGCATAGATTCAACAAGTTTCTGGAAACGTTCCACGGGAATGGCTTGCCCAATATGGCTAAAGCTGTCCATTAATTCAGTAAGGTTCTTTGGTGCTGTGTGATGGCATTTCACGCTTTGTTCCAAAACATCCCAAAGATGCTCAATAGGATTTAAGTCTCGGCTTCTAGGTGGCCAATTCCATGACAGAGAAGTCAGAGGAATGCTCATCCAACCAGCCAGTAGCCAACTGGGACTTGTGAGAGGTACAGTTGTCTTGCTGGAAAACTCCATTACCGTGCGGATAAGAGAACAGCATAAACGGATGGAGGTGATCACCCAGCAACTCTCCGTACCGAATTGCATTGAGGGAGGTTGGTACATGCACCAAAGATCCCAAACTGTGCCACGAAAAAACATCCCAGACCATGATTGAGCCAGCATGCCCTTGTACAGTTCCAGCCAGGCATGCAGGATCCATGGATTCATGAGCCTGACGCCATATTCTCAGCCTCCCGTCGGCGTTAAGTACTCGGAATCGAGACTCATCACTCCATGCTACTCGATTCCAGTCCTCTACACTCCAGTCTCTGTGCTCTCTTGCCGAGGCAAGACGTGCAGCCCGATGGCGAGAATAGAGCAATGGTACTCTCGTAGGTCGACGGCTCCCGAAACCCATACGGTGAAACGAGCGTTGCACAGTCCGTTTACTGACTGTACGACTGGCACCGTCATTAAACTGGGTGGTAATTTGAGCTAATGTTTGGCTTCGCTGGCTACTTATAATACGCCTGAGCCGTCTCTCACCAAGCACTGTCAAGGCTAATTGTCCTTTGCAGTTTGCCCGATAGCTAGTTTTTTTTACACCATCCATGTATTCTTGGTATACTCTTGACACTGTCGACCTTGAAAATCCTAGCTGTCTGACGATTTCGGAAATTGAATGGCCTATGCATCGCGCACCTACGAATTCTAACGTGATCGAAGGCGTCTAAATCAGGCAGTTTACCCATACTGGCAATTCCAACAACTAATTCAGAACAACCACAGTACGCGCTATATATACAGTTACCACAGCGCCCTCACTTGCGCATACATGATGCGCAGCGCTACACAATTTGCATAGGCTTTGCTATCCCTAATTCAGTGGCACTAACAGCCAATCACGGTTTCGCGTCGGGAAATATGCAAAACAGGCAGTCGTATAAGAAGCCGGCATTGTGAAGGGTTACAGGAGTTGCATGTATGTGCTGATGAAAGGTGTTTAGAATATTCGTACGATTTATTTTCAAGCTAGACGTGTTTCTATGGCTTTCCAGAAGACGAATGGAGGATTCTAAGCGCTGGCAGGCTGTCGGACGCTTTGCAGCAGGACAGTCTATCACAGATGTTGCTCTTTTCTTCGGTGTTCATCATTCCGTCGTTTCACGATTATGGAAACAATTCCAAACCAGCCAAACAGTTGTCCGAAGACCTGTAGCCAATCGTCCAAGGGTTACGACCCCCTCGGAAGATCGATATATTGCTGTTGTAGCCAAGCGAAATCGAAGATCTACCTCCACACGTGTGGCATCTATGGTTGCAGTGGCCATTGGTAAGAGGATATCTGCCACTACTGTTCGTTGAAGGCTACACATGAATGGTCTGTACGCCCGGGTAACACGAGTTGGTGTCCCTTTATCCGTCCATTCCAGAGGGGCACGATTAAAGTAGTGCCGCCAGCATGTGAATTGGACTGTGTCTGATTAGGGCAACGTTATGTTCACAGATGAGTCCAGATTCGCCCTACAACCCGATGATAAGCGTGTAAGGGTCTGGAGGGAACAAGGCAGAAGCGGCCCGAGAACATCACCGAACATCACGCATATCCGCGGAAGCATCATGGTCTGGGCAGGGATTTCATTGGATATCGCACCGACCTGCACATCTACAGGCGAGATTCTGTGACGGCTGTACGGTATCGATATGATGTCCTAGACCCCACTGTGAAACTGTACGCTGCAGCAGTTGGTCCTTCTTTCGTTTTAATGGACGATAATTCCCGTCCCCATAGAGCTGCCATTGTTGACGACTTTCTGGAGAGTGAGGAGATTGCGCGTATGGAGTGGCCGGCTTACTCGCCGGACCTTAATCCAATTGAAAATCTTTGGGATGCCCTCGGCCGTACTTTCTGTAGATGTTTCCCACCTCCAGCCACTCTCAGAGATTTAGAAACTGCCCTACAGTAGGAATGGCGATTACTAGACTATGCGGTGGGTAATCACCTCGTAACAAGCATGATCACACGCTGTACACTTTGTATGAAGGTGAGGGGTGATTACATACCCTATGAATGTCGGTTTTTGGTTGTTTGTTTTGCATTTAGACACCATTTTGTTAATGACGCAAATATGACGTCATCTTATAATTTATGAAAATTCATATTTTTTTATCTCTCTATGTAATTCTTGTTTTGTTTCATGAATAAACATAAACCTACTTACTTGCAGCATTTCATGTCAATCAAAGCAGTACTTGTCCATTTTTTCGCATTTTACCTCTCCGTGCTTAACTTTTGGAAGTGAGTGTATATATAGACTAGCTGAAAACCCGTACTTCTCTACGGAGTACATTCAAATTAAATACAACGGTCAATATATGCAATTAATGCCAAATATATATATATATATATGTGTGTGTGTGTGTGTGTGTGTGTGTGTGTAGCAGGACACCCTCAACTCAACTTTTATGAATAACCCCGCTAGAACTCGACGTCTGGGTTAGAGAGTAGTAGAGTGGAGAGACAGAGGACTTGCGCCAACCGCGCGCTATTCCTTAAAAATGTAATTTTTGTAACTTCTTGTTCAGTAAAGTGTAGTGTGTATAAATTCTGGTGCAATCTCTGCATCCCTCCACCACAAATGGCGCCCAACGTGGGGGTATGTATCTATATATATATATATATATATATATATATATGTGTGTGTGTGTGTGTGTGTGTGTATACATATATATATATATATATATATATATATATATATATATATATATATATATATATATATATATATATATATATATATATGTATATGTATATATATATATATATATATATACATATATATATATTTATTTATGTATTTATTTTTTTATTTATTTATTTATTTATAGTAAATACAACGATCAATGTATGCAATTAATGTCAGAAAAACGAAAAAATACATTTATAAAAAAATCGTACGGGATATTTTTATAGACAAAATAATGTAGAGGAAAATATTCAAATTAAATCTAATCGAGCATACTAAAGAATATAGTACAGTTAATATAGTACAGTTTGAGGAACATATCTTTTACTGTATCTTTTAATATTTTTTGGATAATGTCCAATCGTCTGCCGCATTAGCAAGAAAAAAAAAATTTTGGTCTATTTCATTGCCAGTAAAAGAAATCACGGTGATCAGCATTTAATAAATTAAATTCTAAAGATTATTTTTTTTTAAATTCACCAAAAAACCAGAAAATGAAGGTAAAGATTCGAAAAAGATTGCATTTAAGGAATTTTTATATGATCTTTCTCGTGATATAAATTTCATAACCTTCAAATTTTTATTTAAATGCAAACTTTCAAAGAAAGTTATTAAAACAGCTTAAAAATTTAATTTTAAAATATCCAAGAAGAATTTTTCAAAATCTTTCTTAGGTGCACCCTTATACTATAAGAGAATCGCATGCAAAATTTCAGCCCTTTAGGTCCAGCAGTTTGTCTGTGTGTTGTATGTCAGTCAACAGTCAGTCAATCAGTCAGTTTTTACTGTCTGATTTTATTTGTTTACTGTGTTTCAATCGATAGGAAGGAAATGTTTTAGAAGAACAGAAAATATTAAATAAATTTTTGAGGGGTGGCACTAAATGTCACAAAAACTGTGGACTGAATGGTTGCCACGTCAAGAACTGAGAGACTCAAAAAGTGCAGACTTTTCAGGCATAGAACTTTGTTTATCAATTATATCTTCACATAACAGTCCTACTGAAAGTATTAACATCTTTTATCAATAATATGTTTCATATAATTGTTTTACATTTTCATATATTGATATTTTAGTGATTTTCTTAATGATATTTTGAAATAATGTTCTTTTTATAAATAATTATTTTTGATTTTGATATGCAATGATGTGTCATTGTTATAACAATTCAAGTTTATTCTGTAAAATTCTGTCTCAAATGGAGACTTTTTTGTTAACTTGTAATCATCTCAGCTCCATGGGGTTAGGTGCACGAAATAGCAATTGGGAATTTTAATATTAGTTTAGTTTTTATTTTAGTTGACTCAAATTAGACTTAAGGATAAATTAATAAATTTGTTTTCTGAGATTTGTGTGACTGAGGATGGCTGCCCTAGTTCAGAGCATTCTTTTCAGTTGCAGATCATGTAGATTTTTAGAATTTAATTGTAGTTGTTTCTCTCTTGTGGAGACTTGCCACATGGGAATTAGCTCACTCCTTGTGTGCCACGCCTTCAGAGGGACGGGGGGGGGTTGTTAGGAATATTTTAGAAAAGAATAATAATTAAACAATTTAAAGGGGGCTTAAAAGAAAACAAATTCTAACGTTAAATGTCATTATTTGTAGTATTTCGGAACGGGCCGCGAAAAGGGGGAATTCCCGTGTTTAGAACTGAACTTAATTCACAAGGTTGGAAGAAGAACCATAGGGAGAATCAAATATAGTATCAAATTTAATCCCGCCCCAGCCTTATCTTCGGTGCAGACGTAAAGAGGGCATGCGCAGTTGTATTGGAGCTTTTGACGACAGTAGGCAAGCAGCAGACCGAGGGGATTAATTCAATGATAGAAGACGCACGCTAGCCGGATCCGCGGGTTTTGTAAAATTGCGAGACGCTAAGATATGTGCTACTTTAGATCAGTGGTTGCTAATATGAAGAAAATAAACATGATTAATTGGACTAATGTGCACTCCCTGAGTTAGACTGCCTTCCACTACGCCACCGGACCACCATTGACTGCAACATCATTTAATAAAATGGGCGTGAAATGAAGCCCGTCATATATATATATATATATATATATATATATATATATCTAATAATAAAAGCAGTGTTTGCGTGTGTGTGTGTGTGTTGTGTGTATGCAGCCCCAAGGCGAATCTGTCAAACTTACAGGCCGTGAAATTTGGCACACGGTAGTGCAGACTATGGGAAGGTGCACCTCGAAGCACGAATTTTAAAATTTTATTCTAGAAAATTTTTTATTTTACGTTTTGTGCGATATTTATGTTTTTTTAACTTCAGATTACGATATCTCGGCAAAAAAGAATTTTGATCTTTTACAATCTAAGACTACGGACATTTTTTCCTTCAAACAAGACCTCATTTGTTTAAAATAATTTAAAACAGACTAATATTTTCATCAAAATATTAAACCCACTTTTTTCGAGAAATTTATGCACTTTTTAGCATCTACGGTCGATGCTCTTCGTGTTTTTATCTTACAAGAAAATATTTACATCATCTGGAAGATGAAAGCTTTCTCATTCATATAAACCTCATTTCAAGTCTCTATCTCAAATTTCGATTTTTAATGTGAATTTTAAAAACGATGCGTCAACACAAATTCCTATCGGTCCTTTCAAATGCGGTAGTCTGGAAGAAAGAATTTTTTCGCCCATACGTGGAGGGGTGGTCGGAACGAAATTTCTCTCCGGGAGGGGGGAGAATTTTTCTTCTGGCTTCGACTGTTTGCAGGACGTGGATACGTAGCCACAAAATTTAGATACCTTGATTCGTTGTTTTTAGTGTTTCCATTCTATCTGTGAAACTTACAGCCATGAATTTGGCACACGGTAGTGCAGACTATGGGAAGGTGCCCTCGAAGCCCGGATTTTAAATTTTATTCTAGAAAATTTTTGATTTTATGTTTTGTGCGATTATTTTTATGTTTTTTTAACTTCAGATTACGATATCTCGGCAAAAAATTATAGTAGAATTTTGATCGTTTTACAATCTAAGAACTACAGACATTTCTCCTTCAAACAAGACTCCATTGTTAAAATAATTTAAAACAGACTAATATTTCAATCAAACTATTAAGCCCACTTTTTCGAGAAATTTACACGATTTTGAGGATCTACGGTCGATGCTCTTCGAGTTTTTATCTTACAAAGAAAATATTTACATCATCTGGAAGATGAACGCTTTCTCATTCATATAAATCTCCTTTCAAGTCTCTATCTTAAAATTTCGATGTTTAATTGAATTTTTAAAAACGATGCTTAAACACCAAATTTTATACACTATTCTCGAACGTTATTACTCTAGGCGTTGGAATCAATCATACATAAGAACTGCGAATGCGCAAAAGGAAACGTTTTATTTACTTTTGCCCGGTGTTCACTTTTTATGTATTCTGTCAATTTTGTTTAATCTAGTTACTTTTTTGCATATTCTTTCTTTTTAACCTTCTGTCTGAAACTCTGGAATATTTTTTATTATCATTCTAATACTTCGAAACTTAACAATGTTTACCAGGGTTGTTTTAAAGCAACTGTTAATTATGTTTGTGTTTAGCTTTGATTATGTTGTGTTTAGCTTTGAGAAAAACTAATTTGTAAGTTTTTTTTGTCTTTTATGCTAAAATAGCACTTAAAAATCAAAAAAAGAAACAAAAACTTACTGTAAATAGCATACCTTTTTTATAAGTTGATCAATTTGAAGTAATTTTTAATGAAATTTAGCTAAAACACCTATCATTCTGCACAAAATCCTAAAGCTAATATTTTAAACTAATTTTAGCTTTTGATTGTGGAAATTTTTTATGTTAAAACATGTTAGCAATGTATTACATATGCATTATTTTGTACGTCAAATATAGTTGCACATTAATTTATAGAAATTTGTGGTATGACTTTCTTAAGTAGCATGATTTATTTTTTATCGATGATATCTTTTTCTTAATTGTCATATTTTGAGAACATAACTTTTTTAAATAAAAAAAAAACACAAATAACAGTTTAGGTTAACAAGAATTATTATCAAGAATTATATTTCACATGATTGGACAAGCCACAGGTCAAGAAGAGTTGAAATTAATGGAAGTAAGGTTAATTTTTTTTATATGCAGTAATTTTTTCATGTCCTGATAAATGCTTCATAAATTAGAATCGATAGCTGATTTATACCTCATTTATATTTTAGAATTTAACTTCTTACTTCTGTTTTAACTTTCCTTTCTATTTTACAATCATGTTTTGTTTTGCTATTATTGAAGTGTGTAAATATTTTTCATTGCTTACTACGATTTAAAAAAATTTTTGTATTATTGGCCTGAGCATATCTGCCCGCAGCCTGTACTTTTTATTCATACTGTGTTATTTATACTGTTATTTTTTTCTATGTTATTTATACTGTATTTAGTTTTTAAATTGATTTGGTATTGTTTACTTTTCAGCTTTTCCCGAATGATTTTCCGAATCTTTACCCTGGAAAGAGAAGCGAGACTAGAAGAAATCAGACAACAACAGCAAAGAATAGTTGAACAAAAACCACAGGATCGTCATGATTTGTTAGCAAGAGTGTTTCATGAAAAACAAAAATCACTTATGAGTCTCATCACAAAGGCAAAGATTTTTGGAGAAGTTAGGTGTCATATGTACACCATAATTGCAGTTTTGGCTGATTTAAACTCTGTATTCTCACATTTTGATGCCCCTGTAGCAGTAGTGGATTACATGGTTAACTGGAGTTACTCATTTTGTTCCATTTTAAAGGAATTAGGCTGTGGTTCATATGGGAATGGCGTTTAGAAACATACGGCGTATGAGGCAGATATTACAGATCAAATAATAGCCAAAGATGACACCACTTCACTCAGTTGTCACAACTGTCTCCGTCCACATGTTGCAGAAGCCTCCTCTACACGATTTCTTCATTCGGGAATGGCGTTTAGAAACATACGGCATATGAGGCAGATATTACGGATCAAATAATAGCCAAAGATAGCAAGTGTCTATAAACAATTCGTGAATTGTCCCGTATTGCCCTCTACTAATCACAATTTTCAATGCCCATATAAACGTAGAGTACTGTAATTCAGTTTTATAGTGTTGCGTGTGAGTGGGACACTGGTGTGTGGTTTTCAAATGATTTTAGCTTTTACTGGAAATTAGCAGAACATTAGCTTCCAAAACAGTAATCGTTTGGAAAGTTTTGAATTTAATTTATTAAATGCTGATCACGAGATTTCTTTCTTTTTGTGATACTTTAAATTAATTTTGCTTCACGTGCATAACAACGAAATTAATTGACAAAGAAAATATTAAAATACAGTAAAAGATAAAATTTAACCACTAGACTAATTGAGATGGAAATTTTAAAAAATTTAGTTCAAATTAGTATGATTTATGGATATTAAATCAAATCTATATATAAAACTGCAATTTCCTCTCAAAATATGGTTCGCCATGACGATAAATAAGTCCGAAGGCCAACTATGCTGGCGTACATTTACGAGAAAATTCTTTCTCCCACGGTCAGTTTTACGTAGTTTTCTTACGCGTAAGTTCGCGGACGAGCCTGGTAATATTAGTTCCGCACAATAAAGAAACAAAATACATTGTTTATAAGAAAATTCTCTAAAAAGCACTTTCATTACTTTTTCATTGTAATTTTCCTAAAATGTACCCCGTAGTGAAGCACGGGTATTCAGCTGGTATATATATATATATATATATATAATATATATATATATATATATATATATATATTATATATATATATATATATATATATAATATATTGTGATAACTTAAGACTCCGGGTAGCTAAAAATGTTCAGAGTCAGTCTACTACATTAAAATACAATTTTATTAAATTTAAGTCGGAAACTTTATACAACTACACTGCTGGCCACTGTAAATGCAACACCCTGAAGGAAACATGCAAATATCATTAAATTTACAACATGCATTAGCGGAGGTGAGATATGCAAATGAATAGAATTTCAGCGCAGACGCACATCACGCGCGCTTGTGGCGCCACTTCAAAGCGCTATTTAACGCTAGGAGATTTCGACGATTTCAAGTTCGGCAATTGTGTTTTTCTTGTGGTTTTTTCAAAAAAAACGATCAATTATGCCTCGTCGAAAACAGCGATCATCTTTTGATCAAGTATCCGAGTTCGACAGAGGAAGGATAGTGGCGTACCGAGATTGTGGATTATCTTTCAGGGAAATCGGTAGTCGTGTTGGACGAAACCAAACAACTGTAATGCGGATATGTGATCGTTGGATGCAGGAGGGTACGACGGACCGGCGTGTTCGATCGCATCCACCTCAGCGCACCACTTCACGTGATGACAGGCAAATTGTGCGCATGGCAGTGACGGATCGCACAGTCACATCACGAGCCATAGCACAGCACATGCAGTCTATAACGCATCATCCAGTGTCTGCGCGTACCATTCGACGCCGCTTACAGCAGAGTGGTCTGTCCGCAAGACGTCCATTACTTTGTCTACCCTTGACGCAGAACCACAGACGTCTCCGCCGCCAATGGTGCGATGACAGAAAGATGTGGACGGCAGAATGGAAGGAAATTGTCTTTACTGACGAGTCACGCTTCTGTCTGCAACACCACGATGGTCGCATTCGAGTCTGGAGACACCGTGAAGAGAGGATGCTGAACAGCTGAGTTATGCACCGCCACACTGGTCCTGCACCGGGTATTATGGTATGGGGCGGTATTGGATATCACTCTCGCACACCTCTAGTACTCATTGCCGGTACTTTAAACAGCCAGCGCTACATCTCCGAGCTGTTGGAGCCAGTTGTTCTTCCTTACCTTCAGGGCTTGCCCACAGCCATATTTCAACAGGATAATGCGCGACCACACGTGGCACGCATTGTCCAACGGTTCTTCGTCAATCGCCAGATTGAATTGCTTCCCTGGCCGCCTCACTCTCCGGATCTTTCGCCGATAAAAAACATGTGGTCCATGGTTGCTCTACGATTGACCCAGATTCCATCCCCAGCTGCCACAGCAGATCAACTTTGGCAACGTGCGGAAGCTGCTTGGTCTGCTGTACCCCAAGAGCTCATCCAAAGTCTCTTTAAATCAATGCCGAGGCGTGTGGCAGCGGTGATCTCCAACAATGGCGGCTACTCTGGCTACTGATTTTGGCAGGAACCACACTTCACAGAAGTCTATAAATTTAATCATTTGATACTTGGTCAACATGTTATCTACAAAATAAATTTTGTTGTGATACCTCTTGTCTTTCTTGGTGTTGCAATTTGGGTGGCCAGCAGTGTATTTACAAATTTGTTGATCTACCTCTAGACATAGAGGGAACTGGCCTTCGTAATAGCCAAATAATTTCGATGAGAAGATGTCGGCAAGTACAGTTACAACTGAACTATAAGGTCGGTATACAGCCTCTAGAGCATACAGCTCTGAAAATAGAGTAACTTCGTAAGGAAGTTCTAGCTAACGAGAAGCTTATAGAGCGGGCTGCACTGAAATATAAAAATAACTTCTTGATGAAGTAACATGCTAACAGAAGCCTCTAGAGCAGGATGCTCTGAGATAGCTATACTTCAGGGTGAAGTATTAGTTGACGAGAAGCTTAGAGCGGGCTGCTCTGAAAAATAAGTTCAGGATGAAGTCGGTCGCTCAAGGACCTCTGAGACGAAAGGTGCTCCCTAGATGAGAGTCTCGACCAAGTCTGTTCAAAAAACTGGATTTCTTCTCCCGACGTTGGCACTCGCTCTTCCGGTCACGGGACTGCAAATTTTTAGGTTGGCTGGCCCAAATTGTGATTTCATGTTCGTTGGCTGTGATTCGCTTGACGACGAAGCCATGTGGTCGGTTCTTATAAATCAGCTGATCTGAAAATCATTAGTTCAAGTCGAAATATTCATTAGTTTACGTCATCCCAGGGGTGGCGGCTAGGAGCAACACTATTCTCTGCTTCCAGACACCTTGACGCCGATCTATAGAGCTGTTCGCGGGTCACCTGCTGTGGGAGGTCCAGCTGTCTGGGTGATTTATTTGGAAAGGGTCGTAACGGATTCTTACAATCAATATATATATATATATATATATATATATATATATATATATATATATATATATATATATATATATATATATATATTTATATTTATATTTATATTTATATTTATATTTATATTTATATTTATTTATATTTATATTTATATTTATATTTATATATAACTCCCTCAATGATCGTTCTTACAGAGGGGTATGAGATTTCCCGTTCTAAAGAGGGAATCGGAAAAATGGGCCACGTGAGCTAAAGGTTAAAAGAACAAGTAATACACGATTCACATTTCTTAATTTTCCCACGAGCAATGAAAACATTTCATATCCTTTTTCCGCAATGGATCCATTAAATTTACCGCTTTATGATCAAAACCCATAGGCTTAACAAAGAAACCCACACCTAGCAATTTGCATAATGAGCCGAGCACAAGTGCACTGAATCATCGGGAAAGTTATTTATTCAGTCGATGTCCTAAAACAATTTACTGCTTACAAACTTAGGCAAAACTTTCACCGTTAAATATTCCTTTACACACCTGCAAGAGGAGAATTCCTAATACAAAAGCAAACGCAGAAAGAAAAGAAAAAAGCGAATTAACAGTTATGCGTCGTCCGACAATGTCGCTGCAAATACCAAAGGCCGCTAAGTATAAATACAATTCTGTTTAACGAACACAGGCGAGGCATGTCATCCTTTACCCAGAAAAGAGGCGAAACAAAACTTCGTCGCTGGGTAATTGAATTGCTGCCAGTAGAAAAGAGAAATATAAATTTCCGTTCTTCGCGCATTCTTTTTTGCTCTCTGGATCTTTGTCGCTGCTTCATTTGGCGCGAGACTTTAAATTATTCTCGATGAAGCTTAATTTATTTAATTTTGGACTCATTCGGCGAGTTTTAAAATGCAAATGGCAACAACAATGATATCAGAAAGGCTTTTGATTCGCCTTAAAGAAAAGTCTTCCTGCTTTTAATCTAGTTTGTAGAATCTTAAATCTGTGACTATCTCGGGGTTTGTTTTGCGTCGATTCCGAGTATAATGAATAAACTCAATTATATAAAATATAACTTTGTGTTAAATTCTCTTCCTGGAATAACAAATAAACCGAATTATACAAAATTAATTCCTATCCAAGTTGATTTTACTATAAGCTTAATAATTTAAAAATATGAGCTTAAAATCGATTTCTTTTTGTGTGTATTTTTTTCATGGTTAATACATTTTTGCTGTCAAATCTCATAGATAAAATTTTCCTTTTTTTTTAAATTTTCAATCTAAAGGTATATTCGTTTCTATATAAGGTATATAAGGTCTAAAGTTATATAAGGAGTTATTCGGGGATTTGGTATGTGCTAAGGAAGCCTAAATTGGTTTGTAAAAGGTCACCTATTTCTTTGTTGACGAATTGAGAGCATGTTCGGAGGTAAGGTATACAGCAGTGTTTCTGAACCTGTGTGCTGCGGCACACCACTGTGCCACGAGAGATTGTCAAATGTGCCGCGAGAGTTTTTGACAAATAATTAAAATTGCATGGGTTTTGTAACTTTGAAATAGTATTTGTAGTTACCTCAACGGTTTCTAAAAAAAATCCTTTTAAATTTAGTTTTCCCGCGTTTTTATTTGATATTATTTTTTCCCCAATTGTAATTGACGTTGATTCAAATTGGCTCTTTCTTAAAATCAAAAGATTTGTGAAATAAGTAAGTCTTTAAATTTCTTTAATGTGATTGCATTGCTGTGAACTAATTAAAAAATATTTTATTCATTTAGCCATAATGGACTAATATTTAACAAAATCTGGTGCTTTACAAACGGAAGATAAACAAAGGAACAAACGGAAGAATAAAGGTGACTACTTCGAATTTGGATTCATCATAATTCAAACGGAAGACCCTCAGATACCATTCTGTGTAGTCTGCAAAAAGAAACTTGCAAATGAAGCTCTCGTTCCTAGTAGACAGAAAAGACATTTGGAAACTTTACACCCAGGGGTCAAAAACAAACCAAGAGAATATTTTGTAAACCTGGCAGCGCAGCAAAATAAACCAGCAAAAAAAATTTTTCTACATGAAAATGCCAGAAAAGAGATTGATTGCCAGCTACAAGGTTGCACAATTGATAGCCCAACGCAAAAAGCACACACCGATGCCAAGTCCATCATTACACCAGCATTAGCTATCATTGTCGAAACAATGCTGGGAAAGGAACCGACTGAGAAGGTCAAGAAAGCACCATTATCCAATGGCACAATGTCACGCAGAATCGAATATTTATCTTCAGACTTAAAAAAACACATTGTCGAGAATCTCGAATCGCACGACAGGGAACTCTGGTCACTTCAGATTGATGAATCGACAAATATCAGTGGAAAAGCAGATCCTTGCTTTCATTCGTTATCTTAAAAATGAAAAACTCTTGAATGAGTATCTTTTCTGCAAAGATTTGAAGAGCACGACGACAGGAAAAGATATATTTGAGCTTGTAAAAGAAAATAGTTCAAGCTTTGGTTTTCTGAAGAAAAACTGCTTTGCTGTTTGTACAGATGGCTGTCCATCAATGTTGGGAAACAAAAAAAGATTTATCACACTTGTGAGCCAAGAAAATCCAAATATTATAAGCGTTCACTGCATGATTCACAGAGAATCTCTGTGAATAATGCAGTGGACGTTTATAATATTTCAAAATCTTTGACTCCAGATATGTTAATTGTTATGATCCAAGTAATTCAAGGGGTCAATTTCATAAAGAGTCGACCTCTTAAATCCCGAATTTTCTCTCAGCTGTGCGACGCAATGTATTCCGACTACAAAACTCTTTTATATCACACTGAAGTGCGTTGGCTATCGATGGGAAAGATTTTGAAACGACTCATAAACCTGAAAGCAAGGGTGATTTTGTTCTTGGAAAAACACCGTTTGAATTTTCTCTTCATGACGAGATTTAGTGGCTTAAAGTTCAATTTCTCTCGGACTTTTTTGAAAAGCTGAACTCTCTAAATCTAAGTTGTCACGTCATGGCCGACAACAGCCAAAATCTCAGATGAGATATAATAAATGAGACTAAACATTGAGTTAAACAGAGGAACGAATTAAAATTAAAATTAAGTTCTTTTATTAGAACTTTACTATTTACAAGTATGTACAGTATCCGTTAAGCTATTAACGATACATCATGACCGCTAGGCATGAATGCGACTAGCCCCTGGTCTAAAAACAAATCGTATCAGTCTCCTCACGCTGACCAACCGCTCGTCTAGCCTTTCCTCGTCTGTCTCCCTTAACTCTGGCCAGTCCGTCCAGCTCTCTCCAAGTCCCGTTCTGCAACCGGTTTCCATTCCTCTCCGTGGGGGTTGGGTTTCACTTCCGACTACTGGGCGCCTTGTCTTTGTCGAGCTGGCCACCTTCAATTCAGTGCCAACCTCTGAAAAAAATCCTTTCATAAACAGCAGCGGCTAAGTGTTCTCTGCCGATCCCTGTCATGTTGTAACGCAACGAAAAGGTCGGTGTGTCACCTGAAATTAGCGACTTCTCCATAAAATGACAGAGAGCTATTATTTGGAAGTCACCTTGACCCTTGGAATGCTGGTTTTCAAGTCTCAGCAGCATTCCTCCTCGTGCAATATCGTCCTGAGAACGTTACGGGGAAAATGAAATGTTGTTGACATTACAAACTCTTCAAGGTCCATCGGAGAATATCGTCACATCAAAATCAAAACTGAAGTCATTTGAAGAAAAATTAACAATATGGAAAGCTGAAATATCAAAAGGAAATTTTGAGTGCTTTCCGGGTGTCAATAAATATCAGTCGGGGAAAAAAGGCAGATGAAATTATAAGCACCATTCACGAACTTGAAACCTCACTTAAAAACTACTTTCCTTCGCTTTCAGTTGACAAATATGAATGGTTAATCAACCCATATGTTTATATATCACAAAGATCTGTATTCAAATATACTGCCCACATGGTACAGTGGTGAACGTTGTGTGCTCCCAAGCAGTGGGCTTGGGTTCAAATCCCGAGAAAGGCTTGGACGTTCCAGTGTTATCTCTCTCCTCATAAAGAGCAAAGGTTGCTGTCCTAAATGGTGCTAACATAATAAGGCTGCCAGCAATACCTCGCGGTGTTGATGGGCCAGTGTCACACGACAAGTGCCTCCAAATTAACAGGAAAACTACACTAGAGTTCATATCACAACTTGAGGTCACCACCAAAACTGAAGAATAAAAATATATCAAAAAATACCGGACTTCCAAGCATCTTTTATTTACGAAGGATTTTTTATTTACGAAAATTATACTTATATTTTAAAAAAAAGTAAATTTGCTGGTAGATTGTGCGTTTCCTCTTTCGTGCGAATTGAAGAACTGGAGACATAGAAAAGTATGTATCTGAGAAACACTGACATTACTTCAACAGTTCATAAACAAAGATAAGCATCATGAAACATTGCGATGATATGCCGTCCACTTATCTTCTGAACCATAGTTACCTAACCTGTGGTCCATGGACTCCTATGGGGTTCGCAAATAAACTTCAGGAGGTCCGAAGATTAGGAGGCGAATACAAGTCCAGGAACTCGCTCATGCGGCGAACCACAACCGAAAAAAGAAAAAAATCTCTATAATATATTGCTTTTCATACGTCTTTCCTGTAGAAAGGATTTCCAGATCATTCAATCGCTCTTGAGTTGTTGTTCATAGATAATTCTTAAATATTTTCAGTTTAGAAAAATAGCGCTCAACTGCTACTATAGTGACAGGTAGAGTTAGTAGAATTCTTAGAGCTACGACAACGTTTATAAACAGGCATTTAAAATTTAATTCTCATATTCTCAAATTCAGGAGTTTATAAAATAAACAGTCAGTCTGTCTGTCTATGTGTGTGCGTGCCATACAGTTAACTTTCTCTTAAATCAGACTTAGACATTAATACCAAGGTATTTTTTAGTTAAACATATTTATTAGAACTTTTAAGCATAAGTATGCACAATATTTCAAGAGGAACACAGTTTACTTCCAACCTGTTACATCGTACTTGCTAGGCCTTTTACAATAACTCAGAGACTGGAAAAAAACTTATCATCGCCACAGAAACTGTTTCCCTCGTTGCTAGGAAACCTGTTGTTATGCTTAATCTGTCGCCACGCGGAAAACACCGATTTGAGAAATCTTAGGTTATCACCTTAAAATGTATTATATGCATACAGGTGGTTATGAAAATAATGGAAACACCTATCAATATCAGTGGTGTTTATGAATGTGCTTCGTATTCCTTAAAAAACAAGTCTAGCCACCGGAATTTTTTTATATAATATAGTGTATGTATTGTTCTACTGTCAGGTAGCAGTAATGAAACAGGAAACGGCCCAGAGCCATCCTGTTATTTTCTTAATTGTTTTGTCCTTCGTCCTTATTAATAAAAAATAAAAAATAATACTTGGCTTGCCAAGGTAAAAAACAACAAAAAATTTTATAAAAACAAATAAAAATGTATTCCTATCCTTAAACTTTCTCTTTTATTTTTATCCATCATTGCATCGTCTGTAGACCCTCTTTTCTACTGCCCTGCAAGATGCTTACTCACTTTTTCTTGTAGTATGAACTCACGGATTAGCAGCGATCCAATCATTTCACTCCTTTCCTATACTTTGTTTCTATTGGTTCCCCTCTGCTTATTACCTGAAATTCTGCAATTGAGGCCCAGGCATTGCAGTTGCGACCCATTTCCTATGGTCCTATGGTAGCAGTAATGAGGTTAAGGGCATCGTGCTTTTGGGGGGAACAGCGTAAAATGTCAAACCTTGCAGAATGAACTTGCTCTGTAGCTTATTTAAATGCCCCATCAAAATTAATGCTTGTTTGGAGAAAGAAGTCAATTTTTTCCTTGGGTAAGGAAAATAATATAATGTCGAGAGAAAATAGCTCCTGTTTTGCTCTTTTTTCCCAAGAAATTTGTATAAGCCTTAAAAAAAGGATTTAAAAAATATTCAGATTTTAATACCTCATTTCTTTTGACTTCGGGAAATAAAATACTCATTTTCTAGGGGATTAGTTTTTTGTTTGGGTATTTTTAACTTGTTTACATACGGAAACAACCTTTTCTTCGATTACTGTTAAATTGACATTCACTCTTTTGCGCATGAAGACGTTTATATATATGTGTGTGTGTGTGTGTGTGTTTATATATATAGTATATATACTCACTTTCTAGGGGTTAAATGGTGTGTTGTAAGAAACAATCTATATACAATCACTCAACTATTCCTAATTTCCAACATTAAATCTCTGCAATATTGCCCGTTGTAGCATGTTTAAATGCTATTTCGAGTAATTTATTTTTTCCTTTTGGATCAGAAAAGTAAAATAATGTCATGAGAAAATAGCTCCTGTTTTGCTCTCTTTTTCCGCAAGAAACTTGTATACTTTTATTAAAAAAAGGATTTAAAAAAATATTCAAAATTTAGTTCTTCATTTCTTTTGACTTCAGAAGAAAAAAATTCTCACTTTTATCTAAGTTTTTCTGCTTGGGTCTTTTTAACTTGTTTACGTACGGAGACGACCTTTTCTTACATTACTGTTGTTAGATTAGTATTTCCCATTTTTACGCACGTGGAAGTGTTTTTAATCTCGTTTTTGCTTTCACTCCCGTCTTTCCTTTCTCCACTCCTTCTTGAGTCTCTTTTTATCTTACGTTTGCTCCAACTTGTTTAAAGGTTTTTATTAAAAACATCTCCACCTTTTGTGATGTTTTGGATGAAACATTTCGGGATAAACAACCATATTGCTTTTTTCTCTCTTATTTTCTCGTATCCTGCTATTAAGTGTTATTTATTATTTATTACCGTTCTATTAGGGGGCATTCACATATTAAGGGTATGGACACAAAATTCTCAAACAGGTCCTTATACATTTATATATATGTGTGTGTGTGTGTGTGTAAGTAACAAAAAAGAAAACGCGTCTTCCTAAATTACTTTAAAGCAGATTATCTTGTTAATAAAGCACGACCCCTTTTCCAAAATTGCAACCTAAAAGTAAAGTAATATGATTTATATTAGCCCTGCAGATCATTAAGCAGGCATGTGAACTATCTGAACTCAATAGAATCCCCAGATATGAGTTTTAGAAATTTATGAGATTCCAAATGTCAGTCTAAAGTCAAAATTCTTGAAGAGCCCTCGAACCACTCTGGATTTATACTTTCTATAACGTCGAAACCGCACTTTACAAGAACTTTATGGCCACTTATCCTGCACCCAGGTCAATAGTTCGCAGATCTAACAAGCGCGGGATCTAGCAATAAAGTGTCCCCGGGAGAACTGAAGTGGACTCCACGAATCTAAAGTCGCCCAATTAAAAATCAAGTAGTTTAGGCCCTCTGGCGTCAATATCGCAAAACACTCATTTACTATTTGAGTGAACGGAAGACTTCTCTCTCTTCGTGTCTAACTCTCGTTGCTGTCGGACCTGCTGTCCGCTCCTGTCTTAACCTTGTAATGTAATCCGCGCCCCGTCAGGTCAAGTCCAGTGACCGCTGCAGCCTTCGCGATGCTTCATAGTTGAATAAAAAGGTGATTTCCTGGATATCTTCTGAAATCTGTGTTCTTCTTCTCTGGCTCCATTAGGGATGCGACATCGATGTCGATGTTTTAAACATCGATTTATTGAAGCCGATGTTTTTTTAACATCGATGTTTTGTGCTCGATGTTTTACGTTGTCTCGATGTTTTTTTTTTAATGAAAAAGTACCGTAATAAAAAAAAATTTACCACGTAGCATAATTTTCACACTCAGTAAATGTAAGTCTGAATTCTGAAAAGGACGAATACAAAAGGGGGAATGATTCCTTGGCAAACAGACAAATGGCAATTAACAACCAATGAACCCATCAGAGCGCTCGGAATGTTCCTGACACTCCAGAACCTTCCATGGGGTTTTATTTTACAAATAGTATATACACGAGTGCATCCATTTAAGTTTTTGTTTTGTTCTGGTTTTATATAAGTTGACGTTAATATTATTAGTAAGATGCCTCCCAAAAGTACCGTTTGGAAATATTTTTGCAAAACCACTGACAAATTGGCGAAATGCAATATTTGCCGTAAGTCCCTCAAAACTTCTGGCAATACCACGAATTTATCTGGACATTTGAAGGCAAAACATGGCGGTATTTACAACGAGAATTTTGAGTCATCAATGTAGCCCAAAGCAACCAAGTTTTTGTCATTTGTGCCTGCCCAATCAGAGAGTAAAATTAAATCACCCCCTCCCCCCACGACTAACGGAAGTAACATTAATGTTAGAGATTACTAAACCAGTTTTACAAAATCGATGTTCGAAAACATCGATGTTCTAAAACATCGATGGTTTTTGGGCGATGTTTTATTAGCATCGATGTTTTAATATTGAATATCGATGTTTCAAAACATCGATGTTTTGTTATCGATGTCGCATCACTAGGCTCCATGTGTGTTTCTCTCTTAAATTTCTTCCGTAATTTACTGTATGATCAACACCCTCGTGCCGACGGCATCTCCTATAAGTTCTATACATCAATTCCCTTGTGTTAAAATTTCCAAATGTGATTATTATCACACACATATATATATATATACTAGGCGGGCTTCGCCCGTCTAGCCAGCCGATTTAGGGACCCGCTCCCTTCAATAATCATCGTTAAAGAATGGAAACACTAAAAAACAAGGAATAAAGGCATTTCAATTTTGTGGTTACGCAACCCACGTCCTGCAAACAGTCGCAGGCAGAACAAAAATTCTTCCCCCCCCCTGGCGAGAAGTTCCCTTCCCTCCACCCCTCCGCATATGGGCAAAAAAAATTCTTTCTTTCAGAAGTTACCTTCCCTTCTCCGTATATGAGTGAAGAAATGGTTCCTTGCTGTCCGGAACTGGTCGAAAATAAAAAAAGTGACCTCGGGAAAAGAATTAATTAAAAAACAGGATTATAGATCACTTATTTAAAACAAAAACGGTTGAAATACCTTTATTCGTTGTTTTTTAGTGTTTCCATTCTCTGACGATGATTGCTGAAGGAAGCGGGTCCCTAAACCGACCGGCTAGATGGACAAAGCCCGGCTTAGTCTAATAAATAGTTAAAAATCGTCAATCGGATAATAATGAATCTTAAAATATTTAATTAACGTTGACGTAATATGGAACTTCCCTTTCCCTTCCCTAAACTGAAATTAATTTTTCAACTATACTTGTTAAATAATCCGAATTTTTAACTTCGCAAGGAATCTGGGCCTTCCCTTTTGGGGTGGCGCCATCTGACAGACCGTAGCTGAAATAGAACCAAATATTGCATAAAAATTGAAAACAAATTTTTTAGTATAAAATTTCAAATTCGGACTTCGAGATGTCTGTACTCATCGTCTGCACCCAAATTTCGTGGCTGTAAGTGCCATAGATTCGACTGGAGGCCGCGAATGTTTGTTAATCAAAATCAATTTAAAAACTAAACACAATACAAATGACATAGCATAAATAACAGTATAAATAAAAACTAAACAAAGTATCGCTTCAATTGAATTTAAGTAAAATGCAAATATTTCAACCAAAAAATTGGTGGTGCCATCTGGCGGACCTTAGCGCAAATAGAACCAAATATTGCATAAAAAATTTAACAAAATATTTTCTAGAATAAAATTTAAAATTCGGGCTTCGAGGAGCACGTACTCATCGTCTGCACTACCTGTGTGCCAAATTTCATGGTTGTAAGTGCAATAGATTCGTCTGGAGGCCGCATACAGACAGAGAAACACTTCCTTTTATTAATATAGATATTATATATATATATATATACAGAGAGAGAGAGAGACATGTGGCTGTGTATACAGGATTATCGAAAAAGGTGTCCGGGCTTGTAACGGGAAATATAAAGAACTCTATAATACAACTCCTGGTGTTTATTTTTTCAAAAAAAGATACAGAAACAAATCAAGTTTTGGACATTACCTAGTAGGTTTTGATATGAGCACCACTCGTCGCTCGGCACACATCTATACGATGGTCAGTCTCCATCCAAGTACGCTCGATCATAGCAGGAGCAATCGCTACAGAAGTTCGTTCGCGCTGTATGGAAACGATTTTGATAGCTAAGTTTTATCTATAAATGCCTTATTTTTTGCGGCGATTTGCTTCTATCCGATAGCCATGGTTCTTGACAATAGCTCTGGCTCGAATTTTCCAAAGGAAATTTTTTCTTAGTACTGTCATGTCAATTTTACCCCATTCCTCTTGGACCGTTTTCCAAAGTCCGTTCAGTGTTCTTGGATGCCGTTTTCCTAAGGCTCGTTTTATTAAACCGAAAGCACAAAAGTCCATTGGAGAAGCATCCTTTGAGTCGGCGGATTTTCTTTTAGGATTTGAGACTTTACTTTCTTGATATTTACCTGCGTTCGAACAGTCTTAGGATGAAGTTTCGTGATCATGTTTTTATTTTTAATTTCAGTTAGACTTTTTTTTTTCCTTTCAAATTTAATATATTACAAATACCTTTTTTTGAAATGCCATAACAGCGATTTTTACACCGCTTTATAATTTGTTGATACGGATATTTCTCCTCGGAAAGCGCAGTTACGTAACCTTCGAGCCATCTATCAATTTTAGGAGCCATTTTTAAAATAAATCTTTTATTTTACACGCCAATCAAAACAAAACAGTAGCAGACGATTATTCTGAAGTTGCCAAATTTTTATCTCAAAACACAAACGACAAAAAGAAATTACAAAATCGTTTCCCTAAAGTGCGAATGACCTTCTGTATTATTGCAGTGATTCTGTCCGAAAAATGTTAGCCTGCAGTGAATTTTAGAGAATTTAAACTCCAATAAAGATCACATGATCACGACAAAGCATAGAAAAAATTCTTCGCGAAGAAAAAAAAGTCGTTAATACGCAGCCTTTTTTATTGGATTTTTTTTAAGACCATCATCATAATTTTTTTTTATATTTTGTACATATCTATATTATGTTATACAATATTTTTCTTTCAAACTGGTGTTTTTGCAAGTTCTTGGTCCCAATTAGACAAAATTTATATGTATTTACATGCAAAGTTGTACCCCGATTTACGCGAACTTTCGTCGGCCCACTTATCGTGTAACTGTATATATATTTTTATTTATTTATTTGAAGGGAGGAGCGAGAATAAGAATACATAAGCACGCTCAACTAGTCAATTACGGTCAAAAAAAGAAAAATTGTCTGCATTTTCATAAAGGCAATCATTAACAGCTATAAGCTAGACATTCTTGTTTTGTACAGAGGCTGTTCACACATTTTTTAGACGATGTATATTGTATTCACAAAACTAAATTACATAAAATTCTTGTGTTTTAAATGTTCTATTTGACATCCCTTATTCTGAACTATCTTTCGACACCGCAATTTCCAGGATAATAATGCCTTTTGAAGTGTCAGAAGAGGTACATCAACTTAAATATAGGTATTTTCTATGTATTTATTAGCAAACGAAAAACATTAAGGACCTTGAAAACAAAACTGAGTACTTTTTTAAACGTTTTAAGACCTCTTAAAAACAAAAACTGAAAATAATGAATTCTTATGGACCGTACAAATCCTGCTTTGGATTTGTCCAGTAACGGTGATGAATTGGGGGCAGTGCCACCTAGTATGTCCAGAACTCTTAACATGTTCCACTGTGTTTTCCTACAATTGAGCTGTTAGCTGCGTAAATATCTTGAAAATAGCCTTAGATATGTGTGTTTGTAATAAAAGCATAAAATGCAGACCTGCCAACCTCAGTAAGAGCAAAATCCTGTAATATTCTACCATGCATAAAATAATCAACATAACGGCATAACACAAAACAGTATAGTAAAAAATTATAATAAAAGAATTATAATGTATACTTACTTATAGTTTATAGTATCTCTTTAATAGTATTACATAGTTAAAAATATTTCCTTATTGTTCAGCTCATCTTGAAATTATAATATTAAACAAAAGTTATATATTTGAAATTTGTAATTGTACATTTTAATGTACATCATATTTACACTAGCAGGGACCCCAGCAGTCTATATTTTGAGTACTTCTATTTCTTTATAATGTTTGTTTTAATTAATTGCAGACAATCTTGGAATTTTTGTAACATTTACTGTAGCTGATTTTGCTCATTTTAAAAATTCATTGTCAAATTGTTCTTCATAAGTGTCCTTGTGGGTTCGATTTGCATATTAACAAATTTTCTAAGGTTTCCCTTGACATAGATGACCTGAACTGAGTAGGTATTTTTAATATGTAACTAAAAATCCTCTCACAATCTGCATTACTGTGAAGGATTGTTAAAACCATCGTTATTTTTTTTATGTTTCGGAATCCGGTAATAAGTGTCCATTCCGGAAACCCAGAAGATGCATTAAAAATCCAGTATTGCCGGGGTAAATCTGGAAAGTTGGCAGGTCTGAAATGAATTAATTGTAGTACTATTTGAAGTGAGAATGATTCTTCTTACCCTCAAGGATAATCACCAACTCTGGCCTGTGTTCTGTCCATGAAGGTAAGCAGACTTTCAGTTAACCCATTTAAGACTGGCGTTGCGAAAACGCAACATTATTTTCTGTATTTTTTAAAGGCATGTTCAAAATTTTGTACGTCTGAAGTAACATTTTTATTTTATTCTCTATACTTCAATTGATCGCAATAATTTTTTTGTTTCCTCATTTCCCCACTTTTAGCACTTGCAAAAAAATTGTTTTTTTCTGGTGTTTTGAAAGGAAAAAAAAATAACTATTTTCAAATAATAACCTTAGATAGCAGCACATGATAAATTTCCAATTTGATGCTTGTTCCGAGTTTACTAGAGACTAAAGAACAAAATGGCTTCAACAGATAAATCATAATTTTTGTTTTTATGTTTCTCAATTCATATTTTTTAAAATGTTGCGAAAACGCAACATCAGTCCAAAGTGTATTACTTATTTCCAATGTGTTTTATTAGTGCTGCCTAGTTTTTCATGCAGTGAATTGGTATTGTTTGCATTTCGGATAAGTTTGTCTCTAGAAAAAAGCGATTTTTGACATTGGAAGAGACATTGGAGTATTTTCATGGGCTACATGATGATATTTCAGAATCGTCCTCAACAGAAGCTAATGAGGGACCATAATTCGTCATTATCCCTCCAGATCCGGATGATTTGACGGATGAAGAAGATATTGATTTGATGATATTTATTGATTGAAGATATTTTATGTGAAAATGTCGAATCACCTAAAGACATTGCAGGTGAAATCAATATTTTTGTTTCTAATAAATGTAAAAGTAAGCAATATAGTAAGAAAAAGGAGCATATTGTATGGGAAAAAGGGAGACTCTACATGGATGTAATGAATTCTAAAATAAGCTTATTAGAGTTTAAGAGATCTATATCTTTGAGAGAGCCATATCTTTGATAAAAAGGCTTGAAGAAATGCCAATGAATTCTGTTTTACCTGAAACTTCACATATTGGAAGACCATCTTCAATTCAAAATCTAATTCTCAACGAAACTCGGAAAAACCGTATGGGCCATATTATTACTAAAAATAGTAAAAATAAACAAAAAAATGTAAACACTGCAAAAGTCAAACAATTTCTGTATGTAATAAGTGTAATGTACCGGATGATTTGACTTCATGCTAAATGTCTCAAAGATTTTAAAATTTTTAAAAAAAATTTTATAATTTTAAATTTTAATATTTTTAAAATTTTTTATATCGCTTTGGACTGATGTTGCGAAAATGCAACATTTTGTAACTCTCGTAAAAATAAATTTAATTTTATGGAAACAACTTATTTGTGCAATTAATGTTCTAAGAAGTGTTAAAACACTGTTTGGTGCATTTCCAATAAAGGAAACATGGAGCGGTCCTAAATGGGTTAAATAGAAATTACCTTACAAGATAAGCCAAATGCCTGCTTTAATTCTTCACTAACAAATATTCCTCCTGGGATACAATGATTCTTCTTATCATCAACGATAATCACCAACTCAGGCCTGTGCTCTGACCATGAAGGTAAACAGACTTTCAGTTAAATAGAAATTACCTTAAAAGATAAGCCAAACACCTGCTTTAATTCTTCACTAACAAATTTGTCCTGGGATACATTTTTGTGTGTATGTCACATAACAAGACGTTTTGAGATACAGAACTGGTTTAATACTTTGAAAAGACACTCCATCTATGAACATAATTTACACTAAGACAAAGTAATTAAAAGTGCTTTATTTTGAATGAGATTATATACATTGACTGTTTTATACAAGTGAGAAAATAAATATATACAACTTACATTTATTATCTTGCACAAATGTAAAAGAATCAAAATTTATGCACACATTTTTATAAAATGGAAGACAATTCATTTGTACAATGGATCGTGCGGGGATAATTTTAGTATAAGAATATACAGAATTCTCTTAAAAGAATACTTTTTTTTTTACAAATATTTTTTAAATATACACGTTTAAACTTCAGAGGTAATGTTAGTTACAAATTTTACATTCTTTAATTAATTTTTACGATGATGTCTGGTGCTTGTAAGTTAACACATCACATTTTTGGCAGTCAATTTATTCTACTCCATTTCCATTTCGTTTATAAATGAATATATTGATTCATATTATCAATCAATGTTTTCCTCTCGACAGAAATTTCAGACAAGGTCCAAATATGATGTATAACAACATTACACACTTGCCTATTACTCAGCAATAAAGTGTATTTAAAGCTGTTGGATAGAAATAAAGCTAACAAAAAGCTGATGCATTAACCCACAAATACCATAATAATAATACAAATTCATTACAAGAGGCATAAAATTCACAGTTTCAATAAAACAATGTATTTTCACAGTGCAATCTCACAGAAAATTGTACATATGCTTGGCAATATATACAATATATAAACAATTGAGCAATATACATAGAAAATATTCATTACAATACATCAGGAAGAGGATCCTTTATGATACAGTCTTCCGTTAGATATACCAGCCAGAGAACCAGCTAAAAGTTTTGTTGGTATCATCTGATTTTTGTTATACCTGTAGCTATCAGAATTGCTCTGATCATGTATTCCCCGAACTTGTTTGACAGGTGTCTTTCCAAAGGATGTTAGGATAGTAGGTGGTAAAGATTGGACAGTCGTCTCAATCCTCATTGGTGCAGGCTGAGGCAACCGTGCCTTGATTCCATTGTCCCATGAGGCAGAAGATTGTTTTGCTTCACCCCAAACTGGTGTTTGACCAGACTCTACATGCCAGCTGATAGGACGGCCACCATTTGGGAACAGAATGTCTGTAGCATCCCCATTGGGCAAGGATGTCGTACGGTTGAACCTCAGTGGATCTTTATTACCCAGGTGCCTTTGTCTTGAGCATGTAGGAACAGTTTTGGGTAACATGAGTAATGAGCGGTCATTGCACAGAGCAGATATTAAGGGGAGGTCTAAATCTCTGCTTCTCTGGCGCAGTTGTTGAATGTCCAGGACATCTGGGGGTGATGAATAGGTAGTTCGTAGTTCACGGTGATTTTCAGGTAACATTGAGTTTGGACTGTGCAGAGAAATCTGGAGAAAAATATGAAATATTTTTAGTTCACACTTATATTAGTATTTTCAAGGCTACATGAAATATGCTACAATCAATGATAGTATAAAATGTATCAAGAATCTGATGTAAACTAGCAATTTTACACTAGCTTTAATAGTTAAATATCAAACATTTTTAAATATTATACCATTTATTCATAATAAAACAACAGTCATGTCACAGTCAACTCTTGATAAACAATAAAATTAAGAGGTAAAAAATTAAGATAAATGCAAATTTTATGGATTAAACATACAGAGTGAAAACACTGAAGTAAATCTTAATTCTTATTATTTTTTATTTTTTGATCTTGTATTAAGACATTTAATTTCCATAGCTCAGAGCAATCTTTCCAATGTTCGTATTTAATTGCTGTAAGTGAAACAATCACTCAAAAATTAATGTCTTCTAAGGACACACAAATATGTGTCCAAATCTTTCTACATGAGGTTATATGATATCTAATAAAGGAATTTCTCAAGATAGATTTGATCTTAATAGCTTAAGAAAGTGCTTCCAGCTTGGTTTCAACACATTTTCCTCAATTTCCCCTCCCCCTAGTTTCAGTAAATCCCAAAATTCTCAAATACTTTCATCACCCAAAACAGGTTACATGCCATGCATTAAAACAATATTTCAGTTATTCTGGATAGGTGCCCCCCCCCCCCAAATAGAGATCAATAGCTCAATTTGTCTTTTTAAATTTAACTCTACAGAAACTACTACACATCAATTTTAAATTTTATCTTTTAGAACTGTCAATCCATTAACATATATTTTGCCTGACAGGCAACTTTCAGCTAGATTCAGCAAGTCATTGGATATATTTTTCATTGCAAGTCACAATGCTATTCTAACACAATATTTTCTAGGCTGCAATTAAATTACATTAACAATTAGGAATTAATTACAGAAATTTCAATCACAATTGTAAATCAGAATGCTTTAACCTTAAAATTCAAGCTTTCTCCCCCCATTTACAATAAAATGGGAGATAACAGCACAATACAAAAGCAGTTGTATAACACATATGAGCTGTTCATCAAATTATGAATGCAAGGTAACATATGACCATTAAACTACTTTTCATCAAAACATTAAATCAAAAAATAGTAAATACGATTAACTTAACATTAACATAATTAAAAGTGTTTTTTCAAAATTTGTCCAACATAAATTACAAATTATCTTAAATTCTCAAACTAACATAAAAAATTCTGGAATTTCTATTGTAATTCCTAAACTTTCTACGAGCCCTAGAAAATAAATTCAAAAGCTTTTGCACAATTTCTTGGGTTTATGAGCACCCAATAACAAGATATACTGCCAAAAAAGAAAATATCCCTACTAAAACTCTTCGAGTAAAACTGGGTTATCAAAATGAAGTGGCTGACCATATTTGTGTTAAAAATTTAAATTTTAGTAAATAAATAAATTTGAAATTTTGGTAAAATTTGAAATTTATTTATTTAAATTTATTTAGTAAAATTTATTTAGTTAAATTTTAGTAAATAAATAAATGCTGTACTTAAGAACATAAAAATTAACTACGCAATGTCTAAAATATTTACATGAATTGTAATTGTACAGTAAATGATTGTTTCTTCAATTAAACATTATTAAAATATCTTTCTTTAGTATAATACTAAAAAATATACACAAGGCTATAGGGATACAGGTTTTTGATATAAGCAGAGCAAGTGCAATAACAAATGATCCTACGTGTTAAGACCAACTTAACAGTTAAATTCAAAATGAAATAGATATTTTGTACAAATATCAATAAGATATGTATCTCCAGTGTATAAATTGAGCTAGAAATTTCCACTCTGTGATGCCCTCAATTAAGTTCTAATTTTTCAGTATGCAAGTTAAGCGGGGGTTTTTTTTTCTCCTGTAACTAATTCTAATATCAAAAAGTGAGACATTTCAGTGTGAGGGAAAAAGAACTTCACTATAAAACTATTGAATTTCTCGAAAATGTTGATTTCAAAAAATTAGAAAGTTGATGTTATAAGTATTGTATATTATGCTCAGTCAAAACAAAATAGTCAAAGGAATTAACTAGTCTTTTTAATATAAAATTATATAGTGTTTTAATATTAAGCATTCAACTTAAAAAACAGTGGGAAGTTAGTGAAGATATTATTTAAACAGATATGATTTGATAACATTATATGCAAAATTTTTACACTGTGACAGAAAATCTTAACCAAAGAAAGAAAGTCTCACATTTTCTTCAATCAGTCCATTGAATCATTTAAAATACTGCCAAGAGACCATATTTATGGAGCTAAAATGATCATATTTTCATAACTTAAATCCATATTTTTCTGTTACAAAATCAGTTCCTTTAAGTGCTAGGGGTAGTTTTTGCAAAATTAATCAACTAAAAAAAATACAAATTTGAATTCATTTTCTTTTACTTTCAATCAAATGGGTTAAATAGTGTCTTTAATAGATAGAAGTGCAAGCAAGGTAATAAGAAGCACATCATGATTAGGTTATGAGGCAAAAATTATTCAACTTTGCAGCCTTAGAAGTTTTTTATATATATATACAGTGGAATCTCGATCGATCGTTCTCGGATCCATCATTTTTCCGTATGTGTCGTTCATTTTATCCAGTCCCAATGATCATATTGCTTTGTTATGTTTCCGCATCTATCGTTTTCACGCATTTATCGTTCATTTCAATCGGTCCCTTGAAAAACGATAGATCGAGATTCCACTGTGTATATATATATATGACAAATTTAAATGCTAACTATGATATATAAGTCAAAAAATACCAAACCTGTAAAAATAAAGTTAATATCTACAATAACATGATTTATATAAAGTATGGAACTCTTATGCAATTTAATAATAGATACTTACTCTTTCACTGCTTGTAAATACAAGCTGAAACTGAGATGGAGTGTGTTGCCCATTAATCTCATTTCTGTAAGCAGGAGGCGGTGGTATGCAAGGAAACTCCCCATCCACAACATCACTACACACGTCGGGTAATGACAGATGCCTTGGTCTGGGATCACATCGCTGATGACTTGGTAATACAGGAGTCTTAAAAGGAGTTGCCTGATTCTCCATCACATTCAGATTCATTTCACTGCGACTGTTTAAGTTCTGTTGTAGCCACTGTGACCTCTGCAGAGCAGCATTGCCTACCAAAGACAGTGAACTGCAGTCATTCACTGGAACATACAAATTAGGTTCAGACCCACAAGCTAGTATGCGTCGATCATTGAAGAGAGTCAGTGGCAGCCTTTGGTCCCTGCTCAAGGAAGATATACCGATTCTTGTAGCTGTCCGCCCATGAGATGAAATATGATTTTGAGCATTGACAGCATACTGCCGGTGAGGTTTTTGAGCAATGGAAGTTTCAGAGGACGGAATTTTGTTCACCAAAGTACTGATACTAGAACTAGTATTACAAACATTCAATGATGGTGTCCTTCTGACATCATTCACTTTACCAGCACTAGCTGGCGTACCAAGAGATGAAGTCACATATTTGGGATTTGACTGAACATTTGAATTTGATGATGCTGATGTAAACAAGCAAGGTTTTGAATTGCTTTTAGGAATAGAAACAGCATCATACACACTGGCTGTCCTAACATGTTTATCAACAAAAGTTGATATGCAGACTTTATGCATAACTTTCTCTTGAGGAGATTCTTGTAGAGGCAGTTCTTCAAAGGAATCACATTTCACCCAACGATTTCCATCATTTGAGCATCTAGATGCCACTCCATTTTCCAGTTTGATGGTAGAACTGCTTGTAAGGGACAGAGTACTACATGTACTGTCTGTATTGGAAGCACAGCTGCTCCTTGACATAAGAGTTGATGTTGGCGTGTTAGATGAATTAGTACTAGGACTCCATATATGACCAGTATCGCAGTTATCTACTGTAAAGAATAAAAAGCTATTAGAAGAGTTATTCCTATATACAGGGATCACAGATGAGTTACAGAGCATATTTTACCCATTTTTTGCAAAGAGAACCCCCCCCCCCCTTTCCAAAAGAAAAAAAAATTCTACAGGTCCTCAGACCCATTTTTAATCCTCACCTCTATCATTTTGTTTGGACTGTGTGCGTATTGAATCCTACTGTGATGAGACCATTTACATTTCTATTATGAAAAAAATGCAAAATTGTAACTTCTAACTTGTTTATCAAAGATACTTCTCATTTTGCAGGTTATGAGTCTTAAAGTGTCATCATGCAGATATAACACACTTTTGATATCCCTGACATAAGTCAAAATATGCAAATATGGGACAACATATTAAAAAAACTGGAAATAGATCTAAGGGCTAAAAAACAAAAACTGGTATTAATGATGAAAAATTTGAAAATATGCTTAATAATTGTTTCTGCATGTGCCATATTGGAAAAATCCAAAATTATAAGAGTATATATATATATATATATATACACACACGATGTTTGTTTAGTTTTTCTTTGCATTACCCATGGCTGAAGAGCCAAGCGAAGACAGAGGATTTTTTTTTTTTTTTTTTTTTTTTCAGTCTAACTGCTTAACATTTTGTTTTTGTATGTTGATTCACCTATGTTTTGATCTTTTGGGTGTTAATTCACCTGTGTTTTTGTTCTTTGAGTGTTAATTGCTAGGCTGTGTCATGCATATGGCTATAGTATTTGCAAATTTTGATAAGTGATGTATTCGTGCTTTGTGGTTAATGGCTGCTTTAGCGCATAACCACGAATGCTATTTGTTTGTTTTTGTCCCATTGTGTGTGTGTGTGTGTGTATATATATACATATGGGGGTCTATAGGAGCAATGCAATCACTGTTTATTAAAGCAAGAAAACTAGAAACATTCATTTGCAAATGCTGCATAGGCCTATATGATGGACAAAATAAATATTTTATAAGCCACCACTTATTTAGTAAAAACATTGTGGTACAACCAACACACAAAATAGAATGTAATCATACTTAATTTTTTTATTGTAAATATGAGTGGGGGAGGTGGCAAGAAATGTCAGTACCCCTTTTAGAAAAAAGCTTTTAGAATCCTAATAAAGGATCTCTTAATACCCAGAGGAACTTATTTGAGGTGGGCATCTCTCCTTTTGACCTTATTAGTTTGAAGTAAGGGGGAAATGTGACAACTTTTGTAAAGAAATTTTGCATTAATGTTTAGGGAATTAATATTTTTAAAAAAATATTAAAATTACTATGGATTCTTTTTTCTCAAACTTATACTCATAAATCACAGCACGGGACCTTTAATATTAAATACAGAAAGTCTCAGAATTCTTAAATTTATGAAGTCAGTGCAACTCCTGCTTTAACTAACATATAAAATTACTTGGTAGTACCTCAAAATTTCATTTAAATTAATTTTACAACAACAACATAAATAATATACATTTCAAGAATGCAAAATATAAACATGCCTGATGAGGAGTATGGAGCCAGCGATCTGTCTGAAAAGCATGATATACTCTGGCTTTTATATTTAATGTCAGATGAAAACTTGCAGCCATTTGCCAAAGGTAATGCTTCCATAGAGTGATGAATAGGAACTGACTGGCCATCAAATTTTTTGCCTGGCAGAAATAAAAACACATATTACATACTTTGGTTAAAGTTAAAAATACATGTAAAAATTTAAAAGAGTCTCTATAATCAAATTCTGCATAGAGTGCACATAAGTTCAAGAGGAATAAGAAATGAGAGTCAAACTTCCATATTTGAACAAAAAGTTATTTAATTGTACAATTGCTTTTATACAGTTGCTGCAATACAATGTATTACAAAAGCAATACCTAATGATAGGCAGAAGGAAAATACTGAGAGAACGAAAAGATAACTTTTAAAAAGTATACACCATCATTATACCTTTTTAATACTATCACAATCTTAATTGAAAACAAATATAACTAAAAGTAAATAATTCAACAAAGCAAGAAGAAAGAATTTGCTGCAACTGCGCAATCTTGTATTGAAAAGTTAAAATTTCCAACGCTAGAGTAGGTTTTCTGTTAATTTGTTTCGCAGTCTATGTCCTCTTTATATGTTTTATTTCATGTTGAATTATATACTTTTAGTTATATTTGTCCGTTTTCAGTATGAGGATTTACTGCAACTGCACAATCTTCTATTGAAAAGTTAAAATTTTCAACACTAGGGTAGGTTTTCTGTTAATTTGTTCGGCAGTCTATGCCCTCTTAATACATTTAATTTCATGTTGAATTATTTACATTATTTGTGTTAACTGAAAACAATTAACATATGTCACTGATTTCAGAAACTGAACTGGGTAAGTCATTACTAAAACTATTTTTCACCTTCTTTGTTACTTCAATTTTTTATTTCTAAAACCACTTATGCAAGGAGAAAGATTTTCAATGGCTTCATATATCTTTCACTACAGAAATGGGTATTTTATGTCAAAGGAAATTAAAACAGAGAGATAGATATTGTTCTCATTAGCTGAAGTGTAGCAACTCCCAAAGAAACAAAAGATAAGTCAGTACAATATATTCTGCATCAAGGTTTACACACAGCGAATTACGTATATAGTCAATTCCAATTAAATGGACACGATCATTTTGGTCCTAATAACCGGCTGGTCTGATTAACCGGTGGTCTAATTAACTGGAATCGAGTGTATATGGCAAAATTACTAGAAGCTCAACCCCCAACTATCTATGAGATATTTTCTTCCCCTCAGTAAATAAAAAAAAAAGAAAACCAAAGAGTAGTTTCAAAATTTCATTTTTTGTTTTTTTACTGTAATTTTCTACACAATAATCTGCAAACTGTAAGTTAAGTAGTTTTGAATTTCTTGATTATAGGCCATTGCATGTTATTTACAGCTTTTTCCTGAGTCTCCAAGGTAAAGTTTATGAACCAGAAAATGAGCTTTAATTTTTTTTTTTTTCCCCTCTGTTAACAGATGGTACTATAAGAAAATTGGTATTTAATAATGATTGACAGACCAGGGTTATCACATGACAAACCTTACTGTTGTCTACCAATTTCGTGGGTTGTAATCCATACTGCATTCACCAATAATTTATAAGATCATTAGTTGGAGGAATGTTAAATCAAGTACATTTTTTATTCAGATATCATTAATGTTGATACTACAACTAATACTACAATAAATTATTATATTTGGTACCTAGTCAGATGCTTTCATTTTTCAGAATTAAAGTTAAAATATTTTGATTGAATCAGCAAATGATGCTACTCATCAGTAGTACAAAGTATTGAAATAAAATAGGAGAGTAGAAATACAACCTTTTGAAGACTTTTCACAAATGTAACTTATAGAACAAAAAAATTTTATCAAGAAAATACAGTTGCTAATTACAGACAGATAACAGGGCAGGAAATTACAATACCTTTAAAAAATAATTAAATTTATTAGTCCAGTAAGTCAAATTTCCAATAAATGGTTTATCATAGAAGAAAAATTTTAAAAAAGATAAACAAAACAAGTACATACCATCTAAACCATTAACTGTATTCCAAGGCATTCCAGACATTTTCTTATTTACAGGTTTAAGGCTTTTTTCTAAGGCTGAATATTCCTCAGTTCCATTAAAATTTACTGTGCAATTCTCAACCTTTGACTTTAATTTGTTTTTCAGCAGAGTGTTCTGTTTCTTTTCCCAAGCTTGATCTACTTTATCAGTATAAATATAAGATTCTCTATAGGGCTTACCTCCTGAAAAAAAAGATCAAAGAAATTGATTCTCCATGAGAACACACATTTTGCACAAATAATAAAATGCCAAGGATTGAATATCATTGAATAAACATCCCTTCCTTCCAAGTTCATGAACTGTGAAATTTCATATAAAAAAAAATATACGTAACTTTTAGCACTTAAATCTTAATACAAGAGTAAACATTTCAGTAACATTTTTTAAAGAAAAAATCAGTAGGTATCAGTAGAGGATACAAAATTTGCATTACTGTTCCTTCTGACTTTTTGAACCCATTGTTCATTTACGCCTAACACATACACACACACACCACAATTTTAACCCCTTAACTGCTGACGAAATCTTACGTGATGTGCTCCCCTGTTTTCCGAACAGTCGCTTAGCGACACGGTGCATTTCAAGAAAAACATAGACACAGTTTTCAATCTACATAATATATATTATTACAGTGAAAAAATTAAAAATACAAAATTTAAATTACAAATTATAGTAAAAGTTAAGAGTTAGTACTTAGCTGTTGTGTGATATATTTTGATTGAATACATAAACCAACACCACATTCAACACAATGATAACGGGATTCACGGCAATCTTTCTTTTTGAAGTAGTCATCTAATTCACTGTCAGACATATCCGTACAAGATATTGAAAATAACTCATATCACACAATGGTATGCGAAAACAGAACAAAAGAGAAAAAAATCAGCCAATGCTCTCACATGAACTACCACTTCCAAATTTCACTCTCACGGGCAACCTACTCGCTTGTAAAAAATGAGCATGACCCTGTCAAACGTCAATTCAAGGTGTCAAAATAACTTGTATCACACAACGCTATGCAAAAACAGGGCAAAAGAGAAAAAAATCACAAATTCTATTCAAGCATGCTCTCACATGAACTACCACTTTCAAATTTCACCCTCATGTGCCCCCTACCCATTTGCGAAAATGAGCATGACCCTGTCAAATGATAATTCAAAGTGTCAAGGTCAATATATCACATTCCAAAGCAGTGGGCATAGTTATACGGCTATAAACAAATTACAGTGTCATGTATTCTGGGAAGACATATATATGCCAGGGGCAATTAACGCATCGACTGCACAAAGCATATATATATATGCCCGCGGCAGGTAAGGGGTTAAAGATTAATTATAAAAAAAATACTTATTGTAACAAGAAAACAGAGCTCCTGAAAGTCCATAATAAAAAATAAGAATGGAAACTAGTTTTGAACAAAATTATATTTGTCTTCATTAATTGGGAGCATTACGTGTGATAGTCTCTATGGACAACACACAGATGCATAGATCACTAAACTCTTTGGTATACATTAGGGAAACAATAAAAATTTCCAGATATTTGTAGGAGTCAGCAGCAGAGGTAGAGAAATAAAAGGGGTTCACTAACCAGGGTGATGATGAAGGGGAATTTTATGACCATAAATCCTCCCTAAAGGACACACATGAAAACAAAAAAATACAGCAATCATAGTATATGTTTACAAATACAGAATAAGCATGTTTGTTTTATTCTTATTTAGCTTCACACAGTATAATTCTCTCAAGCAAATACAATGGAACCTTCATCAAGTGTTCCCCAAATAATCATTTTCCTATGTGTCATTTATTTCAACCAGACCCAATGACAATATTTCTTTGTTATTTTCCCACAACTATAGCTTTCATGCATTTATCATTCAGTGCAATAGGTCCCTTTAAAAACAACAGATCAAGATTCCACTGCAATTTTAAAAATCAGAACAAAATATTACAACCTTTCAAACAGGATTTTATTCTATCAAAGGGATGTTTACCAAGATACTGATGATATTTCTTTTACAAATACTGTTACAACTCTGAGCTGACGAGAGGGGGTGTGGTCACAATTTAGAATACTCTTTTTATTTCAGAAAACTGGCAACGGTAGTTTCGGTTGAATTCTATAGTTTCTGTTCTGTTAATGCGTGTGTGCAATCGTTCATGTAGACTTTGTAAAATAAATGTTTAGTGTGGAATCAGGATGCTCCTTTATTTGTTTAATATTAATAAGAGACGAGAGCCGGCATTCTTGGATAATGTATACTGCAGTTAATCCATTGGGCTTCATTCAACGTTACAATGTAAGTACCCTTTTCGGAACTATCTTTTATCATATGTTGTAACAAATACTGTCAGTATGCTGAAAACCTTGATTAATGTTTTAAGGTTAGGAATATAATTAAAACTTGTACACTAGTTTTAGGAAGTTGAAACACAGATCTTGAATATTTATCAACAGCCTAGATCTAAATCCTTTTATTTCATAGTGAAGAACATAATAAAAGGTTTTCCTGAACATACTGACAAACATATTTTGTTTTACTCAGTACACAGAAATTAATCTTGCATAATCAAATTATCTATAATCTAAAAGACTCTAAATAATATATTTGTAAATTTAACAACATACCATCTAATTCTAATTTTTTCAAGTCTGCAACTCTATTCTGATTAGCCATGTGAAAATGATGAGTAGTACGACAAATCCAGAGCAAATTTTTTGCCAAATCTTCAGTTTGAACAAAATAAGTAAATCTTCGATAGTCAGGACTACCTTCAGAGAGAATTTCAAATTTCTTTTTCTGGAAAGAAAAAAAAAAGTTGAGTACATGTAAAATAAAAATAAAAATAATATAAATGAAGATAAAATTAAGCATCATGTATAACTTTTATACAGAAACTAGGGGGACATCTCTTTGCCAACCTAAATGGGCTCATCCCCATTCTATATAGTCACTTTTTATACATATGAAAGATTAATGAGAAAACTAAACATTATATAAATATGAATCGTAAAAACATAACACTAAAACAAGGGGAGGGCAATTGTTTTGGCCCAGGGGCCACTTTGTGTAAGCAGAGGTTGGCAGAGGGACACACCTTTTAAAATTATTGCATTTATTAGTTAACTTTGCATTTCAGAAAAGGTATAAATTGTATAATAAAAATCAATAAATATAAATTAAATAAAATATTGGCAGTTTTTCGGGCTGTCTGAATTTTTCTGGGTGTCTTGGTGGGCCACACAAAAAAATCTGTTGTGGGCCGCTATTTGCCCACCCCTACACTAAAACATTACAGGTTTGAGCTAATCATTATATATACATATATGTGTTAGAGTTCAAAATGCACAGCTGAAAACGCATCCTAGTTTTTTGTAGTTGGGCCGATGAGGTTGAAGCTTCAATAAAACACACAGTTTGTATATTTATTTATTACGCCATTCTGGGAGAGAGATCTGTGGTGTTTCCCAGCAAGGGATCCCCAACGAATCTGAAGAGTACAAATGTAAAAAGGCAATTATCCATCACATAACACCCTGACATTCTTGAAATGGAACTTTCCTTGTGGTAAGATTTTTATAAAGTCAGCAATTTCATTGTTAGGTGATTACTTGTAAAATGTAACCATATAAGTCTAAAACTGCAAGCTATTTAGATTCTCATGGTCTACCTTGGAGTGAGCCTGAGAGTAGATCTAAAAGTTATAGAAAGTTTAACAGGGGTTAATAAAATTTGAAATTAATTGTTCAAATTAAGTTAGGTAGTGAGTTTTATAATGTTAGGAAATGAGGAATTTTTTTTGGTATAACATATACACATATATAGCTGCCACACCACAGGTCCAGGGTACAATCCTGCAACTGGGCAAGGTCAACTTAGCCTTTCATCCCTTGAGTGGGTCGATAAAATGAGGACCAAGCATGCTTGGGAACTAAGCTCTGGGGGTCCCACGTCAGGTTGACCACCTCACTGAGACATATGCAGTATGGCACCCCATGTCCACGGTCAAGAAAGTGGATGGACACCACCAGCCTTGGTCCACTGTGGACTGTTGTGCCATGGGTTTAGTTTATTTATATATATATATATATATATATATATATATATATATATATATATATATATATATATATATATATATATGGCAGATACGTTGATTAAGGGTGGCAAACTCATCAGTAATTGTAGTAGGCTTTTAAGACCTCTACAATCAACTTTTGCGTTCTAAACCACTGCAAACAATTAAAAGTATGCCAGTTTAAATTTGTCTCTTGACCAACTAAAAATATAAAATAAATTAACATGAAAACCTCGTACACCAATATTTACTATTTTTTTTTTTTTCTGAACAAAATATTTTATACCATACCTCCATATTAAAAGAATGATTAATCAAAGTTATTAAATTTTAATTTCTATATAAAATACTAGCTGTACCCGTCCCGGCGTTGCTCGGGAAATGTAATTACCAATTTTTTAGTAGCCTTAACCCTTTGTTAATGGGTGTTGCTGTCATCCTTTTCCTCACCACGATACATTATTTTACCCATATAAATTTAATCCTTTCTGGCACATTTTGGCAAAATTTTTGACATAGGATTACTAATCGAATATCACTGAAATAGTAATCGATTTCCTTGAAAGCGAATATATCACATCCTCCACATGCTGAAATTCTTTGAAATCTTCATAGATTTTTTCCACAAATACACCACAAATTATATGATATTAACTAAGTGCTGGCCAAAAAAATTACGGCATTACTAAATGTGATTTTTTAATCGATTATCACTGCAATAGTAATCGATTTCCTTTAACCACCCAATCATTCATAGAAAACAAACGCCCCAACACATCATGTGCATGACGTCGAAAAACTGGTTTTTATCCTATTTTCACCCGCTACCTTCGTCTGGAAATGAAGAACGAAATCTCCAAAATGAGATTTCTCGCAAGAGTTTCCGAATCATAAAATAAATTATTAAAAAATAACTACAATTTGTAAATTAATTTTGGTTCTGGCTTTCGAAACTGTGATGTCTAGGGTCTCTGAGATAAAAATTTCGTAAAAATGTAACGACATTTACGTATTGATTCGACAATTTGGAAAACAGGGTCACGGACAAAATCGCGTTTTTTTCCGAAAAACGGGTGCGTACAGGCGATCGAAAAAAATCACAATTAATCGATAAATTAAGACAGACAATTTTAATTGTGATTTCCGTATAGTGTCATCTTTCCCGTATAGGCTCGTCCGAAAAAAAAAATTCTTGGACGGATACGTTAGGATTTACGGAGCTTTTACTCGTCCGGGAGCTCCAAATCGCGACTAAATATTTAATTACGGAAAATCTAATTAAAAAATCGAAAAAAGGGCTTCAAGGTGCATAATGAGACCTCGGGAGGCATCTTCGTGTCGAATCTCAAGACTGTCCGACCTACCGTCTTTGCGCTGCGCCGCGAGCAGACAAAAACTCGGTCACACACACACAGACTTTGCTTTTTATATATAAAGATTTCCATTACCTTTATTATTTTAATTTTTTTTTAAAAATCCAAGTTTTTAATAATCTCATCTGCTTTCTTAAAATTTTAAATGTAACAACTAAGCTGCTCAGTAGGAGTAAGCTATTTGACTGTTCTTTGTAAATCCGAGTTCCATTTGCTTAAAAATGGTAAAATAAGTGTCAAAAATAGTTGGCTATCCCTAGTTTAGACATTTCTATCTTTGAATTTAGAACTTCACAAACAAACAGGAGTTAAATTAGTTAATCAGGAGTGAAATTCTACTTAAACAAAATTTCAAAAATTTGTTATTTTAAAAACTTGTTTTCATTCACATATTTTTAATTTATTACTCAACCAAGTGCAAAAACTATAAACATTTCATAAATTTTGTAACGGAACTGAAAATTACTGTTCAGCCAACACATATGAAATCCTCCAAGGGAAGAATCTTTATTCCCAATACTGAACAATTTTTAAAATACAGCCGAATCCAGTAAATTGGACCACTGGTAAATCGGATCAGCCGCTTATTAAAACTGAATCCTAAAGAACCGAAACAAATCTTATTGCATAAGCATGTTCGTGTAACTGGACCAGCCGGTTATTAGAACCAAAATGATTGTGTTGTGATGTGGTCCGATTAAACAGAATTGACTGTATAAAGAACAAACATACCTCAAAATGAAGTTTAGCAATATCACACCACAAGAAAGTCGAAAGCAAAGATTTTGTGCTCTCAGGATCAGGTTGCTAAAAGACAAAAAGAAAAATAACAGTTATCAGAAATTCTGGCATATGCTGTACAGATGATTTGATTCCTTACTATACACATGAGAAGAAATACAGAAAAAAAATGAAATAGGAAAGAAAAATATCAAATAAATAATTCAAACATATGTTAAGACATCTGAGATCTTGTCGAACACTTTTTTTCCCCCTCTAGAACGAATCTGAAAAATAGGCCCTGTAAGCTAAAGGTTAATATTACAACTCTACTAAATTATTGATACAAGTTATGTACTTTTGTAGTTTTGATTTCAGAAGTCAATTAAAAAATTAAATTAAAATTCCCTCAAATGGATTTTTAAAAATCCAAAAGGGATTCTTTCAGGCATAATATTTCCCAAATAATTTTAAATCAACCAAAATAGCAATATATAAATGATGTAGTTTCCCAATTTCAAGGACATATATTAACCCTATAAAACGAGATATATACATTTTATAAAAATATAACCAACCTCATAAATATGAAGTCCACTATCTCGGATCCCTAGCCATACAGAACTCCAAACTTTTCCTTTCTTCCTACGCATTCTATAAAAATGCATGTTGTGAGGAGCTGTTGTATCAGAAGCTTCTTTGATGTACCCTACTTGAGCTTCTCCTCGACTAAGACCAACATTATCTTTGTGCAATGCAGGGATATTGCGAATAATAAATTCTTCTCCAATCTTGGAAACAATCTAGAAATATATAACATTTTTTTAGAAAACAATGATAGCAATGCAAATTAAAACTAAACTTTAAATACACTCAACGGCAAATGGATTACTCAAAGGTAATTTCTATTCTTCACACTTATCTATATATATAAAACAATTCCATAATTGACTGACTGACAGATGATGCACAGACCTAACCGCTGGACCTAAAGGGCTGAAATATTGTATGGTGATTCTTCTTATAGTGTAGGGGTGCACTAAGAAAAAATTTTGAAAAATTCTTAGATTTTTTTAATTAAATTTTTAAGCTGTTTTGTAACATTTTAAAAATGTGAAAATTTGCATTTAAAATAATAATTTAAGGGTTATAAAATTTATATCACCAGAGAGATCATAAAAATTCCTTTAAAATGAAATCTGTTTTGAATCTTAATCACCATTTTCTGATTTTTTGTAAATTTTTAAAGATTAATTTATCAAATACTGATCACGTGGTTTCTTTTCTTTTTGTGATACTTTAAATTAATTTTGTGTCAAGTGCATAACAACAAAATAAATTGACAAAAAAAATTAAAATACGGTAAAAGATAAAATTTAACCATTAGAATAATTGAGATGGAATTTTTTAAAGAATTTAATTGAAATTAGTATTTTTATGGATATTAAATATACAAATTAATTGCATACATTGGCCATTGTATTTAACTTTAATTTTTCCTTCTATATTATTTTGTCTATAATTATGTCTAAATATTTCCTTTTGGCATTCATTGCATACACTGGGGCCGGTGGGGCCAACAGTCCGGAGTTAATTATACTCCTTGACACGGCTCCTAAGGCCGAAAATTAATATGAACAAGCGGGCCTTCGGCTGCGTATACAGGAATTACGCCAGCGACTGGTTACTTGGAGTATATGGTCGTTTATGGCTTATCGCCGGGAAACGTATGCGTTCTGAATCATTGCATACACTGACCATTGTATTTAATTTGAATATACTCTGTAGCGAAGCACGGGTATTCAGCTAGTCTCAGATAAATGGATTCCTGTCCACAAAAAAACACATTCTTATACCAGCAAACATAAAGTTGCTTATACATACATAAAACAATTATTAAGTTAATTCTTTACTTTCAAAAACTAGTGTTAGAAATATTCACCATTCAAGAAACCTAAAATTTATAAACTTTTATATTTTTTAACCATTTAGAATTGAAATAAAAATTTCTTGTTTTATGAAGTTTATCCGAGTATTCATATTTTCACAAATTAAAACTATTCAAAAACTTAATTACCCAAGAGGGAAAGTAATTTGCCATTTCAAAATATCTGTTCTTGTGTTTTTCCTCATCATAATTTCCCAAGTCTGCTTGCAGAGCCAAAGCTGCTAATAGAAATGATTTTTCTTCACTTACAGCTTGAGAATAGTTCTTGACATTTTCCCTTAGCTGTAAGTAATAATGGTGTCGAACCACTTTGTCGCTGAAAAATTAAACACAAAAGTCTTAAAATACATATAAAATAAAAGACAAAATATCTCTACACATTAAATTTTATTAAATAGGTAGTAATTAAAAAAATTTTAAGAAAATATATTAAAATAGTATGTAAGAAAAAAGTTTTCTTTAAAATCAGGATTATTTTAACATTATCGTTTACATTATATATTTAACAAAACACTGTCAAAGTTAAAAACAAGTTTTACCTATATTACATATCACAAGCAAAATCTTGAGTAAATTAAAAGCATGAAATCATAGAACTATGCATAAATATGAAAAACAAAACAAGGTTTGGGGTGATCACTTAAATTTTGTAATAAAATTAGGATACATCAAATGAGATGAAACAGAGTAGAAAAAAACATAAGAATATAATTTAAACAAACATATATATTTCTATAAAACTCTTGAAATACTTTACCTAATTAAGAGATGACAATCAACATAATATTTTATCCGCATGTGCAAAATTAATAAAGGCTGCCCATCACCTCCAATGCCCTGTAATATTAAAGTTTGGTATTATTATAAGTACTACAAAATATTACTGAAAAAATTAAAATGTAATGAACATAATCAAAAATATTTATAATCCAGCCATTAGTACACACAATTTCTTAATATCCATAATAAAAATATTTTTAACAAGGATTTTTAAAATCTGTGTACATTCCTCTTAAAAGAATAACCTTCACAAATCTTATGTTAGAATGTTAATAATTTCAAGTTTACAACTAGATAATTAAGTCTAAGGAAATAATTTAAAAGCTATATGCTTTACTGTAAAGAACTTGCAATCAATTTTTTATTTTATTTTTTTAAGCATTGCAATTTCAGTACAATTAAATACAAAAGATTATATGTAAAATAGGCAGTAATTCTATATTATTTTTGTATTTTTAACTATAATCAAAAGAGAAAACTAGAAAAAAGATATTATTCTTTTTCATGTTCTTTCGAGTTGTGCAAAAAGAGAAAAACATAAATAAGAACTCTTAAATGAAAAACAGCAGCACTTAAAACTAAATGTGTATAATATAAATTGTATATAAAAGAATTCTTTTAAAATATAGTTTTAATAATGCGGTTATAGCTAAGTTAAAATTAGAAATAGGTTGAAGAATTTTAAATTAGTAAAATCTAAATTCTTTTTACAGCTTAAATTTAGAGAGTTTTTAAAAATATGTTTGACTTCTTTATATTGCTTTTCTGAGCAATTAAAATTAAAGATACAAAATAAGAGCCAGTCACTAAACTAGAAAAAAAAATGTAAAGAGGCAAATATAAGGCTTTACTATGATCTAATCATGAGAAAAGATTCCAACCCAATTATGACATTTGAGAAACAGAAAATTTCAATAGTGTGTTAGCCCATTTTAATCTTGAGCTAATCCAATTCTTTTTACTCTTGTCGACTCATAAAAAAGATTGCTCATTCAAAAATTCAAATGCAAAAAATAAGTACATCAAAAAATGCATGCAATTTTTATTAGTTCAATTCCAAAGAAAATGATATTTCCCTTTTTTCAACTTATTATCAATGAAGAAAATAATTAAGGAAATTTTAAATACAATATCTAACAAAATATACGTACATTATTTTGAGTTTTCCAACTCCTGACTGCATACTTAGAAACCTTCAAATTCAAATCTATGAATATGTAATCTCCATCTGTAAAAGAAATTATATAGACACTTTTAACACAAAACTTTTTTAAAGTATTTAATTTGTAGGTGCGTAAAAGACACAATGCGTTCAATTAAACTATAGTTATAATAAAAAATGCTAGAGAGATGAAAGGGGGGGGGGGGGGCGAATGTACCACGCGTTTGATTTTTTAGGTCATACTGCATCACTAGATGGCAGCACTAAAGAGTATATATGAAACATAATTAAATAAGGAAGTTATTCCAGTAATTTGTGTTACGGGATAAATATAGAAATAACAAGGAAAATAATTAATCCTATCTATACATACAAGAAATATTAAATCTAAATCAAGAATTGACTTTATTTATAAATCCTGTTTACTATTCAAAATATTGAGATGTCAAATAATTTGCCTTTCTGGTCATAGTTTGTTATGCTTTCAATAAAAAAGAAAGGCAATCACAGATATTGTCCTTTCCTGTACATTACAAAGAAACATTTTTAAAATTATACATAGATTTCGACAAAATGAAAAACATGAAAACCAAAATTGTTACTAATAATTCAATATTCACCTTGAAAAAATGCCAATCCAAACAATTCGGTATCTAATAATCCAAGATGTTTACTAGCTTCTTCAAAAACTTCTTGTCCTTTACCTTTTGCCTACAGTAAAAAAACTTCAATTAAACAAAATAACACATAAAATAACGTCTTGTCTAATTAACTTGGAGTTAATGCACAAAAAAGATCCAATAAAAGAGGAATAAGTTCTGTAAACGGTTATTCTTTCAATTTTGATACTTTCTTAAATGTAAAATAATTTGAAATTCGCAGGCAAAACAGAATTCAATTTAACCATTGGTATATCATATTTAATAAAATTTAAGACTTAGTTAATAACATGCTTAAAGATAAAAAATAGTCTAATACAGAATTTAAGTAACACTAATATGTGACAACATTTTTCTCTGTTAACAGTTTTCAACCATAAGACAATCTTTCATACATAACACCTCCTGAAAAATAGTTACTAGAAATTCTAGAAAAAAAAAGTTTTCTATAACTCTCTAAACATCAGAGGAAAAAAATTTATACCTTACATTTTATCAACATTCTCCTACTAAAATTACTTTTTGGTGGAAAGTATTTGTGCTTTTTCACCTTAAATAGTTTCATAATTTATTCTTTTGAAGTTGAAATAAAACATCTACTATGGGTCATTAATAATATAGAGATTTTAAGTTGTTTTTAAATTATAGCAAAAAAAAATTTAAACAGATTTTTAAATATCCCTATGCATGAGGTCTATTGTTAAAGGAGTACTCTTAAAATAAAATAAACAAATTATTGTTAATAAATCTAAAAGAATACAAAACATTCTCTATAAATAAAAAGAGAAAAAAAATGTGCAAACTGTCCTCAGACAATCTGTGTGCGGTGATCTGTGTCTTATAACTGACTTTAGTTTCAGATAAGATTCCATCAAAAGCTTTTAACATATAATCCATCATAAGTTAATAAAATCTAGAACAGAAACTTGAAAGCATGATATATCAATATCAATTTAGGTGAAATAAATTGAAAACTTAAAATACTCAAACAAGATAAAAGGAAAGTTACAAAGATGACATAAGATAATTATAAAAAACAAATCTAGCCATCACACATATTGATTAATTATTGCACATAATTAGATAATGTATTTTGTTTTGTTGATGAGAGAAAAAAAGATTTAAATAAAGACTTTCAGTTATTTTAAGATCAAAAAATGTCAAAAGATACTAGACTTGTTGAGGAAAGATAATTCTAAATCATTTTAAAAATCAAAACAGCTCTTAATTCTGAAATGAACTGATCAAATATCAGCTACTTAATCTCTTTAGAATTATTAGCATGCTTTTTTTTTATGAATACAAAATTAAATTCTTCTGAAATTATGCATTATCACGAAAAAATTCATGATAAAATACTGAGGAAAACTCAAAAAATGCTGGGTAAGTCTCAGTCATCACTGCAAGGAACAATAATATTGTTCACATTATTTAAAGAATCATTTCCCATGAAATTTATTTACCAATTGATACTTCTAATGTAATGAATAAAAGAGAACGGCATCAAAATATCAAATAATATTAAAAAATTTAATTAATCTTTTACTTAATATATCAAACAACTAAAAACCTTATTTAAGGATAATACTTACATCTACAACATAAAAAATAACTTCTTTGGTGAGGAACTGAACAGCAACATACTTTTTTCCTGGAGGCAAAGGGGCCCTACAGGTAGTTAAAGCCCTGTGAAAAGACTGGCGCATGGTATTAAGGCATTTTTCTCCCTTTATCTAGAGGGAAAAAAGATGCAATCACATTAGATCAGACAATCAAACATCTTTTATGCAAATATATTAAGGCAGCACTTTTAAAATAAATAAGAAACAATAAGAAATTTAACAGAACAAAATGAAACTTTGATATAAAAAAAATATGGGCCTAGTGACAGATGTATAAATAGTATTTATTGTATGGATTACTCTTACAAGGAGAGGACATAGAATGAAAATCAAACAATAAATTACCATCTTAACAGCTAATTTCTCAGCCCTTGTAGAGTGTGTTTTACCTCTTATTATTTAATATAATCGTTTTTCTTAAAACAGTGCAAAAATAGGCACACTTTTAAAACTCTTCACTCCAAGGAATTACCAAGATAAATGAACAACAGGTAATATACAATGTGTGTATCCTTCATTAATGATTTAAGCACATGTAAAAAAAAAAAACTACATGCAAGGGAAAATGATATAGAATAATATGGAATAATTAAAACTTTATGACTAAAATGCTTAAAAGTTATAATAATGACATATTTAGTCAAACAAAACATTTATCCTCTGTTGCTAAAATTATTTCATGTTTTGTAACATTTTGCAAAACGCAAAATTTGGAAAACTGTCAGCTGAAACTGGACACAGCTGTCACAGCAGCTGAACAAGTAATGAGTACAAGTGGCAATTTGGTAAACACTATACAGCCAAAGAATAAGCACATTTCAGAATAAAATACATAATTTTTATATTCTTTCACTCAAAATCAACAAGTTATGAAGAAGTTGATGAATATATTTGATGGAAGGATGTGTGACATTTTTCTAAGACAATGGAAAGATGTGACATTTTCTAAGACAAGGACTTACAAAAGTTTACGCCAAAACATATCCATCTTTGTATGCATATATTAAAGTGAAATATATAAACATTACAACCTATCAGTAATGACATTACAAGTGTGTTGAGCAAATTTTGCAGAGGATTAACTTTGTTTAAAAAATTTTAAAAATGATGTGAAAACATGTCATTTTTCATTTTTACAAATGTTTCAAAGAGAAGTAACAATATAAGCAAAAGAACATAAAAAAGCCCCAACTTCTGTTGATAATTTTCAAACACAGAGTTTGAGTACCATTACTTCAGGAATGTTTTAGTATATGTTTGTTTAAAAGATTATAGCCTTTGTTGACAGCTCTAGAAAAGTTATTGCTCTCACAATTTGTGTATTCTACAAGAATATTTTCAATTAACTTCCGAGACCTTTTCCTCTTAACTAGCTAAAACCCTAATAATGCTAAAGTAGAAAATGTGGCTGATTTAAGATTTGCTTTATAGTATAAAAGAATTTCGCAAAGAATTAAACCATGAGTAACATGATTATTATCACTTAAGAAAAAATGAAGCTACTCATGATGGTAGAAACTTTAATGTATGATAAATTATTTTACAAAGAAAGATAAAACTCATACACGTAGTTTAAAAAAACGCATTTACAAGTACAACAAAGATTATTACTATGCTGCCCTAGTAAAGTCTCAAAATTCATACTTCAAGGACTATAAATGTGTTTAAAAGAGTGATATAAATGATATGGCAAAATATATAAGACAAAATGAAATGGAATGTTTTCTTTTTGCACAGAACATGATGGATACCAGCAGACAGCATGACATAGGGAGAAAGGGGGTTATGATGTCCTTTAGCTATTTCTCTATCACTTCACAACCACGGTCAAACCCCATCCAATATCAAGCACTCATACATTTTCACTGATATCATAATTATTATTTGATATTACTATTAACAACTGACAAATTTTTAAATATTTAAATATTAAAAAAATACAGGTACACTTAGCACAAAATTTCATTATTAGAACAAAATACATTTTAATTTCAATAAAATATAAATGAAGAAATTATCTTGAAATGTTTTCCCTTTTTGCATACATGGGTTAATTTTAAGCAATTTTTAATGAGGCAGTTAATACAAGATTAAAAATATTTAATTAAAATATGTGAAAGTATTGTTTGTGATATATCATCGTAATAACTCAGCTAAAAGATATTGAAAGAGTATATACTAAGGCAAGAGATTAGGACTGATAACTTAAGTAGTATGACAATTGCGAGATTTTCCTTGGAAATAAGAACCTTGGGACAGAAATTTCTTTTTCAAGGATTTATGGTAACAAAATATACTATGGTAGAAAAATCAATTATTCATAGTTGATCCTTATGGAAGGAGCTGCTATCAAAAAAGATTTGAAGAGGACAAAATGCATTTTGTCCTCTTCAAGCACTCTTAACTTCTGTACCATAATTTGTGACAGACGATTCTTTCTGTTGTGAGCTTGATGATGACACTTTGTGAGTCACCATTAAAAATTTTGAGAAATTCAGTGTTTGGAATTATTTTCCCTCCTGTGAATTTATCAGCTATGCCTTGCTTAAGAACATATAACAAGGGTAAAACCTACATCCATTTTTGTCTTTAAATGCTTTATTACCATGATGTATTTTACATATGTTTATAGATAATAAAGATAAAGATATATTTCTATTCTTCTTAATTCAAAATAAAATTACTGTTCTTCATAAACATTTCTCAGAAATATGACACCAGTTAAGGTACAGCTTTACAAATTGTAAATGGGTTCCCACAGATAAAAATTTAATAAACTGTTAAGAGCAATGAAAGTTTATAAATAAGAGATAGGAATAAAATCCCTTTAAAGCAATTTTAAAGAGATTCAACCTTAATAGATGAAAATTACAAATTGACATTAAACTAAACGAAAAACACAGAAACACAGGTCTAGTGAATTCTTATATTTTTCATATGAAAATGAAACAGTAACACTGAAATTTCAGTCCTGATAATACATCAGTTACACATCAACATCCTCAACATTATACATAAATATTTTCTTTAAAAGATTAGAAATTAGTACTTCTTCAACAATAGCAGAAATATCTTTCTAACCAAATGCCCTAAATTTTCCGAAGTTTCTATTAGTGGATAAATTAAAAAGATTAGCTTGTAAACTATCTACATTTTTTAACTTGCTGATTTTTCTCACATATCTTTTTCATTGATCAGTAAAATATATTTTACTGAGCAATTACATTTACTCTAACGACAGAAGTTCAATTACTTCCTTATTCAGAATTATCTTACAGTTTTTGAGTCTTATCGTAGGCAAAAATAGACTGGAGTAAAAATTATATGTGAATACCACTCTATACATAACAACCATAATTTAATGATGGATTTCCATCATTAATACCATGTACATCTGAACATGGTATTAAGGAAAGTTATACAGAAGAAAAAAAACCTTATCATAAAACATTTAGAACTTTCAAGTCCAAAGAGGTAGACGTTATACGTTCATATTTTATGACAATGCAACAAACAGAATTTATGGTGGATAAAAGGGTGAAACAATTTTGTTTTTTAAAGTTGACATATATAGCTGTCAGACAAAAGTATCTTGTCATTATTCACCCAAATCAGTCTTAATATCTTGTATAATTTGTTTACGCAGTAACACAATGACAATGAAAGGTGCAGATTTTAAGATTAACCTTCAATTTTTTTAAACAAAAATTTATTCCTGTGCTTCATGAATAACTTCAATGATTAAATAATATATAAGTATCAGTAAATTACATTCTTCAAGAAACACAAATGATTTCAAAAATGTAAAATAATATATAAAAGTTTAGAAAGCTAGAAAATGAATGTCAATATATCTAATTTTTTGCAGTGTTCGTTGTTAATTACCTTCAGTTAAATACAATCAACATTTCACTTCCGAGCCATCTGATATAACATAAGATTAAATTTTTTTTTTTTTTTTAATTCTGCGACAGCAATTAATTGCTAGAAATGTCCTCAAATTTACATACTGCACTTAGAGATTAAAGTACATAACTCGAATAACGATAAAAAGTAAAATACTTTTCCACACATTAACTCAGACCATTAAGAAATGTAGTACATACAATTCTTCATACACGGTAGGTAGTGAGACTTTTCCTCATATTTTTAATTTTAATAATAAATATTTTAACTTTCAATAACATTCAAACTAAATAATATTTTATGAACCATAGTATTTATCAGTCTAAAATTGCCTACAGGGATAATATTTCGTAATGCCATTTAATATAACGAGCAAAATTTATTTGCAGTTATAACTGGCTATAACTAAAAAGTTATTAAAAAAACTTGTTTGAATATTTCTTGCCATTATTCTACGCGTATTAACTCGATAACATAATTATTAAATCACTAGATATATACATTGAAACACCAAAACTAAGATAAAAATACTGGCTACTAGCGCTATGAAAGAAAGCCAAATATTCATTAACATACCAAAGTATTTCGCAATAGTAATAATCAAATATTAATTGGGGTCATGCCGTTCAACTTACTTGTTCATCAGCTTCAGTAGCCGATGTTCTTCGGCCAAAAATCATCGCATATGAATTACAGAAGCGGGTAATAGTACGATCCAGAGGTATGTTAGGCATGCGAAAAATCTAGGTACACATCAAACAAAATAGAAGATGATAGCATTCACTGTATCAACACAAAGCTGAATAGTTTTGGTTTCATCCTTAATTATGAATAACAGGTAAGCACCATGCTTGAATGTTAAGCACGATATCCAATGAAGATGATACAGAGCACATGCGTCTTTGATAGAAGTGCCAATAAGATATATCCACCAAGCATGAAATTCGCAAATTATCCAAATGATGTACTCCACACGTCGCAACCAAACAGCTAGAAAAAAGTATGAGATCTACACGCGGTTTAGGTTTGTATATTGCGCACAACTAGTGCGTGGTGAAGCGGAACGCGAAAGTCGCCAAGAAAGGTAAATTTTCGCCAAGGTCCCGATGAAAAACATGAAACTGATGGATAAACTATCACTTGTTGAATAAAGAAAAATATATCGCTTTAAATAACTTTGAACAAGTAAAATAAAATTTTTCGATTTTGAGCATGTGTCTTTTTTATATTTTTTTCAGTCGGTCTACCAAATCATTACGGAAAGATAATTTAAATGGTATCATATTTTATTTTTTATTAGTTTTAAATAACATGCGATTATTATTTTAAAAATGTTAATAAATTGAACATTTTTGCTGCTCACTCCAAATATTTTTGGGTTCAATGGAAAATTTAATATTTTTTAAACAAAAATAATTGTAGTTTTTCCTTTAAGTTCATTTTTCTTCTCGTGGGTTTGAATAGGTAGATAAATTTCGATGAAAGGAAACTTGTACGGATGGACTACTTTTTTAATAGCTTGAGCTTTCTTCCTAAAATAATATTTTAAAGAATTGAAAAGCTCTTCGTTGCCATAAACGTTTTCAAGTAATGAAAAGAGTTAACGGATTTTAAAATGTTGCAATTGCTCTGTATTTTTAAACACTTTAATTCCAGTTTTTGCCTGAGTTTCTCATAATGGAAAATTTTAACTATTATATGAACATTATAGTGTTACTAACTGACAAACAAGAGCGGATGATGCAGCCTTTTTGCTACTAAATTAATACGACAATTTATGCTGTTAATATAACAACTTGTTAAATATTGTATTGATATAACAGCTTATAAAATTGATGTAATATTAAAGGCTAGAAGCAGTTGCATATAATATATATCTGGGAAGAAAATGAAGTTAAAAAAAACTAAATAATTAACCGATCTGAAAGTGTTTAACGTAACACAATGCAATGATGTTTTACAGTAAATATGCATATACGAATTCCTCAGTTATGTAATTCACCAATCTTAGTTTTAAGTAAGTGTAACAGAATGAAATTACAAGACTTACCAATAATCTAAGGTCATTAGAAATTATGCTTTCTGTTCATTAGAAATTATGCTTTCTAATGAATTAATCTGTTCATTAGAAATTATGCTTTCATATCCTTTTCGTAAAAATTATTTTTTGTGAAAAACTTACATTAATAATCAAAGACGAACGAACTAAAAATACACGCGTAGAGCTCCGGTGCCAAACACACTAAACTCCTGCTGAATATATAGCCATAGTTTCTACGACTATACATAACAAAATGGCTCGTTATCATGAGAAGCCACTACGATGCATTGTCTCAACGTATAGCCAATGCATAGTAAAGGCTACTCATGACGATAACTTAAATACAGTCGAATCCCGTTATAGCGAGCCCGGTATATAACGAACTCACGGATATAACGAACGAAAATTTTGGTCCCGTCATTTTCCTATTGTACGTAATTAAATTAGTATTGTGTCAGATTAATGTAATCGATTTTAGTCGATTTTAGTCGATTTTAGTCATTAATGATCCATTTTAATAGATTTTATCATTTGTTTAATACATCATTATTGAATACACATTGCAACTAATGAGTTATACATTTTGTGAACTCTAGCATTTTTCTTAACGTTTCGGATATAGCGAACCAACTGATAAAGCGAACAAAACCTTTGGTCCCTTGAAGTTCGTTATAACGGGGTTCGACTGTATATCTACTAACCTCAGGTTTTTTTTATTCATAGGTGGTCACCATGAGGGGAGCCTCACTCCTCACTCCACTGAAAGTAAGGAGCAGTCAAATTAACAGTGAACTGGTAAATTTTGAGTTAAAAAATCTCTAGTTACTGAAGTGAGTATGGAAATTAATATTTCAACCAGCAATTTGTCACTCTTCTTTCTCCCTCCCACCACCACCGTAGCATGAATTATTCTTACAATTAATAATAGTAGACAACAAGCAAGTTAACTATTATTATCTATAACCGTAAAGTAGTAGTTAATATGGACAGAAATAAATAATTCGCAACTAGCGAAAGAAATATTAGACTGTATTTGGATTATGATAAGCTTAATGATAAATTTAGGTAATGGCCAACCACTTACTGCACTTGAAAAAAAAATTATTTTAACTTAAAACAAATCTTATTTTAACTGAAATTACTCTCATTTTAACAGAGTAAACAAACTGTTTATCATTTAGTTGATAACTATTCCCCTTATGTAAAATCAAGAGAAATCAGTCAAAAATACGAGCGGTCTGGGGAAGCTATGTGGAAAAAAACCCCAAAAAAAACTGAAATATTCCAGATCAATACACATGTAGAGAATAAACAGTTTTTCGGGAAAAGCCTAAAATTGAGCCTTGAAAAAGTAGTTTTCCAGTTAAAAGTTAAGAGCGTGAAATACTTTTTGGAAGCATGGGATCGCCATTATTGTTTCAAATTAATTTTCTCAGACGTCTTAGCATGACATCAGCATCTAAGCTTTTAGTTTCGGATCTTTTTAGATTTCTGGAACAGTTAGTTTTCCCTTTCGAACTCATTTTACAGCCCAGTTGATTTACTCTAATTTTTTCAGAACTTCTCAGTGTTTTTTTTTTGCAAACGATAACAAGAATTTTTAAGGTCTTCCTTATACCTGTTTCTTGAAGGGATTTAAAGGAACGATATTTCTCTGTTTCAGTTCAGTGCTTTAGTTTCAATTATATACAATCCATTCCCTCGCATGTGATTTAGTTGTAATAGTAAAACAAGATTATAATTAATCCTTTGACACTATTTTTATATCCCTTTCTACTTTTAATTTTGTTTCGGAATTAATTTTTGAGAAAATGAGCCGATGTGTTTTAGAAATATTTAATTAAAATAAATGAAGAAATGAACGAAAGAGCTTAAGGCATCAGTTTTGTTTTCTAATCATAGGTTGACAGATGCATATTTTTAACTTCTGCTTTATTTAGATAAACGTTCAAATAAAAAAGTGCGTAGTTTTTTAAATTTTAATTTTTCCGTGGTAAATTTAAACAGGGGATTAAATTATTGATCTCTATCACGACAAAATCAAAATTATTTTTTGAAAAAAAAAATACAGTGGACATAATTCAAAAATGTTCATTTGCAAAACTCAGATTTGTAAATTGCAGAGGAGAATTCCCCATGGCTTAACACCGAGATTGAGTATTTAAGATGTCTACTGATGTACTATCTTAATATTTTATGCCTGCTAAAATATTTGAGCAGACTTCGCAAGACTAAGATGTAAAAGTGACGAAAAACTTTGAACCATCTAAAAAGTTCTGACTATAATTAGGGCATCAACTATTAATAATTGTTCCTGATCCTTTCACCTATGCATACCCTATAATTTTCCTTTGTTTCTGCACTTCACATATTTTGTGCTGAAGCCACCGTGTTTTTTATACTGCTGTCTCGAGGACAATTAACAAATGTCAGTTTGTTTATTTAAATATGACAACTGGAAATAGTATGTGGTTGATATAACGCAGACTTTCGTCTGACCGTGCTCCCCCCTCCCCATTTTTTTACTCGGGACGCTGTATTTGAACTCAATAAAACCCGGTCTTAATCAGCAATATATTTAGCTTTTAATTTTATTTTACCAGGGACGCAAAAATAACTGCCTCATAAATGTATTTAATTATGACATGACAAAAGAGAATCATAAGCTCTAACCATACGGTAGATGTATTTACTTTCCCAAGTAACACAAAACCGTTGGCAAGTCGTTGGCCAACCACTTTCGGGCATGGTTGGCCAACGGTGGTTTTTGGCCGTTGGCGCGAGGTTGGCCCAACGGTTGGCGTTCAGTTGGCCCAACGGTTGGCGTTCAGTTGGCCCAACGGTTGGCATTCAGTTGGCCCAACCATTGGATTTACAGGATTTGGCCGTTGGCGTTCTGTTGGCCCAACGGTGGGATTTGTAGGGAAACGGTTGGCGTTCTGTTGGCCCAACGGTGGATTTGTAGGGAAACGGTTGGCGTTCTGTTGGCCCAACGGTTGGATTTGTAGGGAAACGGTTGGCGTTCTGTTGGCCCAACGGTTGGATTTAAATGATTTGGCCGTTGGCACGAGGTTGGTCAACAGTAGGCATTCAGTTGGCCCAACAGTCAACTTTGTAGGTAAGCCTACATTAAATTTATTTAGGGCTATTATGCATTTTTCAACCCAGCTAGCAACTCTTTGTTCATCAGGCCAACAGTCAAACTATCCAAGGGTCAATAGTTTTGACATTTTGCTATTTTTCAGTAGATCGTTTACAAAGAGGATTTCCCCTTTTTAAACAGTTTATTAAGTTCTAGTATTTAGCCACAAATAATTTATATAAAAATAGTATATTCGAAATTCTATTTTGAATATATGAAATAGGATATTAAAGTATATTTATATTAAAATAGTGTATTCAAAAATGCTTTTTTGAATATACAAAAAGGGAAATCCCCATTGTAAACGGTCTGCTGAAAATTAGCAAAATGTCAAACTATTGACCCTTGAATAGTTTGAAAATTGGCCCAATGAACAAAGAGTTGTTGGCTGGGTTGAAAAATGTATAACTCTTTTCCCCAAAAAGTAGTCTGAAAACTGCAAAATTCACTCTTTTATGAAATCAAAAAGTTTCCATAGTTAAATATTAAAATGTACAAAAAGCAACAATACATTTTAATTTTAATGTTATTTTTAACAGTTTATATTTTGCTTGACATTGTTTATATAAAGTGTTTTGTTTTAAACACTTTATATCTTTTTAAAGAGAATAAATCTTATAGATTATATCCTTAGTGATATTATAAATCTCATGTCACTATATATATATATACAATTTATAATATCAATGCTACCTGTTGTTTTTAATCGGTCACTTTACTACATATATAAATTTTTTTAAATAAACACCTTTCCATTATAATCAACTGGTGTCAAATTGCACACTCATGCTGAGTTAATATGACAAATACTTTTTGTAAGATTACCTTTATATAAATATTTTTTTCATTATATATATATATATATATATATATATATATATATATATATATATATATATATTTATAAACACTTTATCTTCCGATTTGTCTTCAGGTCTGATACAATATATACAACTGAGGTCTGATTTTTTTAAAACTTTCCATAAAACTTTTATATCAATTTTTGGACTTACCTTGTTTAATATTTTAAAACAGCATCTTAATAAAACATGTTATAGTAATTTTAATAAAACACAACTTTTCATCAATTTTTTTTTATTTTAACAAAAAATTTAATAAAATTTAATTTTACATTGTCAGAAATACACAGTTCTTTTATCTCTCCCTCCTTCTCTGTCTTTCGAAAAATGGAAAAATCCCTTTATTAAGTCTTCAACAAATTTTTCCGTTATGACTTCTCCCTGGTAAGCCAGTCCGACAGAAGCTGTTAATATAAAAATAAATTAGTACAGTAAATGAGTCAAAAGAAAAATAGCTATATATGCACCAAACAGTCAAACAAAAATGCCTGATTAAGTTAGTTTTTTTAATTTTTTAGAAACAAGTTAACTTATTATGAAATCTAACCCTAGCATTTACTTCATAATCAAAAATTTCTTCATGTTGCATGAACTTGTCTTAACTATATATATATATACAATTTATAATATCAATGCTTCAGGTATGTATCAGTAAAGGTTTATTTATTTGCTAAATTATCAAAGTACAAAATAAAACAACAATTTCAAATATGCAAACTAAATTAACACCAGAGGCAAATTAGACACTGCACAGATCTTTAATAATTTTAGTACATATTTATTTACATGAATATATCAACTCTCTGAAAACTTACTTAAAATTTAGACATGAAAAATTAAAATATCAAGAGCTATTGGCAGAAATTTCTTTACATTATAGAAACTAATCATCTTAAACTGCTTGTATGTATTTAGCAAAGTTTATTTTCATAAATTAACAGAGCAGAAAATTAAAGAATAATTTGAAATATTTGAACCAAATTAAAATTAGAAAAATAAGACATTGTAGTATATGATAGATAAGATTAATTTCCACATACATTTTACCAATACAACATTGAAAAAATTAAGGTGAAATTTTCCTTCTCTTAACCACACAGTAAATAATATTTTCTCAGTAAAAGTCAAATTAATTCTGTAGCATCAAAAGCCCAACAGTTTGTAAATGTATGTTTGTCAACACAAAGCTTTTTATTAGCACAATATCTTTAAAAAAAACCAACACTTTAATAATTTTAGACAATATTTATAACTCCACGAATATAAAAAAAAATTACAAATTTTGTACAAAATATCAAACCTACTAATGCCTTTCTATCTACTGAACATCACAGTATCTATATATTTAAGTTGCTAAGCCAGACCGATTCTTTGGGCTGTCTGGGAGAGAAAACTACTGCATCAATTTATTTCATTTTGGTCTTAAAAAAAAGATTTTAATCTATAGATGTGTCAAATATGGTTTTTGTAACCATAATCTCTATTAATTAGCGATAATTTATAATCTAAAATTGTTTTCTGTACATGCTCAGCGACATGTTTAAATCTGGCTTTAGATACTCACTAAGCACGAGACTGCATAAACTACTGCATAAAATACTGTACTAATTAGATATAACTAAAAAATTTAAAACACATTAACATAATGATTTAAAAATACATATTTAATAAAGTTAATCAAATAATACTGGTAGGAAACAAGGGAAAATAAAAAAGAGTGAGGAACAAGACTTCAGTTTATACAAATAGGCCAAGAATTCAAAGCAAGTTTTTACCTAGATTCAATCATTCATAAGATGATAACCACACTTCCAGGTCTTTCATCTATGGTGCTAATGAGATCAGGACTGGCAGTCAAATAAAAATTTCCAGAATTTTCAATTCTGCATACCAGTTCCTTGAATACATGATCTTATACACAGCTAAAAATAGAAAAATAGGTCATATACCATGGGATTGTCAAAATACAGTCTTTAATATTATGTACAAACTTTATAATATATATTGTTAAAAATATTGCTAAAAAAGTAAATATTATAATAAGTAGCAGCTAATCAAATTTTAAAGACAAGTGAATTATTTTAATGAGTGATCAGCTTACTTCATAAATAGTCTTTAATATTATGTACAAACTTTATTAAGTATATTGTCAAAAATTGCTTAAAATGTAAATATTACAATAACTAGCAGATAATCAAATGTTAAAGACAAATGAATTATTTTAATGAGTGATCTGCATATTTCATAAATACTTTGTATTGATATTTTACTTTCAAACAAAATATTTAACATCAAATACCTGTTCGAGTCTGAGACAGACAATTATTTTAAACTGAAATAAAATACAATTGCTAAGTTGATAGTAAGGATAGAAAAATTACTGAAATTTCACCAAAGGAGACAGCTAATTCTATTTTATCCTTGTATTCATAAGCTAGTGATTAACTGACGCTTCTTTATAAATTTGACGATTTAATAGAGTAGGTTTTCTAAATTTATGAAGTAAACTGTGAGATATAAACTTATAAACAACTTAAATACACTCAGAATAAATGTTCAACTTCTTATATAAAATGTTCAGTAAACTTTAATAACAGATATTTGAGCATAAATAAAAGTTTACCATAATGTTTTTATTATAAATACTCTAGTTAGAAATAATCTTACTGAAAGTACAAGGTAAGAATCATCAGTAAACACCAAATTTGATCAACTATTCAATTTAAAACTTTCTGAACGATCCGATTAACTAAAGTAACTCAACCATTTAAAATAAATAACATAAACACATCCATGATTTCAAAAAGTTTAAATACAACCATTCTATAAAGGATTCTAAATATACAGATTACTTATTGTGTTCTAAAAATAGAGAAACAGCAAATACAATTACAGTAGTTAAATTTATTATTTGAGGAAAGCTTTGGCTGTTTTTATAGAAGTTTAACAAAGCATTTTACTTAAATTTACCAAGTTACGCTTCATTTTGATATGCATTTTAGAAAACTACTTGATGCTACTAATTAGCCAAGTACATCATTTTGTTTACTAAATAAAAGTATATTACTAATAAAATAATATACTTACTCTGGAATTCTTCGTAATATTACAATCACGTGGAACATGGAATGGCCGACATCCATTTCTTTTTACCGTTCATTTCTTCTTCCCACGTGCAAACAATTCGCCAAACCAGTTTCTGTCGTAGTGAATAATGCATTCTGTAACTGTTGGCCCAACAGCTTTAATTTGCAGTTGGGCCAACCATATTTTGTAACCGTTGGCCCAACCGCTTCCATTTGCAGTTGGGCCAACCATGTTTTGTAACCGTTGGCCCAACCGCATCCATTTGCAGTTGGGCCAACCACATTTTGTAACCGTTGGCCCAACCGCTTCCATTTGCAGTTGGGCCAACCATATTTTGCAACCGTTGGCCCAACCGTTTTCATTTGCAGTTGGCCCATCTGAATTTCTGGAATTTCTGCCAACGGTAACCATTCCCCAACGATGCCACGAAAATATGCGGTTGGGCCAACGGTGTGTGTTACTTGGGTTATTATTATTACTATTATTAAAATGTCAAGGAATCTAGTCACTTTTTTTTTAAATTGTAAAATCAGTTCCACTTCACAAATATATAAAGAACATTTGTTCGCAATTCCCAGGCTTCTTATTCCTTTTAAATATGAACGGACAATTTCCGTATAAAAAAATGAATGAAGGAACAAAACGAAATGCAAAAATACTACCGCCTTTGTGGAAAGAAGAAAACAAAATAGCTTTTTCTTATGGATGCAACAACGAAAAAGGAAGTCATAAGATCAGTAAGAGCCTGTTCACATAGGAGTCCGGGAGTGGATGCGTAAAAGGAAAGATGGCGCTGAGACGGAAATAATGCAATCATAGGCGTTAAAAATTTAATGCTAATCGTTTAGAGGTTTGTCATTGGTTAAATATATTTCAATACTTTAACGCTTTCGCTACCGGACTCCTATGTGAACAAGCCCTAACGTAGCAAGAAGAAATTATTACAGAATCCCACAATATCTGACAAATGCATAGTTATAAGTTTATGAATTTTATATGATATGAAAGATCTAAATTTTGAGGGGAAGGGGAGGGGGGTTAGACCTTTTAGGCACTCCACTCTCTTACATCCCTGCATAAAGTGATAGATTAAGGGCCTGTTCACATAGGAGTCCGTTGCGTTGCGTTAAGGAAAAGATGACGTTGAGACGAAAATAAACCAATCATATGCCTCCAAACGATTAGCAATGAAATTTTTAACGCCTATGATTGGTTTATTTTCGCCTCAACGTCATATTTTCCTTAACGCAACGCAACGGATTCCTATGTGAACAGGCCCTAAGGCCTGTTCACATAGAATCCGTCAGCTTTACTCGTATTGACATATTTTAAACCAATCACAGACCATAACAATTCTGTGGCCAATCGTTTGGAGGTTTATAATTGGTTAAATGTATTGCAATACGAGTAACGCTGACGCTGACGGATTCTATCTGAACCGGCCCTTAAGCAGTAATCAAAAAATTTATATATCTTAAATAATAATACACTAGTAAAATTTCTGCATTATTATTTGCAGTGGTGCATAAATTTATGATTGTAAACTTGACGTATAATAATTCATGCATAGGGTATACTTAACTCAGAACTTTTAACAAAACATTATGAATAATTTAGGAATTACTTTTCCTTTGCATTTGCGTTTGCGTTTTCTTTTCATATTCTGTTTTCTATAGATGATGCAACATCGTTTCCCAGCTTGGAAAGTATATTATGGAATAATTTCAAGTTTGTTACTTCTTCATAAAATTTATGAAAAAAACTTGAATTGTTTATTACTTATGAACCCCGATCAGGTGGCATAGAAGTAATTAAATAAAGGTAGTTTTCAAGTGTAAGATTTTTCGGTTTCAGTTTGGCTTAAATATCTTGAAAAATTAAAGAACTATTACTATTGAATAAAAGGGGGGAGAGGGGATGCTATCAGCAAGGCTAAAACTCCCACACCCCCTAATTTATTACGGCGCTGAGTAAACCATCAGTTTTTCAAGATGATATGTTTAACCAATTTAATATTTCCATTAATTCAGTTCTATACACCTTACTCATAAAATCTTTAGGGTCATTTAAATTTTTGAACTACATTTGGCTTGGATTATTGTGAGAAACAAGAAGAAACCAATAATCAGTTTTCCGTTCCGTTTAACATTATTTAAAATCAATAAAATAATTACGTTTTCCATGTTCTTGTATATACATTTTTCACATACAATAAAATAAAATTTTATTGTATTTTTTCACATACAATAAAATAAATAGATATTTTATAAATATAATTATCTATTATCCTATATATTTTATATGTAACACACATATTAAAGACAATTTACAAAATTTAAAATTACATTAGATCCCATTTTGTATTGCAATGAATTGTAATTTAAGAAGGTTTTTGTAAGTTTACTAATAAGTATGATCCCAAGATTTTAATCATCCTGGCTCCTTTGAGACACGTAAAAATAGGTTACATTTAATAAAAATTTAAATAGAATCCCATCAGGAAATTTTATTTTTTTTTTTGAGATTGCATTTTATGACACAGTGACAGAGAGTGCGTCCATTTTGTGACAATTATGTGACTCACTCATTAACTGCAATTTTGTTTCGGGATTCTGTTGTTAAATATAGGCAAGTTTTCCTTTCACTAAACATTAAGGCAATGTTTATCGGGAATGTTTCGAAAACTAGAGCTAAGAATATAATAATAACACATCTTTCCATTTTGGATGACGACAATTAAATTCACTTAAAGAAGACGTTCAGTCAGATGAGACATGCCTCCTTCCTTTTACCTTGTTACCTTCAGAAAAGAATTCCGAAAAATGTGTGCCACCTGCAACAGATAGTATTTAGAAGATAGCTTCCGCGTTTGTGCTTGGTATTCCGGAAATATTTGACCACCCATGGTGAAAGTGCGATACTCGAATTAGGACCATCGGCCCTAAAATCGAAGCATTTCCTCTCATGACATGCGTGGGAAATTTTTGCAGCCAGATACTGAGATTACGGAATGAAAGAGGGGAAAAAACGCACACGACTTTTAAAAAGAGTCTAATAAAGAAAACATCTGTTTTCTTCGTTAACATTTCTAATACCGATGCCACTCCAAAACAACAAAAACAGTCCTAAACAAATTTTCTGAGTTGGAGTAATAGTTCAAAGATGGTAGTTTGAGATATTTTATTCTCATTCGCAAGGTTAGAACCAAAATCAAAAACCATGATGCCAAAGATTTTCATCACAGCTGGAGCTGCAATTTAATTTCTGACAGTCGTTTTTCTTTATTTTAAATTATAAACAAGAGTAATCACTTAAAATTTCGAAAAGTACATATTTCACTAATTTTTATAATTTCTACCTCTACTTTTTCTAGAATGCTTAGATATTTTAACAATTTTTAATTTTTCTCAAATGCAGTTTTTAGATTTGCCGATTTCAGAAAAAATTGCAGATTTTGCAAAGAATTTCAAGAAGCAGGAAATTGTAAATTTTCTGCGTCACCCGGTGTCAAAATAAAGAACTTGTAATTTGTAAAATTTTAAAATTTTCCGTTATTAATTTTTACAGGACATCAAAATGCTGACATCTATCACAACAAAATTAATTTTTTTAAACTAAATAGTAGTAAAAATTTTTTTAAAAAACAAATGCATTGCACATAAAGATATATTTTTAAATGCTGAAAACATAATTAAAAAATAATCAATTGCTAATCCGTGGTTAAAAAAATACTGAGATGAAAATTCCCCATAGCTTAACACTGGAATAAAAGATTTGTGATGTCGACTTAATGTACTTGCAATGTCGACTAATGTACCGTCTTAATACTATCAAAAATTGTGTTATGTATGAACTAAGGAACACAGCACTGATGTATAACATTTCAAGTTTTCTGTGATAAAATAAAAAATAATAAATGAAAAAACGGCAATTTAACAGCAGAGGCAAAATATTTAATTGACGTTTAATATCATCGGCAGAAAATTTCTCTAGACGTTTATTAATTCTTCACTCAGACATTGGAAGAGTCTTCATTTAACAAGATGGCTTAAAAAAAAAAAAAATTAAAGTTGCCAAACAGAAACTTTTTACGGAAACTTCTGGTAAAAATATTTTTGTGATTAATATTTACTTCTTTTTTTTGTACCCGACTGTGCTTGGAAGTTTTATTCAAATCAGCAATCCCACATTAACATTATGCAGTGGCAACACAGGTTAGGTAAACAGTTCCAGAGTGAAGGTCAGTTGAAATGTCATGGGTGTTGGATTTCAAAACACATGACATAAACCTAATTTTTCTGCATCTTCATTATCTCCCCCGTTGTTTTTGACTGCTGCTTTTGATTTTTCTCTCATGTGCTCATACTCCGGACTCGTACTTAAGTGAAACATCAACTATCATTGGGACCATTTTATGTGTTTGATGCTTTCATATCAGCGTCATGTGAAAGTAGGAATTCCGAGCAGAGGCGAGAAGCAGCATGTGTAGACTCGTGATGCAGATCACGTTGCTACTGCGTCAAAAATGTGGGCTGTTAGCAGGGCCGTAACGAGGGGGCAGTGTATTCAAATTACTTTCGTTAGCGTTTCTCAATATGTGGTAGGCATGGCATACTAGTGACCCATGAATGCGTCTTAGATGGTCCTTGGAACAACTGAGTCTAACCAACCCGGACGAAAATTGTCATATGTACTGTTTTCGGGCGTGGACAGCTATTAAGTCTATGCTTATTTCGATCCTGAACTTTCGAGTAGCTAATTGCCAATGACATTAATTGGTAAATCGCGAAATTCGACAGTGAATACACCTCTCTCAACGCGGTATTAAATGTTCAGCAGGTTTCTTAAACAATTGCTTTTATTTTAATATTTTTTCAATTTTCAAACATATGAGGCGTTGAAAGGCAAAGTGGTGTAAGTCAAAAGCGTTTTACTGCAAAAACTACAAAAAGTTTCTCAATAAATTGAACAAATTATAATTCATAATAATTATTATAATATTTCAAATAATAATTATTTGCAATTCCATTATAAATTGAACATGGAGATTATATTTTTGCCCTCAAATACAAAAAGTTGAAAATGTGACTTACACCACTTTGCCTTTCACCGCCTCATATATGGAGGATTCAAAGTTAAAGTCCACGAGAGTCAGTTCTGGGAAAACTGATCTCTAAGTGCCTTTTCACATAGAATCCGTCAACGTCAGCGTTACTCGTATTGAAATATATTTAACCAATTACAAACCTCCAAACGATTAGACACGAAATTGTTAAGGCCTGTGATCGGTTTAAAATATGTCAATACAAATAACGCAAACGCTAACGGATTCTATGTGAGCAGGCCCTAAGTTGTATTAATTACAACTGTATTAATTAAACATTGGCTTTTAACGTAGGATTACGTTCCTCAATAATGGTCCTTCGGAGAGAAAAAAAAATGTCCTACGTCGTGAGTTATAATTTTGGCAGCGTGCTAAACCCAGTAGCAGTAAACAGTTAAACAGAAAAGTACCAAAATGCGTAAAAAAAAAAAAGAAGAAAAGAGGTAAGCAAACGATAAGTAATCTTACCTTAATAACCCGCGGTAGTTTCGTTAGAGGAGACTACCTGAAATTTTTGTTTGTTTACCTGCATCAATGACGTAAAATGTGTACTACGGACCCGGTTCACTACTGCATTGAAAAATACATACGATGTTTTTATTGTATGATGGCAGTTGTAATACGAAATTGCGAAAAAAAAATTAACACAGATAGATAAATAGATAGATAATGAATCGAGAACTATGGGTAAAACAAACAGCGAAAGCTTAAAGATATGGATTTTTACTGCAGATACTTGCTTAGTAAAGCGTAAACCACAGCACTTTCATACGTTAGACCAATTATACATAAAAGTTGAAATTGAAAACTTGCACACGAAGGCAAACGAAATAGAAGTAACCAGAAAAAATAATGGAAATGATACACCATTACATATATATATATATATATATGTGTGTGTGTGTGTGTGTGTACGTACTTATGTATGAATATATAGGACTAAAAAGTTTATTTCCTCTTAAAACATAAGAAATGTTAATTAATAAAAGAAAAGAAAATAAATTAATCACGTAAGTATGTTAGTTTAACCAAGTTTAAAATTTAATAAATTTCAAATATACAAAACTGATTTTCTTGGTAATAGGGCTTTAAGTCTATTAAAGGAATAGATGAAATTTAAAAAGAATACCAAGTTTTCTTTAGAATCCAGAAGTATTGCTAAGTTTTAAAATCAGTTATTTCAGAAAAATAAACATTAACTTACATAAAAAATCGCTGTGATACTTTTTCTTTTCAACGCATAATAGCCGAAAAATTAAAATGTCTTTCACGGAATGAAAACGAATGAACCACATTTCTGCGGACTCCACGGTTTAAAAACTTTACAACAGTTTTAAAGCCAGAAAAAAAATATTTAAAAATAATGAATTCATTTTAAAAAATTAATTTTAAACCAATAAAAATTCACAAATAAATTTTAATAATAGTTCGTAGCTATCTTTAAAAGCATTCAATAAATATAGCCAATATTATTAACAATTTAAACTTACAGCAGAGAGAGAAAAAATTTCGTTAAATATTTATTTAATAAATATTTTTATATAAAAGATTTAAACACACAGGATGCAAAATTATACATATGTTTTAGACACTACAAGAATATGAAAATATTAAAACTGTTTAAAATAATAATTTCAGTATAATTAAGGAAATAAATTCGTTATAATTGGCATAAACGCAAAAATACTACTGAATATCGCTTCCATACAACCAAGGAATAATATCAGAGAAGGTGAACTAAATCCTTCTTATATCGTTATATGTTTTTGGAAAACCTTTTTATATAAAAACTATTTTACGCGAAATCAAAAATTTCGTTAAAAAAGTGCAATCTATCAAATACTGCCAAATTGGCGATAAACGCAAAAACATTGCCAGCCCCACACGCACACACGTTGACAAAATATCGCTTCTTTCCCGGCGAGAGTGGGAGGGTGGCAGCTGGAATGCGAGGCTCGTCAGGAATGTGACCAATCAGAGACCAACTTACGTGTAAAGCCCGCTAAACTTTAGAGTTCTTCGGAACCCGAGGCTCCCCCGGAAAAAAAGTGAAATCTACATATTATTTATAAAAAGAGGCTACAATAGAGCCGCAGGAAATTACTTATAGCTAGAACCCGCATGCGGACGTTCAGAATGCATGACTCAGGTGTTAGGAAAAGCTCTATAGTGGATAATCAATCGAATAAAAGAATATTTTTGTGACTGAACAGATGTTTTGGAAATATTTCTTTATGAAAATTGTCGCTTTTGTTGTTACATCATTTTTTTTTTCGGGTGATTTTAACCCACTCTTGCCTTTTATTCGAGACAGATATAAAGGAAGGTCAATGGATTGTACACAAACAGCTCGTTCTAAAGCCGTGAATTTATGTGGGTTGTTTTTAAGAGCTGTTCGGCTTTCGAGCACGTGCGCCTGCTCTCTTCCTTAAATTCTTTATTGTTGCATATTTCACTATTTTATTTATTATTCCTTTTCTCGTGAAAAGGGGGTGTGGTCTGCGCCCAGCCCTAACAATAAACTGTTATTTTAAAAGTTTCGTGGTCAAAGACAGATATATATTTTCTTATTCTTGAAACAATATATTTTGACTTTAATTTTCGTATAAACACTCGAGTTGTATTTTCCTGTTCGCCTAATTTGTTATTGGGAATTTTATTTTTTTCACTTTTCTCGTGTTTTTGTTGCTGTTGAAGGGGTTTATTGTTACTCCATATAATTTAAATGAACCAAAATTTTCTTTCACATTTTAAAATATTAGGTTTCCTTACTTGTCGAATAAAAAAAATTACCTTTAAACTGTGCTGCAGTTCCATCTATTGATTTAGAAAAAAAGGTTCGTATTAACTTATCGTAACCAAAAGCCTTTACATAACAATTATACAAATATTTAAATACGTTCATAAAGCATTAACATAACAACACATGTTTATGTAAGCACATGCATATCAAGATTTCCATTACCATTTTTTATTTAAGAAATATTTCTGTTGCCAATAAAAATATCAGAAAGTTTCAAATACGAGATTAAAAATGCATTAATCTCGTAAATTATTATTCGCTCTATGAGTTGCCACAGATAATGATGGCCCAGGAAAAATTAAAGTAAAATTCGATAGTAAGAGTTTGAAGAATCCTGCTAAATCATCCGGAAAAAGATACAAAGAAATAAAAAGACGCAGTAGTCAAATATTTGTAAATATTAAGCCATTTTCATTTTCAACTGTGATGAAACAAAATTATCTTCAGTAAAATGTTCTTACGTAAATAAGTTTTGGTATCTTATTCGAAAATGTGTTAAAATGTTAAAAAAAAAAAAAAAAAAAGCCTTCAGATCTGATGTACTAACTAGGATACAATTTGATTACACTATCAATTTTATCTGAAGTAAAAGTAGTACAATTTATAGCATTTCTTCCTTTCATTTCATAGGCAAAAAATGACGTAGCCTTTAAATAGAGCACAAACTAAAATTATAGCTGCGAAATAATGTACTTCTCGGAGAACAATAAGACTGTAATTCAAAGTATTTTGTACTCTTGTTCTTAATAGCGCTTGTTCTTTAAACAAGACCAATCTTTGAAACTCGGGGAAAATATTATCATTGATTTCAGTTAGTAAAGCATATTTTTGCGGATTGTTGCAAATTAATTTTAGAGAAGTTATAAATGGTTCTATTGTCTATATTTGTTTACTATGGTTCTACTTTGAAATCAAAAATTTCAATTTAATAATTAAATGTTTTCAATAATGTTATATTTTAAAGCGGTAAAGAATCTCAAAAAAATTTTTTTCACGCAAGGCAAAAGTTTCGCTAAGGGGACTAGAGACCTTCAACCTAATTTTTTTTAAACTATCAATTTTTAAATTTATATACGAAGTGAGAATAACCAATGTTCTTTTTTACTACATTGAAGACAATTAGAACTTACAAATAAGTATTTTGGGGCAGAATAAGGCCTTTTTCAAATAATTTTTTTCCAAAAATGCTAGAATTTTTCAATATGTTCCAGGGGCATTCATTTTCTACTGATTTCTTCCAAATTTCTCAGGATTGTCAAGTGAAGTGTTTATCACAAAATTGTGTATAATTCCTTGAAACCACAAACATTTTCCAAATTTGTAAGCCATGAAATAAATTTAAAAGATGCAAAAATATTAAAAAATAATAGACAGACATATATATATATATATATAACAGTTCCGTAACTGACTGACTTATAACGCACAGACCAAACCGCTGGACCTAAAGGGTTGAAAATTTGCATGGCGATTCTTCTTATAGTGTAGGGGTGCACTAAGAGAGATTTTTGAAAAATTCTTCTTAGATATTTTAAAATTAAATGTTTAAGCTGTTTTAGTAACTTTCTTTAAGTTTGCATTTAAAATAATAATTTAAGGGTTATGAAATTTATATCACAAGAAAGATCATAGAAATTCCTTTAAAATGAAATCTTTTTCGAATCTTTACCTCCATTTTCTGATTTTTGGTGAATTTTAAAAGATTAAATTTTAGAATTTAATTTATCAAATGCTATTCACGGGTTTCTTTTCTTTTTGTGATACATAAGGGCCTGTTCACATAGGAGTTTGACAACCCTGATGTATAGTTAACATACGTATTTATCTCATTATACATTTTATTTATAATTAAAAAGATAACTATAGGAGTCATAAAATTAATGTGATAATTGGCAGCATTGAATTTGAGAAACTAAAGCTTTAGTATCTGGGTCTATTGACGTGGTTGCAATTCTTAGGGAATAGTTAAGATGTTCATCCGATATTCTGGGTCTAATTTCACTCTTAGTGCGCTTCACTCTTAAAAATAGTAGTCTTGAAAATAGTTGTTCACAGATGTACGTGCTTCCAAACATTGATGGCCAGAATAACGCATGACTATGCAGTGAGGCATATTTATGACTGAATTTCTCTTTAAGTTGGATGTTAGATTGCAATTCGATGCATTCCATTTGAAAATTTGCTAGCATTATATCTATACCGACTGTAAATGGAGTAGCAAAGATGCAAAACAATTGTTTATTTTTCCAAAAGTCCTGAAATCGATTTTTAAATTCTTGTATTAAATCGGAAAGTAAGGCTGCGTATTTTATACCATTTTTAAAATTATGCTTGGCCAGCGTCTCGAAATGCAAAAAATTGTTAACATTTACTTGGGCTTGCCATAATTTCAGTTTCATATGAAACTCGTTTATGGTTTGAAACATTGGACTGATAAGTTGGTTTTTACCCTAAAGACGGGTGTTTGAGTCATTTAAATGGGCATTCAAATCTATCAAAACCTGCTAAATCTGCAAGCCATTTGTCATCATCAAGTTCTGGCGCAGGTTATTTTTCAATGCCATAAACAATTTGATTTCACCGAGTAGACTATAAAATCTTTTTAAGACTTTTAAATATTTTCTCCACTGAGCCACCATATTTCTGTAAAGTATACGATATCGCCATATTCAGCATCCAAGCTTTTAAGAAATTCCTGAAACTGGCGATGATTCAATCCTCGACCGCTCGTAAAATTCCCCGTTTTGACGACGATTTGCATAACATGGTCCATTTTTAAAGCTTTTCCGCATATTATTTTCCTTGTGTATTATGCAATGGTACTTCATCAAACGAGAATTTTCAATAGCAATGGCATCGTCTTCTATTAATCGTACAAGTCCCTCTTTTTTGCCTATAATAGCTGGGGCACCATCTGTAACTATACCATATATGTTGACAAGAGTTAACGAGAATCGCGTTTCGTGTCCAGGCCGGATATGGGCACGTTAAATCCGTAGACTGGAAAGTTCTTCTATGAGGTCAGTAGGTGGAAAAGGTACGATCCCCCCAGATGTCTCCTGTGGGGGTGCTCGGCCAAAATTGAGGTGGCACCTAACAAAGTCGAACTCCGACCTTTGTGGTGGCTATTATAAACCGAAGCCGCACTACTCAGCCCGAATCCTATATGGACCTGGTCTGGAACTTCCAGTCAGGAGCATTAGGAACTACAACAATGAGAATCGCGTCAATGTTTTCTTCACTGCTTCATACAAATCTCTCTTGATTGTCGTGTCTTTTAACGGTACTAAAGAAGCCAGTTCTTCAGTTACAATAAACTGGTCATTTATACGTCTAATAAAAAGGCAAACTGAGCCGTGTCAGTAGCGTCAGAACTTTCATCCATCGACAAAGAATAAAGCTTAAAAACACAAGCTTTAATTTTTAAATCGAGGCGGGCTATTAATATTTTTTCGCTTTGAACTCTATATCTGGGCTGCACTAATACTTGTTTTGGGACGCGTGCGGCCAGCGGGCCGCGGGTTGGACACCCCAGTTTTAAACCAATCACAGGTCTTAACATTTTCGTGGCTAATCGTTTGGGGGTTTGTAATTGATTAAATATATTTCAATATGAGCAATGCTGCTGCTGATGGATTCTACGTGAACAGGCCCTTATTTGTGAATTCTAATTGTCTTCAACGTAGTAAAATAGAATATTTGTTATTCCAATCTATATATATAAAACAGTTCCGTAACTGACTGACTCACTGACATACAACGCACAGACCAAACCACTGGACCTAAAAGGCTGAAATTTTGCATGGCGATTCTTCTTATAGTGTAGGGATGCACTAAAAAAGATTTTTGGAAAAATTCTGCTTAGATTTTTTTTAAATTAAATTTTTAAGCTGTTTTAGTAACTTTTTTTTAAGGTTGCATTTAAAATAATAATTTGAGGGTTATAAAATTTATATCACAAGAAAGATCTTAAAAATTCCTTTAAAATGAGATCTTTTTCGAATCTTTATCTCCATTTTCTGATCTTTGGTGAATTTTTAAAGATTAATTTTTATAATTTAATTTATTAAATGCTGATCACATGATTTCTTTTCTTGACACTTTAAGTTAATTTATCGTCACGTGCATAATAACTAAATAAACAAAAAAAAATTTTCTTGCTAATGCGGCAGACGATTGGACATTATCCAAAAAAATATTAAAATACAATAAAAGATATGTTTCTCAAACTGTACAATATTAACTGTACTATATTCTTTAGTATGTCCTATTACATTTAATTTGAATATTTTCTTCTGCATTATTTTGTCTATAAAAATATCCCTAAAAATATTTTTATAAATATATTTTTTTGTTTTTTTACATCAATTGTATACATTGATCGTCGTATATATTATATATATATATATATATATATATATATATATATATATATATATTTGGCATTAATTGCATACATTGACCATTGTATTTAATTTCAACGTACTCGGTAGCGAAATGCGGGTTGTCAGCTAGTATATATATATATATATATATATATATATATATATATATATATATATACACACACACACTCAAGAGCCAAAAAATTATGACCACCCCTACATTTTGCAATGAATTCGCCTGGATGACGTGGAAGGCACGTGATCAGGTGGAAGTGGTATTTAACTGCTGCTGGAGAGACTGAAGAATCATTCTTTCACTTACTTCTGTGTGTGATGGGAAAGGCTGCGGATCTAAGCGACTTTGATAGAGGGCAGATTGTAATCGCTCGAAGGCTCGGAACAAGTATTTCCGAATCAAGTAGATCCTTAAGAGACATATCTAGCGACCTGAATTACCCAAAATCGACAGTGGCCTATGTGATTCAGAAGTGGAAGGTGAGCAGTGATTGTCGGAATGTGCCCTGAGTCGGCAGACCCACGAAACGGGGAGACAGAAACCGACGGGTGTTGTCCAGAGAAATTCGGAAGAACCACACTCATCTGATGGCCCACATACTCCAGGAGTTTCAACAGGCATCCGGGAGTGTTGTTTCGAGGAATACCCCCTTAAGGAAGCACATCTGCTTGGTTTTCATGACTGTGCTGCCACCCATAAGCCTTTGTTCACAAAGTTCAACCACGCTGCTCGGTTAATGTGGTGCAAAGCACGTCGAAAGTGGACCGTAGATGAATGGAAACGGGTTCTCTGGAGCGACGAATCAAGGTTCACTCTCTACAGTTCGGATGGCAGGATCTGGGTCTGGCGTCTGGATGGAGAACGCTTCCTGCCAGAATGCATTGCGCCCACAGTAAAATACGGAGGATGTGGAATTATGGTCTGGGGGTGTTTTTCCTGGTATGAACTGAGACCCCTGGTCCCAATTCATGGTAAGCTCAACGCCAACGCCTACTCCACTATTTTGGATGACAGTGTGCTTCCTACGTTGTGGCAGTTTTACGGGTTGGACCAATGTTACTTCCAGGACGACAACGCCAGCTGTCATGTTGCGAGGTCCACAATGGATTGGTATGGTGACAATGGGGTTAACCGAATGTACTGGCCTGCTCAGAGCCCTGACCTGGACCCAATCGAGAACATTTGGGACGAGTTGGATCGCCGAATTAGGGGGTGCAACAAATATCCAAAATAGGTGAAGGAACTTACGTGTCTTTTTCAAGCCGAGTGGAAGAAAATACCACTAGCCTTCATACAAGGATTAGTGGAAAGCATGCCTCTGAAGGTTGAGGTTGTAATTGCCTCTCGTGGAGGCTCTACCAACTATTGAATACGAATAAATTCAATATGAGAATGGATAATAGCCACTCAATCCCTGATTCAATCCTTAAGTCCAATGTACCGACGCTCACACTAGCATATATAAAATTCAGTTTATGTTTACCATGTGACCCTCGGTGGTACCATATGCCTAGGCGACACCCAGGCGCCGATGGAAAGAACGCGGAAGTTAGTTATGTAACGGGAAAGACAAGATTGGAATAGAATTAAAAGTGGGGTGTTATATATATATATATATATATATATATATATATATATATATATATATATATATATATATATATATATATATATATATATATATATTTATTTATTTATTAATTATTATTATTATTATCCAATAGGCTTAACACTGTAGATAAGTAGTAACGTATGAAAGTGAAACATGATTCATTTACTTACATATCGTCTTCACTAGCCACTTCGTGAGGTAATGAAACAAAAGAGCAGTCTTACTGAAGAGATATTACTTATAATATGTGTAACTAGACCGTCCTCAAATTAAAAGAATGAAAAAACTGAAAGAGAAATCCAAAGATATTTTTTCATTTATTATATATATAAATGAAAAATAGAAGAGTTACAGTAAAAAAAAAACGTTAGGGATTCTTATGTAATGTATTGTTTCCCTATAAGCAAAAATAATTTTTTATGAAATTCCGACAAAAAGACAATGCGAACCGCAGTATCGCATAACCTGCCATAATCTGATAATTTTATTTATATTCCGTGAACATGAGTGTAACCACCACACATTCCAACGATTCATCCATTATCTAGTTTTTATCACTTATGCAATAACTTTATACAAGAAAACTGTCACGACTTATCAGTCGAAAATTCCTCAGGGTTTGTTATCTCCGAGTTATGTTTCAAAATAAATAAATATCTATAATTCTACATGTAAGAGAGATAGAGTTATCGCCTCATATTTCCAGTTTGTTTTCATCGGGTATTAGCAATATCGCAACTTTATAAATTCCAAACCCATGATCCGATTCATATCAGCTGATGCTAAATCAATATATATATATATATATATATATATATATATATATATATATATATATATATATATATATATATATACATATATATATATATATATACATATATATATATATATATATATATATATATATATATATATATATATATATATATATATACCAGTATAGTCAATAAGTTCGGGGACTACCCTCCCCCCTCATGCTCGGTGTGTGTGGGAACCGAAATGACGATGTGGTTTGCAAGTCTGGTTATCTGCGTACGCGTGAGACGTCGCATGACGCTTTGAACAACTGCTAAGGCGCGCAGCTCACCATTTGGCTGCAGACTGTCAGCCTATGATGTCGATGTAGCAAAATGTTCTTTTTGGAGCAACGTTCCAACATTAAATTCTGCTACAAATTAGGAAAAACCACTGCAGAAACGTTACGGTTACTGCAAAAAGCGTATCGAGACGAAGCTATGTGCAGATCGAAAGTTTTCAAATGGTACAGTTTGTTTAAAAATGGGAGAGACGCTGTTGCAGATGATCCGCGAAGTGGGTGGCCAGTGACCCCACAAACGGAGGCGAACATCCAACGGGTAGGAGCAGTGGTTGTTTGGTTGGTTGAAGTTTATTGGCGCAAGGTCCAGAAAGGACAAGTTGCGCCAAACACAAGGTAACATCGTCAACAAATGGTATATACAGGTTCTTCGTCGTCTCCGGGAGGCAATCCGTGGTAAACGTCCACGCGTTTGGAAATCCAACATGTGGATGTTGTTGCATGACAATGTCCCGGCGAACCGATCCTTGATGGTACAACAAGCTCTTGCTAAACACGGCACCACAGTTCTGCCATATCCCCCGTATTCCCCAGACCTCGCTACTTGCGATTTCTACCTGTTCCCGAAACTGAAAGATCGCATCAAAGGCAAGCGGTTTGCAAATGCTGAAGAAGTGATGGCAACAGCGACAACCGCTTTACGACAGCTCTCACGCAACTGCTTCCAGGGCTGTTTCCAGAAGCTGTATCAAAGCTGGCAGAAGTATATAGTTGCGGAAGGACATTATTTTGAAGGTGATTGGGTTCAGAAGACTTTGTAAGTGTATTCGTTGTTGTAGTAAATAAAGTCCCCGAATTTATTGACTGTACGAGTATATATATTTATTATACGAGTATATATATATTTATTTATTTATACATACCTATACAGAGAAACTCCTCTAGCCGGCCCCCTCTATAAACGACCATATTCTGTTCAAGACTGATGAAAGACTGCATAGAGCCAATGTCATGGAAGAAACTTCTTTTCGACTCCTACCCCTCAATACAGCCGCATTTTTTCGGAACCGTTACTGGCCTCTATAGAGAAGTTTCCCTGTGTGTGTATATATATATATATATATATATATATATTTATATTTATATATATTTCGTATTTTTCGGATCATAAGACGCACCTCAAGTTTATGGGAGGATTTTTAGAAAAGAATAGTTTGTATTTTGTTAGGTATATAAAGATATTTTAAATTTCTTACTTAATAAAGATAAAAATATGTATAATAAAAAAATATAATATATATATAATATTCATCTTATTTTAATGTTACCTTCGGACCATAGGACGTACCCCAATTTTATATATATATATATATATATATATATATATATATATATATATATATATATATATATATATATATATACATGGTGATATTTATTAAACTGACACTACTCAGAGCTATCTGTAGTGCGATCTATCAGCCGGAATTCCACCAAAATTGATAGAGGGACTAAGGACGACATGGGAAAGAGTTTCCGTGAAAAAAAATTCCAAAAGACACCGGTAGGGAAATATATGGCGCTGTTGTTGTCGGCAAACCAAGAATTTGAATAAAAGGCAAGTAAAACATCAAAATGCAAATTCATGACTACGTAGTCGACAGCAGCGCCAGTATTTTGGGCTATAAAGATCGGTGTGGAATCTGTTGCGCTATCGCTTTACAGAAGAAAGTGTCATCAGTCGCTTTTTTCCACTTTCATGGCCACCTCGCTTCCAAGATCTAACCCATGTGATATCTTTCTGTGGGATAATTTAAAATCTGAGGTGTATCTTCGTGATATTTCGAACTTGGCAGCCCTAAAGGACAACATATCCCGGATTGTGATGAACATTCCTGGTGACATGTTACGCTTGGCCGTTGAGAACGTAGTGTCCAGGATGCAATGTTTCGTCCACCAGGATTATGGTCACATTGAAGGAGGGAGAAGAGAATTTGTTGCATAAAGCGGTGTTGCAGTGAAATTTCTTTGTTATTCATTTCTAAGCTTATTACAACTTTCTCGGTATTCATCCTTTATCTTTATAGCTCGAAACACTGGCGCTGCTGTGGACTACATAGTCATGAATTTGCATTTTGATGTTTTACTTGCGTTTTGTGCTAGTAAAGTTTTCATGCAAGTTCTGGGGTGCGCTGACAACAACAGCGCCATATCTTCCCCTATCGGCGACTTTTAGAACTTTTTTTTTTTTTTTCACGGAAACACTTTCCCGTGTCATCCTTAGTCCCTCTATCAATTTTGGTGGAATTCAAGTTGATAGATCGCGCTATAGATGGCTCTGAGTAGTGTCAGTGTAATAAAAATCACCCTGTATATATATATATATATATATATATATATATATATATATATATATATATATATGACGGGTTTCGTTTCACACCCGTTATATTAAACGATGATGTTCGAACTCTTCTTAACTTATGTTACAGTCGATGGTGGTCCGATGGCGTAGTGGAAGGCAGTCCAATATTCATGAAACACACATCAGTTCGATTTAACCAAATTTATTTCTTCATCTATTAACAACCACTGTTCCAAAGAAGCGCACATCGTAGCGCCCGCCCTACTCAAACGCGGAGCAGTCCTAACGTGTGTCTGCTGTCATTGAAAAATTATCTCGATCTGCTTAACTTACCTATTGTCTCAAAACCTCCCAATATCATTGCGCATGCTCATGACGTTTACACCGAAGATGGGGAATGGGCGGGAGCTAAGTTTGATACTATTTGTAGACTCTTTCTGGTTCTTCTCAAAAAGGGAATTTTCCTTCTCGCGGCGCGTTTCGAAATACGATAATTTATGAGATTTAATGCTAGAAATTTGATTATTCTAAAACCCCCTGTAAACTGTTTAACTATTATTCTTTTTCAAATTAATTCTTAACTAATATATATATATATATATGAAATTCATAATTTAAAAGTTCGTATTTGCTAAAATGTGATCTGAAAAAAAAATGTTTTTTTAAATTCCAATAGTTAAATATTGGAACTGAAAATCTGCGATGTCATGATGTGTGTGCATTGTCTTCGGAAAAAGAAAATCTCAAACCAGTTAACAAGTTCCCTTCTTTCCTCGAAAAAAATTGCTTAAGCGGCGCATGAGTTGACTTTTTAATGCCTTCTCTCCTACCTTAGTCGACGGCTGTATCATTTTTTTTTTCAACGTAAGATATCCGATCTACACGCACAAGGCTTATCTCGAAACTATGTAATGTATACATTCGTATAGGATCATCTCGAATTTACTCGGCAAAAAACCTCTTTTAGCCTTCAAAATTTACTAGTAGTCAAATACGTATATCTCCTACAAGCACCCAGGCGTCTCATTACAGCAGTCTTTTTCAAAGGTATGCATAATATTGATAATTCGGCCGATAATTTTATACCACTACCTAATTAAAAAGATGCAAGAAACACACCCTCGTGGGATGGGCCACAGCTGCAATTATTATATACCTCCAGCTAGATTACGCTAGTGTGGTGGTCTCCTCGGCCTGGATGACTGCACTTTTTCAGCCACCAGTAAAATTTTAGAGAAATAGTTTTAGAGAAGTCTTCGTTATAGCATTATTGTTTGAAAGTCTGTATCTTGATTTTGATTTAAATCGCTTCTTCAGACTAAAGAAGTCTACTAGAGGTCGCGCGAAACACTTATTTATTGGTACTAACTCGTTCATCATTGAAAAAAAAAGACAAAACCTTTGTGCTCAAGGAATAAACAGGAAAGCCAAAGTAAATAAAGCACAAATAGCAGCAAGGTGCAATTTTGCATACGGCCGTTTCGAAGCTGAAAAGGAGCTTCTTCATCAGTGCAAAGAACTTAGTGGCAGCTCAAAAAGCCGAAAAGCTGCAAAGGAGCTTCTTCATCAATGCAAAGAACTTAGTGGCAGCTCAAAAAGCCGAAAACTAAGCGTTATAGGCTTAGTTTGCGACTTTCTGAGCTGCCACTAAGTTCTTTGCACTGATGAAGAAGCTCCTTTGCAGCTTCGAAACGGCTGCATGCAAAATTGCACCTTACTGTTATTTGTGCTTTATTTACGTTGGATTTCCTGTTAATTCGTTCATCATTATTTAAGTATATATATTTGGAGGTTTTGGGGCTTATTAGAAAGATCATGAGTTAGTTTAAACTGTAACCAGTTGGTACCCAGGGTCGGCTCCAGTCCAGAGTTTTTTTTTCGGGGGCGGGGAGCAACGTCGTTTCTTAGGTTTATATATATATATATATAAATATATATATATATATATATATATATATATATATATATATATATGTGTGTGTGTGTGTCTGTGTGTGTGTGTGTGTGACTTATTCCACCCACTCTAGCCGTAGGCCAGACCAGGTCCATGAGGCCAAAAGTTACTATGAAATCGTTAACAATCAAAGGGTCTCTATAAATATCCTCCTTGGCAAGCCCCATTCAGTTTAGAATATGGCCAGGAGAGGCTTCAGCAGTATTGCATTTAGAGCAAAAAGGGAAAGATTTTTGCCCCTGATTGCAGTGACGTAGCGAGCATAACTGGCGCCCGGGGCACGATACCTTTTTGGCGCCCCCCTTCCGAAAAACACATAGTAATATAATATATATAGAATTAGTGAAAAGGACCATTTGGCACCCGGGGTATGATAGACCCCCCCTTTCCTCCCTCTCGCTACGCCACTGCCTGATTGTAAACAAGACACTTTAGGTGTCCACTAGCAAATCTGCTAATGGTGGTCTGCATCCTTCTGTTGCCCTTGACATTAAAGGCAACACCAGGAGATTTTCAGTCGTACCAGTGGTGTGTCGGAGGGGTCATCCAGAATATATATATATATATATATATATATATATATATATATATATATATATATATATATATATATATAAAAGAAATAAACATCGCCTCATTTTAAATTTAAACTCATTTAGTATTAGGTCTGCGGTTATATAGTTTTAGGCTATGAAAAAAAAAATACGCCGGGCTTTTTTTTTTTTGGAGGGGGGGCAATTGCCACTATTGCCCCCCCCCATTAGTACCCATCAAAATATGACGGCTGGATAGTAAATAAATGTACTAATACACAAATTATACTCAACACATCCTTTCCACATGTTGAAAATCGCAATATTAAGAATAGAGAAATACACTTTAAAAATTTACTATTGAATCTAGCCAAAAGAAACATGGTTACTCAACAGCGGGAAATAAACACTTTCTGCCAGGTTTAATTCTATATCTCACAAGCATAATTACAAATAAAAATGGCCGAGAGAGAGCTAGAGAGATTTTTTGGATTAAACAAATTAATATGTTTAGGCGGCCTCGTGCTTAATAAGTATCTAAAGCCAGATTTAAACATGTCACTGAGCATGCGCAGAAACAAATTAATGTGTTTATGCGGCCTCGTGCTAAGTGAGTATCTAAAGCCAGATTTAGACATGTCACTGAGCATGCGCAGAAAGCAAATTTTAATTGTAAATTATCTTTAATTTACAGAATTTGCTGTTACAAAAAGCAAATTTGACAAATCTACAGATTACAGTCTTTCGTTTAAGACCAAGTGAAGTAAATTAATGCAGTAGTTTTCTCGCACGGACTACCCCCAAAATGGGCTTAGAACTTAAATATATAGATGGTCAGATACAAGCGTCCTGAAAAATACGAGATCCCCTGAAAAATATGAGAAAAATACGAGGATGTTAGTTGAGCCAAGGGCACGTGGTCGATGTTCCATTTTATTTATTTATTTATTTATTGAGGTACTGGGTACCTGAACTGAATTATTCAGATACATAAATGTCAAAATTGTTTTGTTATAATTGAATATTTAAAATAGACAAATAGTGTTAAGATTTTGTGAAGACAGCAGAAAATTAGAGGTGGGATAACCAGAAGTGCACGCTTATGGAATTAAGGCTGCTGTGTGCTAACCCTATTCGATTCTCTCACCCCAGTGTTAACCTATGGAGAAAATGTGTCTACTATTTACAGTTACATAAATGTTGATAATCCAATCAAAATGGTGTTTTAAGATAGCCTGAACTTTTATGCACCTTGCAACAGGATTCATTTTGGAAATTTCGTACACCAAAGAAATTTGTGAGCGTTTGAAACACACTATACCAGATTTTTTCCCGGAATTTAAATTTTAAAATATCATTTGAATTTTAACGTAGGATTGCGCTCCTCCATAACGGTCCTCCGGAAAGGAAAATTTCAGACGTTAAAACCGTCCGTCCGTACCTCACGAGTTATATGAAAATATTCTATTTTAAATATAGGATATATTCATTTTCTTAAATTGACAATTTAAAGGCAGGTACCTTTCACTATATACACTGCTGGCCACTGTAAATGCAACACTCTGAAGGAAACATGCAAATAACATGAAATTTACAACATGCATTAGCGGAGGTGAGATATGCAAATGATTAGAATTTCAGCGCAGACGCACATCACGCGCGCCTGTGGCGCCACTTCAAAGCGCTATTTAAGGCTTGGAGATTTCGACGATTTCAAGTTCGGCAATTGTGTTTTTCTTGTGGTTTTTTCAAAAAAAACGATCAATTATGCCTCGTCGAAAACAGCGATCATCTTTAGATCAAGTATTCGAGTTCGACAGAGGAAGGATAGTGGCCGACCGAGATTGTGGATTATCTTACAGGGAAATCGGTAGTCGTGTTGGACGAAACCAAACAACTGTAATGCGGATATGTGATCGTTGGATGCAGGAGGGTACGACGGACCGGCGTGTTCGATCACATCCACCTCAGCGCACCACTTCACGTGATGACAGGCAAATTGTGCGCATGGCAGTGACGGATCGCTCAGTCACATCACGAACCATACCACATCACATGCAGTCTGTAACGCATCATCCAGTGTTTGTGCGTACCATTCGACGCCGTTTACAGCAGAGTGGTCTGTCCGCAAGACGTCCATTGCTTTGTCTACCCTTGACGCAGAACCACAGACGTCTCCGCCGCCAATGGTGCGATGACAGAAGGATGTGGACGGCAGAATGGAATGAAATTGTCTTTACTGACGAGTCACGCTTCTGTCTGCAACACCACGATGGTCGCATTCGAGTCTGGAGACACCGTAGAGAGAGGATGCTGAACAGCTGCGTTATGAACCGCCACACTGGTCCTGCACCTGGTATTATGGTATGGGGCGGTATTGGATATCACTCTCGCACACCTCTAGTACGCATTGTCGGTACTTTAAACAGCCAGCGCTACATCTCCGAGGTGTTGGAGCCAGTTTTCCTTCCTTACCTTCAGGGCTTGCCCATAGCCATATTTCCACAGGATAATGCGCGACCACACGTGGCACGCATTGTCCAACGGTTCTTCGTCAATCGCCAGATTGAATTGCTTCCCTGGCCGCCTCGCTCTCCGGATCTTTCGCCGATAGAAAACATGTGGTCCATGGTTGCTCTATGGTTGACCCAGATTCCATCCCCAGCTGCCACAGCAGATCAACTTTGGCAACGTGTGGAAGCTGCTTTGTCTGCTGTACCCCAAGAACTCATCCAAAGTCTCTTTGAATCAATGCCGAGGCGTGTGGCAGCAGTGACCTCCAACAATGGCGGCTACTCTGGCTACTGATTTTGGCAGGAACCACACTTCACAGAAGTCTATAAATTTAATCATTTGATACTTGGTCAACATGTTATCTACAAAATAAATTTTGTTGTGATATCTCTTGTCTTTCTTGGTGTTGCAATTTGGGTGGCCAGCAGTGTATATATATATATATATATATATATATATATATACAGTAACTTCCGCTTATAGTGATCAGTGGTTATAAGAATCAACCGTTTATAAGAATCAATATCACGAAAACAAAAACAAACGTATTATTTCCATGTTAAAATTTTCGCTTTAAAGAATCAATCCACCGGTTTTAAGAATCAGTTTACACTCTTCGCTTTCCCTTCATTTTTCCAAAAAAGCCACTTAAACCCTCAAAAGGCACGAAGTTCTTTATTTTTTTAAAGAAATATTAATAAGATGGGATGGAATATAGTCATAAAATTCATCCTTTCTTTGTTAGACATAACATAATAGATTCCCCTTAAACGCTTTAGCACAACACTGTCCTATTAGCTTGACCCGAGGGCATCTTTACCCGTCCGGGTCCGATTTCACTTTTCTCCACTGACACACAAAAATAGGGACTATTTTTTCCGACATCCTGGTTGCGGCTTCCTGGATCCTGAAACACATAAATCTTCGGCGAAGTGTCCACTATCACTTAGGCAAACGTGACATTAGTAGATTCAGCACGTTATCAAACCGTGAAACAAAAGCTAGAAGGTGAATCGTCGTCTGAGACTATTAATATTAAAAGAGGTATGAATAGCCTCCTGAAAACTTCATTACGTCAAAGTACCATAGAAAACTTTTTCTTGCTCCCTTCATGTAGTTGAAATGTTAAAACTGAAGCAGGTATGTTGTAACAAATATTGGATTTTTTCTTCTCTTACTATAATTATGTGTATCTACTTATAGGTCTAAAAATTAAATTGCATTTTTAAAATTATAAAAAATAATTTTAATAAAAGATAATTAACGTAAATTAAAGAGTATTTTATGGTAAATTATCTAATATATGTATATATAGGTGTGTGTGTGCCTGTCCAAAAACCTAAATTTCAGCTATAAGAATCAACCGCTTATAAGAATCAAAATCAGTAATAACAAACGTGATTCTTATAAGCGGAAATCACTGTACATATATACATATATATATATATATATATATATATATATATATATATATATATATATATATATATATATATATATATATATATATATATATATATATATATATATATATATATATATATATATAAACTATTGACTATTAAAGGGTAAATATTTTTGTTGTCATTTTAAGCAGCTTTCGAATTTTGATTCGATTGTCTCGAATTGTCTCGATTTCGAATTTTGACAGAAGATTTGTGCTATTTTTATTTCCTAAAGATGACTTATCTTGCTAAGATGAAAAAAAAAAATTACTACACAACCTGTAATTATTTTCAATGAAAAACTTTAAATTAAAATAACTTAGGCAAAATTCCTAAAAGAATATCGCAGTTCAAAAACTCATAGGAGAAACTGAAAGAATTATTAATAGTCGATGAGGTGGGAGAGGAATGCAGAAAATGCCTAATTTCGCAAATATAGCCTCGAATTTACCCATGGTGCTTAAAGGGTTCCGGTATGGCAGCAGTGCAATCACTAATAAGATTCAACGGGAATGATTTTATTTCTGTGAATTACCTTAAATTGTTAAGTAAAAGCGTTTGTGATAAACACGTGCATTGCATTTATAAAGATCTCAGATCAGAAATTCGAGAATCAGCATTTGCTAATCTCTCATCGGGAAAATTACTGAGAGGAAAATTACCGTAGCTTAACGGGGGATTTGGGAACTGCGAGGTCAACTGATTTGCCGCCTTGGCAATATTTTTTACGATAGGAGAGGAGGGGAAAAGTTAACTGAATGGGATTTTCTTTCCCATTAGGCGATGTGCCTGATTACACCACAAATTGTCAATCCTAATGTTTAAAATATGGGGAACATTGCTCTCGTATTTTCATAACTGCATTCCAGCAAGTGCAAAATTCTGAATTCCGTTATATATATTTTTTTGGATAATTTCCAATCGTCTGCCGCGTTCGCACGAAAAAAAATTTTTTTTTTTTTCTATTTAGTTGTTATGCACGTGACGATAAATTTATTTAAAGTACCAGAAAAAGAAATCACGTGATCAGTATTTAATAAATTAAATTCTAAAAATTAATCTTTAAAAATTCACCAAAGATCAGAAAATGGAGGTAAAGATTCGAAAAAAATCTCATTTTAGAGGAATTTTTATGATCTTTCTCGTGATATAAATTTTATAACCCTCAAATTATTATTTTAAATGCAAAATTAAAAAAAAGTTACTAAAACAGCTTAAAAATTTAATTTTGTGTGTATATATATATATACCATAAAATCTTGACTACAATACGCACTCGTGTATAATACGCATGCTTGATTTTGCGCGAAATTTTCAGAAAAAATTAAAATTCGACTATAATACGCACCCATAACTTTTCAATATTTAATTTAAAAATTGCACAAATATTTATTAACATAAATAAAATTTGTAAATAAAAATAAACGAAAACGTCAAATTCGGTAGAAAAAAATTAAATTTTTAATTCAAAACAAACAATACAGTGAAGTTATCAGTCTTAATCACTTTCGCTCGAATACAGCTGGTCTATTGTCTGTCGTTTATTCAATGTTTAAAACTACGTTTTTTTTGTTGTACACGAGTATAATAAGCACCCTCATTTTTTCGGACTAAAATGTGAGAAAAAAGTTCGTATTATACTCAAGATTTTACGGTATATATATATATATATATATATATATATATATATATATATATATATATATATATATATATATATATATATATATATATATATATATATACACTGCTGGCCACTGTAAATGCAACACCCTGAAGAAAACATGCAAATAACATGAAATTTACAACATGCATTAGCGGAGGTGAGATATGCAAATGATTAGAATTTCAGCGCAGACGCACATCACACGCGCCTGTGGCGCCACTTCAAAGCGCTATTTAAGGCTTGGAGATTTCGACGATTTCAAGTTCGACAATTGTGTTTTTCTTGTGGTTTTTTCAAAAAAACGATCAATTATGCCTCATCGAAAAAAGCGATCATCTTTTGATCAAGTATCCGAGTTCGACAGAGGAAGGATAGTGGCCTACCGAGATTGTGGATTATCTTTCAGGGAAATCGGTAGTCGTGTTGGACGAAACCAAACAACTGTAATGCGGATATGTGATCGTTGGATGCAGGAGGGTTCGACGGACCGGCGTGTTCGATCGCATCCACCTCAGTGCACTACTTCACGTGATGACAGGCAAATTGTGCGCATGGCAGTGACGGATCGCTCAGTCGCATCACGAACCATAGCACAGCACATGCAGTCTGTAATGCATCATCCAGTGTCTGCGCGTACCATTCGACGCCGTTTACAGCAGAGTGTCCTGTCCGCAAGACGTCCATTGCTTTGTCTACCCTTGACGCAGAACCACAGACGTCTCCGCCGCCAATGGTGTGATGATAGAAGGATGTGGACGGCAGAATGGAATGAAATCGTCTTTACTGACGAGTCACGCTTCTGTCTGCAACACCACGATGGTCGCATTCGAGTCTGGAGACACCGTGAAGAGAGGATGCTGAACAGCTGCGTTATGCACCGCCACACTGGTCCTGCACCGGGTATTATGGTATGGGGCGGTATTGGATATCACTCTCGCACACCTCTAGTACGCATTGCCGGTACTTTAAACAGCCAGCGCTACATCTCCGAGGTGTTGGAGCCAGTTGTCTTTCCTTACCTTCAGGGCTTGCCCACAGCCATATTTCAACAGGATAATGCGCGACCACACGTGGCACGCATTGTCCAACGGTTCTTCGTCAATCGCCAGATTGAATTGCTTCCCTGGCCGCCTCGCTCTCCGGATTTTTCGCCGATAGAAAACATGTGGTCCATGGTTGCTCTACGATTTACCCAGATTCCATCCCCAGCTGCCGCAGAAGATCAACTTTGGGAACGTGTGGAAGCTGCTTGGTCTGCTGTACCCCAAGAACTCATCGAAAGTCTCTTTGAATCAATGCCGAGGAGTGTGGCAGCGGTGATCTCCAACAATGGCGGCTACTCTGGCTACTGAATTTGGCAGGAACCACACTTCACAGAAGTCTATAAGGATTCGTAAGTCATGCCGTCCCTATCGCTAGATAATACGGCGAATATTCCTGCTGACAAAAAGTCGTCGCGACAGCGCTCCTACCAGTCCACATCAGGACCGGCGGGGCCGTCACACCAAAGCAACATTTTCTTCTTTAAGCATGATGCTGTTATATTTAGATTTGTCATTGGGTTATGCAATAATACACAACATAAGTGCACTGTTTATAAATAATATCCTATATGTAACACATTACTTCAACTCTGCTTAATACTGTACATAACACTATTTGCACAATACACAAAACCAACTGCGACACAGTGCACAACCTCATTTACATAATTACAACACAGTTGCAATTTATACTTCACAATTAAATTACATTCCAATCTGTTAATTCTAAATTGAAAACAATTGTATAAATCACATTAAATTATCAATATACTACTGTAAAATATACCTTACGTTACACTGATACATACAATGATACCATATACATATTTACAACATGATGTCGGTATTCATTTTATTTTTAACTCCATTTCACACTATATTATAGCATATTAATGAGCTACCTTTACTGCTTTTCTTATTTTATATGATATAGAATATTAAATTATCCATTCTATTACACCCGGTACATGTTTCAATACATTTACAATAATCTATTAATCATTGCTTGATACATCATATTTCATACAACTAAACATTTCAGTGAACCACACTTTCCAGAACTACCGTTATGCTGTGCCTCATACGCACTTCAGCTATTATTGTTTTGTCTGCACATAGTATATAAAATAATCGTCCACATACGCTGCTTAATTTTATATTCACTATAATTACAATATATTCAGGTTAGTAGCACTATAAATAGCCAAAACAAACCCAACAAGTAACCCAGCAAGAACTGAGCCACTATGACGATTGGGAGAAAGGAATGTGCTCATCCATCAAAATGGAGATCACCTTTTTAATAAAATTTTTACAATAAAAATCAGTAAAGAATTTGTGTTTATCCCAGTTTGTTATATCTGTAGGTAAAAACACTCTAAGATGATTAAAGTTGATGCAGTCAAATAGGCAATGTTCTACAGTTTGAATCTCACCGCATGTACAAGTATTAGGTTTATTATGGAATCTGTTCTGATATTCAGCGAATGAACCATGGCCCGTTAATGCTTGATTTATCTTAAAATCTCCTAATAATCTATCTTCTTTAACCTTGCTAAATATTTGGTACGTCTTTCTACCCTTAATCGAATGATCCCATTCATATTGCCAATTTTCAATTTCATTATTTTCTATTTTCTTTTTAATTGCGTTCCTGCTGATTTTAAAATATTTATCTATAGTCTCCTTTTCAGATGCCTCTTTCGCCGCTTTATCCGCTTCTTCGTTACCAATTATTCCAACATGGGCTTTAACCCAATGTAGGAAAATAATCAACTTTTCTTTTTTCAGCATTCTTTTGATGTAAGCTACTTGCTCTCCCTTATACGTGATTGACTTTAGTGCTTCAATCGCACTCCTTGAGTCGGTAAAAATGTCGCTTTTTCTAATATTCCTTTCCCTCATAATTTCTATTACCATTTGTATGGCATGCAGTTCAGCTATATAGGAATTTCCATTTTTTAGTCTTTCCTTGAAGATTTCCTTATTATCTCCTTTGTAGTAAACCACTCCTGCACCAATATTTTCCCCTTTCTTGGATCCATCTGTATAAAAGATGTGATCGGTTTTAGGTGTTTCATCTAATGTCCAATCAATGCTAATTAATTCATCTATATCTTCTAAAATTCTAATCCTAGTTTCAGAATTTTCAGCATTAAATATTTCTTCCTTAATTATTATTTCCTTGTTTTCATCATATAATTTACTTAACAAGTTGATTGCTCTTGCTTTTAAGTGCAGGGGTATACAACCCGCTAGTATATTCATAGCTTCCGTTGAAACCGTTTTGTAACATTTAGTTATCGATAGTAAAGCGGACCTTTGTAAACTATTCACAGAAGTCTATAAATTTAATCATTTGATACTTGGTCAACATGTTATCTACAAAATAAATTTTGTTGTGATATCTCTTGTCTTTCTTGGTGTTGCAATTTGGGTGGCCAGCAGTGTATATATATATATATATATAAACTAGCTGAAAACCCGCAGTTCGCTACGGAGTACATTCAAATTAAATACAATGGTCAATGTATGCAATTAATGCCAATATATATATATATATATATATATATATATATATATATATATATATATATATATAATAAATATGACGATCAATGTATACAATTGACGTAAAAAAAAAAAAATATTTTTATACAAAATCGTAAGGGATATTTTTATAGACAAAATAATGTAAAAGAAAATATTCAAATTAAATGTAATAGGACATACTAAAGAATATAGTACAGTTAATATAGTACAGTTTGAGGAACATTTCTTTTACTGTATTTTAACATTTTTTTGGATAATTTCCAATCGTCTGCCACATTAGCAAGAAAATTTTTTTTAAAAAAATCTATTTAGTTGTTATGCACGTGACGATAAATTTATTTAAAGTACCAGAAAAAGAAATCACGTGATCAGCATTTAATAAATTAAATTCTAAAAATTAATCTTTAGAAATTCACCAAAAATCAGAAAATCGAGGTAAAGATTCGAAAAAGATCTCATTTTAAAGTAATTTTTATGATCTTTCTCGTGATATAAATTTTATAACACTCAAATTATTATTCTAAATGCAAACTTAAAAAAAGTTACTAAAACAGCTTAAAAATTTAACTTTAAAAGATCTAAGAAGAATTTTTCAAAAATCTTTCTTAGTGCACCCCTACACTATAAGAAGAATCGCCATGCAAAATTTCAGCCCTTTAGGTCCAGCGGTTTGGTCTGTGCGTTGTATGTCAGTCAGTCAATCAGTCAGTCAGTGAGTCAGTCAGTTACGGAACTGTTTTTTATATATAGACTAGCTGAAAACCCGCGCTTCGCTACGGAGTACATTCAAATTAAATACAACGGTCAATGTATGCAATTAATGCCAAAAAAAGTAAATATATATATTTATAATAAACTAGCTGAAAACCCGCACTTCGCTACGGAGTACATTCAAAGTAAAAACATCGGTGAATGTATGCAATTAATGCCAATATATATATAATAAATACGACGATCAATGTATATAATTGATGTAAAATATATATATATTTATAAAAAAATCGTAAGGGATATTTTTATAGACAAAATAATGTAGAAGAAGATATTCAAATTAAATCTAATATAAAGAATACTAAAGAATATAGTACAGTTAATATAGTACAGTTTCTAGAACATTTCTTTTACTGTATTTTAATATTTTTTTGGATAATGTCCAATCGTCTGCCGCATTAGCAAGAAAAAAAAATTATTTTTTGTCTATTTAGTTTTTATGCACGTGACGATAAATTTATTTAAAGTACCAGAAAAAGAAGTCACGTGATCAGCATTTAATAAATTAAATTCTAAAAATTAATCTTTAAAAATTCCCCAAAAATCAGGAAATGAAGGTAAAGATTCGAAAAAGATCTCATTTTAAATTAATTTTTATGATCTTTCTCGCGATATAAATTTTATAACCCTCAAATTATTATTTTAAATGCAAACTTTAAAAAAGTAAAAAAAGCAGCTTAAAAATTTAATTTAAAAAAATCTAAGAAGAATTTTTCAAAAATCTCTCTTTATGCACCCCTACACTATAAGAAGAATCGCCATGCAAAATTTCAGCCCTTTAGGTCCAGCGGTTTGGTCTGTGCGTTGTATGTCAGTAAGTCAGTGAATGAATGATTGAATGAATGAGTCAGTTACGGAACTGTTTTATATATATAGATAATATTTATATATCTGTATGTGTGTACATTTAATATATATGCATTTAGGGTCATCATTAATGGCAGTGATAATCTTGTTCCCAAAAAGGTTGTGGTATCAAATGTCAGCGTTAGTAGACACAGTGATAGTAAACTATCAGTATGATGTAGTATTATTTTAGTCGGACTCCGCCTGTTATGGTGCTAATTAAAACCGGAACCGCCCCTTTCTGCCCAATAGCCTATATGGACTTGATCTGTTGATGTTGTAGGTCAAGTGGGATAAGCAACAACAACTAATAAAATCAGCAATGGGTAAGCATTTATTTGATCTTAAATGTTCCTGAAATATATTCCATTTTAATTTAATATAGAATTTCTTTTTAAACTTAAATTCTAACATGGGTGCCCCAAGTATCTAATATCATTCCCAAAGGTGTCGAAAACGTAAAAATAGGTTGTGGATCCCTGACCTACGCAATTCCCCACATTCCTTCGCGTTAACTTTAAAAACGGCAAACAGGGTATCGCAGAACAGCCAGATCAAAGTTGCGTCTTTGTTATCCATCGCATTCCTTCAGGATTCCATCCGTTATCTACTCGCTCGGAAACAAAAGAAAGGTGAGGCAATAGCTATGTTAACATCTTCCAGTTTTTTTTTTTTTTAATGATGCCATATCTGTAAGCAGGATATGTATGTAATCAGCGGTACTTATCATTTTTTCCGAAGCTTGCAGAGGAATTTTCGACGCTGTTGGGAAATTGATCTTATTAACAATGCCGTTTGCCACTCACATACTTTCCATGTGGGCACTGCAAATGATTTTTCGCTCTCGCATAACATCGCAACGTGCAAATAAATGCAGGATGCTGGGGGCAAGGCCAGGTGTACGAGCTTAGAAATCTTTGTTTGTTATACTCGAAGTCTGTTTATTTGAAAATAGCTGAAATCCCGCGCTTCGCTACGGAGTACATTCAAATTAAATGCAACGGTCAATGTACGCAATTAATGCCATATATATATATATATATATATATATATATATATATATATATATATATATATATATATATATATATATATATATATATATATATATATATATATTTATAAAAAAATCGTAACGGATATTTTTAAAGACAAAATAATGAAGAACAAAATATTCAAGTTAAATCTAATAGAACATACTAAAGAATATAGTACAGTTTGAGGAACATTTCTTTTACTGTATTTTAATATTTTTTTGGATAATGTCCAATTGTCTGCCGCATTAGCAAGAAAAAAAAATATAATTTTTGTCTATTTCGTTGTTATGCACGTGACGCAAAATTAATTTGAAGTATCACAAAAAGAAAAGAAACCCCGTGATCAGCATTTAATAGATTAAATTCTAAAAATTAATCTTTTAAAATTCGCCAAAAATCAGAAAAGAGAGGTAAAGATTCGAAAAAGATTTATATAAAATATTTATAATAAAATTATTTATTATGAAATATTACTCTTAAAATATTTATATAAACAGCATGATTCATTATGCCATCAATAAATACCAAATTACCTAGTCCTGATGCTGACATGCACCCCCACACAAGGACACCTCCACCGCCATGCTTAACTGTTCCCACTAAGTTCTTGGGATAAGTTCCTCATTTTTTCTTCTCCATACAATTATACGCCCATCGGAACCAAAAATGTTACACTTGCTTTCATCGGCAAATAAGACATTATTCCAATACGTTTGGGGCTTATTTATCATTGATAGTGCAAAGGAAAGCCTAAATTTTCTGTTTTTCTCACTCACAAAAAATTTTCTACGGGCAGAATGCCCATTTAATCCAACTGCTATGAAAACTTGTCGAAGAGTTTCAGGTGAAATTGAAGTAGAAAATGTTTCATTAAATTCTACAGAAACTTTTACAGCACTCAAACGTGGATTTTTCATAAATTTTCTAATTATAAATCTCTGATCACGTTTTGTTAACTTTGCCGGACGGCCTTTTCTTACCTTTTTTCGACCCGATTTTCTTCTTTAAAATGTTTTATCACATACTGCACAGTAGAATGGGATAAATTAAGTAATTTAGCAATATTCCGAACTGATTTACCACTACTATGATGAAAAATAATCAATTTTCGAATGCTGTTTGTTGTTTCTTTACGA
>OU015502.1:81217533-81245033 GCA_907164885.2 Dolomedes plantarius | reverse complement strand
GAAAACCCGTACTTCGCTACGGAGTACATTCAAATTAAATACAAAGGGTGAATGTATGTAATTAATGCCAATATATATATATATATATATATATATATATATATATATATATATATATATATATATATATATATATATATATATAATAAATACAACGATCAATGTATGCAATTGATGTAAAAAAAAAAGAAAAAATATATTTTAAAAAAAAATCGTAACAGATATTTTTATAGACAGAATAATGTAGAATAAAATATTCAAATTAAATCTAATAGAACATACTAAAGAATATAGTACAGTTTGAAGGACATTTCTTTTACTGTGTTTTAATATTTTTTTGGATAATGTCCAATCGTCTGTCGCATTAGCAAGTAAAAAAAAAAAAAAACGTTTTTTGTCTATTTCGTTGCTATGCACGAGATGCAAAATTACTTTAAAGTATCACAAAGAGAAAAGAAACCACGTAATCTGCATTTGATAAATTAAATTCTAAAAATGAAACTTCAAAAATTCACCAAAAATCAGAAAATGAAGGTAAAGATTCGGAAAAGATTTCATTTTAAAGGAATTTTTATGATCTTTCTCGTGATATAAATTTTATAACTCTCTCTCGGATTATTATTGTAAATGGAAATTTAAAGAATGTTACAAAAACAGCTTAAAAATTTAATTTAAAAAAATCTAAGAAGAATTTTTCAAAAATCTCTTTTAGTGCACCCCAACACTATAAGAAAAATCGCCATGCAAAATTTTAGCCCTTTAGGTTCAGCGGTTTGGTCTGTGGGTTATATGTAGGTCAGTCAGTCAGTTACGGAACTGTTTTATATATACAGATAAAAAAATTTCAAATGAATATCTTTTAGCACAGATTTCAATTTATTTCGCAACCCAAAGTACAGGGTGTCCGGGCTAAAAGTATCCAAAAATTATGGTTTATTTTTACGAAACTACCCATTAAAATTAAAAAAAAAATATTTAAATAGAAAGAACCTCTCACCAAGTTTTAATATCAGTCGTAGATTTCGATCGTAGTATCATAGATTTCGATGTGTACACCTTTTGTAGCACGACAAACGTCTAAAAGGTAATCCAGTTCTCTCCAAGTGTTTAGTAGCATATCAGGAGTTATTACTGTATAAACAAAAAAATTGTGTATAAACAAAAAAAAATGTGCATAAACAAAAAATTGAAACTGTGGATGAGTTGAAGAAGCGTATGATTCAAGTAATTCGTCTAATAATTTTGAGAGTCTAATAACTTGGAGTCCAATAACCTGGAGAGTAATTCGTCCCTTGCAGAGAATTGGATTACCTTTTAGACGTTTGTCGTGCTACAAAAGGTGCACACATCGAAATCTATGGATATTAAAACTTGGTGAGATGTTCTTTTCATTTAAATATATTTTATTAGATTTAATAATAATAAGAAGAAGAATTAGAATAATAAGAATAAGAAAAAGAATTAAAATAAGAATAATTGTTATTATAATTATAATTATCATCCGTAATTATAAATAAATAGACAGAACACATAAAGAATAAAAAATAAATAAAACAAGACTGTTAGAGGTAAAATTTTGTTCAAACTTGAGTTAATACTTCAGTTTATATTTGAGTTTATATATGGAATGTAAAAAGAGAGTGGAATTTTTTGTAAAGCAAAGCTGAGTTACACCGAAACTTTTATTTTTGACACAATATGGATGAATTAAAAAAAAAATTCAGGTATTCTCTTCTAACGAAACTTCCGGGTTATTAACGTAGGATTACTTATCGTTGCTTACCTCTTTTGCATGTATATATGTATGTATGTACCTATATATATATATGTATGTACGTATATATATATATATATATATACAGTGATTTCCGCTTATAAGAATCACGTTTGTTATTACTGTTTTTGATTCTTATAAGCGGTTGATTCTCATAGCCGAAATTTAGGTGTTTGGACAGGCACACACACACCTATATATACATATGTTATATAACTTATCATAAAATACTCTTTAATTTACGTTAATTATCTTTTATTAAAATAATTTTTTATAATTTTAAAAATACAACTTAATTTTTAGACCTATAAGTAGATACACATGATTACAGTAAGAGAAGAAAAAATTCAATATTTGTTACAACATACCTGCTTAACAGTTTTAACATTTCAACTGCAGGAAGGGAGCAAGAAAGTTTTCTATGGTGGTTTGACGTAATGAAATTCTCAGGAGGCTGTTTATACCTCTTTCAATACTAATAGTCTCAGACTAAGATTCACCTTGTAGCTTAAGTTTCACGGTTTGATAACGTGCTGAATCTACTAATGTCACGTTTGCCTAAGTGATAGTGGACACTTCGCCAAAGATTTATGTGTTTCAGGGTCCAGGAAGCCGCAACCAGGATGTGGGAAGTGGAAAAATAGAGTCCCTATTTTTGTTTGTCAGTGGAGAAAAGTGAAATCGAACCCGGACGGGTAAAGATGCCCCCGGGTCTAGCTAATAGGACAATGTTGTGCTGAAGCGTTCAAGGGGACACTATTATGTTATGTCTAACAAAGAAAGGGATGAATTTTATGACTATATTCCATCCCATCTTATCAATCTTTCTTTTTTAAAAAAAAGAAAGAACTTCGTGCCTTTTGAGGGTTTAAATGGCTTTTTTTGGAAAAATGAAAGGAAAGCGAAGAGTGTAAACTGATTCTTAAAACCGGTGGATTTATTCTTTAAAGCGAAAATTTTAACATAGAAATAGCACATTTGTTTTTGTTTTCGCGATATTGATTCTTATAAACGGTTGATTCTTATAACCAGTGATCACTATAAGCGGTGGTTACTGTATATATAAATTTTGACGTATTTTGGTACTTTTCTGTTTAACTGTTTACTGCTTGCCCAAGCGATACAGACTGGGTTTGGCACGCTGCCAAAATTATAACTCAGGACGACGAACGTTTTTTGCGTCTGAATTTTTTTTTTCGGAGGACCGTTATGGAGGAACGTAATCCTACGTTAAAATACTATATTTCAAAATAAAAATATAAGAGAAAATGGTGTTTCTCAATAAAGTATCATCATCACGTAGACCATCATTTTTCGCGTCAATTCATATCGACCATCTAGATTGTGCATAAAGTGCCTTGAATTATTTCTATGCTTTCTGAAAACAGCACAATGCTTAACGAAAAAAAATCATGCGCAAAGGTGAGTAATTAAAACACATTTCAACTAGACCATAAAAGAACACTACACAGTTCGCTGGGTAAAAAATGGCCTCATCCTTCGGCTAGAGTTCTTGCCATTCACTAATAATAAAAAAAATCACTATTAAGTGGAAGTTATTTTCATTTTAAATGAATTAGGCATAATTTAATCTAATACCTCCTGGTTATCGATTATTTATAAATAAAATTAAAAATACTATTAAACTCATAACCAGTTATCATATGTTGTTACAAGTAAACATGATAACATAATCTTCCATCTGAATTCTATCATTTCTATTTTTCGAAACCATTAAAATAAAGAGATAAAAGAAACATTTTAGCTCATGGTTAAAGTTTTTCTAAAGATTATGAATCAGAAAAATTAGCACAGGTGAATTAGTTTGTTTCATTCCAAATGGGTTGGTTTAAATTAGCACCTATCGCAAAATTAAAAATTTCAGAACTTTAAACTGGTAGTACTGCATAACAGAATCAGTTATATTAACTGTATATGATTGCTGAACTGAATTCAATCTTACCGTTATCGAATTTCCTATATACCATCTAGATAATCGGTCTTTGATACACTTTCTGCCTTACTGGTCAGTGAGTTAATCTTATGGCTTCTCTGTGTACTAACTCTATTGGATTCACTCACCTCAACGCTAACCTATGGAGAAAATGTGTCTACTATTTACAGTTACATAAATGCCGATAATTCAATAAAAAAGGGTATTTTCAGATAGCCTGAACTTTTCTTCACCTTTCAACAGAATTTATTTTATAAATTTCGTCCACCAAAGGAATTTAGGAGCGTTTAAAACACACTATAACAGATTTTTCCCCGAATGATTTAAATTTTAAAATATTATTTGCATTTAAAAAAATGCTACAAGGTGTAAAATTTTTTTCTCTCTATTACTGAGTACAATCTGTTTTTTAAAAAAAATCTTTAAATCCAAGTCGACAATCTTTGGACACAATGTCTCTATAGGTTAACATTGAGGTGAGCGAATACAGTAGAGTTAGTACACAGCATATAAGTAAATTTTGTAAGACTGTTATACTCTGTGCCTGACTGATTCGTTGATAAAGTCATAGAGGTATCTTGGAGAATTTTGATCGAAAGGTAAAATCGAAACAACGGACCTGTATCATTCCCCTGAACGCTTTCAAAACACGTATTTTATTTCTGCCTTAAAGTGGTGGGTTATACGAAAATCTTAAGGAAATTTTGATCCAAAGACAAAAATCCAAAATTGCAACTGACTGATGCTACGTGAATACAATTCCTTGGGCCCGAGGTAGCCCAGTCGTAGCTCATTGGAGTTCGAACTGGGGGTGCTCGGTTCGAATCCCGAAGATGCCATTCAATACCTTCGCGTCTAAGCCGGATATGGGTACATTAAATCTGTAGACCGGAAAGCCCTTCTATGAAGTCAGAGAGGGTGGAAGAAGGTACGAGCCCACCAGATGTCACCCTGGGGGAGGGGGCTAGGTCTAAATTGTGGTGGTAGCCTATTCACTGGTAGGGGTTCAATCCCGAAAGACCTTAGTTGTTATGTCGAGCCCTGTCTGGTGCATTAGAAATTGGAATACAATACCTTAACCCTCGAATAGTCGCATCTCTATCTGTAACACGAACGCTCGCGTGGGGTACAAGTGTCCCCCACTTTTATGTCGGTGTTATTTCCATAGGCATTTAACTTTTTTGCAAGCTAGTTATTTCTATAGTTTTTTAGGAGTACAGTCAAATCCCGTTATAACGAACTTCAAGGGACGAAAGGTTTTGTTCGCTATATCCGGTGGTTCGCTGTATCCGAACCATTAAGAAAATGTTAGAGTTCACAAAATGTATAACTCATTAGTTGCTATGTATATTCAATAATGGTGTATTGAAAGAATGATAAAATCTATTAAAAATGATCATTAAGGAATTAAATTGACTAAAATCGATTACATTAAACTGACAGAATACTAATTAAATTAACTAAAAATGAAAACAAATGGAAATAAATTGATTTTATCTTTAATAGTTGCTCACTGTTTTGATGCAGAAATAATCAGTAATCTTCTGCTGACGTGATGCCGATTTCAAAAACATTTTAGGAATTTCTTTGTCCAATACATCATATGACTCCAACACTCTTTCTTCCACTGTTTGTGTTGAGAAAAACTTATTAATTACACTCATCGCTGATGTAGCATCCGATATAGTGGAGATTTCGTCATTTATGTGCTCCTCTTCATCAGCATCAGAAGCAGAATCTTCGATTTCAGAATGATTCATTTTAATTTCTTCCACAATATCTTCACCAGTTAGATTTTCTCATGTAATGACTTCATCATCACATGTTTCGAACAATTGCACGCCAGTAACAATCTATAGTAAAAATAAAACACAATTAAATTTTAGAAAAAGAAATATTATTTATTACTTCCAACCCTCCAATGGCCGCCGTTAAGGAAGATGAAAGGAGGTGGGTGACATATGTCAACCACGCGACTGGAGGGTTAAATACTGATTGTACTCCATGATTGTGTATTTTATTGATCCGAAAGTTAAGTAATTTAGAAAGTATTAACTAAGACTTAATTGAAAGATTAATTCAGAGCGTAACTGATTTATACCATGAGAGCGTAATCTTTTTAATTCTAGAGAAATTAGGAGTTCCCAAGATTAAAGAATTACACCAGAAAAGTAACGTTAAAAACACGATTGGGAGGTAAATTTGGATTAACCAAGTTAAACCAAATGAATGAGTCCTCTAAAAAATTTTTGAGAAAGTCTCACGCTTCGAGCAGTATTAGCATTCATAATTACTTGATAGAGAAACAATCTAAAAAGTTATATTTGATCGAAAGGGACACATTAAAAGACAGCAGAATTATTCCGTATAAATGAAGGCCCTTAAAGCTGCTGTGTACTAACCCTAATGGATTCGTTCACCTCAGTGTTAACCCATGGAGAAAATTTGTCTACTCTTTACAGCTACAAAAATGCTGATGATCCAATAAAAATGGCCTTTTCAGAGAGCCTGAACTTTTTTGCATCTTGCAACAGGATTCATTTTATAAATTTCGTCCTCAAAACGAATTTAGGGGCGTTTAAAACACACTATGCCAGATATTTTCACCGAATAATTTAAATTTTAAAATATTATTTGCATTTAAAAAAAACGAAACATGCCCCACTTTGTAAAATTTCTTTCTCTATCACGGAGAAAAATTTAAGAAAAAAATCTTTCAATTCAAACTGCAATCCTTGGACACATTCTCTCCACAGGTTAACATTGAGGGGAGAGAATCCAAAAGGGTTAGTGCACAGCAGCTTTAAGTTAAATTTGATCGAAAGTGACAAATATAAAGCAGTAGAATTATGATATATAAATGGAGCCCCTTAACCTTTAGCTTACGGGTGCCCAATTTTCCAAATCCCTCTTTAGAACGGGAAATTTCATACCCCCTTTGTAAGAACGGCCATTAAGGAGTTTTATATTGTGTATATATATATATATATATATATATATATATATATGTCAGGTTTATATATATATATATATATATATATATGTCAGGTTGACCACGTGACTGAGACATATGCTGTATGGCACCCCTAGCTCACGGTCAAGAAAGCGGAAATGGGTACCCCCGGCCCTGGTCCACATCGGACTGTTGCGCCGTGAGTTTAGTTTATATATATATATATATATATATATATATATATATATATATATATATATATATATATATATATATATATATATATATATATATATATACACTCATGGACAAAAAAATTAGCGCACCAAGGAGGAGTCGTCAAAATGAAACGAAATTTTACATACGTAATGACTACTTTGATATAAGTAAATGATAAGAAAATCAAAGAAAAAGGATAATTTATTTCAGAGAAAAAGGCAAAAGAACGGAGGAGTTAATACTCCGTTGGACCCTCTCTAGCGCGAATGCACGATGCGATACGATCGGGCATTGAGTCATACAAGTTCTGAATGATGTCTTGAGACATTTCGTTCCATATTTGCTGTAACCTTGCCTCTAGTTCGTTCAAACTCGTGGGATGCCCAACTCGTCGTCCCAAATGATCCCAGATATGCTCGATTGGAGACAAATCTGGGGATCGGGCAGGCCAAGGAAGGGTAGTAACAGTGCGGAGACAGTCTTGTGACACCCTTGCCGTATGAGGCCGAGCATTGTCTTGTTGAAAAATGGCTCCTGGGAGCCGTTGCATGAGTGGCAACACATGTGGTTGCAGGATTTCATGAGCATACCGCTGGGCTGTCATGGTGCCACGGAACAATACTAGGGGTGACCGTGTATTGTAGGCAATGGCATCCCATACCATCACACCAGCTGTGGGAGCGATGTGTCGCTGTACAGCAAAGGCAGGATTGAAGCGTTCACCACGGGCTCTCCACACACGAACACGATTGTCATCACTGCCCTGATTGAATCTGGATTCGTCGCTAAAGACGACCTGGTTGCATTCTGCTGCAGTCCAGTTGCCTCGTGCGCGGCAAAACTCCAAACGGAGGCGTCGATGGGTGGGCGTCAAGGGCAGCACACGTAATGGGCGCCGCGATACCAACTGTCCTTCAGCCAGGCGCCTTCGTATGGTTCGAGAAGACACAGAGGCCCCTAGTGAAGGTGCTACCTGTGCCTGGATGGCGGCCGATGAAGCAGTTGGCTGTACGCGTGCATTTCTTACGATGTGGCGGTCTTCTCGACGACTGGTCTGTCGAGGGCGTCCTGAGCCTGGTCTTCGTGTACATGACATCTCTCGGGTCCACTGGTCCCAACACCTCCTCACAACACAATCAGAGCGGCCTAATTGACGATCTACTCGCCTAGCTGACCACCCAGCTTCCATCATCCCGACGATTCTCCCCCTCTCAAACTGCGACAACTGCTTATATTGTCTTCGAACACGGCGTAATGGCATGTCTATCTCAGCTCTTCCTTTGTATATGATTCAGCACACTCAAACAAGCTTTGGTTACCTGTTTTATACTCCACAGAGTACGATGTTCAACGCCCTCTACCGGCTATACGTAATGCGCAATCACGCTGCATTTCTAATCATTTGCATATCTCCCCGACATGTACCTTCATTGCAAGTTTCGTTACGATCCCGCAATTATTTCTTGGTGCGCTAATTTTTTTGTCCATGAGTGTATATATATATATATATATATATATATATATATATACATATTCGTGCTCCTACTCTTGGGATACATGCTATCCCAACCCATAAAGAAAAGGTTAAATAGCGAAAGGGCATTTGTATACATGAGGCAAACTCGGCGCTAGCCAGCGTTACTGTTACCGAGTATTAATTGCCGCTCCCTGAAATCTTTGATCGAAAGATAAATCCACAGTCGCCCATCTAAAATGAATGGAGCCATGCACGCGATGTTAATAAAACCGGAAGCTTTTTTATGCCTTTACTCTGCTTTATGAAAATAAGCTCAACTTAGTACACGATATTACTTTAAAGGAAATGTCGTACACGACCTTCTTTTCCCAATAAATATTGTAGGAAATAACTCTACGTAATACGCATTGTGACTGGAAAACACAAGGCCACGAGTACTAACATATCTGTTTGAACATTTATCGAATGTTACGTGGTTACGGGGCAGAAATGCATTCTTTCCCGACTTCCAAATAAAACAAAGAAGAAAATTCTCAAATAATTATACCTCGATAGTATATAAAGTACAGCGATTAAAATGAAACAAGGGTGTTTCTGAGCGATTTTGTTCTTATATCCGCTCCTTGTTGTCTTTCGTTCTCACACAAAGGGATTTACAATGAAGTGCTGAGCAATCATTCGAGATTTTCTCACTGTGAAAGTAATAATTCATGCATGGGTAAAATTATCTGAGAGAAAGAATTTCTCGTTCTTTAATCACTCTAGAAGTTTTATTCATTATCAATCCATTTAATTTCCTCACATTGATAAGCAAGGTGGGAAAAATTCTCAAGCGTTACAAAATTAGATATCTCTTAGCTTTCGATTATCTTTCCGAAAATATCGTTTTAGAATCTAAAAATATTAAAAATAATATTATCACATTAAGGACAGAGTAATCAAGCAAGAGTTTCTCATCTATACGTAATATTTCTAGTGTAGGGCGCAGTGGCCTAGTTGGCAAGGGCAGCGGGCTAGTGATCTGAAAGTAACTAGTTAGATGCTCGTCACTGACAAAATCCACTGCCGCCTACACTAATAGCGGCTGGTGCACGTAAAATCTGTCGTGGATGCAATGTCCTCTAAGTTCTCAAAGTTAACTCTGGAGGTGCGGAGTCAAGTGTTCTGGTCTCGTCACTTGACTCGGTTCAAATTTACGGGACTGGTAATTTAGCCAAGTCGGACTCCGACCCTTGTGGTGCCAGTCAAAACAGGAGCAGCACTTTCATCGCCCATAGCCTTCGGGACTTGATTTGATGTTGATGTTGGTCAAGTGGCATAAGCAAAAACAACATATTTCTAGTACATGTAAACTTTTCTGAAGAAAAAAATTATCGTCTTTAAATGACCCTAGGAACTTCAATCGTAATTGGACATTTTGTTTCCTTAGTTTTCACATGATCGTTCCAGAAATATCACTTTATTTCCTAATATCTCGTAAAATTATAATTATAATGAAATAGGAATTATTAGGAGATAATTTCCAGCTCTACAAACAGCACTTCTTGAATCGGAAAATTACATGAAAGAAAGGATTTCTCGTTCCTAAATAACCCTAGAAATTTTAATCATAATCTTACATTTGATTTACCCATATTGATAAGCAAGTGGATAAGATAAGGAGGGAGAGCCTCACAATTGTAACAAAATTACGTATCATGTCAGCTTTTTGAAAATATCCTTTAATCTGTAAAATGTCTTAAAATAATAGTCGCAACGACAACAGAGTGATCAAGCAAGATTATCTCCTTTCTATAACCGACATTTCAAGTTAAAATTACCTGAAGAAAAAAATTTTCGTTTTTAAATTACCATAAAAAGTTTATTTGTAATTGGGCATTTCATTTACTCCGATTATAGAGAAATAATGCTTCAAAATTATATAATCGATCAATCCAGAAATATCGGTTTATTTCCTAATATCTCGTAAAATTATAATTATAATGAAATAGGAGTTATTAGGAGATAATTTCCAGCTCTACAAACAGCACTTCTTGAATCGGAAAATTATATGAAAGAAAGGATTTCTCGTTCTTAAATAACCCTAGAAATTTTAATCATAATCTTACATTTGATTAGCCCATGTTGATAAGCAAGGTGGATAAGATAAGGACGGAGAGTTTCATAATTGTAACAAAATTACATATCCCGTGAGCTTTTCGAAAATATCGTTTAATCTGTTAAATGTCCTAAAATAATAGTCGCAACGACGACAGAGTGATCAAGCAAGAGTATTTCCTTTCTATAACCAACATTTCTAGAAAAGTTAAAATTACCCGAAGAAAAACATTCTCGTTTTTAAATGACCATAGAAAGTTTAATCGTAATTGGAAATTTCATTTACTCAGATTATAGAGAAATAATGCTTCAAAATGAAATAACTGATCAATCCAGAAATACCATTCAGCTTTTTATGACAAGATATAAAATGTTGATAGTATTGAGATATACAGTAACCACCGCTTATAGTGATCAGTGGTTAAAAGAATCAACCGTTTATAAGAATCAATATCGCAAGAACAAATGCAAGTGTATTATTTCCATGTTCAAATTTTCACTTTAAAGAATCAATCCACCAGTTTTAAGAATCAGCTTACAATCTTCGCTTTCCTTCCACTTTTCCGCCAGGGCGCTGGCATCAGTACCAGAGTCTGTGGGTTCCAGTCCCACTATTGGCATGGACGTCTGAAGCCGTTCGGAATCGATTTCAACCCTCGTGTGGCAGAAGTTGACCGTAGCACTCCAAACCAAACCAAACCTTTAATTTTTCCAAAAAAGCCACCTAAACCATAGAAAGGCACGAAGTTCTTTCTTTACTTTTTGAAAAGAAAGACTGATAAGACGTTGGGAAGGAGTACAGTCATAAAATGCATCCCTTTCTTGCTAGACATCACATCAGTTTCCCCGTAAACACTTTAGCTAAACACTTTCCTATTATCTTGTCCCAGGGGCATCTCTGCCCCTTCAGATGATTAACTTAAATTAAAGTGTATTTAATTGTAAATTATCTGGTATATGTATATGTGCACGTGTGTGTGTATGTGCGAGAGTGTCCAAAAACCTAACTTTCGGCTATAAGAATCAACCGCTTATAAGAATCAAAAACAGTCTTAACAAACTTGATTCTTACACTGCTGGCCACTGTAAATGCAACACCCTGAAGGAAACATGCAAATAACATGAAATTTACAACATGCATTAGCGGAGGTGAGATATGCAAATGATTAGAATTTCAGCGCAGACGCACATCACGCGCGCCTGTGGCGCCACTTCAAAGCGCTATTTAAGGCTTCGAGATTTCGACGATTTCAAGTTCGGCAATTGTGTTTTTCTTGTGGTTTTTAAAAAAAAACGATCAATTATGCCTCGTCGAAAACAACGATCATCTTTTGATCAAGTATCCGAGTTCGACAGAGGAAGGATAGTGGCCTACCGAGATTGTGGATTATCTTTCAGGGAAATCGGTAGTCGTGTTGGACGAAACCAAATAACTGTAATGCGGATATGTGATCGTTGGATGCAGGAGGGTACGACGGACCGGCGTGTTCGATCGCATCCACCTCAGCGCACCACTTCACGTGATGACAGGCAAATTGTGCGCATGGCAGTGACGGATCGCTCAGTCACATCACGAACCATAGCACAGCACATGCAGTCTGTAACGCATCATCCAGTGTCTGCGCTTACCATTCGACGCCGTTTACAGCAGAGTGGTCTGTCCGCAAGACGTCCATTGCTTTGTCTACCCTTGACGCAGAACCACAGACGTCTCCGCCGCTAATGGTGCGATGACAGAAGGATGTGGACGGCAGAATGGAATGAAATTGTCTTTACTGACGAGTCACGCTTCTGTCTGCAACACCACGATGGTCGCATTCGAGTCTGGAGACACCGTGAAGAGAGGATGCTGAACAGCTGCGTTATGCACCGCCACACTGGTCCTGCACCGGGTATTATGGTATGGGACGGTATTGGATATCACTCTCGCACACCTCTAGTACGCATTGCCGGTACTTTAAACAGCCAGCGCTACATCTCCGAGGTGTTGGAGCCAGTTGTCCTTCCTTACCTTCAGGGCTTGCCCACAGCCATATTTCAACAGGATAATGCGCGACCACACGTGGCACACATTGTCCAACGGTTCTTCGTCAATCGCCAGATTGAATTGCTTCCCTGGCCGCCTCGCTCTCCGGATCTTTCGCCGATAGAAAACATGTGGTCCATGGTTGCTCTACGATTGACCCAGATTCCATCCCCAGCTGCCACAGCAGATCAACTTTGGCAACGTGTGGAAGCTGCTTGGTCTGCTGTACCCCAAGAACTCATCCAAAGTCTCTTTGAATCAATGCCGAGGCGTATGGCAGCGGTGATCTCCAACAATGGCGGCTACTCTGGCTACTGATTTTGGCAGGAACCACACTTCACAGAAGTCTATAAATTTAATCATTTGATACTTGGTCAACATGTTATCTACAAAATAAATTTTGTTGTGATATCTCTTGTCTTTCTTGGTGTTGCAATTTGGGTGGCCAGCAGTGTATAAGCGGAAATCACTGTATTTATAATTAAAGGACAAAGAATGCAGATATAATCGTCTTATTTCAAAAGTGTCCGGTTTATTGGATCTAAGGACAACTAGCGAATTCATTACTATTATGTCCCAAAACCTAAAAAACAATGAGATTGTCCATCTTCGTGATATGCGGAATACCGTGTAATAACTGCACATTGGATCGACTATATCAACTCCTCCTTTTGTCGTATTGTAATCCAGTATTATCGCTGGTTTACCGCGGTTAAATCACGGCTAACAATGAATGGAAAGGAATACAAGTGTCAGAAAATCAGACCTGCATTAGAAAGGGTGTAGCTATAAATAGAAACTGCTTAGAAAATTAAAACCTTACATGTAAAAACAAATCATTCAAAATTACGAAAATGTTGCACTTTGTACACGGACGCGCCCGCTGAAGGGTTAATTACACTATAAATTTTAATCATAATTACATTTAAACAAAGTGGGAAAGTTTCACAAGCCTAACAAAGTTAGATATCACATGAGCTTTTCAAAAATATGTCTCAATAGTTTCATACATTAATCTCTAAATAGTCAAAAAATATTTTTAAAAAATCAAGCATGATTTTTTCTTTTCTGTAATTACCATTTCTAGACCATGTAAAACAGGGGTTCCAAACCTGTTTCTTACAAATTTATTTTTTGTTAAATTAAACATTTAGTTGCTATAAAATTATTAAAAAATTCAATTTAGTGTGTTTTCTTTGTCTTAAAGGGTATTTTGAACGAAAATGTGCAAGTTGGAAAAGGAAGGGGGGGGGGGGTCACATGATCCGTGTCATTTAAGGTGCTTGCGACTCGTAGAAGGTTGGCAAATGCAGTCGAACCCCGTTATAACGAACTTCAAGGGACCAAAGGTTTTGTTCGTTTTACCCGGTGGTTCGCTATATCCGAACCGTTAAGAAAAATGCTAGAGTTCACAAAATGTATAACTCATTAGTTGCAATGTGTATTCAATAATGATGTATTAAAAAATGATAAAAATATATTAAAAATGATCATTAATGAATTAAATCGACTAAAATCTATCACATTAAACTGACACAATACTAATTAAATTACGTACAATAGAAAAACGGCGGGACCAAAATTTTCGTTCGTTATATCCATGAGTGCATTATATACCGAGTTCGCTATACCGGGGTTCGACTGTATCGTTTTATTCCCTAATAACTCGTAAAATTACAATTATAATGAAATACGGGTAATAAGGAGATCCTTTTCCACTCCACAACAGCACTTCTTGAATGCCTAAAATTATCTGAAAGAAAGAATTTCTCGTTCTTAAATTATTCTAGAAATTTTAATCATAATCAACCATTTCACTTAAGCAAGGCGATGAAAGTTTCACAGTCGTTTAAAAATTAGATATCACATGAGTTTTTCGAAAATATCTTTTAATCTCTAAATACTTTAAAAAATATTAAAAAATCAAGCATGATTGTCTCCTCTCTAAAAGTAACATTTCTAGAACAGGTAAAATCATCATAATTTTTTCGTTTTTAAATGACCCTAGAAACTTTGACCGTCATTGGACACTTTATTTCCCTGGATTGCAGGGAAATTTTATTTCAAAATTAGACAATTGTTCTTTCCAAATGTATCATTTTATATTATCTAATAACTCGTAAAATTGCAATTATAAGGAAGTACGAGTAATAAGGAGATGCTTTCCAGCTCTACAAACACCACTTTTTGAATAGATAAAACTATCCAAAAGAAAAAATTTCTCATTTTTCAAAGTACCCAAGAAATTTTAATCTTAATCAAATATTTAATTTCGCAATATTACAGAACAGTTTGAAAAAAAAATAACTTTCGTTTAAAAATTGGAAATCACAGGAGTTTTCTAAAATTAACGGTTTAGGCCCTAAACAGTCTTAAAATTATATCTTCTAGAAAGAGCATTTTATAGAGCGGTTTTCGAGCTCTACATCCTAGCGGGGATAGAGCGCGATTTATATATATATATATATATATATATATATATATTTATATAATTTATTATATTTTGTTTATCTTAATTAAGAAAGAAATTGAAAACATCTTTATATACCTAACAAAATACAAAATATTCTTTTCTAAAAATCCTCCCATAATTTTTAGGTGTCTTATGGTCCGAGAAATACGTTTATTTCTTTTTAGTCTCTTTTGTTAATATCACCCCAAAGCGTCTTATACACTCGGAATTTCTGTGTCTGTGATAATGCAACACTAGTTCTACATCCAATGTGTTTCTCCTCTTCTCTTTTCATCCAGGACGGATACAACCGCAAATGCACAAAGCCAGCATTCCTTTCGAAATCGACATGTATGACATCTTCCATAACAACGTCGTGACATCACTTTCACGGCATTACATCCTGTAGCTTAAGAGGCTGGAATTATTTCTTTATTAACGTATCTGACATGCAGGGGAAAAACACGTATAATCTCTTGGTATATTCCTCTTAACTTTCCAGATCTAACAAAAGTCATTTTCCAGATATTGCAGCAGCTTACGACATTCGGCAAGAATGCCTTTCGTGACTTCTCTCTTAGATCATGGCGTGCTTTATTCCAGGATTTTGCCTAAAAATCCTTGACGCTTGCTTTGCCCTTCCCATCTGTTTCTTTTGTAATGTGTGTTGTTTTAATGAATTTATCCCTCAAAGTGGTGGGGTCCTTGAGTGTATAACGACGGCTTCTTGATTAAGTTATCCCACCTTTTGATCTCCATGCATGTTAGAAAATAATTGCTTCATAAAATGCGCGCTGCAGGGAGAAATTTTGTTCGTATTAGTGGCAACACGAAATACCGAATTGTTCAAGATAAATACAGTTTACACGCAAGGTTGAAATAATGAAAATGGCTAGTAAAGTTTAACTATTTGAAGACGTTACCTCATCGCATGTAGGAAAATTAATAGCAGAAAAAATTTGCCATTAATATGCGCCATGAAATAGTGAAACTATTTTATGATGCTCCATTATTTATAAATTATTTTTACCTGCTAAACCTTCTCTAAATACCTTGTTGTTGTTGCTTATGCCTCGTGCCGGAAGTATCTGATTACCTTTATCCTTATCAAAATCTAAATTCAAATAATATATATACAGTGAAACTTCTCTATGGCGTCCAGTAACGGTTCCGAAAAAAAGGAACTGTTCTCAGGGGTGGTCATCGAAAAGAGGTTCCTTCAATAACATTGGCTATGGAGTCTTTAATCCGTTCTGAACCAAGGAATCTGAAGTATGGTCGTTTAGAGGAGTAGCCGGCTAGAGAAGTTTCACTGTTAATATATTTCTCTCTATCACTCTCTCTCTCTCTGTATATATATATATATATATATATATATATATATATATATATATATATATATATATATATATATATATATATATATATATATATACATATATATATATATATATATATATATATATATATATATATATATATATATATATATATATATATATACAGGGTAGTTTTTTTTTTAGACTGACACTACTCAGAGCCATCTGTAGCGCGCTCTATCAGTCGGAATTCCACCAAAATTGATAGAGGGACTAAGGACGACAAGTTAAAGAGTTTCCGTGAAAAAAAAATGAGTTCTAAAAGTCGCCGATAGGGGAAGATATGGCGCTGTTGTTGTCGCCGCACCCGAGAATTTGCATAAAAGCATGTAAAACATCAAAATACAAATTCACGACTATGTAGTCGACAGCAGAGCCAGTATTTCGGGCTATAAAAATAAAGGATGAATACCGAAAAACTTAAAAGAAGGCAAATGAATAACAAAGAAATTTCACTACAACACCACTTTATGTAGCAAATTCACTTCTCTCTCCTTCAATGTGACCACCATCCTGGTGGACGACACATTGCATCCTGTACACTATGTTCTCAACGGCCAAGCGAACATGTCACCAGGAATGTTCATCAAAGTCCGGGTAATGTTGTCCTTTAGGGCCGACAAGTTAGTGACATCATCAAGATATACCTTAGAATTTAAATATCCCACAGAAAAATGTCACATGTGTTAGGTCCGGGGAGAGAGGTGGCCATGCAAGAGGAAAAAAGCGACTGATGACTCTTCCTTCTGCAAAGCGAAGGCGCAACAGATTCCGCACTTTATAGCCCAAAATACTGGCGCTGCTATCAACTACGTAGTCATGAATTTGCATTTTCATGTTTTACTTGCTTTTTATGGAAATTCTCAGGTGCTCCGACCACAACAGCTCCATATCATCCCCTATCGGTGACTTTTGGAACTAATTTTTTTTTCACGGAAACTCTCTCATGTCGTACTTACTCCCTCTATCAATTTTTGTGGAATTACGAAAATTTTCAAGCATTTTTGGCTGGTGGAAAATGATCCAAAAGTGTGCTCAACAAAATCACTCTTTGATGAACACAGAGAAGTTACTTTTCATAAATGATGAGGAATAATTCATTTCGACACTGAGTCATAACTATTGGGTTGACCAAAAAATTGGTTCTTTTTTAACTAAGATGGGTCTAGAAGCGCTTAGTTGTTTTTAAAAGTCATTCTGAACAATTTTGTTATATTGTGTTATGACAGCTGTCATATCAGCATGCATTTAAAAACGAAAACATACCAAAATTGGGCAATTTTTGTGAAGCCATTTTAATATGGAAGATGGAAGAAAATGAGCAATAATTTCGGCATATTACGCTTTATTGTTGGAAGAAAGTTAAAAACGCAACTAAAACAAACACACACACACACACAAATATTTTTGCAGTGCAAGTTTTGGGTAGAAGGAATTATGAAGTTGCCCCAAAGATAGCAGAAAGTAACAAAACGGTGAACATCTTGTTCAATGAAGTTAGCGGTGAAAATCAAAAATGTGTCTTTTATTTTTACTTAAGGCTGCTGTGTACCACAACCTTATTTGATACGCTCACCTCAATGTTAACCTATGGAGAAAATTTGTCTACTATTTACAGCTACATAAAGGCTAATAATCCTATAAAAATGGTATTTTCGGATGGCCTGAACTTTTCTGCACCTTGCAACAGGATTTATTTTATAAATTTTGTCCACCAAAGGAGTTGATGAGCATTTAAAAAAAACAATACCATATTTCTCCCCTTCCGAATAATTTAAATTTTAAAATATTATTTGCATTTAAAAACCAAAATGAAAAAAAAATTCAGGTAGTCTCTTCTAACGAAAATACCGCGGGATTTTAACGTAGGATAACGTACCGTTGCTTACCTCTTTTGTATGTATACATGTATCTGCATATATATATATACAGTCGAACCTCGTTATAACGAACTTCAAGGGACCAAAGATTTTGTTCGCTTTATCTGGTGGTCTGCTATATCCAAACTGCTAAAAAAAATGCTAGAATTCACAAAATGTATAACTCATTAGTTGCAATGTGTATTCAATAATGATGTATTAAAATATGATAAAATCTATTTAAAATGATCATTAATGAATTAAATCGATTACATTATACTGACACAATACTAATTAAATTACGTACAATACTAAAACGGCGGGACCAAAATGTTCGTTCGTTATATCCATGAGTTTATTATTCATTATATACCGGGTTTGCTATAATGGAGTTCGACTGTGTATATATATATATATATATATATATATATATATATATATATATATATATATATATATATATATATATGTCAAATTTTGTTACTTTTCTGTTTAACTGTTTACTGCTTGCCTAAGCGATACAGACTGGGTTTGGCGTGCTGCCAAAATTATAACTCGCGTCGCAGAACATCTGAAATTTCGCTTTCTGGAGGACCGTTATGGAGGAACGTAATCCTACGTTAAAAAGTGTAAAATTTCTTTCTGCAGTACAATTTTAAAAAAATAACCTTCAATCCAAGTCGGCAATCCTTGGACACATTTTCTCCATAGGTTAACACTGAGGTGAGCGAATCCAATAGGGTAAATTGGTAGTAAATTGGTAAATTGGTAATTGCGGATTGGTAATTGTAGGGTAAATTGGTAATTGCGAATCCAATATAGGGTAAGTACACAGCAGCCTTAAAATAAATCTAAAATTTCGCTTTCTGGAGGACCGTTATGGAGGAACGTAATCATACGTTAAAAAGTGTAAAATTTCTTTCTGCAGTACAATTTTAAAAAAATAACCTTCAATCCAAGTCGGCAATCCTTGGACACATTTTCTCCATAGGTTAACACTGAGGTGAGCGAATCCAATAGGGTAAATTGGTAGTAAATTGGTAAATTGGTAATTGCGGATTGGTAATTGTAGGGTAAATTGGTAATTGCGAATCCAATATAGGGTAAGTACACAGCAGCCTTAAAATCCGAAAGGATTTTTTGGACAACCTAATAACACGAATAGACTGAAATAACTGTTTTGGATTATCAGAAATTATTCTTTAATTTCAGGAAATAGCGAAATTACCTTTAATTCTCCAAATTTTTCCGTTAGTACTGTTCGCAGAATTCAAAGAACGTGCAGCGGTTGTTTGGTGACCCAACGATTTTCGAACGGTCTGGTATCTGAGGGAATCTCTCGTGTAAACCGGGATTGTTAAGTTTAGCATCAATCAAGATGCAAACAGAGAGTAATTACATGCATTTGTGTCTTGCTCCACGCGAAATCTACGACATTAATCAAACACAGAACAAGCATCGATTAATTATGTTCGTCTTGAAACACAGTCAGTGAATTATATTTTATTAATTAAAAGCTTGAAACAATAACTTTCGTGCGATTATCTTGAAGACATTGCGTGAATTAAAAACGCACTGACGTTTTCGCGGAAGACAATACGGAGGGTTCTGCTCTGATTATCGCAAAACGTTTATTTAATTATTTTTCATTCGTAGGTAATGTAACAAGTTAAACGATTCGTAACTTTGAAAAAGTATAATGTTAAACATCGATTAAAATTTGAAGAAATTTTCGGTTAATCTTCCAATGCATATTAACTTGTGAAACGTAGTATTCGTGAAATGATAGTTGGTTATTTTACTCTTTAATATCCTGAAATGATATTAACCCTTAGCTTACGGGGCCTATTTCTCTTATTGCCTTTTTAGAGCTGGAAATTTCATACCCCCTTTGTAAGGACGGCCATTAAGGGGGTTATATATATATATATATATATATATATATATATATATATATATATATGTGTGTGTGTGTGTGTGTGTGTGTGTATATATATGTGTATATATATCTGTGTATATATATATATATGTGTGTGTATATATATATATATGTGTGTATATATATATATATATATATATATATATGTATATATATATATATATATATATATATATATATATATATATATATATATATATATATATATATATATATATATATATACACTCATTCATTCTTCGGTTGTATTCTTGGGATACATGCTATCCCACCCTTTAAGGAAAAGGTTAATACGCTAAAGATCTCTTGATACCGCAAGATCTTTCGAAGTCCCGATGCATTCAGAAATTTTAACGAGTAAAATATTGATTAGTGTTAATGAAATGAAAATAAGAAAAGTATAATTTTCTTAAGCTAAACTTATTTCAAGTTTATGTTCGTTTAATTTACATTCTAAGTTTAATTACATATTTCATATGAAAGTATAAATTTTTGAGTTTACTATAAATATCTATGTCAAGTTTATTCACATTATCAGTTTATTTGCATAGTTATATTTATGTCTAAAAAGGCTGAAAAAGGAACCCAAAATATGTAATTAAGCAGAAGTAAATACTCAAAAAATTTTCGACATCATAAGTATACATATACAAAAAAAATGAAGAAAAAAAAGAGCAAGAAGTTTTGAACTTAACAACACTGAAATTACTGACAGTAATTTCTAAGCAGAAATGTAACTCTAACACTGTTCCTGAAAGGTTGGATTTCAAGGCATTGAAAATTGGTGTATTATCCAGACCAGCTATTCATTCGGGAACATTCGCGGTGCTCTTTATACAGCTTATACCCGAAATATCGATGAAGCGGTATTATTCTTAAAATAAAATAGTTTTGCAGTAAATGAAAGATTCCTCATTTGGTGACAGATGGCAACTATAAAACTTATTGTGAACTCATTTTTCGTCAAACTTTGATATGCTACTTGCTCAGTGGCAACCCAATGTGTCGCTTTTTCGATTTAAAATGAAATGGTTATATTTCTTAAAAATTAAAAACCGTTTAATCCCTTTAAAAAAATATTAGAGTTTTTAAAAAAACGAAATAATTATTTAAAATTCTCTTTTTCAAATTTTGGTTTTTGGCTTTTGAAATACAGTAACCACCGCTTATAGTGAACAATGGTTATAAGAATCAACCGTTTATAAGAATCAATATCGCAAAAACAAAAACAAATGTATCATTTCCATGTTAAAATTTTCGCTTTAAAGAATCAATCCACCGGTTTTAAGAATCAGCTTACACTCTTCACTTTCCTTTCATTTTTCCAAAAAAGCCACTTAAACCCTCAAAAGGCAAGAAGTTCTGTCTTTATTTTTTTGGTTAAAGAAAGACTGATAAGATGAGATGGAATACAGTCGTAAAATGCATCCCTTTCTTTGTTAGACATAACATAATAGTTTCCCCTTAGTACAACACCGTCCTATTAGCTTGACCCGGGGGCATCTTTGCCAGTCCGGGTCCGATTCCACTTTGATAGTGGAATGAGGATCCACTGACAAACAAAGAGAGGGACTATTTTTCCCACCTCCCACATCCTGGTTGCGGCTTCCTGGACCCTGAAACATATAAATTTTCTGAGAAGTGACCACTATCACTTAGGCAAACGTGACATTAGTGGATTCAGCACGTTATCAAACCGTAAAACGTAAGCTAGAAGCCGAATCTTCGTCTGAGACTATTGGTATTGAAAGAGGTATAAACAGCCTCCTGAAAACTTCATTACGTCAAACTACTATAAAAAACTTTTTCTTGCTCCCTTCCTGTAGTTGAAATGTTAAAACTGTTAAGCAGGTATGTTGTAACAAATATTGGATTTTTTTTTCTTCTCTTACTATAATCATGTGTATCTATTCATAGGTCTTGAAATTAAGTTGTATTTTTAAAATTATAAAAAATAATTTTAATAAAAGATAATTAACGTAAATTTTATGGTATTTTATGGTAAATTATCTAATATATGTTTATATAGGTGTGTGTGTGCCTGTCCAAAAACCTCAATTTCGGCTATAAGAATCAACCGCTTTTAAGAATCAAAAACAGTGATTATAAACGTGTTTCTTATAAGCGGAAATCACTGTAATTATTTTAAATTTCCGTTTTCAAATTTTGCTGTTTAAACAAAAAAAAAGTTCATTCCATTAGAAAAAATTCTAAAGTTTTTAACTTCTCATTTCCTAAAACTAAAATTATTTCTGGTACTTTAAAATTCTTTCTGGATTTGAATTATTAAATAACTCGTTCTCAGACTCGTTCTCAACTAATAATTTTTCCTTTTGGCAACATGGCCGAATGTAAATATTAAATCTCATGGGGGAAAAAGTGCTTGAAAAAATAGAAAGACAGATCTGATGAACTCAAAATTGGTGGCGGAAGAATCCTTATCAGTTGCTCATTAAGTAGAAACAAATTTCACGAACTTGCTGGAATTATTTGTGAGTAAAATAATAAGTCAAGAAATTACGAACTCGGCATTCAGCTACATTAAGATACTATGGCTATCACCGCGGGAAATTTCAAAAGTGAGTTTTGTAAGTGCACTTTTTTTAGAATGATAACATTTTTTTATTAAGTGTATTTGATATATTTTGGAAGCTCAACATCTAGCAAATGCCGATAAATCGAAAAATTGACATTAATAGGTGCAGAAAACCGAAATATTTGTCCATCAAAATTGTCGATTTCGTGAAATTCGGAAAACTGTTTTTTGGGAAAAAACTTCGTTTGCAGTGAAAAACATTCTTAACTTTATAAAAATGTGTATATCCTTAAAGATGAAGAGTTGTAGAACACATGGAAATAAAAAAATTGTCGATTGGAGGACGGAAAAGTTGAATTTTGCATGCATGAAAATAGTGGAAATTTGCGAAACGGAAAGGAGCTGACTCACCTGGCATGTCAGTCGTTTCTGTTGTCCGCTTCTTTTGAGTTCGGCGGTTTTAATTTAATAATTTAAAAAGTTTAAAGTTTTGAAAGTTGAGGATAGCATCAGTGCACGCGTCTCGTCCATCCGCGTCTATCGGTACCAGTCGTGATATCCTGCTATGCTCGGTGCGCGAGATTAGCCCATCCCCGCGTAGCCCGGACTGCTCACTAACAAACATACATACGTTTGTTTATCTTCAGTTGTTACTAATAAGATAAAATAGTATTGGAAATGTCTATAGTTCCAATAAGTTTAAGTTTCTGTTTGTATGCTTTCGTTTTCAGTTTCTCGTCGAATCTGGAAAACTTTGTTTTGTTTTAAGGATCAATAAGACGGCATCTATTACCTGGTATTTGCCAAAAATCTGGGTGATTATTTAAAATCACCAAATGGTAGATTATCAGAACTTCAAACTTCAGAATACCCCTAATTCGATAAAACATTACTCGATTTTAACGGCGCTTGTTTAGTTCCGTTCCTACTCATCACGAGCTGGAACTCATCATAAGCTGGAGTGCTGTAATATGCTGCAAAATGCGCAAATATATTTTGCGTAATTTTGTTGTGTTTTATAACAGGCAAGCAAACACGGTGTCTTAGTAATTTCTAGGTAATACTCTTATGAAACTGTGTAATGAAATCAACATCATCCAATTCCTAGACAACCTAATCTGTATAATGTTCTTTCGGCTCAACCTTAAAAGAAGCGACATAAAACAGTTACATTTTTCTTCGAATGTCCTTCGAAGAGCCCTAAAAAGCAAAATGAAAGAAACTGATAAAGAAAAACTACAAAATTACACAGTCTACAGACTTCGGCTTTTCTGGGAACAGTCCATATTTTTCCGATTTCATCTTCGGGGTGAAAAAAAAAGGTTCTGTCATGTAATAAATCAAAAGTGGGATAAGCTAGATAATAAAACGTTAAGCCCCATTATAAATCGGAATATTCGCGTCTATGGTATCTTAATCCCGGGAAGAGAAAAATAAAGACATGTTTATACCGCACGGTGTTTCAAGATGCAAGAGAAAAATATAGCGAGCATAGTATTGTTTAAGATGCAATCCTAGACAAGAGAATTCTAGGTAAGAAAGAATGAGGGTTTTCGAGAATCAGTAACTATATTGTAAATGATAGCTTTGCAAAATCTACAAAGTCATCCCGATGTCAACTCGTCTCGGACTAACAGGTCAAGTCCCTCTTAAGGCAGGAGAGTATCAGATTTGATTGTCTCCATGGCTGTGTATCACATGTATGTCCTGTGGTCGGAGTTGATAAAATAACTATTTCTAGTATAAAAATATTTCAAAGAAACTAACTTGGCATTGATTTCAACGTAAGTGAAACACTAGAGAGGCTTACGAAACCCAGTGACGTAGCGAGCATAACTGGCGCTCGGGACATGATACCTTTTTGGCGCCCCCCCCTTCCGAAAAACATATAGTAATAAAATACATAAAATTAGTGGAAAGGACCATTTGGCACCCCACTGCGAGGGGCGCCCGGGGCATGAAAATCCTCCGAGGCATGATAAACCCTCCCCCCCCCTCACTACACCACTGAGGAAACCTTGATACTCTTTTCTGAACCACCAGCAATGGATGCAATTGGCTTCATGGGCGTATCACATAGTCCTTCTTGAGGTCGGGTAGCGTCAGATTTGATAATCTTTACGGATGGATCACACAATCCTTCTTATGGACAAAGTTATAGCAATTACATGAATCTTCGGGTCAGATTTGGTAAAATAATTATTTTTCGTATGAACGCATTTCAAAAACTTTCTGACATTGATTTCATTAAATAAGTGTCAGAAAGTTTCTGAAATGCGTTCGTGAAATGCTAGAAAGGCTCATAATTTGTATTCCTTTCTGAACCACCAACATCAGATGCGATTGTCTTTATGGACGTATCACTTAGTTATTCTTCAGGTCGGGCAGCATCAGGTTAGATTGTACGTAGAGGAATACCACGATGTATCATAAGGTCGGAATTGATAAAATAATAATTTCAAGTATGAACGCATTTTTTAAACTTACTGAACGTTGATTTCAACGTAAGTGAAACGCTAGAAAGGCTTATTAGATGCGATTGTCTTCACGCGCGTATCATAAGGTCCTTCTTGAGGTCGGGTAGTATAAAATTCGATTGTTTTTACGGATGGACCACATAATCCTTCTTAAGGGCAAAGTTATTAAAGCAATTACATAAAATCGTTTTAGAAATTTAATTAGATTAATTTCATTAATAGTGTAATCTCAAAAGGCTCTATAGGACGTACAAATTTAGATTTGATTGTTTCAAAGGATAAATCCCATCGTCCCTCTTACAGACGAAGTTGATAAAAAGATTATTTTTAGTGTAACAGGACTTTAGAAACTTATTGAGATTAATTTCAATAAAAGTGTAATTTTCTAAAACATCAAGATTAGATGGGATTATCTCTAAGAACAAGTGAATTACTCCTAAATCGGTCAGACAGCATTAGAAGCGATTGTCTAAACAAACGAATCATACTTGATTCGATTGCAGTGACAATTGAATCTAATGCTCTCTGGCGTGAAGAATGGTTTCACCTGTTAGTGAAAAACTGTTTTCAAACCTTAGGACTTATTGGGAATTTTAAAAAGTCGCCATTTATACTTTTATTTTCCTTACAAGTATCTTCCAAGCTGTTAATAATGATAACTTTTATGAACTTAAATAGATTCTTTATTAGTAATTAAAGATGAAAAATTGTTATAAGATGCAGTAGGATAATATATATATTTAAGTTGCTAAGCTGACTTTTTGGGCAGTCCGTGAGAGAAAACTACTGCATCAATTTAATTCATTTTGGTCTTAAACGAAAGATTGTAATCTATAGATTTGTCAAATTTGGTCTTTGTAATCGCAATTTCTATTAATGAGCGATAATTTGCAATTAAAAATTGATTTCTGCGCATGCTCAGTGACATGTTTCAATCTGGCTTTAAAAACTCACTGTTTCTGCGCATGCTCAGTGACATGTTTTAATGATAAACACGTTTATTACGAAGAGTCTCTCTAGATCTCTCTCTGTCATTTTTATTTTTATGATAATTATGTTTGTGAAATATAAGATTAAACCTGATGGAAATTGCTTATTTCGCGTTGTTTAATTAGCGATAATTTACAATTTTTTAAACATAAAAATGACTTTCTGCGCATGCTCAGTGACATTTTTAAATCTGTCTTTAGATACTCGCTAATCACGAGGTAGCATAAATACATTAATTTGTTTTTGTGCATTATTAAGATTTTTCTACATTTGGCAATGATGTGTTAAGTATAATTTGTGTATTAGTATACTTATTTACTATCTAGCCGTCATGTTTTGACGGGTACCAACTAGTTATTGTTTAAGACGTATTTTATGATGATTTACAAACCTTTACACATCTTTTTCCTTAGCAATATGTTACATAATATTATCAATAGAAAAAAAATCATAGGGACCCCCTCAAGGGGGTTAATGCATCAAAAATTTTCATCATTTTTCTCTTGCAATAGCGTAAAAATAACATTTAAGTAATACTGATTTCACTTTCCACATCTCCGATGTGTCGAAACGTAATTTATCGTAGAAATTTTTTACGACTCTCTGAAAATCAAGAACCCATGCCTATATTTTACGGACAGTGTCCTTTATCCCTATTTTCAATAAAATATTCAATTGATAAATATTATCTAGAGAGATATTTTAATCACATGAAAAAAACATAATAAATTAAAAACAAAAAGTAGCCTGCTTTTGATAGTTGTAAATTTTAAATTGCCGAGAACGAAATTATGCAAGAAATTGATGGGTACAATGCTGAAGCATCATTAACTCCAGTATCTTTTTAAGATTTTCTTCAATAGTAAATCACAAACCCATTGAAGTAGTAGGAATTGGAATGTTTTCTGGAGGTTCGAGAAAAATTCAGAGATTCTGAGCTACGTATTATTAAAGGCTGCTGTGAATAACCCTATTGAATTCGCTCACCTCAGTGTTAACCTATGGAGAAAATTTGTCTACAATTTACAGCTACATAATTTCTGATAATCCAATAAGAATGGTATTTACAGACAGCCTGAACTTTTCTGCACCTTGCAACAGAATGCATTGTAAACATTTCGTCCACAAAAGGAATTTAGGAGCGTTTAAAACACACCAGACCACATTTATTTCCCAAAAATAATTTAAATTTTAAAATATGATATATATATATATATATATATATATATATATATATATATATATATATATATACATATATATATATATATATATGTATATATATACATATATATATATATATATATATATATATGTATATATATATATATATATATATATATATATATATATATATATATATATATA
>OU015502.1:81192533-81212533 GCA_907164885.2 Dolomedes plantarius | reverse complement strand
CCGGAGGCGTTCTAGACTAGGTCTATATAGAATAGCTTGCTAAGGGGTGAAGATCCAGTTTATAAGGGCATAACAAAGGTTTGTGTCTGATTTAGCAAGGTGCCACCTAATTGTGACCGAGCACCTCCCAGGGAAGACATTAGGTGGATCGTACCCACTCACCTTTTCTGACCTCATAGAGCGACATACACATATACACACATACACACACATACATACATACATATATATATATATAAATATATATATATATATATATATATATATATATATATATATATATATATAGTCGAACCTCATTATAGCGAACCTGGTATATAATGTACTCACGGATATAACGAACGAAAATTTTGGTCTCGTCGTTTTCCTATTATACGTAATTTAATTAATATTGTGTCAGTTTAACGTAATCGATTTTAGTCGATTTAATTCATAAACTATCATTTTTAATAGATTTTATCATTTTAAATACATCATTATTGAATACACATAGCAACTAATGAGTTATACATTTTGCGAACTCTTGCATTTTTCTTAACGGTTCGGATATAGCGAACCACCGGACAAAGCGAACAAACTCTTTGGTCCATTGAAGTTCGTCATAACGGAGTTCAACTGTATATATATATGTGTGTCTGTGTGTGTGTGTGTGTATATATATATATATATATATATATATATATATATATATATATATATATATATATGACGGGCGTAGTATTACACCAGCTATATTAAATGATAATGCTGTCAATGGTGGTCCGGTGGCGTAGTGGAAGGCAGTCCAACTCAGGAAAGTCACATCAGTTCGATTTAATCGTATTTATTTCTTTATCTATTAACAACCACTGTTCCAAATAAGCGCATATCTTAGCGCTCGCGATTTTACAAAACCCGTGGACCCGACTAGCGCACGTCTGTTATCAACGAATTAATTCCATCGGTCTGCTGCTTGCCTATTGTCTCAAAAGCTCCCAAAACAACTGCTCATAACCACATGATGTTGCACCGAATATGAGGCTGAGGAGGTGTTAAGCTTGATAGTATATTTAGATTCTCCCTGTGGTTCTTAAATATATACCTCGTGATTCGTATTCAGCCTCGTGAATTAAGTTCAATTCGAAAAACGGGGATTTCCCTCCCGCAGTGCATCTCGCAACACGACAAATAGTGACATTTAACGTTAGAAATTAGATTATTCTGAAGCCCTCCCCGTAAATTGTTTAATTATTATTCTTTTTCTAATTAATTCTTAACATATATATATATATATATATGTATGTATATATATGTGATAATAATCACATTTGGAAAATTTAGCACAAGGGGATTGACGCGTAGAACTTCTGGGAGATGCAGTCGGTATTAGGAGTGATGCAGTCGGGCTGAGTGTTCATTCAGGAAAACACTTACGAAATTTAGGAGAGTAACACACGCGGAGCCATAGAAGAGGAACACACATTTCCGACGATATCCAGGAAATCACCTTTATTCAATTATGAAGCATCGCGAAGGCTGCAGCGGCCACATGACTTGTCCGGCGTCCATGCCAGGACGGGACGTAAAAACAGCAGTGCTTACATTAGAGAGTTAAGAGAAAAGCGTTGTAACCACCGGACTGTGGACAGTAGGTCCGACAGCAACAAGAGTTAGAAACGAATAGAAAAAAGTCTTCTGTTCATGCAATATTAAATGGGTGTTTTGCGATATTTACGCCAGAGGGCCTAAACTACTTAATTTTTAATTAGGCGACTTTAGATTCGTGGAGTTCACGTGTCCACTTAAGTTTATCGGGGACTTTACTGCTAGATCCCGCGCTTGTTAGAACTGCGAACTGTTGACCTGGGCGTAGGATAAGTGGTCATAAAGTTCTTGCAAAGTGGGGTTTTTGACGTTATACAAGACATACTTCAGAGTGGTTCGAGGGCTCTTCAAGAATTTTGATACTATATTGACATTCGGAATCTCATAAACTTCTAACACTCATATCTGGGGATGTTATTGAGTTCCGATACTTCACATGCGTGCTTAATGATCTGCAGGGCTAGGATAAATTATCTTATTTTACTTTTAGGTCGCAATTTTGGAAAAGGGGTCGTACTTTATTAACAATAGAATATGCTTTAAAGTAAAGTAATTTAGGAAGCCGCGTTTTCTTGTTACATATATATACACACACACACACACACACACACACATATATATATATATATTACTTTATATGTAATTGACTCGCTATCTCTATCTTTAACAATATGTGTGTTCACCACCTTAAAAAGGGGATAATTTCTTTACAATAATTGTTTTCTCGTGTATCACTACAAAAGTATTTATCCCGATACACCTGCGCCAAAAAAGTAAACGACAAACTTCATACATCTTGAGAAATCGACCTTGTCCGCGGCTTTACCGAACACGGAATTCCTACGACACAGCAAAAAAAAAATGCAGTTTTAAGTGACTGCATCTATTCATTCGCCAGCGAAGGCGAGAACGCATTAATAAAAGGAAAGAAGATAAAAAAAATAATAATCCTCATCCCGCCAAAGATCGTAGTAAAAATGTGCCGAAATTTCTCAATGAATCCTCTTCCCCGTGACATGCAGCCAGTCCGCGAAAATTATTAGAAAAGTGACCATGAAAAGAATCCCGACCGAACAGTTTCTGGTGTGTGGGGAACAGGTTTCCAGCGTAAAACAGTGACCTTGTGTGGACTTGCTAATTGGCGAGTATCGTGAGCTTTGCTAATTAGTGCTGTGTTTCTGCGAATGGAGAATTCAAATGGGTTAGTTGGAAGTTTGGCGATACGGTTAAAAAAACGTTTGATGTGGTCGAAAAAGCGGAATTACTGCGGTCGAGTGGCATCGGTAATGCCGTCGAATCGCATTTGCCCATTAGAACTAATACGCGAGTAGGTAAATGACTGGCAACGTTGTGGTTTTAGGTGGACTCTTTTTCCTTCTTTGGAGCGTCATTACGAGTACTTGCTATGCATACAACCATTTGACTGAGGTCTGAGTAATGGTGCAACGAAAAATTCTGAAATAATTACTCGGTAGGGATAATTTCTTTTGCCACACATGTTAATGAATGCCATACGTGCGCACTCGCATGTACATATTTATTAAGTGTGGGTATAATAGAACTGAATTACTATATTACCATCCTCCCTACCGTCTAAATCAATAAGGAAGAATACAAAGGTTTCATGTACACATGTGTCGTCATCAGTAGCCACTACACGAACAAAGGAAATAAAAGCACAATTTCTTTAAAGCGGTATAGTGTTTGTAAAATCGAGGTGGTAGACTTACATAAGAAAAAAAAATTACATGATACATTACTCAGAAAAACTAATTGCTTCAAATTATCCTTGTTTATTGACAGTCTTTTTTACTCAACGTACAAGTGTAATATGTTTATGAACATGCCATGTTTATTGTTTGATTTTTATTCAATTTTTTTGAGAGAAGAAATGCATTTAGCGTCCACCTTGTTAAGTAATCTATATTTATAAAACAGTTCCGCAACTGACTGACTGACTGACATATAACGTACAGACCAAACCGCTGGACTTAAAGGGCTGAAATTTTGCATGGAGATTCTTCTTATAGTGTAGGGGTGCACTAAGAGAGATTTTTGAAAAATTCTTCTTAGACTTTTTTTAATTAAATTTTTAAAATGTTTTTGAAACATTCTTCAAAGTTTGCATTTAAAATAATAATCAGAGGGTTATAAAATTTATATCATTAGAAAGATCCTGAAAATTCCTTTAAAATGAAATCTTTTTCGAATCTTTACCTTCATTTTCTGATTTTTGGTGAATTTTTAAAGATTAATGTTTAGAATTTAATTCATTAAATGCTGATCACGTGGTTTCTTTTCTTTTTGATACTTTAAATTAATTTTGCGTCACGTGCATAACAACAAAATAAATTCACAAAAAAAATATTTCCTTTTCTTTCTAATGCGGCAGACGATTGGACATTATCCAAAAAAATATTAACATGCAGTAAAAGAAATGTTCCTCAAACTGTACTACATTAACTGTACTATATTCTTTAGTATGTTCTATTAGATTTAACTTATTAGAATATTTTCTTCTACATTATTTTGTCTAGAAAAATATCCGCTACGATTTTTTATAAATATTTTTTTCTTTTTTTTGGCATTAATTGCATACATTTACCGTTGTATTTAATTTGAATGTACTCTGTAGCGAAGTACGGGTTTTCAGCTAGTCGGTAATGAGAGAGAAAACTAGCTACTGATCAAGGTAGTTGCTGATCACGGTACCATAAATTTTATTTATTCATCTTCCTGTTGGAGTGTTAGAGCCTTTAGTGTCTCCTACTATGCCTTGCTAAGGATCTTATAATCATGCGAAACTTTAATAAAGAGGATCTCATAATAAAAGCATGTGCAAGTGATTTCCAGAAAGCTGCTGAACATGAAGGAGATACAAATTTATCTTTTTTAGAGAATGGGAGAGAAATTATTGTCTTTCTTAAGCCATGTTAAAAGCTGCTGTGTATTAACCCTATTGTATTCGCTCACCTCAATGTTAACCTATGGAGGAAATTAATCCAAGGATTGCCGACTTGGAATAAAAGATTTTTTTTTAAATGACCTCCGTAACAGAGAAAAAGAAATTTTACACATTGGGGCATTTTTCATTTTTTTAAAAAATGCAAATAATATTTTAAAATTTAAGTTATTTGGGGGGAAAAATCTGGTATAGTGTGTTTTAAACGCACATAAATTCCTTTGGTGGATGAAATTTATGAAATGAATCCTGTTACAAGGTGTAGAAAAGTACAGGCTGTCAGAAAATACCATTTTTATTGGATTATCAGCATTTATCTAGCTGTAAATAGTAGACACATTTTCTCCATAGGTTAACAATGAGGTGAGAGATCAACAGGATTAGTACACAGCAGCTATAAGGTGCCGATAATAAGAGAGAAATCTCAATAGGAGGCCATAACAAGGACACGTTCAAGCAAAGGTGGCTCCACGAGGTGCGGGGACAATAGGGCCAATCCCCCCCCCTCCCAAAAGAGCCCGTTTTGCTGGCCATTTTATTGTGGGGGCACCATATAGGTGGACAGCATTACCCCCTATGAAGGGACGGCACGAACGGAGGCATTTTTCGTGGTGCGACACCAGGATTCGATCCGAGCCCCCTCAGCACCGAAAACCAGCGCGCTGTACCACTGGGCCACCACAAGCCCATTTATATATATATATATATATATATATATATATATATATATATATATATATATATATATATATATATATATATATATATATATATATATATATATATATATATATATAAATATATTATGTATGTATGTATATTATATATATATATATATATATATATATATATATATATATATATATATATATATGTATGCATGTATGTACGTATATACGAGTATATACTGTGTATATACTGTGCAATTGGGGAAAGCTTCATTTTTCATAAAATTCGTCCTCCTTTACCAGGGATTTTCTGCCTGAAACCGGTTTCAACTGATTTTTGTTGCTAAGGGAGTTTGGCCTTGACTAGTCTAAACTGGTTTGACCACGTGATCATCACACGCAGAGCATTTTCGCGTCAGTTGCATTTCAGCTGCTGTAAGAAGTGGTCGAATGAATGAGTTGTCTGGTTCTCACTTGTATAAAAAATGGATATCACTCCCAGGAAAAGGACTAAAATTGCTACACTTAGCCAGCAAACCTCTATGACTGTGTGGAATATTGCTGCAGCAGTTGGAGTCGGAAAATCCAGTGTTTCCAGGATTATTAATCAGCAAAATAAGTTTGGGACAGTGTCTCCAAAACGGAAGAGTAAATGTGGACTCTAACGTAAAACAAAACCTCGAACAGACAATTTTCTTGTACGAAATAGTAAAATGCAGCCTCGAAAGACAAGTACAGATCTTCAAAGAGAATTATTGCCTAACTCTGTGAGCGTTGATTCATCGACAGTAAGACGAAGGCTGATTGAAGCGAGGAGATGGGCAAGAACATCAGTCCAAAAACAGTTATTAACACCTGCAATGAAGAGAAAACGTTTGTATTGTGCAAGGAAATATCAATCCTGGATTGCACAAAACTGGAATAAGGTTGTATTCAGCGCCGGAATGCATTTTTGGGGGCAAGGGTTTCGATCAACATTTGTTAGGCGAAGTGATTTAGAACCCATTAGGGAACAACATCTTAATGAAACAGTTAAGCACCCCCAAAGGCTGATGTTTTAGAGTTATTTTACATCCGGAGGACCTGGAAGCTTATCACTAGTTGAAGGAATGATGAACTCCCAAAAATACATTTCAATACTGAAGACAAACTTGTTTCTTTTATGCAAACGTTCGCTGGCAGTGTTAATGTGTTTCAACAGTATCTCGCTCCATGCCATAATTCTAAGCTAGTAAAGAAATATTTTCAATAAAAAAAAATTTAAGAATTTTGGATTGACATGGCACTTCTCCACATGTAAATCCCATCGAAAATTTGTGGAGCGTTGTGAAGAGACATGTGAGTAAGATGGGCTGCTCAACCAAGAGAAAAATGATTCAGAATGTCGTAAAAGTTTCGTTTCATGATGACGATGTCAAAAATTCTAATATGTTCTAAATTAGTGGAATCCATGCCAAAACGTGTACAAGATATCATCAAAGCAAGAGGAGGACATATTTGCTACAAGATTGCTATACCATGCATTAAAGCGATCTTATACTAATTAAACTACATGTTTCATGTTTGCCCCAATGAATTTGCACAGTACTGTGTGTATATATATATATATATATATATATACAGTGCCGTAACTAGGCAGGGGCAACAGGGGCACCCACCCAGGGCCCACTTGGGGGCCCAAAATGCTGTATTTGTTTTATTATTTTCCCAAACCTAATTAATTAAGGGGCCCAAACGCAAATTCTTGCCTAGGGAACAGGAATAGCTAGTTACGGCACTGTATATATATATATATATATATACTAGCTGAGTGGCAACCCGATGTGTTGCTTTTTCAATTTAAAATGAAATGTTTTTATTTCTTAAAGATTAAAAACTGTTTAATGACTTTTAAAAATATATTAGAATTTTTAAAAACGAAATAATTATTTAAAATTCTCTTTATGAAATTTTGGTTTTTGGCTTTTGAAATAATTCTTTCAAATTTCCGTTCTCAAATTTTGCTTTTTAAACAAAAAAGAATAAATTCTAAAGATTTAGGGCCTGTTCACATAGGAGTCCGTTGCGTTGCGTTAAGGAAAAGATGACGTTGAGACGAAAATAAACCAATCATATGCCTCCAAACGATTAGCAATGAAATTTTTAACGCCTATGATTGGTTTATTTTCGTCTCAACGTCATCTTTTCCTTAACGCAACGCAACGGACTCCTACATGAACAGGCCCTTTAACTTCTCATTTCCTAAAACAAAAATTATTTCTGGAGCTTTAAAATTATTTCTGGATTTCAATTATTAAATAAATGACTCGTTCTCAACTATTTTGGCATTTCGTTATTTTCCTTTTGGCAACATGGCGGAATGTAAACATTACATCTCATGGGGCAAAAATTGCTTAAAAAAATAGAAAGACAGTTCTGATGAATTCAAAATTGGTGGCGGAAGAATCCTCATCACTTCCTCATTAATTAGAAATAAATTTCACGAATTTGCTGGAATTATTAGTGAGTAAAATAATAAGTCGAAACATTACGAACTCGGCATTCAAGTTACATTAAGATACAGTGGCGATCAGTGCGGGAAACTTCAAAAGTGAGTTTTGTAAGTACGCTTTTTTAGAATGATAACATTTTTTCTATTAAATGTATTTGGTATATTTTGGAAGCTGAACATCTATAAAATACCGATAAATCGTAAAATTGACATTAATAGGTGCAGAAAACCGAAATATTTGTCCATCAAAATTGTCGATTTCGTGAAATTCGGAAAACTGCTTTGGGGAAAAAGCTTCGTTTGCAGTGAAAAACATTTTTAACTTTTTGAAAATGTGCATATCCTTAAAGATGAATAGTTGTAGAACACATGGAAATAAAAAATTTGTCGACTGGTGGGCCGAAAAGTTTAATTTTGCATGCATGAAAATAGTGGAAATTTGCGAAACGGAAAGGAGCTGGCCCACCCGGAATGACATCTGTTTATTACCAGCTTCTTTTGAGTTCGGCGGTTTTAATTGAATAATTTAAAAAGTTTAAAGTTTTGAAAGTTGAGGATGGTATCAGTGCACGCGTCTCGTCCGACCGCGTCCATCGGTACCAGTCGCGATATCCTGCTATGCTCGGTTCGCGAGATTAGCCCGTCCCCGTGTCTGCTAACTAACAGACTAACATTTGTTTACCTTCAGCTGTTATTTTATAGATATATATATGTGTGTGTGTGTGTGTGTGTAAGTAAGTAAAATATTTGCTCGTTGGTATTTTTCCCCTCTTTTTCTTTCATTTTTCCTGATATACATTGACATATGTCTTGCAAGTAACCGTATGCAACGGGAAAAATTATCTCTTTCTAATTATCGCTTTTTCTCCTTCTCTTAAGGATGGTTATTAGCACTAAAATAAGTAATCCCGTCAATGGAGGACGCTCGCGAAACCCGAGTAAAAGCCGAAATCGTTTTCTCCGCAGGAATTTGAAGGGTTCGCTGGAAGGGGTGAGAAAGAAACCAGTCTTCGGGTATCGTATGTCTTCTCCGGGAGATAACAGGAGAGAAGAGTGAAACGAAGGCATGAGGAATTCGGCTAATGTTTCGAAGCTCGAGTTGTAAAGGGGCAGACATGTCTTTCAGAATATCATATTACATCATATCATAGATTGTTCAGTTTGTACCACCATAATGATTTTTCGAAGCAGATTTCGTATCTTTCACGTGAAAAGAAATAAGAATACCTTCCTGTGTTTATATATATATATATGTAATATATATATATATATATATATATATATATATATATATATATATATATATATATATATATATATATATAGGGTAGGTGGGGACAAAGGTTCGCACGTACATTTGAAAATGACCGGGAAGAGTTTTGGGAAGAATAGGGTAGGCAGTGCGTTCGTATACTTTCAGTCAGTTGCCTCTTGAAAGCTGTTGGAGTTACGACCTCTTATTGCAGAGAAAATGAGTTAAGCTTGTTTTCGTCATTTTTAATGTAATTTTTTGCAAATTTTGAGTAATTTTGAGCATCACTCAAACTCACGAACTGTTTTATGCCTATTTTCGCATGTTAGGGTGGTAAATAACCTATCAAGTCCTACCTTGAGTTTTGGATTAACTCAAATACAATGGCGTCCATTGTGCTAAAACAGAAGCAGCTCGAAATGGGGTAAAGGTTTGCTGGAGTCATGGGGCAAAGGTTTGCACTCATACTAATAAAATTTGTTTCATGTCCTCTTTTCATTAGGAATCCTTATTTACAACGCCTTTTAGTTCTTTGTGTCAGTTTACGGCAAATATTCATCTTGAAACATGGTGAACCGGGAGAAAAAAGAACAAGTTTTCAATCCTTAAAGGAAACTTCAAATTTCACTTGGAAATTATTAATGGGAATTCCCATTTTTGTAATTCGAAAATAAATTAAGGGTTTTGATAAAAACTGTTTCTTTTTAATTACAATTTTTTTGTAAAATGTTTGAAAATCCATAAATTAAAAATAAGATAAATTAGTTGGAAATTCTTTAGTTTGAGAAAAAAAAATTATTGAGATTAACCCTGTTAAATTTGTGAATTCCTTTATTAGATTCAACTCTCTGTGTTAATAGTTGATACTTCAGTTTGAAGTTATTTAGCTCAAGAAAAAATTTATTGAGATTAACCTGTTCAATTTGTGATGTATAACACCTTTAAAAAGATTACAAAATGTGAAATAAAATTATTTAGACAACTCTATTTGTGATTTTTTATGCCTATCCAGTTAGAAACCAACGAGTGGGGTAAAGGTTCGCGCTGCAAACCTTTACCCCACCGATTGGGGCAAAGGTTCGCAAACAGGTGTTTTGGTAAAATTACAAATTCGGTGCCTCAACCTTTCGGGAAAAAATTCATTATTTATAGAAGGTAGAGGAGATTCTCAACTACAATCCAAGTGACTTTTTGGGGCGATAAGATCTAATGGAGACCCGTAAAAAACCCAAAACTCAAAACTGCAAACCTTTCCCCCACCTACCCCATATATATATATATATATATATATATATATATATATATATATATTATATATATATATATATATATATATATATATATATATATATATATATATATATATATATATATATGGCATTAATTGCATACATTGACCGTTGTATTTAATTTGAATGTACTCCGTAGCGAAATATGGGTTTTCAGCAAGTTTTAGATATTTAGGAATGAAAACGTGCAGACCTCCTTTTTTTTCTATTTTAACGCCTATATATACACACACATATATATATATATATATATATATATATATATATATATATATATATATATACATATAATTATAATCTTTTATGAATGTCTTGATTATTTTAGCGCCCTGTAAAAAATTCACGGCAGTAAATTTAAATTTTTCAAAACTACGCCATTTTATTAAAAAGTATTCTTTCGTGAGCAAAAAAACATATAAAAATGTGCATTTTCTAATCTGAGGGTACAAAAACAACTGAGAGGAAATATTACTTTAAAACAACAGCTGATGATCTTCCGAAGTCAACTAATGCACCGCCTTAGGTGAATTCAATACAATTTAATGCTTCCTGTTGAGCAAGAAAACTAAACATAATTTCAATGTAAGCAGCTGACAGTAATTATTTCTCTTTAACTAAAAGGAATCCATTTCCTTCCAAACATAAATAGTAATTTTTTAAAGCTTTTTCTTTTCCTAGAGCAACGATTCCTGACTGCGCAATTACAGCTCAGTAAGAATTCTTTTTAAAAGAAAAAAAACACTAAACGCGTGTAAATTCTTCCCTTTTTAACTATATCCCTTCTTTCTTTTCCCTTTAGATTATTAGTTTGGAAATAGTCACAAACAAACAATGAATAAAAACGATCTTTTGCTTCGAGATTTCGTCTCCAAAAAAAAAAGTCAAGGCGTTCATCACGCAGAAATCTAAACAAAACGAACTCCGGAGAAATACTTTATTTTTATTTTTTCTCAACAAATAACTCCCTGTAACCGTGACCGATACGTCACATCACTTTTGCAGCGTTTAAAGGATTTTTCGGTGAATGAAAAATGGCTTCTTCTTCAACCGAAATAATACAAAAAAAAAATAATTCCTTCCCCGTGCGACTACTGGGATTCCGTAATTGCTGAGGTGAATTACGGAATGAATTACGGAACAAAGAAAATTCCGAGCGTATTTTGTATATATTCTCGTTATGATTATCTAGATATTTTTTTAGCATTCATTTAGAATAACCGGAAATATCATTCCGAGTGTTTATGGTGCAATTCGCGGTAGCTTTTGTTTGGGTTCTTCAACAGTCTTAAAAATTACGATGGCAGTGAAATACAGCTTTCTTTGAAAAACGTCTGGTGTTTCTTTATTCGGGGTTCCCGGGAATGCAAATATATATATATATATATGTGTGTGTGTGTGTGTGTGTGTGTGTGTGTGTGTCTGTGTGTGTGTGTGTGTCTGTGTGTGTGTGTGTGTGTGTGTGTGTATGTGTGTGTGTGTGTGTGTATGTGTGTGTGTGTGTGTGTGTGTGTGTGTGTGTGTGTGTGAGTGTGTGTGTGTGTGAGACAAGGTTCTTACACCACGTAACCTACTAATTAACACGTAACATTTCACGTAACTACTAATTAACACGTTTACATTTTCTACTAATTAATACGTAATGGCAGTCATTAACAATAGGCCTGTGGCAAAGAACTACGACTTAAATAGCATTTAAGGACTTTATTTCTCAACATTAACTTAAAAAACTAACCAATCCAGCCAATTCGTCATTTTCCATCATCTCTCAGCTCACGACAAGCGACCTCGTCCAACGGCGAACAACTCTAATCTATGCTTTGTTACTTTTCGAGCTCTGTAATTTCGCAGGCGAAGCATCTTGTGACATGCGTGAGTCAGCCATCACGCGCTTTCGAACATTCGATAATTGTGACGGTCCGTCCGAGCGCGCGAGGCAATTAATCATTGATAACCTCATAGTCTTGTGAATTCTCCGCTGTATTAAAAAACAACGTTACTTTCTGAATTGGAAAAACACTAAAATCTCGGTAACACTAAAAAACGGTAATAACAAATTACCGTTTAACGCTACCTTGCCTATTTTTAACCCTAATTAATATAGTTAAGTATAGTTTACGTTCCTAGCATTACATATATATATTCACGACATATTTATCGCGTAAAAAATTTCAACATCTTTGATCGGTTACAGTAAATAAGTAAATAAATAATTGTATATATGAATAGCATTCCTATTGAGAATCATAATTTATTTTCCTTCCTAAATATGCTTCATATAATTTTCGTGGGATTAATGTAGTCAAGCCGAAATACAAATGTGATGGGATCAGACACTAGTGTCATTTAGAAGTATTTTCCTTTAAATGCTTGCTTACACAAAAAATCGATGCACAGATGAATAATCTCAATGAAAATTCAGCGATTGAAGTCGTATTAGGAATTTTAATTACTTTTCTGCTTGAATCCTTCATGCAAATTTTTACTGGATTTGCCTAGTCAAGCTTAAATACTAAGTTGATCAGACGATATTGTGGCACTCATAAATATATTCCATTTAAACCCTTAGAATACAAAAAGATTAAAGTGTTCTTTCTTCTCACTGTTGATCCCGTACCACAATTCAATTCAAGCATGAATTAAACGTGATTTTGTGTTTTGGGGGCTCGAATTTGTTCTGTTCATCTCATATTACCCTAGTGACAACAGGAAAAAAAGTTGAACTTCAGAATATTGTTTTGTGTATACGGTGTCTCACAAAAGATTATAGATGTATAACGATTACATGATATTACCTTAAAAAGTAAAAGTTTTTGGCAACTCACACATTTAATTTTGTAACTAATACAGACATTTATGCCCGTATGTCATAAAAAATAATAGAAAATAAATTGAATACAAGTATAACACATATAAATCTAAAAGAAAATGGTCATTTAAAAAAGATGGAATTAAAGGAGAAAATGTTTTAAAAAAGGAAAATGGTCATTAAAAAAGATGGAACATTTAAAATTCAATTACGTAAATTTCAAAAGACCTACTTTTTAATAAAAACCCCGCCAAATTTGGCGTTCCGGAGAGAAATTTGCCAAAATATCGCCAAAACGGTATGAATTTAGTGCTTCAGCCAAAAAGGGCTGAATTATTAGAGTATTACACAGCTTCTAAATATCCGCATTAAAAAATAAAATTGTGGCAACTTGTTACGGACTAATAGTTAACAAGGAGCATTAGGGTTATTGTCTCTATGGACAATTTCTGAATATTGTAAAATTTGACAGAAGGAAATAGTATTGACCTTAAGGCTGCTGTGTACTAAATGTTAACCTATAGAGAAAATGTGTCCAAGGATTGCCGACTTGAATTTAAAGATTTTTTTAAATTGTACTCTGTTCTACACCTTGGGGGATTTTCCGTTTTAAAATAAATGCAAGTAACATTTTTTTTTTTAATTATTCGAAGGAAAAATCTGGTATAGTGTGTTTTAAACGCTCATAAATTCCTTTAGTGGACGAAATTTACAAAATGAATAATGTTATAAGGTGCAGAAAAGTTTAGGCTATCTGAAAATATCATTCTTATTGGATTATCAGCATTTATGTAGCTGTAAATAGTAGACACATTTTCTCCATAGGTTAACACTGAGGTGAGCAAATCCAATAGGGTTAGTACACAGCAGCCTTAAGATTACTGTTTTGTTTATGCGGTATCTCATAAACGAGATCGAACAATTAAGGTCATTCATAAATACATACCGATTTCATGATTATAACAAAAAAGAAGGGGTTTGCATCTGTCATCTAATCTGTATCTAATTCACATAAAGAAAGTGTTATTTTTTTTGTTTGCTTAAAATGACAACAAAAATATTTACCCTTTAGTAGTCAGTAGTTTTATTTTATGTATATCGGGAAAGGTACCTGTCTTTAAATTGTCCATTTAAAAAAATGAATATATCATATACTTAAAGTAGATATTCATTTCCTAATATTGGAAATTTTAAAAGCATTATTTTTTTCATGTAGACATCCGAGCTTTTAATAACACCATTGTTACAAGTAAGAAATAATTTTCCATTTGAAGTGAGAATTTTTTATATATATACTGATAGAATATGTTCACTTAATTTTTTTCAAAGATTTTTTTAATCATATATCTTGCGTAAACAAATCATTTACATAATTTATTTTACCTATTTAGTTATATTAGCTAAAACGACAAATTCCTTCAGATTTGTCAGCAATTTTTTTTTTTTAAGACATCGCATTCACCCTTTAACAAATACTTTTGGAACATCTTACAAGGCCGCTCGCATAGGGTTACCAGAATATCTCTTTAAAAGAGAACATGTTTTCTTTTTTTGTCCCGATCTTCTTGTTCTCTCTCTTTTTTAATTATGATCTCATTTTTTCAGTTACTTTTAGACCAATCTTTTTTAATACCTCAAAATTTGTCAGCATTAATTTTCAATACCTGGACATGATGGAAATGTAGAATGAGTATTTTCGATGATTTGAGCACAATGGGCAAAGGAGGGAAATTGTCTCAACATGGACAGTATTAAATTAATATTATCAGTAACATAAATATAAACTTATTACATGTAAACAGTATTATCTATATATATAAAAAAGTTCCGTTACTGACGGACTTACTGACTGATAACGCACAGACCAAACCGCTGGACCTAAAGGGCTGAAATTTTACATGGCGATTCTTCTTATAGAGTAGGGGTGCACTAAGAAAGATTTTTGAAAAATTCTTCTTAGATTTTTAAAAATTAAATTAAGCTATTTTAGTAACTTTTTTTAAGTTTTTATTTAAAATAATAATTTGAGGGTTATAAAATTTATATCACGAAAAAGATCATAAAAATTCCTTTGAAATCAAATTTTTTTCGAAACTTTATCTCCATTTTCTGATTTTGGTGTTTTTTTCAAATATGGATTTTTGGACTTTAATTTATTAAATGCTGATCACGTGATTTCTTTTCTTTTTGTGATACTTTAAATTAATTTTGTCACTTGAATGACAACGAAATAGACAAAAAAAATAGTGTTTTTTTCTTGCTAATGCGGCAGACGATCGGACATTATCCAAAAAAATATTAAAATACAGTAAAAGATATGTTCCTCAAACTGTACTATATTCACTGTACTATATTCTTTAGTATGTTCTATTAGATTTAATTTGAATATTTTATTCTACATTATTTTGTCTATAACAATAACCCTTACGACTTTTTAATAAATATATATTTCTTTTGTACATCAATTGCATACATTGATAGTTGTATTATATATATATATATATATATATGGCATTAATTCCATACATTGACAGTTGTATTTAATTTGAATGTACTCCGCAGCGAAGTACGAGTTTTTAGCTGATAATGAAATAAAGGGTTTTCAAATTGCTCTCAGAAGTAATCAGGTGAAAAAAAATACGAGAATGAGAGACTTGTGACTGAAAAAACCTTATTGTGATTTTTTTTTTCAGGTATACAATTGTTACTATTTAGCCATTAGTTTTACGAATTTAATGTTTCTTTTTTCATAGAAATGTTGTGATTTATTTAAAAAAAGGGTGGTATATTGAAATACAAATGTTCTTATTTTACAAACTGTATTCTATCAATATAATAAATATAAATTAATGTTGATGTGTGGGATTAAAATTTGTATTTCCATATACCTTCTTTTTGAATAGCTCAGAACGCTATGTCAATGCATTATTTTAATACTTTTAGCCATCTTTAAGCAGAATTAAATTGATTTTCAGATATTTTCAGTTAATTTTGTTTTGTAGACTGGTGCTGCCATCTATCGTCCGGTACGGGAACGAAAAGTTAAACGCAGGTTAACTTCCATTTAACTTCATTTTTTTTCAAGTTGATTGGATGATTCATCAAAAAAAAATTTTAAATAGTATTTATTAATACATAGACTTGTCAAGTTTATATGATTCAACAGAAAATTTAAAAACATGGTATATAAAAAGTTCTTTTTTATCTTGTAATTATTTAATAATGAAATAACATTTCAATGAACAATATTTTATCAAATTAAAAGTTTTTTATTTAGAGAAAGAAAGAAACCCTAGTTTGGGGGGAAACAATGGCAACACTGAGTGTATGTAAACAAATTGGGAGGAGATATTGGAGATAACCAGTTTCCCCTCAGTTCTATTGTTAGTATTCTTTCTTTTATTCTTTTCATTGTAGTAAAGTTGTGCAGTTGGGTTTTAGCATGTTTTTAATAAATTTCAGTTTGTTTTCAATAATTAAAAAAATAAGTTCAATAATGCCTTCAAAATCAAAATGGTGGGGTAATTTCCCTCGTATTGATGAGAAAAGTGCAAAATGCAAAACGTTTATTAATTTTTTGTTTTTTCTAGAATTTTTTTATATATTGAACAATTTTTGATTTTTTTACACATTTTTTTGATTGCTTGTATTAAAAATTACTTTGTATATATTATAAATTATTTGTATCACTCATTTATTTTTTCTTTTTGGTTTTGAGATTTTTCAACCCAAATTTTTATAAATTATAATTATCTCAAATAAATTCTTTTGAAAATATGTAATCGATAATATCGGGAGTATAATATCGGTATTCCGAAATTATCAGAAATCAAATATCGATATTATAATATCTAATATCATAAAGAAAATATCGAAATTTTGGTAATATCGATATCAATATCCTATCCCTATCTCGAGAAACGTAATCCTACGTTAAAAATTTATGCTGTCAAATTTTTCTCTATAAGAAAAAAGTTGGACTAAAATTATTTGAAGAAAAAAAAGAGACTGATCAAAAGGATTGAGGCATGTTGTCTTTTAAAGAGATGTTCTAGCAACCTTAGTTACATGTGAGGATATTTTTTGTTTAATTTTAACGTAGGATTGCGCTTCTCTATAACGGTCCTACGAAAAGCAAAATTTCAGATGTCCTATGTCACGAGTTATAATTTTGGCAGCGCGCCAAAACCAGTCTATATCGCTTGGGCAAGCAGTAAACAGTTAAACAGATAAGTGCCAAAATGCGTCAAAATTTTGACATGCATTTATATATATATATATATATATATATATATATATATATATATATATATATATATATATATATATATATATATGTAACATACCGACCCAGTCCCATATTAACGGAGACCGGAGTCGGCATGTCACACCTCAAAAACTTGTAGTCGTAACCAGAAAGACGATTCGATTCATTTAACACATACGTTTATTTATATATTTATTGACATCGATGACGGCGGTTTACTAGGCAACAGTGCCACGCCAAAAACTGCTCTCCGAGGTATGCTGGAATTTATATAAACTTTTTTGAGCGTCTTGCCATGTGATCACAAGTCTGTAGCCATTGGCTGAAACTATGACTCTGATGTCAGAGGTGACGTATTATTATTACGTAAAGATGCGCTAGAGATTATATTTTTTGAGGGGACGCTGCCCATGCTTTGTTCTTGGAATCAGAAGCGAAAATAGCTCAATCGCGACAACGCCCAAGGCAATTTAGAATTTGAATTGAATATAGGGGCTTTTATGTTATAGAATATCCCCCCCGTCCGAGAAGAGGCTGACAACAATGCCTGCATTGGAGGACAGACTCACCCGGCCATGTGAGGAAAATGGGCGTCGACCACAAATTTGGAAAAGTTTGAAAAGGAACATATGTTTTAAGTTAATTTAGTATGATGATCACATGACAAGACATTGCACATTTCAATATTGAATACACAAAAATACACTAATGATTTACTAATTTATGAACACAATAAAAGCAAAAAAATTTATAGTAATTAATGATCAACTATAGAAAATTGTAAATTATGTAAATTTCCTCTTATATTGTTGCTTTGAAAAAAAATTAAATTTAAAAATATATTTATCATGGACTGAAAATTGCCGTGCAGGGCGGGCCCTCCCCACACAACAAAATCTCAGCAGAAAATCAATTAAATCTACTTTAAAAATTTTTAAATTACAAAAAAAAATTACTTGAAAAATATATTGTAAATACACATTGTAAAAATACACTTTAAAATATAGTTGTGATCCACTTGGACAACTGACAAAACAACGAAAAAAAAATCCCTATCTAAATGTAAACACAAAACACACAAAAAAAATCTCCTATTCTTGTAGAATAACAACATAATTATACAAATTTAATTACGAGATCCTGAAAAAAAAAAAGACACAGAAAAGCAGCAAAAAAAAAAAATGAAAGTGGATCTCTGTTTTCCTTAATCAATAGAATCAAAAATACACAACATATGAAATTATTAAACACACAATAATAAAATACCTTGGTTTTTTAAAAGTATAAAATAGAAATTATCACCACCAATCTATTATAATTAAATGTCAAATTTATCCATTACTTTTAGTAACTTAATTTCAATGTTCAAATTTCAAACTATTATTCTATCAATTCACACAAATAATCAAAATTCTTTTACCAATATCCATCTCAGTTTTATTAAGTTAGTCATGAAATCGATAAGCCAAAAATAAATTGTCTTTTCTTATATCACATTTTGGTATGAATCCTCGCTGTAAAGTTCCCAAATATTCATCATTTGTATTTAATCTCTCAAAAAAAATATCTCTCATTATAATATTCTCTTTTCTATTTATTTATTTTTCTTCATTATTTCTATTTCGAGAATTTCCTGGGGCGGATGAACCAAATATAACATACAATGGTTTTTTAATTCTCCAATTGTGGTTTTTTGGCACCCTAAGTCATGTTATAAAGACGTTCCGTTTATATGAAATCCATAGAACGCCTTTTGATTGTCGACTCAAACCTCCGGAAATCTCCTTTACTTCAATTCGTAGAACAATTCGAGGGCTCAAAATCAAATGTAATATGTCAAAGTACTTAAATTATAAAATTTTCTTGATGTCTGAAAATTATTATGTTATCCCTGCAGATATTTTCCAAAATCAAAACCACAGGCATCATATGTTTAAATTTAGAGTCGCAAAAAATTCTAAGTTAAATGAATCAAAACAAGTTTGGCTCTTTTCATGATCGTGTTTACAAAACTAATGCTGAGCATTCAAATTTATTGCGGAGGCGACCTTCGAAATGTAATACAACGCGCTCGAAAACGGAAATGATTTACGTTATTATTTTTTCTTTTTCTCCGCGACGATTCAGAACTGCGTGCAAAATTACATACTCATAACATTACTTAACTCATTTAATATTTCAGTTTAACGTAACCAAGGATCATTAATTATCTTAAAACACTAAAATATTCAGTACTAGAAAAAGAACACAGAAATATTATAAAAATTATACAGAAAACACACACTTAATCATTTTATCAAATATAAGTTTCAAAATTTTCTTTAGTGAAATCCAAAATAAAAACAAAACATTCATTTTACTCAATTCAGCTCAATAGTCAAATGAATCTACCGAGAACATGAATTAGTTAATTTCTCTGTTCACAAGCTAAAATGAAAATGTGTCAGTTTAGGTTTATTCATTATTTCAAATTCTAATATTTCCAAAACAAATCTTCTATTTCATTAAATCTGACACATCCATTTAGGGTATAACCACCCCTAAGCATTAACTTTCCATTAACTACTTTCAAGAAATCACGTAAGACTTTATTTTTATACTATGAACAATATACACTTAAAATTCTATCAAAATGTAAATCAAACTTAAACACTTTATCAACTCAAAATATAAACACAAAA
>OU015502.1:81182533-81187533 GCA_907164885.2 Dolomedes plantarius | reverse complement strand
CATGCTCATAGAGTTAAAATTCCCATCACGATGACGAAATTGGACAGAGAATGAATTGGTGCTTTTTATTTGATGCAAATACTCCAAATTGCTATTAATTCCAGTACAATGAGAAACGAAACATAATTCAACATATACTATTTATTAAATATGAGAAATAAATGCATTAAATCACGACATCAGAGGGGCATAAGATAAATTTAAAGAGATGCGGAACTTTGCTGTCAAATATCCACATGCTCATAGAGTTTAAAATTCCCATCACGATGACGAAATTGGACAGAGAATGAATTGGTGCTTTTTATTTGATGCAAATACTCCAAATTGCTATTAATTCCAGTACAATGAGAAACGAAACATAATTCAACATATACTATTTATTAAATATGAGAAATAAATGCATTAAATCACGACATCAGAGGGGCATAAGATAAATTTAAAGAGATGCGGAACTTTGCTGTCAAATATCCACATGCTCATAGAGTTAAAATTCCCATCACGATGACGAAATTGGACAGAGAATGAATTGGTGCTTTTTATTTGATGCAAATACTCCAAATTGCTATTAATTCCAGTACAATGAGAAACGAAACATAATTCAACATATACTATTTATTAAATATGAGAAATAAATGCATTAAATCACGACATCAGAGGGGCATAAGATAAATTTAAAGAGATGCGGAACTTTGCTGTCAAATATCCACATGCTCATAGAGTTAAAATTCCCATCACGATGACGAAATTGGACAGAGAATGAATGGGTTCTTTATATGTATTGCAAATACTCCAAATTGCTATTAATTCCGGTTCGAATAGAAACAAAACATATAATTCAACATATACTATGTACTAATAAATGCATTACTCTATTAATGTCTATTAATAATGAAATAAATGCATTAAATCACGACATCAGAGAGGCATATTAAAAATTTAAAGACATGTGTAACTGGTGTCAAATATTCACTGACTCTTTACAACTAAAATAGAATGAATTGGTGCTTTTTATTTGATGCAAATACTCCAAATAGCTATTAATTCCAATTTGATGAGAAACTAAACAAATTAATCAGCATATACTATCTATTAAAAAACAAAAATAAATGCATTAAATTACTATATCACAGAGGCATAAGATAAATTTAAAGACATGCGTAACTTTGGTGTCGAATATTCACTGGCTCATAGAACCAAAATTCCCACAATGAAGACGAATTCCGTCGGAGAATGAATTGCTTCTCTTTATTTAGTGCAAATACGCCTAATTGCTATACCAGTTTGACGGAGAATAGAGCATAAAAAGTAATGTACACTACCAATTTCATAAAAAGCATCACGACAATAGTAAGGCAGAAGAGAAGTTTAAATATTGCTTAATTTTCTATCGTATATCCAATGGTTGTCTCGTTGAAAAATGAACTATCGCATATTCACTGGCTCTATAGATCAAAAATTCACACAGCGTAAACGAAATGGGTCGGAGAATGAATTGGTGTTTTTCTGTAGTGCAAATACTCCACAAATTGCTAGTAATTCCAGTTTGATGAGAAACATAGCATATAGTCCAGCATATACTGTCTATTAAATATGAGAAATAGATGCATTAAATCGCGACATCAGAGAGGCATATTATAAATTTAAAGACCTGAATAACCTTCCTGTCAAATATTCACTGGCTTTATAAAACAAAATTTCTCACTGTGAAGACGAATCCGGTCGGAGAATGAATTGGTGCTTTTCATTTGGAGCAAATACTCCAAACTGCTATCAATTCCAGTTTGATGAGAAACAAAGCATAAAATCCAACATATACTATACATTAAATGCGAGAAATAAATTCATTAAATCACAACATAATTCCAATTCGATGAGAAACAAAGTATATAATTCAACATATACTATATATTAAATATAAGAAATAACTGTATTAAATCGTGACATAAGAGAGGCATATTATAAATTTAATCACCTGCGTAACTTTCCTGTCAAATATTCACTGGCTTTAAACAGCTAAAATTCTTACTGTGAAGATGAAACCGGTCGGAGAATGAATTGGTGCTTTTCATTTGGTGCAAATACTCCAAACTGCTATCAATTCCAGTTTGATGAGAAACAAAGCATGAAATCCAACATATACTATACATTAAATGTGAGAAATAAATTCATTAAATCACAACATCAGAAGGGGCATAAGATAAATTTAAAGACATGCTTTGCTGTCAAATATTCGGTGACTCTATAGCACTAAAATTCCCACTATGATACCAAAATCGGTCGATGTATATTACTGTTTTTTTTATTTGGTGCAAATACTCTAAATTGCTATTAATTACAGTTTAATGAAAAACATAGCGTATAATACAACGTAAACTATATATTAAATACGAAGAATAAATGCATTAAATCACGACATCAGATAGGCATATTATAAATTTAAAGACATGCTTAACTTTGCTGTCAAATATTCATTGGTTCAATAGCGCTAAAATTCCCACAATGAAGCCAAAACCTGTCGATGTATGTTACTGGTGATTTTTATTTAGTGCAAATACTCTAAATTTCTATTAATTCCAGTTTAATGAGAAACATAGCGTATAATACAACGTAAACTATATATTAAATATGAAGAATAAATGCATTAAATCACGACATCAGATAGGCATATTATAAATTTAAAGACATGTTTAACTTTGCTGTCAAATATTCACTGGCTCTATAGCACTAAAATTCTCACTATGAAGCCAAAACCGGTTGATGTATGTTATTGGGTTTTTTTTCATTTGGTGCAAATACTGATTGCACCAAATGCTATTAATTCCTATTTCTATTGATTGAAACATAAACTATCTATTAAATTGGAAAAATAAATGCATTAAATCACGAATCAGAGAGGCATATTAAAAATTTAAAGACAGGCTTAACTTTGCTGTCAAATATTCACTGGCTCTATGCAACTAAAATTCTCAATATGAAGACGAAGCCGGGGAACAAATTGGTGCTTTTCATTTGGTACAAATACTCTTAGCTGCTATAAATATCAATCAGACGGAGAACAGAGAATAAAAACTAACGGTACACTACCCATTTCATAAGAAAAAATAAATTAGAGCAAAAGATAGGCAGAAGAGAAGTTGGAAGATCGGGTAATTTTCTATAGTATATAATCAATAGCTGTCCCGTTAAAAACCTACTATGAAGCCGAAACCGGTAAAAGAGTGTAACATGAATGCACGACAAGTTAAGCATTTGTAGTTCGTAACACATATAAATACCTCGTGGGAGAATTACGCAAGCATTATTCGTTCGCATTTTTACATTTATTTTTCTCCCATTTCAAGAGAAAAAAAAAAGTTGCAACATAATCACTTTTCCGGTTTAAGCTGTAATTAGTAGCTTTCACTCGTTTCATTGGATGCAAGTAATGAAATAATCATTCGGCGCAGCAGGTTCTCCTACAAATATGAGAAAAACCCACGGATTAGATATCAAAAATCGATCATTTGCTTGACATGGCTTGCCCTATATACTGCCGTGATGTTTTCATTAAAAGAGTGTCACGCATCACTTACAATAACTCCTTTGCTTTTCTTTGCTTCTTCTTCTTTGTGTGTGTGTGTGGGGGGGGGGGGGGGTTGCTCTTTCCCCGGTTGCGTAAATATTGCTTGGTGAGTTCTACGCTGTAAAATACTAATTCCCAACCGGTGTGCTGTGGCACTTTCGGGTACCGTGAGATTGGCCAGGGGTGCCGCAAGTTTTTTTGTTTCATATATATATATATATATATATATATATATATACAGTTGACTCTCTGTTTAACGACACTCTACTTAACGACGATCTCTATTTAAAGACGATATTTCCCAGTCCCGGCCCCTCCGACATTATGGGAAATGTTGTGTTTTCACAAATTCTGTTTAAGGGCGATCTCTACTTAAGGACGATTTTTCACAATCCCTTAAAAGTCGTTAAACAGAGAGCCAAATGTATGTATATATATATATATATATATATATATATATATATATATATATATATATATATACAGTTGGTTCTCTACTTAACGACGATCTCTATTTAAAGACGATATTTCCCGGTCCCGGTCCCTCCGACGTAAAAAAATTCTATTTTAAGACGATTTTGTTTCTATTTAACGACGATTTTTTCTTACATGATAAACTTTTTCTTCAACATTTTATCTACAGGAGGGTTACTTTCTGTGGGGGAGTTTGGTTTCAATAACAGACCCGGAATTTCCTTTATGATAGACTTGTTGCAGTGGAAAAAACCGGGGGAGGGGGGGGGATTACTTTTTCTCGGAAGATCGAACATTCTTCCCTGGTGGATCGAATTTCTTAGTGCGGGTGTGGAATCACTCTATTGTACCTACCATATTGTCATGTGATTTACGAACTGCCCAAAAGCACCCCTCTCTCACTCCTTCTGGGAAGCACGTGTTCATGTTTAGAGAATTCATGGTTGTGTGTAGGAGCTCATTCCAGTACGAATACGAGGTGAGCAGAGCAAAATGGCATCAAAGCGAAATCATCTTACGGTACACGAAAAAGTGAAAATTATTGAAAACTGGGAAGAAAGTGTTGGAATAACAGAAGTCCAATTCGCAAGACAATTTCAGCTACCCGAGTCTACTCTCAAAGGCATTTTAGCAAGCAAAGAGAAAATTCTTGATGCAGCACAAAAATTTGGTTTGGGATCCAAATCCAAACGGCAGAAAATTCAATGTGGCCGATCAGAAGAGTTTGAGAAGGCAGTCCTGCAATGGTTTCATCAAGCAAGAACATCTAACATTCCAAAATTTCGGAGTGATATTTAAAGAAAATGTTATTATTCTGGCAGAAAAGTTTGGAATGCAAAATTTTCAGGCTTCGGCTGGTTGGCTAACAAAGTTCAAAGAAAGATACGGGCTTGTATTTAAAAGCATATCTGGCGAAAGTGGCTCCGTAGATGAAAAAATAGTGGATGAATGGAAAATAGTGCTG
>OU015502.1:81147533-81177533 GCA_907164885.2 Dolomedes plantarius | reverse complement strand
CTCTGTACCAGATTTTCCCCCGAATAATTTAAATTTTAAAATATTAATTGCATTTTAAAAAAAAGAAAAGTGTACACAAATGTAAAATTTCTTTCTCTATGACGGAGTACAATTTTAAAAAAAAAATCTTTGAATCCAAGTCGGCAATCCGTGGAAAAATTTTCTCCATAGGTTAACACTGAGGTGAGCGAATCCAATGGGGTTAGTACATAGCAGCCTTAAGTGCTCTGTGAATTATTAACTCTTTGGAAAACAAGCGCGTTGTATTTCAAGATCTATTTACATATGAGAAAAAGTTCATAAAAATGCATATTCTAATTTATTTTTAGAAACCGAGAGGATGAAAAATTTCCCCTTAGATGAATATGGTGATTTAAGAACTGGAAGGTCTTCTGGTGCGTCGCCTTAAAACAGGGTATGTGTGTGTGTTAGGTTGGTTGACAATGCTACTGTCATCTTTTTGCTGCACGCGGACTAATTCGACCGAGATCTACTGCTTAACGGCTATAGCCCCATTGAAAAACCGTTTTGGATTAGATATAAACAAGTGCATAGTATTATATAGACCGTGCACTTTGTCGATTGCAGAAAAAAATTAGCTAAAGAGATTAACAGAGAGTAACAGAATTATTACGCTGAACTTTTTATAAATCTACTAGCTGAATACCCGTGCATCGCTAGGGAGTACATTCAAATTAAATACAACGGTCGATGTATGCAATTAATGCCAATATCTATACATATAAAACAGTTCCGTAACTGACTCATTCATTCACTGACTGACTGACTGACTGACATACAACTCACAGACCAAACCGCTGGACCTAAAGGGCTGAAATTTTGCATGGCGATTCTTCTAATAGTGTTGGGGTGCACTAAGAAAGATTTTTCAAAAATTCTTCTTAGATTTTTTTAAAATTAAATTTTTAAACTTTTTTTACATTTGCATTAAAAATAATACATTGAGGGTTATAAAATTTATATCACGAGAAAGATCATAAAAATTCCTTCAAAATGAAATTTTTTTCGAATTTTTACCTCCATTTCCTGATTTTTGGTGAATTTTTAAAGATTAATTTTTAGAATTCAATTTATTAAATGCCGATCACGTGATTTCTTTTTCTGGTACTTTAAATAAATTTATCGTCACGTGCAAAAAAAAAAAAAATAGACAGAAAAATATTTTTTTCTTGCTAATGCGGCAGACGATTGGACTTTATTTTGTCTATAAAAATATCCCTTACGATTTTTTTATAAATATGTTTTTTTACATCAATTGTATACATTGATCGTCGTATTTATTATAAATATATATATATTTATTTTTTTGGGGGAATTAATTGCATACATTGACCGTTGTATTTAATTTCAATGTACTCCGTAGCGAAGCGCGGGTTTTCAGCTAGTATATATATATATATATATATATATATATATATATATATATATATATATATATATATATATATATATATATATATATATATATAACAAATACAACGGTAAATGTATGCAATTAATGCCAAAATAAATATATTTATAAAAAAATCGTAAGGGATATTTTTATAGACAAAATAATGTAGAAGAAAAAATTCAAATTAAATTCAATGGTCTGTTGTGATGATAATTAATAGTTTTGGAAGTGATTAAAGTTAATATTAATATCGGGTGTTCAGATAATTGAATTAGTAAAGTAAGTGGGTAAGTAAGTAAATTTTAGTAACGATTGTGCTTTGTTTTAATAAATTTATTAAGCCTCTACTAAATATATCTGAGGGTTTAAACTTGTGATGATCAAACATGAATTGATTTGATTAATGTCATCGCATTTGGAGAAGTGTGCGCAAGTTTCTCTAAATATTTTGACATTGAGAAGAATTAAGTTTGAAATAGATCATCACAGGTTATACCTTATTGTTAAAAATATGGATAAATTAATAATCCTTATTTATGAACCTTGTGAATGGCTGGTATAATTTTTGGCTGGCGGTTTTTAATTTAAATGGTAAAAGTTTTAGAAATATTCATTGTTTTCCTTCTTTCCTTAAAAATGACCCTTTGCCTAGCAACAGCTTTCATAGCCTCCCCCACTATCGGTAACCCGATACGTCCGCTACGCGCCCTTTTTCGAACGGGGAGAAATCTCAGAAGAGGGGATGCAAGGCGCGCAAGGATACATCGCCGGGTGGATGACCAGGACGCCGTGAAATTAAAATAATCAAGAAGAACGAGTTGAGGGGTGGAAAAAAGAAATTGTATAAAGAATTGCAGAGTGCAAGAGTGCTACCTGTGGCCTTCCCCCCTCATTTCGGCCATTAGAATTCACGGAGCACCAAGGAACTACTTGGAATGGAGGATGGTTTTACGGACTGGTGGAAGTGGTGACAAGGTGCTGACCCGGAAGCGCGGGGGTTTTGAGGAGAGATTGGATGATCCTGAACGGGGAGCGGAGGCGTAAAAGACCGAGGGATCGGGGGCTGAGGCTCTGGCCTCGGGACGACGCTAAGATCCCGACGATTGATGTGATAGCGAAGGGTGAATTTCTTTTCCTTTCCTTTACTTTCTGTAAATTCTATCCATAACCTCTCTACTTTTTTTAAAGCTGCAGCAGAATCATTAAGATTAAATTTAAATGTAAAATTAAAATTATGATGAGCAATTGCATATAGAATGACTTAGTTTTTTTATATTCGCCAGCCATTTCATTTTGGAATTTTCTTTGTATATATTTTATTGTGTTGTGAAGATATAAATCTTAGTTTTACCGAAATTGTATTTTATTCAATTAAATTTGGTTGTCAGAATAATGTTAAGAAGATCTGGAGATAATGAGTTTGTTTGTTATTATGTCAGGGAAATTGTTAAATAAATTGTCATTTTTAGATTTGTAAAGTGGTGTCATGTCGGTCCTTGCCTGTTTAGTAAATTTTCTGATTTTCAGCTTTAGGTTTTATTTTTATTTCAGCAGATATGAAGATTTTCCTTTTAGGTGAGATAATTTTATTTCTAGGCGTTCTCCAAGGTTAAGTAAATTTATTAGATTTAATTTCATTTTTCTTTTGGCTCATTAATCACCACAGTGATGCAGACAGTATAGAACCAGTGTTAATTATAATATTAATTATGATGGGTTATTGCATTTAAAAATAACACAACGCAACCTTATCATCTATCTTAAAATGTACTAACCACTAATGGCCAAATGGCTACTATTGAAGTAAATTGATTTTAAAGTTTGTAAAGAGTAATTCTAACTTTAATTCAGTAACTATTAATATAATATTATTAAGTTTAAAATAAACACCCCATATACAAGCATCGTCGTTGCCACAGGTCAATGTATGCAATTAATTTGTATGTTTAACATCCATAAAACATAGATACTAATTTGAATTAAATCTCAATTAGTCTAGTAGTTAAATTTTACCTTTTACCGTATTTTAATATTTTTTTGTAAATTTATTTCGATGTTAAATTAATGTAAAATAATTAATGTAAAATTAATTTAAAGTATCACAAAAAGAAAAGAAACCACGTAATCAGCATTTAATAATTTAAATTCTAAATATTAATCTTTAAAAATTCACCAAAAATCAGAAAAGGGGGGGTAAAGATTCGAAAAAGGTTTCATTTTAAAGGAATTTTTATGATCCATCTCGTGATATAAATTTTATAACTATCAAATTATTGTTTTAAACGCAAACTTAAAAAAAGTTTTAAAACCTGCATAAAAATTTAATTTTAAAAAAATCTAAGAAGAATTTTTTTAAAAATCTTTCTTAGTGCACCCTTACACTATAAAAAGAATCGCCATGCAAAATTTCAGTCCTTTAGGTCCATTTAGTCTGTGTGTTATCTGTCAGTCAGTTACGGAACTGTTTTATATATAGAGATTAATGTCATTTCTTATACTGAATAATACAAATTTATTTCTTAAGACAGTAAATTTAATGCATGACTTTAATTACAATGATTTTCAGTCTAAAATGATAGTATGAAAGCAGCCAAAACAGTAATACATCATTGAGGTCTAAAATCCCTAGACCATAAATTTAGGGATTGGGAAGCAATTAAAAATTTCTCTGTAAATACATTGCAAATAAAATCAGTTCATGAATTTCAAAAGCAAAGAATGCATATTTTTCAGTTATTTATATGGATTTTTTTAAGGTTTCTTAGATATCTGTTTCACTAAATTTGGTGCTATATTTTCTATTATAAATGTAGTTGGTCCACGAAGACAAAAATCTCGTCACGTACATCAACTGCTAAATTTCCTGCGTATGATATAATCATATCACGACTGTGTGCCTATCGTAAACTTGCGTGGCGTGTCCTTCTAAGAGATGAAATGATGTCCGATATAATTTACAGCTGATTATGACGAACAGAAGAAGTGTTTACTTATATAACAGCCTTCAGGACTGTATACATGCAGCACCTGGTGTCTCATCTTTAGACAGAAATTAAACGGCTCTGAGTACATATAGCATTCCAGACTGATTAACGACAATGTTTTTCAGTATTTTCCTGTTTCCCAACTAGATAGCAGCAAAAAAACTCAACTCGTTGCGAAGGACAGAGCTAAACGGTCGAGGTAATTGTGATAAATATGACAGAAGAGTGTTAATATTAGATAAATATAACGAAATGAAGAAAAAATATATAATAAGGAATATATTCAGTAGAAATTCTTCATCTTGGACAACTGGGTAAAGGCGGTGAGAGACGTTTGAAGACACACACACACAAAGAAAAAGGTCGTCTTCTTTTTAGCTGCCAAACTTTAATTGATCTTTAAAGAAGCACATTACACAAACATATGAAATAAAGAATAAACAACTAAGTAGTCATAGGCAGCTCCTCACATCAGCCAACATTCCTTCACAGCAGCCGCACTTCACATCAGCCGCATCATTCCTTCTTCGTTTTCTAAACTAGAGTCGGGTTGAGTTGTGTCTTCACAGTTCTTACATATTCCAAACTGAAATTTGAGGCATTAAAATTTTCAATCTGCTACGAATCTTAACGGTTAAAATCTTACCTATTTAAATCTTTCGTAAGATAATTTTTTTCGGTGTATTCCTGTGTTACTGTGAATAAACTTTTAATTATTAAAGTTAAACATCTTTTGTTTAATTAAAAACAGCATTTTTGATTTCACGTCAGGGAGATCTGTTTGTAGAGGTACATATTCTTTACGCTTTGCTCGTGTAACATGCACTATCTGGCCAAAAGTATCCGGACGCCCAGTGGTACGGACTCGGAGAGTCCTGAGGCATATTTTAATATGATGTTGGTCCTCTTTTTGCATCGATGACAGCCTGCACACGTCTGGGGCGACTTTCCACCAGTTTTTGATAGGTGTCAATAGGAATTGACTTCCAGGCGTCCATCACAGCTGAAGTGAGTGCTGGCAGTGAGGATGGTCGATTTGGCTGGCTACGTAATCTGCGTTCTAATTCGCTCCAACGGTGTTCAATGGGATTTAGACTTCAACTGGACTGGCTCTGAAAAGGCCAGTCCAGTTTTTGAACACCCCTTTCATCAAACCATGCCTGCGCAAGTCTCGATGTGTGAATTGAGTAGTTATCCCGTTGGAAGAGAAATGGGGCTTCCCCGAACTATTGCTATAGATTTGGGAGAGTAGCATTGTACAGAATGTCCACATACATCTCAGAGTTCATGTTTCCAACCACAGGAACTAAGGAACCCAGGCCAAACCATGAAAAGCACCCCCACACCATGATGCTGCCACCACCAAACTTAACAGTCGCCACAATGCAGTCACGTAAGAAGCGCTCGCCGGGCATCCGCAAAACCCAGACGCGTCCATCAGACTGCCAGATTGTAAAGCGAGATTCATCACTCCAAAGAACATTTTTCCACATGTCCACAGTCCAATGGCGGTGAGCTTTGCACCATTGCAATCGACGCTTCACATTCTGGGAAGTATGTTCGACTTGTGATCAGCTGAACGACCATGGAATCCCAAGTTTTTTAACTCTCGACGAACAGTCCTGCTGCTAGCACAAACGCCTGATGAACTTTGGAACTCCTGAGTGATTTCAATCAGCGAGGACTTACTATTTTGTTTCACTAACCTTTTCAGAGTTCTACGGCTGCGTTCACTAATTTTTTTTGGCCTGCCACTTCGTTTTTCTGCAGTTTCACTTCACAATCACATCACTCACAGTGGATTTTGGATTCTGTAGAAAGTTCGAAATTTCACGAACTGATTTCCAACAAAGGTGGCATCCCAATATGAAGCGTTGAAAGGCAAAGTGCTGTAAGTCACATTTTCAACTTTTTTCATTTGGGAGCAAATATGTAAACTCCATGTTCAATTTATAATGTAATTTTAAATAGTTATTATTTGCAATATTGTAATAATTGTTATGAATTATAATTTGTTCAATTTATGGTGGAATTTTTTGTAGTTTTTTGCAGTTAAACTCTTTTGACTTACACCACTTGACTTACTGACTTACACCACTTTGCCTTTCACCGCCTCATATAATGCCACGATCAAAGTCACTAAGCTGCTCCTTTGACTTACTCATTGCCTCACAAACGCATAAATATGACCTGACAAGCCCCTACCAACACTTTTACAGCTTTCGGTTACGCATCAAATTACGTCACCTGCCAGATCCACTTCTTTAGGGGGGGGGGGAGGTGTCCTGATACTTTTGGCCAGATAGTGTATTTGATTCAATCACGACAGGGCGCTCCTTTATATGCCTCATGTAGCTCGTATCTTTGTTCTTTAGAGAGAACTGAACCACTGGTGTCGGAAGCGGAGTGTTGTTTTTCGCGGGTCCGCTGTAATGGAATATGTATAAATAAATATAGTTAAAGGAAATTTGTAAGACCCTTCTTAAGTGTATGTGGGTGTGTGTTATTAGCAATAGTCTTTTGTGTCAGCTCACAAGTTCCAAGCAAGCCCGGCAATCAAGGGTAGGATTTCCCCAAACTTTGATTTTTAGGCACATAGCTGCACCCCAATACATGGCTCCAGTGTGAGACCAAGGAGCACGGGGTTAATATTTTCAGCGGGCTAAACCTATGGCTCACGACGTATCAAGTTCTGTGGGCCAGCGTATTTGTTGGTGAACCATAAATAGGAGAAGGGATGAGAGCAGTACTGAGATAAACTTTCGTCCTTTTGATTTTCCCCAGTTGCTATGAGGTAAAAAATGGAGATAATGTAAAAAAAGTAAATAAATAAATAAATATAAAAAGTAAATAAATAAATAAATGTAAAATTCAGTATGGTATGTGTCCGCTCTTACCCCAAAAAATGTACCACTCCAACTTATTACTGATTTTTAGGGGGTCCAGGACACAAAATTCTTCAAATTTTCGAAAGAATTTATTGCATTAAAAGATTTTCTGTTCTTTTCCGCTTAAAATGACGTTTAAATCATGTTTCTATCTTAATTAGAACAGGAGATATTAATTTTTTGTTTTGTGACACTCTAATAGAAGCCTATCTGTGTTTTAACCTTTAAATGCGTTTTTCGGCATGATGTTTTTTTTTCCCTATTTCTCGTCTTTAAATTGTTGTAAGTCAATAACCATTAAAGATAAATGTATCAAACTTGGAACATGTATTTTTCAATTATTTTTTTACGCTAATTTTGATTCAGCAAATATGAAAAAAAATTTTACTTTTGAAAATATAATTTTTAAAAAATAAGTGGCATCATTTTATTAAAATTTTTACTCTAAATATTTTTGATTTTTTATAAAATTAAGATTTTAGAAAATGCTGATTCAAAATTAAAACTTATAAATTTCGATTTAATTAAATGAAAAAATTTTGAAATTTGACAAATAATGTTTCGAGTTATAACGATTTTAAATTACCCCACTTTTTAAAAAATTTTTAAATTTTAAATTTTTTAAAAACTTGATGAGAAGTTTTATGATGTGATTTTGTTTACAAATTATATGGTTCACCATCACAAAAAAATTCAAAATTTTAACTCAATAAATAAAAAAATTTTTTAAATATGTCCCGGACGCGTAATTTGAAATTGCAAGGATTACAGTGCATCACAGTGCGTCTTTTCTCCGCTAGAGGCATACGGCTCAGCGTTTAGCGACGCCCTTCAGGTTAATGACGAATCGACAATCTTTCTGGTAATTCAGGCTCTCAATTTTAAATTACTTGGTATCGTTTTCGGAGTACGTTTTTTTTGTTTGTTTGTTTACGTACAATAGTACTTAAATTGCATTATCCTCATGACGTTCAAAATATCGAAATGTAGTTTAGAACGTTTAAAAAACGATTCGTCGCCAACTTGAAGGGCGTCGCCAAACGTTGAGGCGTATTCCGCTAGCGGCGAAAAGGCGCACTGTGAATTCACTGTGATCCTTGCAATTTCAAATTAACGCAAAAAACGCCAAAAAAAAAGGAGAGAAAAAAATAAATAAAAATTTTAAAAATTAAAAAATTAAAATAAAAATCTCAATAAATAAACGAAATTTATTATTTTTTGTTGATATAGTTAATTCAGGGATCAAGGAGACATATATTTCGGATTCACAAGAATCCGAAAGTTTCCAAGTACTACTTCGATCAGCTTTACAAAGGGTATCAGCGAAGTCTGTAGCATGTGAAAAAGGTCTCAGTAAATAAATTACCTTTGCCGTACGGCAGTCTTTCTCTGGCTTGCAATGTCTGCTGATAAAATAAATAAATTTTGCTCTTTTTTTGATGGCATTCATAACCTGGTCTATTCAGAGGTCGATGTGGCAGCTACTTCCGGGCCGCAAAAAAATAAGGCTTCAAAACATTACAATGGATAACCATAATATTGATCCATATGCAAAGATACCAAAATAGCAAACTTCCTAAGCCATAAGGTGTTACGTTGCAATAGCGCACGCAATAACCATATCACCAATGACTCGACTACATTAGCAAATAATCCGATCTTTTGCGATAGATGACAGATGCATACCAAACTGCACACCCATTTTAACCCACATGGAATGAAATTCAGTCACGGAACCTCAAAAATCCACGGAAGCATTCAACAAAAATACCTTTTTACGGGTGGGCGGGGACTATGCTCTATGTGCTGTTGTGTGTGCATCAGCAGATACATCCCTAATGTGCTCCAAAGAGAAACGAAACTTGAACTAGTTTCATTGTCCAAGGCGCTTCCCCGTTTCAGTGACTCGCTACACGACGAACGATAACAAACAAAAAAAAACACGTTTAATTACAGTGTAACAAAAGCGACGAAAGGGCCCCCGTCTCTCTCTATTTTTCACGTGACTCAACCCCAGTACAAAAAAAAAAAAGTTCGAAATTCGCATTCCGTTAATTCGGCACTTCCCGGAACCCGTACATTGCAATGCGCTCACGAATGCCTTTTGTCGCGTCTCCAAACAGAGATTCACAATGAAACGACTTCTCTTTTTTATTTATTTTGTCATTGGTGCTGCTCAATAAAAGGAATGCGGGTGGGGGCGGTAAGCAGAGCATTCGCCCGGTGAGGTCGCGTTCGTGTAGTTATGTTCGAGGTCAATTTTTTTGAGGGCTAAGCTACGTGTTGAGATCGTAATTCACGGATCATGATCTCCCCTAAGCTGGCTTTCGGTTGCTCCCAATCCTAAGCGGGAGAAAATAACCATTTTCCAAGCACTTCCACTCTCGTGCGCTCCCAAAGTTGAGTCATTTTGCTGAAATGCAGGTTCACAACCATAAATTCCAGAGATAAAGCTCTCCTCCGCTGCCTTTTTCTCCAAGGGAAATAGTAAACGTTAGTGTGGTACTTGCGGAGAACGAACAAGCTGAAAGCTTCCTAAATCCTCAATAATTTTAAGGTGTGGCGACTAGCTTCGGGGTCAACAGATAACCCTTTGTCAGGCGTTTACACCATTAGTTGTGATTATCCTCCAGGACAAACCAAAAATGCTAAGGATATGCTCTTATTTGATCTGAGGTGTAAAAGTGAAAAAGTCTCGACGTCCCTCCCACGAACACTAGCTTGGATGTGAAACAAAGACCAATAAACAAGAGAAGGGGCATACCGTAAAAAGCCCAAATGGTTGTTTGAGGAGGAAACAAACAAATAAAAAAATCCAGGTAGTCTCTTCTAACGAAAATACCGCGGGTTATTAACGTAGGATTACTTATCGTTCCTTACCTCTTTTGTATGTATATATGTATGTATGTGTTATGTATATATGTACGTATGTATATATATATATATATATATATATATATATATATATACAGATGGTGGACAAAATAATACGAACACCTGTGAAATAATGGAAAATCTTTATTAATAAGGGGTTGGACCACCCTTTGACTGAAGTACAGATTTAATGCGACGTGGGATAGATGCATAAAGGCCATGGACAATATTTAAAGGAATATTAAGCCATTCCTCCTGCAGAGCGGTCTCTAATTCCGAAAGTCCGGAAGGAGGTGGAAATCGGGAACGAAGTTTGGACTCCAAATATTGCCATAAATGTTCAATAATATTCAAGTCCGGAGACTGAGGGGGGCCAGGCGAGATGTTCAACTGCATCGTCATGCTCTTCGAACCATTCTTGAACACAACTAGCAGTGTGGATAGGGGCATTGTCGTCTTGAAAAAGCGGTCGCTCTCCAAGGAATAAAGTCTGGACAAAAGGATGGACATGATCCCCTAGAACGCTTAGATAGTGATTGGATTTTATCCTCCCATGCAGAATAACAAGTGGCCCAAGACCGCGCCAAGATATCGCACCCCATACCATAATGGAGCCACCCCCATGCTTCACAGTCGGCAAGAGGAATTCAGGATGAAACGCTTTTTTGGGCGTTCTCCAGACATAAACGCGTCCGGTCGTCTGAAATAGGGTGAATGGCGATTCATCTGACCATATTACTTGTTGCCACTGCTGTGGGGACCAGCCTTTGTGATCTCTGCACTATTGGCGTCGCTTGAAAGCATCAGTTGCTGTCACCAAGGGTTTACGAATTGCCACTCTGCCATAAATGTTCGCAGCATGAAATTCCCTTTTGACAGTTTTTGTTGAAACGGGATCCTAGAGATGACTGTTCATTTCGGATGTTATCTCGGATAACGATTGCTTGTGCTTTCGGGCTACTATGCGCTTCAAGACCCGTCTATCCCTATCAGCAAGCTTGGACTTTCGGCCACTGTTGTGCTTTGAAGACGTCGTCTTACCCTCTTTCGTGTACGCTGTCATAACGGCTGATACCGTACTCCTTGCAAACCCCAAAAGGTTTGCTGTTTCCGTAACCGATGCTCCACTTAGACGAGCTCCAACTATCATTCCTCTTTGGAACTCTGACAGGTCTGACATTTCAACTTATCACAGACAGTTCGATAGAAGCATGCAACGTAGGTGACTGCTGTTGAGAGACTGATACCTTCCTCTTCACACTCACTAGCTGGCAGACTTCTGTTGCAGGTGGCGCGGCTGTACTGCAGGTGTGAAATACTTCATACTTTTTCACAGGTGTTCGTATTATTTTGTACTCCATCTGGATATATATATATATATATATATATATATATATATATATATATATATATATATATATATATATATATATATATATATATATATATACACAGTTGAATCTCGATCTATCGTTTTTCAAGGGACCGACTGAACTGAACGATAAATGCGGGAAAACGATAGTAGCGGGAACATAACAAAGCAATACGATCATCGGGACTGTGTGAACACTATATTTTATATCTCCACACTATATTTTAGTACTTGCTGAATTTTTACTGCTTTTTTAATGACAAAATTTGTTTATAACAATTTCTTGTTTGAAGTAATGATAAAGTGTAGATATGTTAATTTTGAAAAATATTACATACAGAGGAATGTAATTTTTAAAATCTTTGTTGTCGGTTTTCTAAGTCTTATCTTTAACTCTGTTCTGAAGTAAGGGAAATTCATATTTTTTTAATCACGATGTTTTAGAATCATCCTTATAGAGAATTTTGCAATGATTATAAATTTTTTGGCTGAGATCGCACTACCACTTAACAACGTATATTTATGATGACAGGTAATAGATACGTTTCTTTCAGTTGAGTTGTTTTGCAAAAGAATATATAAAACTAAAAGCGACCATGCTTTGTCGCGTAGCAGCTAGTATATATAATATATATATATATATATATATATATATATATATATATATATATATATATATATATATATATATATGTATGTATGTATGTATGTATGTATGTATGTATGTATGTCAAAATTTTGACGCATTTTGGTATTTTTCTTCTGTTAACTGTTTACTGCTTTCCAAGCGATACAGACTGGGTTTGGTGCGCTGCCAAAATTATAACTCGTGACGCAGGGCATCTGAAATTTTGCTTTCCGGAGGATCGTTATGGAGGAACGTAATCATACGTTAAAAATGGATTAGTTTTAAAGAAAAGTAAACATATTACATTCGCTATCAAGAAAGTAAATCCTGAATAACACACAACAACGTTCTGACTTTAAGTACATGTATAATTATTTTTTTAAGTATTACCATATTTGTTACGCTCCGGTAATCAAAATTATGAGTTTAAATTTCAGTCTGTCGAAAACTTCTGGTTTATATTAATATACATGTATAAGTATTCTACTGTATTTTTTTTTGGCCAAAAAAGTGGTTTCGAATAAATCGTTTCCATAATTTTTTTCTGTTCTGTAAAAAAAGTTGCTTGATATATTTTTTGCTTCATTATTGAAAAGGGTATCATTCCAGTAATATATAGTTCAAATCTACCGACATCTAAAGTTCCGATTCATCCAATGTGCACATGCATGGTCATATTTAAACAACAAGCTACTGATCGCTTTTTTATAGACGTAAATAACTGTAAAATTAATACAGTAAATCTTTATGGAATTTCATGAAAAAAATGTAGAAAATTTTATTCCTTAAAATGTGTATAATAAAGGGTCTGCGTCTTATACGCCGGCAAATACTGTAAATTATGACTAAGAGGTCAACTTTTAAGAGAAGTCAAGGAAAGAGCGAAATGAACAAATAACATCCCCAGGAAACCGTGAAAAAACATGCAGAGAAGAGGCATTGTCGTTGAAAAGGAGGCAAGTGCCAAAATTTCCGAAAAGTATATTTCACTGATACAATAGTTTGTTCCAAAGCTAATAGCGGGGAAAAGATGGTAGGTACCTAGCTCAGAACTAAACCAAACTAACTTGGCATCTACCTTCTTTTCCACGCTATTAGCCTTGGAACAAACCATAGTATCAGTGAAAAAAATACTTCTCGGAAATTTTGGCACTTACCCCCTTTTTAACTATTTTTAACGCTATTGCCAGCTGGTCTAAAGTTCCAGGCCAGGTCCGTATAGGCTTTGCGGGCTGAATAGTGCGACTCTGGTTTAAATTAGCACCACAGAAGTCGGAGTCGACTTGGCTAGGTGCCACCACAACATTGGTCGAGCATCCCCAGAACTGACATCTGGGGGATCGTACCTTCACCCTCTCTAACCTCACAGAAGGACTTTCCGGTCTAAACATCTAAAGTTCCGGTATGCGGCTAGACGCGAAGGTATTTAATGTCGGGATTCGATCCGAGCACCCACGGTGCCGAAAGCTGACGCGTTACAATTAGGGTACCTCGGACCCAAAGAATTATTTTTGCGAGGTAGAATTAACCTTTTCCTTACGGGGTGGGATGGCATGTATCCCAAGAATACAGGAATATATATATATATATATATATATATATATATATATGCATATATACATATGTGTGTGTGTGTGTATATATATATACACGCGCACACACACACACACACACACACACATATATATATATATATATATATATATATATATATATATATATAACCCTCTTAATGACCATTGTTACAAAGGGGGTATGAAATTTCCCATTTTAAAGAGGGAATCGGAAAAATGGGCCTCGTAAGCTAAAGGTTAACAAACAACAGCATAAACACGCTTAACAGAATTAAAATGGCAGAAACAGGGAGCGAATACGAAACAACTAGCTAGTCGTTTAAATCAGAGCTTGAAGGAATGGGCCACTGCATTTTGTAGACGGTTGAGTTCCAAATACGCATTTCTAATATGAAAATATTGAAATATTGAGCATAAATTTGAAATTACATCAATTAAGGATAAAGTTATGATATACATAAAGTTCTCTGGATATAACTTAACAGATCTTCAAAACTAAAAAAACATTATAATTAAAAGAAACAATGTTCGACAATATAAATTTATTATTGCTTTATATTGTTTTTATTGATTATGAAAATCTTATAATAACTCATTGGACAAATATATTACAACCGTAGTTGTTTTCTCTGTCTTTATAAAAAATATCTCTTGTTATAAGTTATATTTCGCCGCACGTCTACTTGATTTGTGTTAGTAGCTAATGTTTTGATATTTTATACGTTTCCAGAAATTTTGTATTTGAATGATTTCAAAAAAAAAATTTAAAAATATCTATACAGTCGATTTCGGTTACACAGTCGAGTTCGGACCACATCGGGACGCGATCATTTCGGTCCTAATAACCGGCTGGTTCGATTACATGAACATGCATGATTGGCTTATGCAATAGGATTTGTTTCGGTTCTTTACGATTCGGTCCGAATAAGCGGATGGTCCGATTAACCGGAGGTCCAATTAACTGAATTCTACTGTATTTTCTTTTGTATTTAAATTTTATTCACTGAACACAATGGCGTCAAAAAAGGCATGTTTTTTTTTGTTAAATATACGTTCAGAGCCTTACTCTTTTTCAATTTAAATTTATATATACATATATACATATATATAACTATATTATTCAATGAATATCTGATATTGTTTTAACAAGCTAATTCAAGTTTTTGTAAACTTAAAAATTTTTTTAATTAAATCGTTTATTTTGCTATGAGAACACAAATATTTTTTTCCAGTAAAAAACTCGATTTATTTTCGGTATCGTGATGTAATTTGACAAAGTTTGCTTTCGCAGAAACTTTTAGTATCTAGATATTTTAGGCATTTTTTGAGTAAGTTACTGTTTCTCAGCGTTTACAGAATTAGTTTTTCCCACTTGAACTGACAACGACACATATATCTGTGATCATCAAGTTTGTAGTTCAGAGAGTCAAAGTCGGCATGGGAATAAATAGCCGTTCAGAATTGGAAACTGTAAGTCTTGGTGTCTTTATTCTCTCCTTGTGTTCCAAAAGATTAACGTAGTACTCCTAATCGGACCAACTGGCCATACGTATTCCAATATATGCTGTAAATCTTGGTGTCTTTAGTCTCTCCTTATGTCCCAAAAGATTACCGTAGTACTCCTAATTGGACCAACTGGCCATACGTATTCCAATATATCCTGTAAGTCTTGATGTCTTTAGTCTTTCCTTATGTCCCAAAAGATTACTGTTGTACTCCTAATTGAACCAACTGGCCATACGTATTCCAATATATCCTGTAAGATTCGGTATCTTTAGTCTCTCCTTATGTCCTAAAAGATTACCGCGGTACTCCTAATCGAACCAACTGGCATACGTATTCCAATATATCATGTAAGTCTTTTATCTTTAGTCTCTCCTTATGTCCCAAAAGATTACCGTTGTACTCCTAATCGAACCAACTGGCCATGTGTTTTCCAATATATCCTGTAAGTCTTGGTAGCTTTACTCTCTCCTTATGTCCCAAAAGATTACCGTAGTACTCCTAATCGAACCAACTGGCATACGTATTCCAATATATCATGTAAGTCTTTTATCTTTAGTCTCTCCTTATGTCCCAAAAGATTACCGTTGTACTCCTAATTGAACCAACTGGCGATACGTATTCCAATATATCCTGTAAGTCTTGGTAGCTTTACTCTCTCCTTATGTCCCAAAAGATTACCGCAGTACTCCTAATTGAACCAACTGGCATACGTATTCCAATATATCATGTAAGTATTTTATCTTTAGTCTTTTCTTATGTCCCAAAAGATTACCATAGTACTCCTAATCGAACCACCGGGCCATACGTATTCCAATATATCCTGTAAGTCTTGGTAGCTTTACTCTTTCCTTATGTCCCAAAAGATTACCCTAGTACTCCTAATCGAACCAACTGGCCATACGTATTCTAATATATCCTGTATCACTACGGTGGCTAGCTTTAGAGAAAAGAACATTGTACTGAAAACGCCGGTATTATATCTTTACTAAATTTACATTTTATTACAACCCCAAACGTGCCCAGCATGAAAGATTATGGAATGCTAGCATCAGAGTATCGAAATACCTGATTCATGTCGATTGTTGGTCTTGCGTTACAGTATTTCCAAACCAAAACATACCAGCGAAAGTTCTTTTAATCTACATCAAAAGCAGGCGGGGTACATGCGTGGATTAAACATAATCCGGATTAAAGAAGCGAAGCCTAACAAAAATTCAGATGTGATTCATACATCGCCTAATCCATGATTTCACTGTCTAAATCTGTATGCGGTTACCCTCATTATCAAAGCAATGGAACTTAACACTTTTGCTTTTGAAATAACTGCTTGTTGTGCAGTGCTTTCAAAAGGTACTCTTCAGTGAATGAAAGCTTTCTATAGCTCAGCATTTTTCTATGCATTTGAAAAGAACTTTACATATTAAAAGGTTGGTAATTAATTAGAAAATTTTGGTCCATATTACATGGTTTTCCTAAAGGGATTAATGCACTTCAAACGATTGAAATCAGTAAATAAACTCTACCCTATACACCATTTTAACTTGAAAATTAAAACTAAACGCAAGAAATATATTAATTTCTTCCAAACTGTAAACAGGAGATGTTTGAACAACATTTAATTGATGCCATGAACCGGGTTCATCAGAATTAGTTCATAGCATTCATCTCTGACTGAATGCTTTTATGGAACACCGTGGTCATCCGTCGCACTACGAGAGCTAAACAGGCCGGAAGTTACCATCCGAGATTCATCTCTAAATCCATAAAGTATAGAAAAAAAGCGAGATCTTTACCTATTCCTTTCACTTTTTTTTTCTTCTTTCATATTTGACTATTTATGGCATCCAGCAGTAAATTTATTGGGAAAACTGCTTTATACATTTAAATAAAGCTTACAGTCTGTCCCGGTTTGACTGGGGCTGTTCCGTTACCGTCGAGAGGAGAAGGCCAGAGGATCAGTGACGTCACAAGCTTAAGGCGAGCGATCTGAGAGGGGCATTTGTATGTAGCTTTCCTGTTTACCTTTGATTCATAAAACTTTTTTATGCAACAAATTATATCTTTGAAGCGGATTATAAAATAACAATAAAGAGAGAAAAAAAATAAATATGTTCAATGCTTTACTGTTTATTCATTAACCTTTGAAGACAGGCTATTTATTTCTCTGTTTCGAAAATTAGCTGGAAGAATATTTTTTCTGCAATAATTCTGTCATTCTGTCACAATAATTTTCTACAATAATTCTGTCAACAATTTTAAATTGTTAAATAATTTTAATTAAACATAATATACTTCATTTGTTTCATGAACTCTTTACAGCAGCTTATTTGCAGCAGATGAAAACTAACAGCAAATTTCGATTGCTTTAAATTTTTACACACCAATTTCGTAAATTTTTTAACATTTTTTCTTTCTCCCCAGAAAATGGAAAATATATCATCACTAGACACATCTACGATATACACATCATTGATTAAATTCATCAATCAATGAAACTTTTAGTAATTATACAGTTTTATTGAAGGAATAGACACGTCACAATTACAGGTTAAGATTTTTGTTTGCAATACATACAAATTTAAACGTTATAGTGAACCCGGTATATAATGAACTCACTGATATAACAAAGAAAATTTTGGTCCCGTCGTTTCCTATTATACGTAATTTAATTAGTATTGTGTCAGTTTAATGTAATCGATTTTAGTCAATTTAATTCATTAATTATCATTTTTAATAGATTTTATCATTTTTATAATACATCATTATTGAATACACATTTCAACTAATGAGTTATACGTTTTGTGAACTCTAGCGTTTTCCTTAACGGTTCGGATATAGTGAACCACCGGATAAAGCGTACAAAACCTTTGGTCCCTTTTAGTTCGCTATAACGGGGTTCGACTGAATATATATATATATATATATATATATATATATATATATATATATATATATATATATATATATTTATACTTTTGTCTTCCGACATTCGCCAGTCCTACACCAGGAAATTATTGGGTGCATGTAGTAGGAACAAGGTATAGGTGAATCATCATCGTCCTCTGGTGCCACCTCAGTTTAGATCCGCCATACTGAAGCTTTTTTTTCTCTCGGGCCGCATGCATATGTTTGCTACATTAAGCGGGCCGCAACATAGAACATTATACCTTATAGTATAATAATGTAAAAAATAAAGCTCAAAACCTAAATGCATTCAAACGTTTATTTTAAAAATGAATGTGATTTTTTTATGTTGAGACAAATTTTTGACTATTTTATACAAATAGGGTTTATATTTGCTACAAGCTGCTCTCAAACACTGCTCTCAATACATCATCAACGTAAGATTCAGTAAGCCGACTACTATAAACGTTCTTTGCGTAGTTCATTTTAGAATTGGATGATTCACAAAAATACGTTGATGCGAACAACGTGTGCAGCAGTGGCATATTTTTTTACAGTCGAATCCCGTTATAACGAACTTCAAGGGACTAAAGATCTTGTTCGCTTTATCTGGTGGTTCGCTATATCCGAACCATTAAGAAAAATGCTATAATTCACAAAATGTATAAACTCATTAGTTGCTAGTTCAATGTTGTTAGTGTATTCAATAATGATGCATTAGAAAAATGATAATATATTAAAAATGATCATTAATGAATTAAATCGGCTAAAATCGATTACATTAAACTGGCACAATACTAATTAAAGTACGTACAATAGAAAAACGGCGGGACTAAAATTTTCGTTCGTTATATCCGAGAGTTCGTTATATACCAAGTTCGCTATAACGGGGTTCGACTGTATATTTTTGTATTTTTCAGTCACTAATTTCCAAAATGATATTTACAAAAGCACCTGCCCGGTAATGAGTGCTTTGGGCCGCATATAGTTTGAGTACCCCTGGTTTAGACCGAGCATCCCCAAGGGTGACATCTAGGGAGCTGTTACCCCTACAAACCCTACTACGTCAAGGTCAAGGTCAAGGTACTGGGGTTTTATGAGGAACCTGGCGCAGCAAGAATGCTTTACCGTCATTCTCGAACGGATGTAGAATAAGATTTATCATGAGTTAGAGTTACTAAGTTAAAATTACCACATGGTGGCTGAATTTGGAAAATACGTACGGCAGTTGCTTGGGTCAGATGATCTGCCTTAGCGTAAGCCGTCGTTAAAAAGATCCGTTGCCTTAAATCTAAGACAAAACCGTATTGAGACTAAAAGGAGAATCCTTACTACGCCGTTATTTTGACGGTTAAAAAATGAAATCAAAAATTTAAAATATTCAATTTTTTTAAATAGTTAAATACTCTAAATTTTGAACTGGTTCGTACCAATATATAATAAATTAGAATATATTTAGATATCTTTTTATGCAGTTATGCCGAGCTGACAACCTGGTATGGTTTATTCGTAAAAATATATGTATGGTTTGTGCATTTCTCATTTTTCAACAACAAGATTTCCGAAAAGTCAATATTTCGGTTTTTTTTTTTTGTAAAAGGGAGAAGAGACGAAAAGTAACTAATATTTTCCAGTATTGTTTTAAAGATTTCTGCCTGTTTCCTATACTGCCGTCAAATCGACGGCTTTCAGTCTTAGTAGGTATACAACACATTGTCTCCCCCTCGTTACTATCGAATATAATCTTGTAAATGTGTGTGCGTATTTCGGGTAAAATTAGAAAAAGTCATAAAATTTCAGAATCCTGAGGACATAAATACAGACATAGCGCTCAATAATATGTCCAAAACCGTCAAAATCAGGGCCCGTTTTAGAAAATTCTTGACTATAGGCACAACTTGAGATGGGGTTCCCCCCCCCCCCCAACACTGATGTGGGAGTAAAATTTCCAAAATTGACACAGAAAAAAATAATCATGAATCATTGTGAAAGTACCATTTTACCAAGAATTGGCTATTTGAAGCGTAGAAGCGTAGAACTTTATCAAATAACAAAAAACAATACAACATATTAACTTCATCATTAAAACACCAATACAATGCAACCGGAAAAACTTATTAATCCCTTATATACACTACTAGCTTTATATACCCGGCGTTGCAAGGGTGTACCCTTAATAAAGCTTACTTGTATGATATGTATATTTGTATTTTATACCAATCAATACCCCTCTCCACTGGTCAGCATCCCATCAGCATATTATAATACCCCCCCCCCCATGCTGATGTCATCATTAAAATGTTTCTTTTAATTTTGATATCCCACTGGATCCCGGCCCTTCGAGGAGTTTGAGGGCTTCCCCGTAAACCCTTGTGAAAATCGCCAGTTTCATAAACAAAGAATTACCTGGCGTTGCCCAGGATAATAAAAATGAATGGAGTTAACCTGAGCTCTAGATGTATACGTACTAACAACCGAAATATATACAATTCACACACACACACCTTTCCACACTTCATTTAATTAAGGTTGATCTCTCTCTTTTCCCCTACCACCAATTTGGTGTTCAAAATAGTGATATATAGGAAATATAAATTATTGGACTGTTTCTAGCAATTTTTACAAAATCTAAAGCGAATTACAAAATCTAAAGCGTTGATTCCTTTATATATATTGATAAAACACGTAAAAACACGTTTAGCCCCCCCCCCCCTTAAGGGCCGAATTTTGAAAAATCCTGAAATTGGTTTTTAGGTATTCACGTTTCTTACATTTTAAAGCAAGAATCTTATGGATATCAATTTTCTTCTTTGAGATATGAAGGAATATGTGAAAACACGTTAATTTTTAAAAATTGCTTCTTAAATGACGTCTTCAGCATAAAAGTAATAAGCTCCTAAAATTTGATATCTGTATCTCTAATAGTTTTTGCTCGGCGTTGATACGTGAATAAGTCAGGACTTCTTCCTTTATATATATTGATAACGTACATATGATGAACTATACATATAACTATACATATATGAACCAATCAATCAATCAATCAAATTTGGAAGGATATGTAAAAAAAATTGCTATTAAAAAAGATAAATTTAAAAAAATGATTTAGGAATTTTTTCTTTTTTTCCTTTTAAAATTAAAATTTTTTGGGGCCCCCAACATTCGGGGACCCCTAGGCCCAGGCCTAACGGGCCTAATGGAAAACCAGAGCCTGGTCAAAATAACGCCAGTCGTCTTTCTAGTGTTAAAAAAATGTAGTTTATTTAAAATCTCGAAAAAAAAAGACATGCATGGCTTTTATTAATCCTTGTTTTGCAAGCTCTCACAGTACATTTACTAAATTTGATAACTTGGAACTTAGGGCAGATGTGATATGTATCTAAGATTGCAAGGTTCACTGTGCATACCACAGCATGTGATGGTACAAACACCTGTCCGTGAAGCAGCTGGTCTCTGGCACTTAATCATCGATGAGTATTCAGTGCTTATAAGAGATACCAGTTGCTTTAGTCCATTACTCAGATTCTCAAATGATATAAAACAGGATTTTTTTTTATTTGGTTAGCCTACGATTCAAAATTTTGCTCGGTGTCCGACGTAGGGGAACGATAGGGAAAAGTGATAATCATTTGACACGCAATTCCTTAAGTGAAATGAAAGCATGCACATTTTCATCAGGGCCTTTACAAACGAAGAAAAGTCAGATAAACTGATAAATCACTCAGCACGCAATAAATATGGCGAAAGGTAGATTTGTATTTTGAAAGCGTTCGGAGCTCTTTCTCGTGGTTTTACGTCATGAAGTCTATCTTCGTGCATAGCCCCAAGATAAAACTCCGGCAGCACGGAACTTCCGACGTGCGTGCACCTCTTCGAAAACACTAGACCTCGCCAAGTCTGTGGGAATTTGAGCTCGTTAAATTCTTTAAATTAAAAATGTTTTCATTAAAGTAATAAAGTTTGAGGAGGTTGAGGCTGCCAGTGCAGCTTAATATAACCCAGGCGTCAGACGTGAAGTGACTGCTGAAATTAGCCCTTAGAACAATGGTCGAATTCTTTACATTTACTTTAGTAATTTCTTATACAAACATACAAGCGCGCATCAGATAATAATCAAAGGGCTGATTTCGTTACGTGAGTACGAGCAATATTTCATTGGCGATATCCCTGCAAGCGAGAAAAAAAGTAGTTAAGAAGTTAGTGGGCTACTGAAACAAGCTTGTCCTGTTAGTTTAATACCGCTAACGGCGAAATCGACAGGTATATTACGCACACACACACACACACATATATATATTTATTTATTTATTTATTTATATATATATGGGCAAACTGAAAAAAAGCAACGAAGAGTGAAAGCAACTATTCCATATGCAACTTTATTTTCCAGTCTTAGATATGACTGCATAGGGAACAAATTCGCTGGTATAAATCGTAAGACTATAATGATAGTTTAAGAAGAATCCATTTCAATTAGGTGTCCGTGCTAGGAGATTTTCGTTTCTAAAGGAGGTGGTATTGAAAAAAAGTATTAGAAACCCCTTTTTATAATCAGTTTCTTTAAATCTAGGATCCTCTCTTCTTGCCTCTGAATTAAATAAATGACAAATACTAAAAATTAGCGTTTGTGATTCAAATGGTATCATATGCGATTGAATAAATATTGATAACATACTTTCAAAATACACTCATGTTCAAAATTAAGAGAATTTTCAGATTTGGTCGATTATCTCCAGAACTACTGGACAGATTTTAATAAAATTTGGTATGTACATAGGTTGATATAATGCAAAAGAAAAATAACCACTCAACAGTTATAATACACACGCATGATCGTGCGTAAGACTCGTCAGCGTCGGAAGGTATAAAACAGATCTTACATTATTGAACAAAAAAAATGGGTTGATAGGGAGTGTGGTCCCCTCTTACAATTATACAGCTCTCACAAAGTGAATTCACACTGGAAATCAGGAAGTTTATGACTCTCTGTTGCAGTCGATCCCACTCCTCCAGCAACGCTGTTTTCAGACCCTGGATAGTTCTGCGAGGTGGAAAGAGAGTTGCAATCACCCTCCCAAGAGCGTCCCAGACATGCTCTTTAGGGTTTAGGTCTGGAGATCTGTCTGGCCACTCCATCCAGCGAATATCCTCACATTCCAGAAAATCGTCGACCAGATGAGTTCTATGTGGGAGCGCATTGTCGTCCATTAAAATGAAATCAGGGCATCTGCACCCCTGAAAAGGAGAACATAGGGCTCTAAGATCTCATCCCTAAACCTCACACCAGTCACAGAGCTTCTGCGAAACACATGGAGGGTTGTGCGCCCATCCAACTTGATGCCTGCCCAGACCATCAAATCTCCGCTGCCATAGTGGTCTCTTTCTAGGACATTGGAGGGCAGGTAGCGGGTCCCTGGTTCTCTCCAGAGGGAGGTTCGTCGAGAATCAGTGTCCAAGGTTGAATGGCGACTCGTCTGGGAACAGAACATTACTCCACTGCAGTCTGGTCCAAGGCCGATTTTGTCTGCACCAAGCTAAACGGCTGCACACCACTCCATGTGTCTGACAGAGGGTCCCTGACAGTTGAGACGTATAGGAATGAGATCATTCAGGCCTATGTTGGACTTTTCAGGGGAGCAGTTGGCCCTCGGATAATTTTTATGGACGACAATGCTCGTCCATATGAGGCTCACCTAGTCGACGATAATCTTGAAATTGATGATATTGGCCGGATGGATTAGCCTGCCAGATATCTAGACCTAAACCCAATTGAACATGTCTGGGAGTCTCTTGGGAGGGCAATTGCAGCTCCGAGAACCACCCAGCAGCTGAAAACTGCGTTGTTGAAGGACTGAGTCTTACTTCCACAGGGATTCAACGAACTGCCTCGTTTCCAGTATGGCATCGCACTGTGAGAGCTGTATGACGAGCTGTATGTGAGAGCTGTATGGTAGTGATCGGACCAACTAACGTTACAGCCAAGTAAATTAAAAGAGTTACTTTATTAAAAAAACAGTTGAAGAAAAATTGGAGAGTGATGCACCGTAAATAAGGTTACAGGAACAATGACGATTTAGACAGTCTCTGAGTCCTTTACGATGAGTTGTCAGAGGAGTTAGCTCACATAATACAACAATATCGAGTCCGACAGGGCCCTCGATTACTTTACCGTAAGAGCGGATGACTGCGAGGCAAGTCTCTATAGCCAGGACGATCGGGACTTGTCTTGAGATCGGATCTTGTCTTGAGATACCTTCCAAAAAAATAGAAAACCAAGCTTTCTAACTGAAGCCGAAAAATCTCTTCTTGAGATTAAGACTGCTGACTTCACAAGTCCGCGTTATAGCTATCTCGACCCTGGATGGTCGGAGTAGTTCTCTCAGCTCAGGAGATCGCTAACTAACTCTTTTAAGATCTGTCATCTTATTTTGGACTTTGGCGCTTCATCCAGAGAACTCGTCTCTCATTGGCTCTTCTAACGGTGATGTCATTTTTGAGCATTTTTATTTGCTGAAACGCAAGCTGCAATTCTTGCAACTTCCCGGTCTTGGGGGCTGTCTCGTGTCATCAATCTGGCGAGCCGTGGCAAATTCCTATTCAGCCTAGATGTCACGTTTTACAAACAGTCTGGCGTCCCTTTTCTTCCGATTTTACCCTCACCTGCGACACGTACAATGGAGGCGGGTCTGACGGTCGTTAACGGTGCAACGGTGTCAGTAGCTTCAGAGATTTTAATTGTTCGAATTATTTGAATTCATCACAGCGTCCATACTCCCTACAAAAGTAATTTTATGTTCGATCTTGCAATGTCGGTTTTGGACATTCCTGTGCTGATGAACCTAACTGACGATCACGAGTTCGTACCATGACTGTTGTATGGTGAAATTTTTTCACTTTATATAACTGTGTATCCATACCAAATTTCATTAAAATACGTCCATTAGTTTTCCAGAAATTCGATAAAATCTGAAAATTCTCTTAATTTTGAACATGGGTGTAGTAAAGGAACAAAGGAAAATTACGATAAAATGCCCATTTGCGTGTTTATTTAAAAAAAATTAGGAATATTACAAAATATCGACAGATTTTTCAATTTCTTACATACTTGTAAATAATATTCGAAAAGTATTCATCTTCGCTCAGCACATTTTTTTCTGTAATTCAAGCATATGTAATTTTAAATGACCTACATTCTGCCGCAAGCACGAATCAATCAAAAACTACATTAAGCGTCACTGATCTTAACAGCCCTGCGAACTTTCACGGAAAAAGGGGGAATGATGTGCTGGCGGAACGTGAATTCGATAACGGATGGCGGTACGGAAATAGACGGGCCTGTCTTATAACCTCTCGGAATACCCTCACATCTGGAAATCCTCGTGTTCACCCCCAAGGAAACACCACCGGCAAGTCGAGAGAGAAAAAAACAAATATCAAAAATTGAAAGAAAAAGAATAAACAAAATATCTCTCTTTCTGTTTATGTTCCAAACAGCAGATTCCCATCCACTCTCTCACACAAGATTTCGAAAAAGGAAAGAAGACAGGGAAAATAAATCGTGTGTGGTGTTGGAATTCCAGCCGGGGGGTTTTGCAGGAGGAAATTACGCTCTGGCTGGTTGGCAGCTCATGCGCAAGATGTCGCTCGAGGAAGAATTTTCGAACGTTTCGGAGCTGAACCACCCCTTTTGGCTTTTGTTCCTCTTTTACTTTCTTTTTTTTTTAAATATCTTTTCACTCACACACACACACACACGCACAGCCTGTGGTTGCTTCAGCAAAAATTTGCTCCAGCCTTGACCTAGTAGCCCTCAACGCCCGGTTCGAGATGAGTTGGTTGAGTGTGGAAAAAAAAGGATGAGTGGGGGGAGAATTAACTTTTTCTCTACCTTCTCTTTCTCCCAACTATTTTCTCTCATAACCACAAATGAGATCGATCTACCGTGGGAGGTAATTTCGAGTTCGTTATAAAAAAAAAAAAAAAAAAAATTAAACCTGCGTCTAGTAGCCACAGCATTGAAGTGCAGTACACGTAGCAGTGTTGTGTCTTGTATCCGAAATCGTTTTAAGGTTGCTGTGTACTAACCCTACTGTATTCGCTCCCTTCAATCTTTACCTATGGAGAAAATTTTTCTATTATTTATGACAACACTAGCTGAAAATTCGTACTTCGCGACGGAATACATTCAAATTAAATGCAACGGTCAATGTATGCAATTAATACCAAATATATATATATATATATATATAATAATAATAAATACAATGATAAATGTATGCAATTGATGTAAAAAAAAGAAAAAATATATTTATAAAAAAAATCGTAACGGATATTTTTATAGACAAAATAATGTAGAAGAAAATATTCAAATTAAATCTAATAGAACATATTAAAGAATATAGTACAGTTAATATACTACAGTTTGAGGAACATTTCTTTTACAGTATTTTAATATTTTTTTGGATAATGTCCAATCGTCTGCCGCATTAAAAGAAAAAAATTTTGTCCATTTCGTTATCATGCACGTGACGATAAATTTATTTCCAGACGATATTTTTAGTACCAGAAAAAGAAATCACGTGATCAGCATTTAATAAATTGAATTATAAAAATTAATCTTTAAAAATTCACCAAAAATCAGAAAATGGAGGTAAAGATTCGAAAAAGATTTCATTTTAAAGGAATGTTTAGGATCTTTCTCGCGATATAAATTTTATAACCCTCAAATTTTTATTTTAAATGCAAACTTAAAAAAAGTTACTAAAACAGCCTAAAAATTTAATCTTAAAAAATGTAAGATCAATTTGTCTTAGTGCACCCCTACACTATAAGAAGAATCGCCATTCAAAATTTTAGTCCTTTAGGCCCAGCGGTTTGGTCTGTCCTTTATATGTCAGTCAGTCAGTTACGAAAGTGTTTTATATAGATAGATAAATGCTGATAATCCAATAAAACAGGCATTTTCAGATAGCCTCAACTTTTCTGCACCTTGCAAAAGGAATCATTTTATAAATTTCGTCAACCAAAGGAATTTATGAGCGTTTAAAACACACTATACTAGATTTTTTCCCCAATATTTAAATTTTAAAATATTATTTGCGTATTTTTTAAAAAAAGGAAAAATGCCCCAAGGTGTAAAAGTTCTTTCTCTATTACGAAATACATATTTAAAATAAATCTTTAATTCCAAGTCTGCAATCCTTGGACATATTTTCTCTATAGGTTAACATTGAGGTGAGCGAATCCAATCAAGTTAGTCATCCTTAAGTGAAGATGCAGCATCCTTAAGTGAAATTGGATAAATATTATTATTTAATATTAGTCACTTTATTATTGTTTAAATGTGGAATTGGTCGCTTGTAAAGTTAATCTCCAATACTGTGCTTTAAAGGCCTAAAGGAGAAGTAAAACGTCCTTTCATACTAATGCTATCTAAAGTAATCTATTGTATTATGAAAGAAATCCTATATTTGAAGGACTCAATTTTGTAGTTCACTGTTTAAAGTTCAGTAATTAGTATAGACTGAATTTTACCCGTAGAGCACAGTCTCCACAGAAAAATTGTATTCCGATAAAGTTAGAAAGGAATTAACAAGTATGATAAGTTAAGGCTGGTGTGTACTAACCCTATTGGATTCACTCACCTCAATGGTAACCTATGGAGAAACTGTGTCTGCTATTTACAGCTACATAAATGTTGATAATCCAATAAAAATGGTATTTTCAGACAGCCTAAACTTTTCTGCGCTTTGCAATAGGATTCATTTTATTAATGTTGTCCACCAAAGGAATTTATGAGCGTTTAAAACACACTATACCAGTTTTTCCCCCGAATAATTTAAATTTTAAAATATTACTTGCATTTAAAAAAAAAACGAAAAGTGCCCCAAGGTGTAAATTTTTTTTCTCTATCAAGGAGTACAATTTTTTAAAAAAAATTCTTCAATCCAAGTCGGCAATCCTTGAACACATTTTCTCCATAGGTTAACACTGAGGTGAAGGTTAGTAGCATCCTTAAATGAAAGGCTTGGCCAATTCCCAAAAGTTGGAAAAAGTAGCCTGTAACCTTTGTTCTTTGAAAAGTCTATAGGACAGATAAAATACTCATTTCCTATTCAAACTTAGGTCATTAAAATTATCAATGATATTACAAAGAGAATCAATCCTCTTTCTATAGATTGCTATTTTAAGGCATACTATGGTAAATTTTGTAATTAAAGACGGCTTAATTTTACAACTTGAGCAAAGCTACCTCAAAAAGAAACTGCATAAGTCTGAAAAACTCTATACGAACAAAATTGATGAAAAATTACAAGCATTATTAGTGAAAGATAAAGCCCAGTCAGTTTAGAAAAGTTGTTCAAAATTGGAAAAATGTAGCTTAAAAACCCAAACCATCATAATTGGTCTTTCAAGGTCTACAGGACAGGTAAAATGCATATTCTTACTCGAGTCATGCAAAATAATCTCTTTTATTACAAAGAAAATCCCCTTTTACCAGAACGCTTTTTTTTTATACTTTGTTTAGAGTTCAGTAATTGATGAACGCTAAATTTCACCAGTAGATCACAGCTTCTACAGAAAAACTTAGTTCGGACATAGTTGAAGTGAAATTGATGCAATCACGGAAAGAGAAAGAGCAGTCAATTTAGAAAAGCTGTTAAAATTTGGAACTAATAACTTGTAACCTAAATTATTATAATAGACTAGCTGAAAACCCACACTTCGCTACGGAGTACATTCAAATTAAATACAACGGTCAATGTATACAATTAATGCCAAAAAAATAAATATATATATAATAAATACGACGATCAATATATACAATTGATGTAGAAAACAAAATATATTTTTAAAAAAATCGTAAGGGATATTTTTATAGACAAAATAATGTCCAATCGTCTGCCGTATTAGCAAGAAAAAAAATATTTTTTTGTCTATTTAGTTGTTATGCACGTGACGATAAATTTATTTAAAGTACCAGAAAAAGAAATCACGTGATCAGCATTTAGTAAATTAAATTCTAAAAATTAATCTTTAAAAATTCACCAAAAATCAGGAAATGGAGGTAAAAATTCGAAAAAAATTTCATTTTGAAGGAATTTTTATGATCTTTCTCGTGATATAAATTTTATAACCCTCAATGTATTATTTTAAATGCAAACGTAAAAAAAGTTTAAAAACAGCTTAAAAATTTAATTTTAAAAAATCTAAGAAGAATTTTTGAAAAATCTTTCTTAGTGCACCCCTACACTATTAGAAGAATCGACATGCAAAATTTCAGCCGTTTAGGTCCAGCGGTTTGGTCTGTGCGTTGTATGTCAGTCAGTCAGTCAGTCAGTGAATGAATGAGTCAGTTACGGAACTGTTTTATATATATAGATCTTTGAAAATTTACAGGGCATATGAAATAACTATTCACACCCGGGTCATATGATCGAATCTATTTTGTTGCACAATGTTTTTAGGTGAATTTGAACACTTATTCGCTTTGGTTTACTGTAACTACATGCACTGTTTATCAAATAACGCCATCAAGAAATTTTCGTAATTTCTTACTTTTCCCTACTTTAGCTATTTCGGGATGATCCCAGAAAGATACCTTAGCGCTTCGTTGCAGTAGCATCTGTTGCTACATAGCATTTAAGCAATTTTTGAAATTTTTACCTCAGAGATATGAAATTTTGCATATATATTCCTTAAAGTATAACTTTAGCAAACACCTTATAAAATTTTATAAATATTTAATTTTTTTTTTTTACATTTTAAAAATGTATTATGTTTTTTTTTTTAAATGCTCCTTGCGATCCAATTTTTAACTCCCCCCCCCCCTCAATTTTGCATTTATATTGCTTA
>OU015502.1:81127533-81142533 GCA_907164885.2 Dolomedes plantarius | reverse complement strand
AACGACTCTCTGGCTATTCACGCTGGGGAGGAAGTAACATCGAAAAGCTTGAAATTTTCACTGGTGACTTGCTATTTCCAGACAATCGAGTTTCCCAAAGAGAGAGCTAAAGTGTCTTTTACGATTTACGGTGCACAATTTAGATAGTCGAAGTATGATAAAATGCACTTGAGTCACACTTTTTACCTTCTGTCAAGAAGATGCTGGCCTCCGCTCTAAAGCCTAATAAACATCGAGAACCCGCACTTCCATAAAAACTGAAATCTCGCATTAATATAAGAGCCCCAACTTAGAAATGCCAGCCGCGTTCCGGCGCGCTCAGATTGTGGGTGGTAGCCAACTGGTAACAATAAATGTTTTATCACCGCTCCCAGTATGTGGATTACGTTTATGGGGGTGACGGATAGGACTGTTTGCAATTTGCCGTACACCGTGGGTGGTGTAGAAGTGACGGATTCGCGATTATGGGTCAAATGGGAGATCAAAGTTCACTGGATGAAAAATGCGGAAGGTGAGAGATATTCCACCTTTTTAACAGATGCTAAACTATAGATGAAGGTCTTAACTTGGCTGAAGGAAGATATACGATATAAAGAGCTATAGCTTTTTGCCCCGAAAGTGGGGGGGAAATACCTTATTGTGGTGCCTCATTCTATTGTTAAAGCCTCCTCAGAAAATACAGCCTTGATTGAGGATGTATTCTCTGAGACCTTGATTTAGCATCTGCGATTTATTTCTCCGCGAGCCTTGATTGAGATGAATCGTTGAAAAGAAACTTGATAAAGCTCAGAAATCTCCTTTTAACGAATATTATAAGATTTTATTCGTCTGATAGAAGATTCAACGAATTCGTTCCACTCTAAATTCCGTTTACACAAAAATTTTCTTTTTTTTTTTCCAGACTGTCAAACCTCACTTTAAAGAACTTTTTTCTACGCCTACTGAAATGAATTAGAGTCAGTGTCAAATACTTCTCAATTTTACAAAATTTCAGTATTATTCATGAAAGCCATTCGCATAATATATTTTTGCGTACATGAAACCACTTGTGAAGAACAGTGCAGTGGTGAAAATTTCGATAATCAGTACGAAAAAAAATAGTTGAATTAATCTCATAAAATCGATTAACAACTGAAAAAGTCATTTTCAGACGGGCGTATGATGAGTTAGACTATGGAAAAACATATTATTTTGGCATAACCATCGCTTTAAAAAAAGGAAACTGCCCCGTGTAGAATATGATATGTTGAAAAATAGAATATTTTTTAATTAAAAAATGTCTTTTTACGTAGAAAAATCTCTATCGTGAGCCGTGTGAAAAAAAACCTATTGTAAGTAAGCTATTGATTTCCTTTAATTGGTAAACTTTTATCAGATGGAAAGCATACATAGAATGTTCGTTTAGCATTTAAAGCTCTATGGAGTTTAACGTTTTCACAATATGTGATTTTGTTTTCCTTTTTTGCGACATTAAGGCGACGATGGACCATGAAAAACTTTTCTTTTATTTATTAACCAATTGCTATGAAATTTTGTATACTTATACAGTGTTGTTTAGAGATGGAAATTCTAAATTTAAAAAACATCAGAATGTAATTAATTAAGATATTAATTAAAATCAGTTTGTTAATTACTCTATCTAAAAATGCTCCATGCGTATTCATTTTTGTCTCAGATATCCAATTTCCTCTCTTAAGCTAGCTTTATATAGTTATAATAAAAGTTAGTAGCAATATTTGATTTGCATTCATATTTATAACAACTAGAAAAGAAATCGATAAAAATAGGTCATTGTATGCAAAATTTTATCAAAAAAAATTTTTTTTGTAAAATTTTTAAGTTGCTTTAAAATAGTATAATGAATTGATTACTAAGTTTTATTCTAACATATATAAATAATCATTTTATGAAATTTTATGAAAATTCAAGAAAAATTATGACGCATGGAACATTTTGAACTTACCGAAACGACACGAAAACTTGTTTTGAGAAAATAGCATTTAAAGTTTTAATTTAACGTAAAATTTCCATTGTTTACGTTTGAAAAAAATACTTATAACTCGGTTAATGATGATCGGATCAACATACTTTTTTTTAAATTTAAAGCTGATAAGTTGCAAAATCATTTTCTGAAAGGAAAAAAAATCGTTTTGGGGACATATTTTTGTCAATCTGAAGGTCCACTGTCGCCTTAATGAAGGAATTCAATCAAGAGAATAGTTTTGATAGGCTGCTTGGTATCCATTCATTTAGACAGTGGATCCACTATACATATCTCACGTAGATACCTGCAAGCTGTTTTTATACTTTTCAAATACTCTCTATGAGTATTGTAAAGGATAGATAAAAGTTTATGTGTGTGTGTATGTATGTGTATATATAAATATATATATATATATACATAATTATATATACATAATTATATATACATATATATATATATATGTGTGTGTGTGTGTATGTATGTGTATATATATATATATATATATACATAATTATATATACATAATTATATATACATATATATATATATGTGTGTGTGTGTGTGTATATATACATATATACTCGTACATGTACACGTACGTAGACAGACACACACACACACACACACACACATACATACATATATATATATATATGTATATATATATATATATATATATATATATATATATATATATATATATATATATATATATATATATATATATATATATATATATATATATATATATATATAACATTTATGTGTGTGTGTGTACATTTACATGTATATGCATTTAGGGTCATCACTAATGGCAGTGATAGTCTTCGAAACAGGTTGTGGTATCAAATGTCAGTGTTAGTAGACACAGAAAAAAAAATCATACAAACATATGAGAAGGAAGTTCTAATCTGTTTACCTACAACGATTAATTGCACTGTATCAGATGGTTTGAGCCAAAATATATAAGAGGAACAAATAACGAATATTTTTCGAATCCGGCGGTTATGTTTACAACAAAAATGACATACGGTCACAAAATTTAAGTAAATATGGATGTGTCAGTTTCTACTGACTTTACAAACTCTTTTTCTTCTAACGCCATCAAAACAAATCTGAAAATGCTATAGCTCGAAGCATTTTTGCTACTGTACAGCAAACATTTACAACACACGCAATTACAATACGCATGATGTGTCCTGAGAAATGATGCTCCAGTTTATGTGGTTTTTCGACATGAAAATTATCGCCAAGAGAAATGAACTGCACTTTACCGGAGTTCTCATTTTCTCAGAAGATGTGAAGAATGAAGTGAATCGTGTGTGTTGTTTACACGCAAGAACTGCCATGCACACATAAACTCAATGAGTGCTACAGAGGCTTCTTACTTTTACGACTTCTGTCAGAAGTCATAAAAAAAGGATTTTACAATTAAAGGATTTTAGTCATGGCCTGAGTACGGTGCTCAAACTGAAATACAAAGTATCTGGAAAAGATAAATATCTTGAAAGAACAAAAATAAAAAGTACATGAACATATATTTACCGAAGATTCAAAAGTTGATTTCACATTCATTTTATTAATTTTGAAATAATAAATAGTTGTCTGAAAATAAAGCCCTAGAGCAGGGTTCCCAACCTGTGGGTCGCGACCTCCATGGGGGTAGCACCTGTTTTATTCATCTATATATATAAAACAGTTCCGTGACTGACTGACTGACAGATAACGCACAGACCAAACCGCTGGACCTAAAGGGATGAAATTTTGCATGGCGATTCTTCTTATAATGTAGGGTTGCATTAAGAAAGATTTTTGAAAAATTCTTCTTAGATTTTTTTAAAATTAATTTTTTAAGCTGTTTTTGCAACTTCTTTTTAAGTTTGCATTTAAAATAATAGTTTGAGGGTTATAAAATTTATATCACGAGAAAGATCATGAAAATTCCTTTAAAATGAAATCCTTTTCGAATCTTTATCTCCATTTTCTAATATTTGGTGATATTTTTTAAATATTCATTTTTAGACTAAGTTATTAAATGCTGATCACGTGATTTCTTTTCTTTTTGTCATACTTTAAATTAATTTTGCGTCACGTGCATAACAACGAAATAAATTGACCAAAAAATTATTAAAATGCAGTAAAAGATAAAATTTAATGACAAAACTGATTGAGGTGGAATTTTTTTAAGAATTTGATTCAAACTAGTATGTTTTATGGATATTAAATTAAACTTAGATATAAGGTTCCGTGACCGACTTAATCAGTCACGGAAACTAACTGCAATTTCCCCTCAAAGTATGCTTCACCATGACGATAAAAAAGTATCAAGGCCAAACTTTAAAATAAGCTGGCGTAGATTTAAGAGAAAATTGTTTCTCCCACGGTCAGTTTTACGTAGCTTGCTCACGCTTAAGTTCGCTGACGAGCCTGGTAATATAAGTTCCGCTCAATGAAGAAACAAAAAATATTGTCTATAAATCCTCTAAAAAAGCAATTTCATTATTTTTTCATTGTTATTATCCTAAAATGTACTCCGTAGCGTAGCACAGGTATTCAGCTAGTTTAAAATAACTTTTTAGAGAATCTCACCGAAAACATATCTCAGTAGTATTTATTTACCATGGAACTGTAAGGCAGTGATGTTTTTTTAAAGGAAAAAGTCTTATTCAAAGCACAAACCTAGTTCGTTAGAAATTTACGGCCTTTATTGGGTGATAAATGAAAATCATGGTTACTTACTACGAATAGTACACACATTCTGAACGTCAGTTTGTCTTTCAGCAACCTGGGCTGTCCCCTTTTGGCATTATTATTGTAGTTTCTCCCACGGAATAAAGCGATTTTATTTCGGTGATAGATATTGGATATATTCTATATCCATAGTTATATAATTCTGAACCAGTGCGGTAGGTGCATTATTTTTCTTGAGGTTCTTTTTTTGCTTTTACACACCTTTAAGGCTGCTGTATATTAACCTTGTTGGATTCGCTCACCGTAATGTTAACCCATGGAGAAAATTTGTCCAAGGATTGCCGACTTGGATTTAAAGATATTTTTTTTAATTTATACTTCATAACATACACAAAAATTTTACACTTTATTTTAGTTTAAAGAACATGCAGATAATATTTTAAAACTTAAAGTATTCGGGGAAGAAATCTGGTGGAATGTGGTTTAAACTCTCATAAATTCCTTTGGTGGACGAAATTTATAAAATGAATCCTGTTGCAAGATTCAGCAAAGTTCAGGCTGACTGAAAACACCATTTTTATTGGATTATTAGCATTTATGTAGCTGTAAATAGTAGACACATTTTCTCCATAGGTTAACTTTGAGGTGAGCGGATTCAATAGGGTTAATACACAGCAGCCATAACTGAGTATTGGACGTTTCTTAAAGCTCACCATTTCTAAAATTTTCTTACAAATTTCTTCTTTTTTCTGTTAAATTAAGCATTTAGTTTAAATTAGATTATGAAAAATGCATTTTAGAGTTTTCTTTTTGTCTATAAGGATCTTTTTTAATGAAAATATGCAAGTTGGGAAGAGGGTAGGGCTTGCAGGATGAGTGAAAACGATTGGAGAAGTCGCGACTCGAAAATGGTTGGGAAAACACTGCCTTAGAGTGTCTTGATGAAAAATTAAGGCACTTTAGAAGCTGAGACTTGGGCAACCAAATAAATGCACTCTACAAGCCAAAGCTCAATAGGCGTTTTTCCCTTACAGTGGGCGTTGCCATATTTTGTTTAATGTTGTACTGCTCATAGCTCATAGGGGGAATAAATTTGCTGGACATAATTATTCATTTGAGGAATGAATCTTCTTTATTATCTAATTTCATTCAGAATATCCAATAAGATTGTATCGTAGTCCCATGGTAAAAAAATGAGCTTCCTACGATATTTTAGTCAGGCAAAATGCAATCGTTGGAATACTAGAACAACGAAGATTCTGTCATCCACTGCATACATAATTTTCAACGAATTAATTTTGGTCCGATCCTTGCTAAAACAGCTTTGAACGAAATGAGGGAACGTTCTCTAAAGTGTGGAAATGCCGGTCGAATTCTTATGTTTTGAAACTTTAGTGTCATATACTGTCTCAGGGAGTAATGAAAATTGGTGAATTCAGTTACAAATATTCCATAAACATACGTCCATTCACTTTGTGGTAAGTGCTTTGGAGGTATCTGATCTCAAAGTCCTTTTCGGAACGAATTCAGTTATCAAACAAATTGTAACCAGGGAGGTAATCAAATCCATCATCAGAGACGTAACTTATTTTATCTATCTTAATTTGACAAAGAGGACTTGTGGCGGCCCAGTGGTACAGCGCGCTGGTTTTCGGTGCTGAGGGTGCTCAGATCGAATCCCGGAGTTGCGCCACGAAAAATGCCTCCGTTCATGTCGTCCCTTCATAGGGGGTAATGCTGTCCGCCTATATGGTGCCCCCATAATAAAATGGACAGTAAACTGCGGCGTAGTATAGGATGATGACAAGTGCCTCCGCTTTTAAAAGAAAGAAAAAAAAGGCAAAGAAGGCGGCAGGGTGGTCTTCGACCCCAGGTACAACCCGCTGCTGTTTAATTCCCATTTTATTAGTATTTCTTTTATATTGGTTCCCTAAGGCGAGAACCATCTCTATTTCCTAAGACAACCAATACCTAAGACAGCAGCAGAATAAATTTTTGAGGGGGGATTTAACAGCTCGCAATGTAGAATAATATTGTTCCGTTTTCCTGGGTTCGATAGGATTGAAAAAAATTCCTTCAGAAAGTGCACACAAAATAAAAATTATTATTCTGTAAATTCTTAAGGCGCATAAATAAATACAAACAGAAAACACGTAACAACTGTCATCTATACAGCAGAAAACTCTAAAAACGCAAGTCGGGATAACAGAGTCTTCAATACAATACACGCCTAAAGCACTTTCAATACATTCAATCCTCAGCAGAAAAGAACACTAAGTTCCAATGCCAATGTCAGGTATATTTATAGACCTCCAAAGCCCCCGTATCGGTCGGCCAGCTAGAAATCTCTAGAATCTTTTAGAAAGATCTAGAAGGTTGGCGGCCATTTGGCGACCAAATTAAGTCACCAAATCCATCGCCAATTTGGCGATAACTCTCATATTTGGGCTAGATTACCATAGATTCGTAAAATTCGTAACAATATTGATGTTTTGTTTTAATGTTTAGTAGTGATTTGTTTATTATGTTTATAATTAAATTTAACAGATGAAGTTACCTGCTTTGTTCTTGGATTCTTAATCCAGAGTTTGATTTGGGTGAAATTTTTAATTTTGAAGTAAGTAATAAAAATAAAAATCAGTAGGACCAAGGCACAACGTGTAAACAGTATGTTGTACCTATATTCTAAAGGCTCTTTCTAAATTATCCAAAAAACATGAAAATAATTCACATAAAAAATAAATAAAATTACACGTTAATCTTCAAATTCTGAAGAACCAAAAAGTAGCACTGATTTATTTTTTATGTACTACATGTATGGAAAAAATTAAAACATCAAAATAGGTCCGAGGTAAAACGGGTTCCCGTATAAACTTCCATGTCTAAAATATAAATTACTAGCTGAAAACCTGTACTTCTCTACGGAGTACATTCAAATTAAATACAACGGTCAATGTATGCAATTAATGCCTAAAATATGTATATATATATTTATAATAAATACAACGATCAATGCATGCAATTGATGTAAAAAAACGAAAAAATATATTTATAAAAAAATCGTAACGCATATTTTTATAGACAAAATAATGTAGAAGAAAATATTCAAATTAAATCTAATAGAACATACTAAAGAATATAGTGCAGTTAATATAGTACAGTTTGAGGAACATATCATTTACTGTATGTTAATATTGTTTTGGATAATGTCTAATCGTCTGCCGCATTAGCAAGAAAATTTTTTTTCTCTATTTCGATGTTTTGTTGCACGTGACGCAAAATTAAAAGAAAAGAAACCACATGATCTGCATTTAATATTCTAAAAATTAATCTTTAAAAATTCACCAAAAATCAGAAAATGGAGACAAAGATTCGAAAAAGATTTCATTTTAAAGGAATTTTTATGATCTTTCTTGTGATATAAATTTCATAACCTTCGAATTATTATTTTAAATGCAAACTTTAAAGAATGTTACAAAAACAGCTTAAAAATTTAATTTAAAAACATCTAAGAATTTTTCAAAAAGCTCTCTTAGTGCACCCCTACACCGTAAGAAGTATCGCCAAGCAAAATTTCAGCCCTTTAGATTAGTTGTTTTACGTTCAAAATTTGGTTTTTACTAAATATATGGCCTGAAGTAGAGTTGTTTCAATAAAGGATCTAACAACTCATTCGCAACAAAAAATGCCTTTTTCTTCTTTTACTCAACAGGCATAAGATTTATTCTTTTATCATTTTTTTCTCCCAGTTCTAAGATATTCCATTCATCCTTGAATGACGACCCATTTTGTAGCCAATAAAAAACTACAAAAAGCAAATATGATATTTGCCATTTTCACTCCTCAAGATCCCTAAGAAAAGACTAATGATGGACCCACTCAGCTGCTCAAAGTAGATAAGACAAGAAATGTGCGAATCCATGGCAGATTATATGCATTTTATTTTATTTGATAGGTTTTTAAGCCAATTTTTATTTTCTGTCTGAAACCAAGAATAAAGGTTTTGAGATATCCTTTTCTCCACCCTTGAACGCCTTAAAGATGTGAACATTTTGACTGATGGGAAATAATGTATCAATTTATACAGTCAAAAAGAGAGGATTACAATCTTGTATCTTTTTTCATTCGTGTTTTGATTGACGTGCTTTTGTTCTCTTCAAATCCTGCATGAAATTCATTTGAAAATAGAAAAAAAGATTTCGCATTTTAACCAAGTATTGATGCACTCTTATCTTTAGAATTTTTTTTTCTTCTTATCGTAAAATCTCTTTTCGAAGAACACCAAAGCTTCCCGTCATTTTTAAAATTTTTACGGTGGTAAAATAGAGTTAAACTTCTTTGTCGCGGCCAGTGATGGTTCCGTAAAAAGAAGGTGTCCGTCGAAAAGAGGTTTCTTTCACAACATTAGCTCTATAGAGTCTTTAATCAGTTCTGAACAAAATAAGGCCGTTTAGAGGGATGGCTGGTTGGAGAAGTTCTTTGTATTTTGAACTCATTAGGAGTGAGAATCTAGTTACACTAACAAATTAAACTTGGAAACAAAACCTCCAAGGCTTTTTGTCCAAACATTCAGGCTTACCTGTACCGTACTCACTAAAACAGAATTGTGTTGGCCCATATAGACTATATCATATAGTCACAAATTTTTTAACTCATTAGGCGGGAGAATCTAGTTGCACTAATAAATTCAGTTTGGAGACAAAACTTCCATGGCTTGCGTGTCCATACATTTAGGCCTGCTGTGCCGCACTCAGGGAAAAATAACTGTGTTGGGCCGCATGTAGAATATATAACACAGTTAAAATACAGGGTGATTCAAAATTAATATAGCGATTACAAACGGTAATAACTATCTGATAGAAAATAATTTATCGATATGAATTACATAGAATGTAAAAGGAAGTTCAAAATTTTGTTTACATACTTTATAAATGTTCTATGCGACTCCCCTTGGTCACATGGACAACATCTAAGCGGTAGTCCATTTCATGCCATACACTCTGATGAATATATGGAGTCACCAACGCAATCCCATTAGAAATGCGCATTTTGATTTCTGGAATTGTTTTCGGCAAAGGAAGCACATACACAAGGTCTTTCACATAACCCCATAGAAAGAAATCGCAGGGTGTCAAGTCCGGAGATCTAGTAGGCAAAGAGCAGACCACATCGTCGGCATCTCCAGTTCGACCGAGCCAACACTTTGGAAGATGTTGGTTTAAAAATATGCGAACCCCCACATTGGGGTCTGAAGGTTTAACAAGCGTGACCTCGTGAATTCTTTAGTTTCGAAGCTAATTAAACAACCGCATACTTCAGAAGTTCCACAAGCAATCCTTAATATGGTAGACATAACAAATGAGTGTATTAGGTCGTTACAAAAGCTAGACCAGGAAGTTTTAGGGTTCGGTCGAACTGGAGATGCCGACGATGTGTTCTGCTCTTGGCCACCAGATCTCCGAACTTGAGACCCTGAAATTTCTTTCTATGGGTTTATGTGAAAGACCTTCTATATGTGCTTCCTTTGCCGAAAACAATTCCAGAACTCAAAATGCTCATTTGTAATGCGCTTGCGTTGGTGACTCCACAAATTCATCAAAGTGTATGGCATGAAATGGACTACCGCTTAGATGTCCGTGTGACAGAGTGGAGTCGCATAGAACATTTATAAAGTACAGGTAGCCCTCCTACAGCACGGCATCTTACAACACGGTTTCGCTCTAACACGATAAGATAAATTGCGGGAACCCTCGTATAACAAAGAAGGTGATGCAACCTGTAACACGGTTTCGCTCTAACACGATAAAAACATTTCGAAAACCTTTGTACAACACTGTACTTCTATAACACAACATAACATGGTTTTTGTTTAACACATTTAAAAACTAAATAACCTTAAAATAATGACGGGAAGGAATAATAAACTATAGTGGCTTTACATGAAAATGTATAAGCAAATTATAATTTATTCATTTATAACTCTATAAAACTACAAGAAGGCCTAAGCTTAGCCGTAAATCTTGAATCATTTTTCCTGAATGCAGACCCTTCCGCTGAAAGAAGCCGAAAATTCAAAAGGGACTTGTCCATCTCCATACCGTGAATCTACAATGACCTTGTAAGAACCAGCAAATAAACCAAAATTACAGATTTTTTAAAGAGGATAGAAGATGCAAAAGATCTAAATGAAGAAAAAGGTTCTGGAAGTATAGCTGATATACTTTAACCGAAAAAGGTTTTCGTTTGATTGTACTGAGCAGTGATGAGGAAGAAATTTTCTAAATTAAGGTCGCATTAAAGGAAAATAATATTTTTTTTTCTTTTCATTTGTGTTATACATACATGTATATTTTTAATAAAAATTAAGTTGCTTATATGGAATTTTTTAAAAAATGTTTGGTTTTAATAAGTTTTCAGAACGTAACCCCCCTTTTTTGAACTGTCTCTGGGTCTCATATAACACGGTTTCACACAACACGGTATTTTCTAGGAACCTATCTACCGTGTTATAGGAGGGTTACCTGTATGTAAACAAAATTGTGAACTTCCTTTTACATTCTGTATAATTCTTATCGAAAAATTCTTTTCAATTAAACAGTGATAGCCTTTTGTAATCGCTATATTCAGTTTGAATCCCCCTGTATTTTGAATTCATCCTGGGTTTGAGAATCTAATTACACTGATAAATTAAGTTTAGACAAAAAAAAACTCTTAGGCATGGGTGTCCAACCTTTTGGCTTGCCTGGGAAAGAATTGTTTTGGGCCGCTTACAGAATATATTTTACAGTTAATGTATTTAAGAAAGAAAACTTACTTTATTTGTTCTTACCATAATATTTTTTTAAAAAGTGGGGCAACGTAAATATAATACAAGATAATTCATAAAGTGGGATATTTGACCTTATTTCTGAAAAACTTAACGCATCAATGTCTGATTTGATGAAAGTGTTGCAATTCTCAGGGAATTCTTAATGTGCTCATTAGAATTTTTTTTCTAAATTTACCCTTTGCGTGCATCATATATGAAAATAGTTGTTCAGAGGTGTATGTAGTGCCAGAAAGCGATGGTAGGAATAAGACGGGAAACGAAGGATATTTTTCTCTGGGGAGATGAGTCTTTTATAGTTTATGATCTTGTAGGACCGCATTACTAGCCGTTCGTGGTCACGGGTTGGGCAAGCCTGCTCTAAGGGAAAATTTATCTTTAGTAGTGGTAAGACAAAACTGGAGTAACATAAATGGACGAATACTTGAGACAAAATCTTACCCTTATTGGGCTAAATAATTGACGAAAATTCAATAATTTTAATTAATATACTAGAAAACAAGTGATTATAACAAATTATTTATATTAGGACAATAGCCGTTTATGGCAGAATTGACTTCTTTTTCTCATCCGTGCAGACGTTTCTCATCAATATATTAATTCTTATTAGGTCTTACCTGAGGCTTTTAAAGTTCCCAACCCCCAACACATGTTTTCAGTTATCAAATACAGCATGCAACAGATAAATATGGGCAAATATTTTAAAATGCTCAAAATGTATCACATATGAAATATGTTAATTTCAGCAGAATCGTAATCATTCAGGAACGATTTCGAAAGTTCTTGAGAACACCAAAAATTGCAAAATAGTAAGCCCAAAACAACACTCTTAATAACAACTTCTGTACACTACAAACAACAAAATTTCTATAACACGCTGGGCTGTAAGTATTATGATCGCAAAGGAAGTATACATCCAAACTGACAATCGGTTGTTCAACAAACTCATCAGGACCATAATTTAGCCCCATTATAAGCTTGTCTTATCAGGGCCACGTTTAAGCTGTCAAATTACGCGTAATCTGAAATGTCAACTGTGTTATCTTTCAAAGCCATAGGAGCTGTATACACCTAAAATGGCCGGGTCGAGTAAGGAGTGAAACTTGTAATCGCGTCATACTGCTTTGCTCAAAACATTACTCGCGACCATGCTTGACCATGTGCTATAGGATTGTTTCATAATTTTATAGTTTTATTTTAACGCAGGATTACGTTACTACATAACTGTCCTCCGGAAAGGAAAATTTCACACGCTAAAACCGTCCGTCCGTACCACGCGAGTTATGATTTTGACAGAGCGACAAACCCAGTCTGTATCGCTTGGACAAGCAGTAGACAGTTTAACAGAAAAGTACCAAAATGCGTCAAAATTTTTACAGACATATATGTATATTTATACATACGTACATATATACAGATACATATATACATAACATATACATACGTATATACATACAAAATAGGTAAGCAACGATAAGTAATCCTACGTTAATAACCCGCGGTAGTTTCGTAAGAAGAGACTAACTGAAAATTTTTTTCTTGTTTCTAGGCCAGAAATGGGCACGTTAAATCCACCGACCGGTAAATCTCTCTATGAGGTCAGAGAGTGGAGAGAGTACGATCCCCCCTGATGTCACCCCTTGGGGATGTTCGGTCAAAATTGAGGTGTCGGGCTCCTACCCTTGTGGTGATATTATAAACCAGAGACGCACCCTTCAGCCCGCAAAGCCTATATGGGTTTGGTCTGGAACTTCCTGCCAGGGGGCATTAGGAACAACAACAATTTTTATTTTAGTATTAATTTTATAAACGATTTTCTTCTAAAATAGTTTCCTTTGTTGTATCTGAATTTACGAATAGGTAATACAAAAACTTTACATTAAATATAAATCATGTAAACATATGGAAATGATTTGATAGAGAAATGTATAGTATAATCATATCAGTGATTGCCAGCAATAGTGATTGCCATCATCAGTGATTGCCAGCAATACAGCAGAATCATAGTTGGTTTTTATTTCTACAGTCAAAGCGTATAATACACAGCATTACATTTTAGCCTCGTCAACAACTCTGACGGCTCGAGTTGAGTGGTTATTTGTCGGACTTGTTCGCTTACGAACAAGAGTTCCTGAAATTAGATAACCCGAAGCAGGAACTCTTTCTGCATGCAGAGGTCTGGTGGTATCTCTGTATACAGAAAGTGTCACAACGTTTGGGTTCCAGAAACATGCTAGTCCAGACTAGAATCTTTGCTATCGGGACAAAAAAGCCGAAACACATTCGTTTCTTTAGAACCGTGAGATTTGGGCTATGAATAAGTAGAAAATTGTCTTGAAACCGAATGAATCGCTTTTTTTTTTTCAACCGCGGAAAGTAAATGGAAACCTGACGACATAAAGGCAGCGGCATGAAGACCTGGATCTATCTTCAACGTTCCGACTTTTAAAGCCGACTTATTCAGTGTTATGGTCTATGTCATGTCTCCGTGGAAGCGAGTGAACCCTTAAATTCTTGTTCAAAATCTTTTGTGACTGTCTAAAGTCATTTAAAATCGTTACAGATAAAACCCATAAAATTTTGTTGGTAGCTCGTTGTCTAGTGGGGAAGAATGCTTCTGAAAGGGGAAGATTTTCCATTATGTTCCTCATTCACCTTGTGTTGGAATAGACTCAGGGGAAAAACAGGGAATTTACTTTTCTGCGATAGCTTCAATCTCTTTAACTCAATGTTATTGAGCATTTGTGAGACGAAGCTCAATCGTTACTGATAAAATCCATAAACATTTGTTGGTGGCTCATTGTCTAGTAAAGAAGTCTGCTTCTAAAAGGAGAAGATTTTCCATCATGTTCCTCATTCACCTTGTGTTGGAATAGATTCAAGGGAATAACAGGGAATTTACTTTTCTGCGATAGCTTGTTCAGTCTCATAAACTCAGTTTGATTGAGCATTTGTGAGAAGAAGTTGATCGAGGTTTCTCTGGCTAGTGAATCCACTTCTAAAAAATCTCTACGGCTGACATATTACGAAGTCGTTTTGTTTTGTTTTATTTCAAGAGATTGAAAAATCCTTTCCTAAGCATTTTCAAGTAATATAAAGGGCAAAAGTTGAATCAGTAAAGTAACTAAAGAAATGCGTTCATCATAACTGAGACTCTAGTTGCATTCTTAAAATGGCAACCTTACATGTCACTACTATATGTGTGACTCTGGAAAATTTAAAGGAAAATTTTTACCAGGTCTAAAAATGTATGTACGCTTAAAGCCGCATAAATTTATGTTTATTTTAATTATTAGGATCTAAAAGTAAAGTTAAACTGGCAAATATATTATACCAAATTATGTGACATGCATAGATCAATGCTACCGTAAGATGGGGTTACTTTGTGACGAATTTTAAGCTTTCTTCTGTGCCAGCCGATCAGTTTTAAAAGCAGCCCAAAACAAACAATTGCAAAACATAGGTAAATCCTTTCCTTGCGTAGTAATGTATTGTACTA